>JAWZYU010000034.1:26466800-27163466 GCA_038380435.1 Ryuthela nishihirai | reverse complement strand
AGTAATAGGTCCTTTTGGTATTGGCAGCTGCAATGGCAATGGGCAACGTCTCCTACAGGTTGGGTTGTTTTACCTCTGAGCGGCACTTTTTTGCACACCATGGGCTAAATGGCCAAGTCACATGGACCCCGAAGGCTCAGAGAAGGTTGGGGGAGGAGACCCACTGGAACAGCTGTTGGGAGACAGATGGTAGCCTCCCGTCAAGGCCATCCAGCGTGTTCTTTAACGTGCACAGGTATTGGCTCTCCAGCACACGGGGCGACGGCTTAACGTCTTATCCGACGGACGGCGGCCTTTCCAAGCCCATCGGTGTCCCCTACTGACCGTGGGCAGGACGGGGAATTTTGCGGAGAAAAATCTCAACGCCGACCTAGCTGGGACTCGAACCTGGGAACTACAGATTACGAGCCTGGCGCGCTACCGACCGAGCCACCCCCGCCCCTAAACCGCTATTCAGGGAGGGAAGAGGAAAGCATCACCAAGGCGTGGGTCTGCTTCTCAGCAGACACGCTAGAGATGCTCTTCTAGGATATGAGTGCATTAATGAAAGGTTTCTTACAGCTAAATTTCAGACAAGCATTAAAGACTTGAATGTTATCTGTTGTTATGCCCCCACTGAGGATGAGAAGGATACGTTTTACGGATAACTTCAGGATATTTTGAATTCTGTCAAGAAAGGAGATATTACCCTTGTTCTTGGTGACTTCAATGCCAAAATTGTTACTGTCTCTGACCTGTGGGGAGGAGTAATAGGCCCTTTTGGTATTGGTAGCTGCAATGGGCAACGTCTCCTACAGTTAAGAAAACTCAATAGTTTTAGAATAACACTTATTACAAACACCGCGACATACATAAGTATACATGGGTTTCACCTGATGGGCTGCATAAGAATATGATTGATTACATATTAATTAACAGCAAATGGGCTAGTTCTGTTAGGAATACCATGTCGTATAGGGGAGCTGAAATTGGATCTGACCATTACTTTGTTAAAAGTGTCTTGCAACTTAAACTTAAAAAGTGTTGTGCTAGGGTTAAAAAATGTGGCTTTAATTCTGAAGCTCTGAAAGACCCAGTTATAGCTAAAACATACAATGATAGGTTACTCAGTCATTATGACAGTCATGGTTTGCTTACTTACTGAAGTTGAGGAAGAAGGTCAGGTGTACAGGGTTTGAAGGAAAAACAACGTAAGGTTATTATAGAAGGTGTAGATTCTGTCATGGCTTGGTGGGCTGAGCATTTCAAGTGATGTTCTACACAATGTGGCTAGTTCTACTCCCATTGTTTGCAATGATGATAGATGCATTGGTGGCTTTAATGTTGGCCCTATAACACAATCTGAAGTTATTTTGGCAGTTTCTAAACTTAAACTTCATAAATCCCCAGGGGTAGATGAAATTACTACGGAAATGCTTAGAGCTGGGAATGTTTCGGTTACCACATTGATGATTGAAATTTTGAATATCTTTTATGATATAGGCAGGGTTCCTAAGAATTTTACCAAAGTTATTATTATCCCTATTTTTAAAAAAGTTGATCGTAGTTCTTGTGATAAATATAGGAGTATCAGCCTACTTTATGTTCCAGAGAATGTTCCTTGCATGATTGTGCTTAATAGAATTAAGAATCTGGTTGACAGGCAATTGCGTGATGAGCAATGTGGATTCAGAAGTGGTAGGGGATGTGTGGATCAGATATTTTCACTTAGGCAGATTATTGAGAAATGTTTAGTTTCAGAAATCTTTGATTGCCAGCTTTGTTGATTTCAAAAAGGTTTTTGACTTTGTTGATCGTAATAATTTGTGGTTGATTGTGAGATCATATGGTATACCAGACAAGTTAATTAACGTAATGAAAGCTCTCTATAATAACACTGAGTCGTGTGTGTGAGAGTTGGTAAGGCTTGTAGCAATTGGTTTAGCATTACTTCTGGTGTTCGACAAGGGTGCATTTTGTCTCATTTTCTCTTTAGCTTGGTTGTTGATAATGTTATGCGAAATTCAATTCAAGGGAAAGATTTTGGCCTTAAATGGACTGGAGATACGAAAATTTCTGATTTAGATTATGCTGATGATTTAGCCCTTTTGGCAAATGATATTGATGAGATGAACTCTTTCATTCGAGCTGTTGATGAGACTGAGAGTAGAGTAGGCTTGGTGATAAACAGCAAAAACTAAAGAGATGAAGATTTATCAGGCAGGCTGTTTTATCCGGCAGGTGGTTCAATTAATCTGAATAGTTATATTCTTGAGCAGGTGTTGTAGTTGAATTATCTTAGGAGCTATGTAACAGATACTGGTGATGTGCGGCATGAGATAAACAGACAAATAGGGATTGCTGTCGGGACTTTTAAGACTATGGAAAATGTGGAGAAATAGGGGTATACACCTAAAGACTGAAATTAGACTGCATAATAGTTTGGTTCTCTCTAGTGTTAGTTATGGTAGTGATGGTTGGTTGGTTGTTTTACCTCTGAGCGGCACTTTTTTGCACACCATGGGCTAAATGGCCAGGTCACATGGACCCCGAATTCTCAGAGAAGGTTGGGGAAGGGGTCCCACTGGAACAGCTGTTGGGAGACAGATGGTAGCCTCCCGTCAAGGCCATCCAGCGTGTTCTTTAACGTGCACAGAGTATGTCTCTCCCGCACACGCGGCCAAGGCATAATGCATCCGACGGAGGGCCGTCTTTCAAAGCCCATCAGTGTCCTCTACTGACCGTGGGCAGGACGGGGAATTTCGCGGAGATAAATCTCAACGCTGACCCAGCTGGGACTCGAACCTGGGAACTACAGATTACGAGCCTGGCGCGCTACCGACTGGGCCACCCCCGTCCCTTATGGTACTGAACTTGGATGCTTTGTGAACAACAACAGGAAATTTTATGCTTTTTAATTCTAGATGCTTATGCAATATATTTGTTATTTTTTGGTGGTTTAACTTTGTAACTAATGATGAGGTTAGGCAAAGGAGTCTGCATCCACCTTTAAGCAGCATATTGTGCAGAGAGAGACTCCGTTGGTTTGACCATGTTACCCGTATGGATAATTATAGATTAGCGAATAGGATTACGAAGAGTGTAGTTAAGTCCTCAGAAAGAGGGGGGACACCTAGAATGCGGTGAGCAGGTAATGTTAAACAGGATTTTGTTAGAATTGGTGTACGCTGGCCAGATGTAACTCAGGACAGATATGTTTGGAGAACTAAATTGCGCGGTCTGTTTGGACCTTCGTAGCTCATGGTTCCTTGAGGATGTTGCACTTGGCTTCTGCTCAAAGGAACCTGGGTTCGAGCGCGGGAAACAGATGTTGGTTTTGCCTTTCTTCTAAGATTTCACCTTCCTTACACACCTTCCCTTTGACATACTAAATTGATGTGCTCTTGTCCGACCTCTGTGGCTGCAGCTGGTTGGGTTGTTTTACCTCTGAGCGGCAATTTTCTGCACACCATGGGCTAAATGGCGAGGTCACAAGGACCCCGAAGGTTCAGAGAAGGTTGGGGGAGGGAACCCACTGGAACAGCTGTTGGGAGACAGATGGTAGCCTCCCGTCAAGGCCATCCAGCGTGTTCTTTAACGTGCACAGGGTATGTCTCTCCCGCACACGGACCACGGCTTAACGTCCCATCCGACGGACGGCGGTCTATCCAAGCCCATCGGTGTCCCCTAGTGACCCTGGGCAGGGCGGGGAATTTTGCGGAGATAAATCTCAACGCTGACCCAGCTGGGACTCGAACCTGGGAACTGCAGATTACGAGCCTGGCGCGCTAACGAATGAGCCACCCTCGCCCACTATTTTCTAGCACTATTTTTTTAAAGTAACACATTATTTGAATTTGTGAAAACTTTTAAATTGCTAATAACACTGTCAGGCTAGAGGCCTTTTTAGATATTTTTTTGGTTCATGATTTGTATATTATTTTGAATTTCACCAAAATAGGCATATGCTACGTGAGAGGCCCTCTGTCCCGGCATCTGGAAAGTTAATTGAAGTAGCAGTGTCCGGGGAACGGCTAGCGTTCGCTGACAAGTGACTCCTAACCCGGAGGCTTGCGGACTTCCCAGATGGTCGGGCGGAGAGAGAAAGAGAAAGGGTTGGCAACAGCGAGGAGGAGGACAGAGCCAGTCGAAGGACGAACGCGAAAAGACGTAAAATTGTAAAGCTGGGAAATGCCGACTGATAATAACGGCATTGGGCTCTGTGAATACAGCTGAACAGGCATAGTAAGCTGGTGTTGATGTAATGCTATGTAATTAAGCATATGTCCTTGTCTATCAAGCATGTTTGGAAGGTTCAATAAATAATTGTTATATTTAAGTAAAAGCTGAAGTTGAACCAATTTATTGGAGAGGAGCCTCAGTATTGAATCCCAGCAATTGTGATAAAACCGTTAATTTTATCTGAAAAACTCTTTCACCCGTCGCGTATTGGCGATCGAACCGAGGGGACATTCCTAAGTGGTCCCAATAGACAAACAAACGAAGAAGCAACATCACAGGTACTGTCGTTGATGAAAATGGAATTGAGGTGTTGGACCGTGTTTATTTCAGTGACGAGGCTTGATTTAACTTGGATATAAGAGTCAAAACAGTCGAGGCTTGGTATGTGAACAGTCAAAACAGTCGAATATGGAACAGTGAAAATCCTCACACTTTTCACAAACGACCATTACACGCACGGAAAATGGTGTTTGGTGTGTAATTTCCCGTAATCGTGTAATAGGGCCTTTATTTTTTGACTTAATGAGACTGGTAATAGAGTAGGTTTGGCGATAAACAGAGAGAAAACTTAAGTGATGAAAATTGGTCAGGCAGTGGTGCTTCAGTTGCTTTGAATGGCTATACTAGTGAGCAAGTGTCTCAGTTCAATTTTCTTGGGTTGTTTTACCTCTGAGCGGCACTTTTTTGCACACCATGGGCTAAATGGCCAGGTCACATGGACCCCGAAGGTTCTGAGAAAGTTGGGGGAGAGGACCCACTGGAACAGCTGTTGGGAGACAGATGGTAGCCTCCCGTCAAGGCAATCCAGGTGTTCTTTAACGTACACAAGGTATGGCTCTCCCGCACACGGGGCCATGGTTTAACGTCCCATCCGACGGACGGTGGCCTTTCCAAGTCCATCAGTGTCCCCTACTGACCGTGGGCAGGGCGGGAAATTTTGCGGAGATAAATCTCAACGCTGACCCAGCTGCGACTCGAACCTGGGAACTACAGATTACGAGCCTGGCGCGCTACGGACTAAGCCACCCCCGCCCCAATTTTCTTCGGAGCTATATAACAGATACTAGTGACTGCGGCATGAGATAAATAGAAGAACATGGATAGCCTCTGGGACTTTTAAGAATCTATGGAGAGTATGAAAAAATAGGTGTATACACCTAAAGACTAAAATTAGGCTGTATAATAATTTGGTTCTTTCTAAAGTTAGTTATGGTAGCGAAACATGGCCCTTTGTAAGCAGGATAACAAGAAACTTGATGCCTTTGATTCTAGATGCTTACGCAGTATCTACTACTTGGGTATTAGGTGGTTAGATTTTGTAAGCAATGATGCGGTTTGAAGAAGGAGTCACCAACCTCCTTTGAGCAGCATATTGTGCAGAGAGAGACTGCATTGGTTTGGCCATGTTGTCTGTATGCATAGCTGCAAATTGGCAAAGAGTATTATGAATATATATATACCTAAGGGAATCAGAAAAAGGGGGAGACCTAGGATGCGATGGGCAGACAATGTCAAACAGGATCTGGCTAGAAGTGGCCTAGAGTGGCCAATTGGAGCAGCTGTAGCTCAAAAGAAACACGTCTGGAGAGGAAAATTACACAGTCTGGTTGGACCTCCGTTGCTCATGGCTGCTTGAGGATTTTGTATGTATGTAGGCATTAAGAAATTAATCACAGATGCTTGTTGGAACAGACATTTCAAAATTGCCCACTTTTTTAAGAAGTAAACTCTAATACATAGTAAATTTCCTTCAAAATGTTTATTTTGTAGTGTGCAACTACCACTGCGGTTTTTGTTTTGGTATTTTAGTAAAAGAAATATGTTTGGTATGTTTTTTTTCCAGTATAAGAAATATGTAGAATAAAATTGGTCACCGCTCGATTTCATTATACTTTCACTATAAATAGTTTTTCTGTTAGATGAAAAAGATTGAGTGCTCTGGAAAACACTATTTTATGAATAATTTTAATTTGCAAGATATTGAACATGAAGAGATTTAAACGAGATTGCATATTTCCGGAATAGGCATCTGGCCATCAATTTATTGACCGTGTAATTATTTCTCTATATTTCATTTAATGTATAGTTGTAGTATTAATGTGTAATGTTAGTTGGCGAAGCTATTTGTGAGGTTTTTATTCTAAAATCATTAACGTTTATTGCGGGTAAACTATCGCATATTATATTCCCATTCCTCAATATTTGCATGTCAAATGTACAATGGATGGAACATAATCTTGAAAGAACTGCGGTTTACAGGACTTTGTTTTCGTTCGTTGCTTTAGTCCAGAATTTGTTCAGAATATTTCTTATTTTTAATAGTAATTTCTTATAGTAAAAAAAAATTCCTTTTGAATTTCGTAAGTGGTTCAAAAATTATTTATATTTTAGTAATATATTATTAAAAATTTATTCTTTTAGCTGTGCCATTTGTAAATGAATGTAAAACATACTGGTTAACAAGTTCGAGCATTCATTATTTCGCAACACAATATTGCAAATGGAATATTATTGTGTCAACAGTTGAATCCTCTTTGACGGAACACAAGAGCTTCCGTTCTACTATTTTCGTTTTCGCCATGTCAACTAGCAAGTGAAACAGAAGGTCATGTCGGTTCCGGTGCTCCGCAAAATTCCTCGCCCTGCCCACGGTCAGTAGGGGACACCGATGGGCTTGGAAAGGCCGTCGTCCGTCGTATGGGAAGTTAAGCCGTGGCCCCGTGTGCTGGAGTGCCATACCCTGTACACGTTAAAAAACACGCTGGATGGCCTTGACGAGAGGCTATCATCTGTCTCCCAACAGCTGTTCCACACAACCCGGTTCCGGTGAGATAGCTGAAATGGGAGAATATTCATTTTCGGGGATATCTAAGCACACAGGTAAGGCAGCAGAGGTAGGTGAAATTTTATCCCTTGCATTAAAAAATTCTCAGGAATTTAATAGTTCTAAATACCATGTCGTTTTGCTCTACATAGCTATATTTGATTAATCAGAAAAATACTCTTTTTATACGCAAGTGTTTATACATTTTCGAGACTATGCACGGTTCATTTCATAGTTCCGAATAGTAGAGAGTTTTCATTTTGTAAACAATTCAAACTCGGATATTTAACAGTTCACAATTTCTATATAACTTTGGTTTTATCTTCAAAATGTATTGTGTGTCTGAAGGTGCGAATTCGAACTAGTGAGATATTAAGAATATGCAACCATGTTTAATTAGTGCTTTCCCAAATAAACATTTATATCTTATTACCTCGTAAAAGTAACGGTTGTATTTTTATACGCCTGCAACTCATAGAAGTGTGGTATCAATATTTCAAATTTTCAAAGTAAATTATACTTAATATTTAAAACTGAATTACACTGACATTGCCTTTAAACACAACTAATTTAAATGTTGGGTTGGGTTGTTTTACCTCTGAGCGGCACTTTTTTGCACACCATGGGCCAGGTCACATTGACCCCGAAGGCTCAGAGAAGGTTGGGGGAGGGGACCCACTGGAACAGCTGTTGGGAGACAGATGGTAGCCTCCCGTCAAGGCCATCCAGCGTGTTCTTTAACGTGCACAGGGTATGGCTCTCCCGCACACGGGGCCACGGCTTAACCTCCCATCCGACGGACGGCGGCCTTTCCAAGCCCATCGGTGTCCCCTACTGACCGTGGGCAGGGCGGGGAGTTAATTTAAATGTAACAAAGTTGGAAAATTTCCAATCGCATTACTTTGTTAGTATCTATATAAACTGAAAAATGTTTTAGATTATATTTTAGAACAGAATTTGAATAACTACAGATGGACAGAAGACAAAGGAAAAAAAGTTCCTGTCTTGAAAATCATATTCTGCTTTCAAGAAAATCTATATTCTGTTTTATACACGTGTAAAGAAATTACCTTATTTAAATGCAATAGTTACCCAACTAGGTTGAATTCTTGAGAAATGTTTCGAAACATATCGTATACGAGTATTTTGATATATATTTCATGAAATCATATAGGTGTACATTTTGTGGAAAAGAAAACACCTATCCCTCGATTTACACGGTACTCAGTTCACACAATTTTGTCTTTGCACGGTCAAAAAATGCAACCCGTTTCGATTGACACGGTACTGACTGAGACGTACGTAGAAAGGAGATCTCAGTCAGTACCGTGTAAATCGAGTGGCACGGGGTGGCTCATTCGGTAGCGCGCCAGGCTCATAATCTGTAGTTCCCAGGTTCGAGTCCCAGCTGGGTCAGCGTTGAGATTTATCTCCGCAAAATTCCCCGCCCTTCCCACGGTCAGTAGGGGACATCGATGGGCTTGGAAAGGCCGCCGTCCGTCGGATGGGACGTTAAGCCGTGGCCCCGTGTGCGGGAGAGCCATACCCTTTGCACGTTAAAGAACACGCTGGATGGCCTTGACGGGAGGTTACCATCTGTCTCCCAACCTTCTCTGAGCCTTCGGGGTCCATGTGACCTGGCCATTTAGCCCATGGTGTGCAAAAAAAGTGCCGCTCAGAGGTAAAACAACCCAACCCTTCTGCAAACATATTTAAATTTCGGTTAGTTTATTGTGCAGCAAAATGGGTCTTAAATGAATTGCGATATTTCAATATTTCACATTTTTTAACAAGGCAAATTTTAAAAAACTTTAAAAAGAAAACTCGCGGGTAAATAATAATATATTTCAAATCCGGTTTCAGCGTAATGCATTTATCCTGTCAAAACGGAGAAAGGCCTTACTAACAGAAAACAAATTGTATAGAGTAGGAAAACAGGAACTTGGTACTGGAGGCTACATTAAATAAAGGCACAACATTTAACATAATATTGTATCTTCAATATCAATGCTGGATCTTCATTCTTAAATAAGTTTGTTTACATTACAAAGAATGTGTTTAAATTTCTCAAATACTGCATGTTTTATGCAGATTAGGTTAGATTAACAGAAAACTAAATTGAAACAGAATACTACAACGTTGTTTGGGTTGTTTTACCTCTGAGCGGTATATATATATCTACCCGCCCCTATGTGGATATAGAGGAAAATTGTCTTCAGCCGAATTGGGTCTGAACCCCCAACTTAATGACATGTCAGGTGGTCTGGTTATCAAATGTTCGTAGATTCAGATTCCATTCGGTTGAAGACAATTTTCCTCTATGCCCACGTTCACCTACAGCAAAATAGTGTTCAAACATTTGGTACTATTACTATGAAACGCTGTGATATAAAATGTCTAACAATATAACAGATAATCTATACTGTTTACACCTATTTGATAATCGTTTTCACAGTTTGTTATTTTTTTTTTGACTACTGTCTTAGCCTGTCGTACTTTGGCGACCCTGCTAAATACGAGGATACAGAACAGCGATGGTTTCATGCAAGTTTTCTTTGCCAGTAAAATTTAAAGTTCATTTTAAAACCACAAATATTTAGCAAAACAAATCGCTTAGATTCAACACTCTACAATATATCATATTCCAGTGAAACCCACACCAAGAGATTGTCGCCAAACGTATGTCTATTGAGAACTCTTACTTCATTGAAAGTTTTCACTCGTACTGCTGACAGGGGCGGGGGTGGCTCAGTCGGTAGCGCGCCAGGCTCGTAATCTGTAGTTCCCAGGTTCGAGTCCCAGCTGGGTCAGCGTTGAGATTTATCTCCGCAAAATTTCCCCGCCCTGCCCACGGTCAGTAGGGGACACCGATGGGATTGGAAAGGCCACCGTCCGTCGGATGGGACGTTAAGCTGTGGCCCCGTGTGCGGGAGAGCCATACCCTGGCACGTTAAAGAACACGCTGGATGGCCTTGACGGGAGGCTACCATCTGTCTCCCAACAGCTGCTCCAGTGGGTCCCCTCCCCCAACTTTCTCTGAGCCTTCGGGGTCCATGTTGGGTTGAGTTGTTTTACCTCTGAGCGGCACTTTTTTGCACACCATGGGCTAAATGGCCAGGTCACATGGATCCCGAAGGCTCAGAGAAGGTTGGGGGAGGGGACCCACTGAAACAGCTGTTGGGAGACAGATGGTAGCCTCCCGTCAAGGCCATCCAGCGTGTTCTTTAGCGTGCAGGGTATGGCTCTCCCGCACACGGGGCCACGGCTTAACGTCCCATCCGACGGACGGCGGCCTTTCGAAGCCCATCGGTGTCCCCTACTGACCGTGGGCAGGGCGGGGAATTTTGCGGAGATAAATCTCAACGCTGACCCAGCTGGGACTCGAACCTGGGAACTACAGATTACGAGTCTGGCGCGCTACCGACTGAGCCACCCCCGCCCCTAATCTCTCGGTACAATAGATTGATTATCTTTACCTATAAAACGTACACATATGTACATTCTTGGTAAAGAATCACGTGTAATTTTAATCTCTTAAAGCGCGTGTACCTTATTTGAGACAAACTCTATTTGTAAGTTTGATTTCCTTCTTCGTAAAACTGGGAAATTTCGTTTGTTAAACATTCCATAGATCAGTGTTAACTGTTCATAGCTTTAACTGCATCTTTGATTTTGAATATATAATGTATTTTCTTTAAATGATTTAGTATCAAACTTAGAATATTTAAAATGTAACTCTTTTTCTACCTGAAATTAAGAATAGATACAAATAGCTGCGCATTCATTTATTATGCATTCTCATATTCCCAATGCTTCTTCCACACAACATTATTTCAGCTTTGAAATCTGAAATCATTGAGTTCAGTCGCTATATTTCTTGCATTTGTTGAATGCATCACGATTATATAAAATTATGATTTTTAAATTCTTGGTGTTTTACTTCACAAAAGATTTGAAACAAAAATGAAATAATGGTCTAAACTTTCATATTTATCATAATATAATTACACATAATTTATATTTAGATATTTAAATTTGCACTGTTTTGCATAGCTTTATTACATTCACTGTTATATTATTCTCTTTATTACTAAGTATAAATTCAAAATTACCCTTCACAAGTTAAATTATTCTTAATACTTAGAAAAATTAAATAAGTTTAAATTTCATACTTTTTGACGCTTTCTCTGAGAATCCACCATACTACGATATAATAATAGAGAGCAACTACGGCAGATAAGAACAAATTTGAGAGTAATTACTACGTATACAGGGTGTTTCAAAACTCTGTACAAATTTCAATGGAGATAGGGAACACCAAGACAAAACTTTTTTGTCTCTAAATGTATGTCCGCTGATGTAACCCTTCGGTGCTAGAGGGCGCTGACAGAAATATCAGTGGAGCTTATACATAAAAGAATGGAAACGAGTGTGAAAAGCATGTTTATTTAAAGGTGTTCAAAGTTGCAATCGGCAACAGCATTGCATGCATGACAGCGTGGAAGCATTGATTTGTCGTACATCAGCATCTGGTAGAATGCCTTATAAATGACTTATATTCTAAGCTTTACCAGTGAATATAATAAAGCAATTTCTAAAAAAAATCGTTGCCGATATTTTTTCTGAATTCTATAAGCAACCATAGTGTTCAGATATTTTTTGAGCTACTATTCACGAGGTTCTTCATGTGTCCCCAGAGGAAGAAAACGATACATGTTAAATTGGGCGATCTTGGTGGCGACGGGTCCACGCCAGTCTATCCATCGGTCTCCAAAAGTGATGTTCATATAATCCCGCACCTAATTGCTCAAGTGTGCTGGCGCCCGGTCGTGTTGAAACCACATTTGTCTGCCAATAGCCACATGAATATCTTCCAGCAGTCCTGGCAATATTTCTTCAAGTGAGGCAGCAGGTATGGCCCAATCAAAATGTCATGGATGATACCCGCCCAAACATTGCAAACATTGACGGCAAACTGTTGTTGATGACCATGCGCCTTTGTGGCATGTGGATTTTGGTGTGCCCAAACGTGAGAATTGTGCACATTAAACACACCCTAGCATGTGAACGAGGCCTCATCTGATAAGAGCACATGAGCCGGGAAATCAGGTTGCACCGCAGTCTGCTGTAGAGACCAGCGCACAAATTCTACACGAAGAGTGTAATCCTGAGGCTGCAATGCCTGGAATCTCTGACGATAAAACGGATGTAACTTGCTCGTGCCACACTCTCCACACGAGGGGGTGGTTCACACCGAGGCTACATGCAACAGCTCACGTGCTTGTGCCTGGATTATCATCAATCTGTCATAATATATCTTCTTCCATGTCAGGAGTGTGCATGGTTTTCTCCTGACCAGTGTCATGCATGTTTGCATGGAATGTTCCAGTTTCTCGCATTTGCTTGTGCAAACGCACAAATGTTTGGTGGTTTGGCACATGTCTGTTTGGGAAACGCTATCGGTACAACTTCACAGCAGCTCTTCCGTTCCCATTGGCAGCACCATACGTCAGATGCATGTCAGCCATCTCAGCAGTCGTGAAACACTCCATGTTACACATAATGTGCATGATTTACGAATGCCGACGGCAAACACAAGTCCGTTTTCTGTTCCCACTTCGCCCCTCTAGCAAACTGAAGAGCCGCCAAACAGCGCCCTCTAGTGCCGTAGGGTTAGGTCAGCAGACATACATCCACAGAAGGAAAAGATTTGTCTAGGTGTTCCCTATCTCTCATTGAAATTGTACAGAGAGTTTCGAAACACCCTGCCTGTATAACTCATCAACTGGTATTAATTCATGTTAGTTTTAATAGCTTGCTAAATCTTTTACACTTATACTTATCTTTTATCTGATAAACTGGTATAATTGTTTTGTACAATTTATCTCAATCGATAATTATAATAGTTCTCAAAGCAGGTCTGATTCGTTTCACAGTTCCAATTTAAATGACGAATTTAATTCGATATTAAACACGTTTTAAGATAATTTTAGAAACACTAATACAGAAATGTCCAAGTGAAAAAATAACTGAGATGGTTCATGAATCGTTGAAGATTCAATCTTTTTATTTGGTTAATAATTCAATTTCTACAAATGTAGAAACTAGAGCAGGAGATTTTTCAATGTTAAGGAAACAATGGATGTTGAATTGAAACGAATCGTTAACTCTTTTAAATATTATTTTAATATTTCAACCGGTAGCTACAATTATTACGAAAGAAATGTTTATATGTATTGGAATCAATAAAATTGTGAAGTGGTACTCGTTTTATTTTTGATAAATTCTCTCTTAGATTGTCTGAAGTGTAGTTAGATGTATAAAGGATTTAGTTTTGCCTTAGTTTATAAGACTCCATGAGGACAGATTTTAGGATAAATATATAAAATATGTTAAATATATTTCTAAATCAATTCTTTGATATTGAAGATTTTCCATTTTATTTAATAGAGAACTGAATCAGGATATTATGTTTTATCGATGTGATATAACACAGTCTGAAGACGATGTGTTTCTATAACCACAGTATAAAGTATATTAAATGTATAATGATGTGTTTCAATAACACAGTCTGAAGTTTATTAAATGTATTAAGTAATAAATGTCAATTAATATGTTTATATATTAGTAGGCTTGTAAATAGTATCTAGGTAGTCACTGGAAGGAGAGCTTATGCACCAACTCCAACCCTTCCGGAGTGGCAGGAATTACTAGTGGTGATGGACAGAATCGACGTCACTAATTCCACCGAGAGACTTGGTTCGTGATGAATAACCTACAATTGTGCGCTTACTGTAATAGTGATGGGTGTCGACGCCTCGACATCATCAAATCCCTACCTGGTTCAACATCTTGCGGTGTGAATCTCGCCTTGGCCCAGTGGGAGGAAATACGAAACCGTAGCAACGATGTGAAGAACAGCCTCGATCATCACCGCAGGTCCAATGTTAATTTTCACCTGCGGCACGCCATCGCTGAACAGAGAGACCTTCTACTAGCGTTGCTTTTGACTCCCCCGGCAGGGGATCAAGGGCATTTGATGCAGCTATTGACGGGCATTGTAGTGCACGATCTAATTCAAGCCTTGCTACCCGGGACTAGGCTTATAGAGCCCGAGGATAAAGAACATTGTCTGAATACTTATTTGAACGTTGCAGTGCGCTCATTGGACATTGACGGTATTGCTAATGCATTTGTTGACACGGCATGGTCTCGAGGCCTCCTCTGTTATGTAGATGACGCTTTTCTTTCCTCTCGGTCCTTTGGTGACGTGTAAAGAGAGCAAAAGACAACCTGTATACAAGCGACAATTGCTTTTGTAAATAAAAGTCCGATATTACCTAACAATTACTGTGTTGTGTACTCATTTACGTTATGAATCGTGTGAAGCAACAGCTGTGATTTGTGGGGTCACGTTATCTCCAGATTATTTAGCCACACGTTGTGGAGATTATAGGCATTTGGGAAGAAACGTTTGGTTGAGCGTGTGTAATAAAACAGTGGATATCAGATTATTTTTGCGTAAACAACCGACGGTGAAAGGAAATAACTTATCTTTTTCTCAGTGGAAGAAACTCGTTACTCTGGACGAGTGGGTGGAGAAAATTGTTGTGGGCTCCGAGGTACCGATTCTGTCTGGTGGAGGTGGGAACAAAAGCGATGTACTATGACCATCCGGTCATTTACACATCGAGAGAGTTGTGTGAAGAGGCTGCAGACCGTACATCTATAGACATACCTGACTCCCTTCCTATCGAGGTCTGGATTAAAGAGGGAAAGCGACTGCTGGTCGATGAACGACGCGTTGGGAAAACCTTATTACTATCCAAGAACCCTGGCAGCTATGGAGGGGTGACTCGATTATCCCAGAGTACTGGACAGGATCCAAAGACAGTCAGAGAATGGTTAGCAGGTAAAGAGACGTACACTCTCCACAGACCGGCATCGAGCAAATTCAGATGGAACCAAACGTACGTGACAGGTCTGGATCAACAATGGCAGGCGGATTTAATGTTCGTGAAAAATATTGCACGATTTAATGATGGTTATGGATACATATTAGTCGTCATCGATATTTTATCTCGCTATGCGTGGGCGGTTCCTATGAAAAAGAAAACAGGAATTGCTGTGAAAGAAGCATTTGAACAGATTCTAGCACAGGGTCGTCCCATGACACTAAACACCGATCAGGGGACAGAATTCACAAACCGTGTTTTTCAAAAATTCCTAAACGAAAAAATTCACTTCTTCGTGTCTTATAGTGATAAGAAAGCTGCGTTGGTAGAAAGACTGAATCGAACCCTGAGAGAAAAATTATGGCGTTATTTCACTAAACATAAAAATTTTAGATTCTTACACGTTCTGGATTCCATAGTGAAGGGTTACAACGCTTCCAAACATCGAGCTCATGACCTTGCTCCCAAGGACGTGGATCTGTTTAACTTGGTACTGTCGTGAGACGGAACCGGGGTTAGCCGTGGTTGCTGAGCATTAGGCAACAAATAGTACAAACGACAAATAATGATTTGAAAACGAATATAAAAATGATATAATGTTCTTTTAGATAAGACAAACAATGAAAAATAAATTTCAAATTCGCTTAATATTTATTGATTATTTTTGGTGGGGCAGTGCACCAGGTGACCAACGGCCTGCAAATAAAAAATAATTGGAGAAAATTGGAAAAAGAATGAAAAAAGCTTCAAAACCAATCCGATCCTAATTAGTTGCAGGCTTTCGCATCGTTTTCTTTAGGGAGAAAATCGTATTGAAAGGAAGTAATAAAGTGCAAAAAAAAGATTAGAATTACTTTTTGAAATCCTTACTGAAATTAAGTGTAATATCGTTGGGTTGTTTTATCTCTGAGCGGCACTTTTTTGCACACCATGGTCTAAATGGCCAGGTCACATGGACCCCGAAGGCTCAGAGAAGGTTGGGGGAGGGGACCCACTGGAACAACTGTTGGGAGACAGATGGTAGCCTCCCGTCAAGGCCATCCAGTGTGTTCTTTAACGTGCACAGGGTATGGCTCTCCCGCACAAGGGGCCACGGCTTAACGTCCCATCCGACGGACGGCGGCCTTTCCAAGCCCATCGGTGACCCCTACTGACCGTGGGCAGGGTGGGGAATTTTGCGGAGATAAATCTCAACGCTGACCCAGCTGGGACTCGAACCTGGGAGCTACAGATTACGAGCCGGCGCGCTACCGACTGAGCCACCCCCGCCCCTCAACCCTATTGGGATTTTCCGTGTTATGTGAAAGGAAAAATCACATTCAAAGTTGTAACTTTGAAAATAAGCTTTGTTTTACAGAAAACTGTTGCAGAAGATAAATTGTACATCTCAATCGAACTTTATTCAAATTTGGATTTTTAGAAAACGTTTCGTTTAATATTTCAAGATTTATTGAAGCTGACATATTTAAACAGCAGGTTTTACTGTTATGCTTGTCATAAGCATTGTTTCAAAATTGATGCAAAGGGAAAAACATTAACACAAACTTATAAAATACATTTATTTCCATAAACGTTTTTTATAATTTTATACTAAATTCTTATGAGTTAGCAACATTGGTATTAAATGTTTCAGTCTCTAGGACTGTTTAAATATTAAACAAATATTGCTCAAAATCTAGATTTGGATAATTTTTTTCAGCTTTTCCATTTTTGTATCATTTTATTACAAACCACTTAGTACAAAGTTAGAGCGCTTTGAATACAGTTTTGAATTCCCACATCATGGAAATGCCTCAATATTTTTTTACAATTGAGTGTAATTTGTTCATTTCCAGAGTTTAAAAATGAGAATAAAAAAATTTTACATTTCAAATGAAGTTTTGGGTTGTTTTACCCCCGAGCGGCACTTTTTTGCACACCATGGGCTAAATGGCCAGGTCACATGGACCCCGAAGGCTCAGAGAAGATTGGGGGAAGGGACCCACTGGAACAGCTGTTGGGAGACAGATAGTAGCCTCCCATCAAAGCCATCGAGCGTGTTCTTTAACGTGCACTGGACATGGCTCTCCCACACACGGGGCCACGGCTTAATGTCCCATCCGACGGACTGTTCCAAGGCCATCCGGTGTCCCCTACTGACCCTGGGCAGGGCGGGGAATTTTGCGGAGATAAATCACAACGCTGATCCAGTTGGGACTCGAACCTGGGAATTGCAGATTACGAGCCTAGCGCGCTACCGACTGAGCCACACCCCGTCCCATTTACATTTCAAATGAATGATTTAATTTTTAAATGTTATTGCATATTGAATATTATAAGTTATATACTACGTAAAATAGTAATGTTACTATTTGGTAACAAAACTGCTTTATCCTTAAAATTCCTACATCAACTTCTATTATATTATTTCCTTTAGTCAAGTTTGTGAAAGCCGAAAAAATATATTTTTTTATACGAAATTAAAAATTTATCGGAAAAAAGCTCTTTACCATTTTGCGTGTCTAGGAGAGACTGAATGAATATACATTTGAAAATATGTATTTTTTTCTATGAATATACATTTGAAAATATGTATTATAATATAGTGGCCGAGTGGTTAGCGCGCTTGGCTACTTAATCTAAGGGACAAGGGAACCGAGTTTCGAGCCCCGGGTAAGGCATGGATATATGTGTCGTTTTTCTGCTGAGGTCCTGCCATCCTCATAGACCTTCTATTATGGCATATAAACTGACAGGCTCCTGTCAGACCTCTGTGGCAAGCTGCTGCTTCAGGTTTTTTTTTTTTACTATAATATACATTATATTTGAAAAGAAACGCTGTGGCTCTTTTCAAAATATAAAGGATCTGATGATTTCAAATACAATGGATCCCCTCGTACCTTGTTAGGTCACTGATCAAAAAATTTTTTTTTTTAAATTTAGTTTTCAAAAAAAAAAGGAAAGATGCTTTCACTTTGTAGTCTGTTTATAGACATTCAACTATTTCGTTTTTAGGGTAAAATATTTTTAGTTTGATGAGATGCGATTTGGTCTTTCGGAATCCTCCTAAAATTTAAAATGCGCCATCTAAAGGTAGAAACAGTTGAAAATTTCAAACATTTAAATGAATATTGGGCCCGTGTAGTGATTACAGTCCCAGCTGGGTCAACGTTGAGATTTATCTCCGCAAAATTCCCTGCCCACAGTCAGTAGGGGACACCGATGGGCTTGGAAAGGCCGCCGTCCGTCGGATGGGACGTTAAGCCGTGGCCCCCTGTGCGGGAGAGCCATACCCTCTGCACGTTAAAGAACACGCTGGATGGCCTTGACGGGAGGCTACCATCTGTCTCCCAACAGCTGTTCCAGTGGGTCCCCCTCCCCCAACCTTCTCTGAGCCTTCGGGGTCCATGTGACCTGGCCATTTAGCCCATGGTGTGCAAAAAAGTGCCGCTCAGAGGTAAAACAACCCAACACCCCGATGGATGAGAAAACGCCAATGTTTTAAGACATAATTGTAAAATTGTTTAAGTGGATAGGTACAACGAACTATTGAGGTCTACGATTAAAATTTCAGTGGTAAAGTGTCAAGAGATATTCGAGGCGGGGGTGGCGCAGTCAGTAGCGCGCAAGGTCCGTAATTTGTAGTTCCCAGGTTCAAGTAACAGCTAACCCAGTGTTGAGATTTATCTCGTCAAAACTCCCCGCTCTGCCCACGGCTAGTATGGAACACTGTGTTTTTTTCTTGGAAAAGCTGCCGTCCGTCGGATGGGACGTTAAATCGTGGCCCCGCGTGCGAGAGAATCATACTCTGGGCACGTGAAAAACCACGGTGGATGGCCTGCCCACGGCTAGTAGGGGACACTGATGGGTCTTGGAAAAGCTGTCGTCCGTCGGATGGAACGTTAAGTCGTGGCCCGCGTGCAAGAAAATCATAACCTGAAGACGTGAAAAAACAAGGTGGATGGCCTTAACGGAAGACTACCATCTGTCCCAATTATTCAAAAAGGGAACCCACTGGTGGTGGTGGGTTCCCTTCCCGCAACCTTTTCTGAACTTTCAGGGTTCTTCTGACATGGCATTTTAGCCTATTGTGAGCAAAATATGCCACTCAGAGGTGAAACAACATAGTACAAGAGATATTCTTCTGACAGCAAGAATTTGACTCCTTTTCTCAATAGGGATGCGAGAATAGCAATTTTTTTTTTTCATTTTAACGGATAAAAGAAAAATACTTTTTATACTGAACAAAACTAATAAAACATTGCTCTTTGCATTTTCTTAATCATCCATTAGTGCGATTTCAAACTTTGAAAGAGTTAAATAGTCGGAATATGGAAATCTTCATTCTCTTTAAAAATGAGAGCTCCGTATTCGCCAGAGGTGATAAGTTGTTCTGGTTTTTCTATCCGTGCCATAAAAAATAGCAAACACATGATCTTAAGCAGTTACTACCTGACTGAGGGGGCGGGGGTGGGGGTGGTTCAGTCGGTAGCGCGCCAGGCTCGTAATCTGTAGTTCCCAGGTTCGAGTCCCAGCTGGGTCAGCGTCGAGATTTATCTCCGCAAAATTCCCCGCCCTGCCCACGGTCAGTAGGGAACACCGCTGAGCTCGGAAAGGCCGCCGTCCGTCGGATGGGACGTTAAGCCGTGGCCCCGTGTGCAGGAGAGTCATACCCTGTGCACGTTAAAGAACACGCTGGATGGCCTTAACGGGAGGCCACCATCTGTCTCCCAACAGCTGTTCCAGTGGGTCCCCTCCCCCAACCTTCTCTGAGCCTTCGGGGTCCATGTGACCTGGCCATTTAGCCCATGGTGTGCAAAAAAGTGCCGCTCAGAGGTAAAACAATCCATCCCAACCTACCTGACTGAGATCACGACTACATTCTGGAAAGTCTCATTACTGCAATTTTACCCGCTTCACATCAAGCGACTTTATTCACGTTCCATTGTATTCAATAACCACATTCTTTTTCAAAAGTCAACAACAGAAATATTGCGTAACATCATAAACCTTCTAGGACCAAAGTCAAGCTATAACCGCTATATCGACATTGCTTAAGTTCTGCAAGACAGATTTTATGAATCAACAAATAAACATTTGACCGCTTTACGTCACTTTTATATATTCAGACATCAAAACGCTTTCTATCCTTCAAATAAATAAGTAGAGTAAGATTTATTATATTCTGATATGCATAAACTTACTCATAGAGAAGTTCACAAACTCCTTAAATGAATAGGATACGAATCTTCAATTGTTAACCATCTCTGCTCACTGAGTCGCGAGCACACGCAAAGACGAAGACAATAAATGAAGCTGTCACCAGATTCACTGAACCTAATATCACCTTTCTGAGGCTAGGCGCTTTGTTCAAGCATGGTGAGCTTCCATAACTACCTATCGGGATATAAGTGTTTAGCAGAATATTATATGTCTTTGATAATGTCAGTAGTGTGTCACTAGTATGGTGTCATCTCTCTAGTAACCTTTTCTTCGTACTTGAGTGGATTCTGCGCACAAAGACTACTAACTGAAGTGTAAAAATGTCACTTACAAATCCTACTTTGCTTGGTTGAATTTCTCAGCCATAAGGCCAACAACTGAGTCGTTAATCTCAAAGATCAAAGTATCATAGGATCTACTGCTGTTGTGTGTGCAGAGTAGATAAAAAAAAGTAAAACTTGTGATGGTTATTTTGATATGATCATCGGTGAGATCTCACGTGATACTGGCAACAACACGAGAACCAATCCTGCTTGTTTTCCTCCGATACTTATATAAGCAGAATTTCTTCAATATTGCATTCATAATTTCAGCTCTTCTGAGTTAGCAAGTGTTGTTTCTGGACGTGGTGCCTTAAACTGTAAAGCGGCAGCCTAAGAGGTAAGTTAAAGTGATTAATACTAAATTTTTATAGTTAATACCTCAAGGAGAAAACATTTTTCTATTTGTACTTCGAAGTTGGGTTGGGTCGAAGCGGCATTTTTTGCACACCATTTGCTAAATGGCCAGGTCACATGGACCCCGAAGGCTCAGAGAAGGTTGGGGGAGGGGACCCACTGGAACAGCTGTTGGAAGACAGATGGTAGTCTCCCGTCAAGGCAATCCAGCGTGTTCTTTAACGCGCACAGGGTATGGCTCTCCCGCACACGGGGCCACGGCTTAACGTCCCATCCGACGGACGGCTGCCTTTCCAAGCCCATCGGTGTCCCCTACTCAACGTGGGCAGGGCGCGGAATTTTGCGGAGATAAATCTCAACGCTGACCCAGTTGGGACTCGAACCTGGGAACTACAGATTACGAGCCTGGCGCGCTACCGACTGAGCCACCCCCGCCCCATACTTCGAAGTTATCATTTGAATAAGAAGCATACAATGCAGTTTCCAGTCACATGAATATTTTACTTCACGAAACACGATTCATTTTTAATTCCAAAATATCATAATGATTCCTTTATTTAGAATTTGAATAAATATATGATGCCATAGACATACAAAGTGCAATCTGTGTTTCATGACTGAAATTTATTTTCTTTATATTATAGTTTAATTATTTCTGTACAAATTGAAATATTAACATAACAATATATTTAAGCTATTCAAATTCGTCTGAGTTTCTTCTGGGTGTTTTTATTCTTCAGAGATTTATTTGTTTACATTTAGCAAAAATGATAATTGAGAACTAAGCACCTTATCGAGCTAGGTAAAAATTATTGATGGATTCCCATATTTCAAACTAATGATGATTTTTGAAACCTTATTACTTAAAGCAAGTGTTGCCAAACCAAACTTACCAAAGAGCCACTAGAAGAAAACTTTATTCTTGAAGAGCAGTAGGAACGTTTTCTACTTAAAAACCAAAGCACACATTTCTAATGAGTAATGAATAATAAATAAATAAAAACTCCCTCAAGCAGCTGCTTGCCACAGAGGTCTGACACGAGCCTGTCAGTTTATATGCCACAGTAGAAGATCTGAGAGGATGGCAGGACCTCAGCAGAAAAACAACACGAACATCCATGCCTTACCCGGAGCTCGAACCCAGGTCCCGTAGATCAGTAGCCAAGCGCGCTAACCACTCGGCCACGGGACGGCATGTACAGCATACAATATTTTAAAATAAAAAAATAAATACCCCCTCAAGCAGCTGCTTGCCACAGAGGTCTGAACAGGAGTCTGTCAGTTCACAGTAGAAGATCTGAGAGGATGGCAGGACCTCAGCAGAAAAACGACACATACATCCATGCCTTACCCGGGGCTCGAACCCAGGTCCCTTAGGTCAGTAGCCAAGTGCGCTAACCACTCGGCCATGGGACCGGCATGAGTAATGACTTCGAAAAAAAAAAAAAACTACATTTTTAAGAAATCAAAAGAATCATTAAAAAAGCAAAATATCCGTTTTTAATGAGTACTTAGTATGAGCTTTTAATGAGTTTGAATTATAAAAATGGTTTGTTATGTACCTAAAAAAATTTTAGTCACAATAATTGAAAGAAATGAGCCAGATTCAATATATTGCTAATTTGCTCTATGATCCTCGCGTTCTTTTTCAATAAGCCGCGGGTTGACCAGGACGATATTGCATCAAACCCAAGTGTTTTAGAAGAAAAATAGTTAACACTCTGAAAAGAGTCTATAATATTTTAATTGATACGCTACAAATATAAGTTTGTTTAGTTCAATATTTGCTATCAAAAATACCTCAAAAAATCATTATGAACCCCTTCTTTTTCTAAAGGAAGTCTCTTATAAAATTACTCTTTGGTATGAATTATTAATAATTATCCGGCAACAAGTATTGAAATTTCGAAATCGTTAAGTTATGAATAATTAAGATTGTTGTCAGCAAAGCCGTTACAAAACTGCTTCTCAAACAATTATCAGGGTGTTTAGCTAACTCAAAATTATAAATTCATTTAGCAACCGTAATTTTTACGAAACTTTCAATTAAGACGTATTTCTTTTAATTCTTAAATTTAGATAAATGGCATTACTTCTGTTCACCATACTTGGCTATGTGCCTTGTTGAAACCAAAGAAAATCATTCCTGAAAAATTACCAGAATAATTCTATACTGGGATGATATGAGTTATCATAATATAATTATATATACATATATTATGTTAACGGTTGTATTACATATACCGTAGTAAATTGATTTTTAAAAACCTTATTTCATTTTCTTCTTTCCATTTTAAGAGTAGTGAAATATTTTAATTTACTATGTTAATAGTAAAGTCATTAATTATTTTGCACTGAACAGTAGTGGGATATATAGATATGAGTTCGGACTTAGTTTTCGATTCCGAACCCAGTTAGTGGGGAAATTTTTTCTCTTATCAACCGTGAAATATATGTATTGAATTAATTACCTGCAGCTAAAGCAAATTAATTAATAATCTATTGCAAACTTTGAACTATTAATAATTATTTGAAGAAAAAAATAACAATTTTAATGTTATTTGGAAAGAAACATACTGGAAACAATTGATACAAACTGAAAATTCTTGATTAATATCGTTATAAATGTTAAGAATTTATATCTTGAAGGACGCATATCGCCTCTTGCTCATATGAAAATCTCGTTTTCAAAGAAGATTTTCCTTTACCTACTGTTTCATTCCTTCATAGTTTTAATTTGAGCTAGCGAATGATGGAAAAAATGCAAATAATATTTCATTAGTAATTATACAACATAAAAGTCCTCGTCTTTTAATTCTTAAATCTAAAAAGTTGCATTTCCTACAGCAGTCTCAGAAAAGGGGAAAATTATTGCTGCCATTGGAATATTTTTCAAAAGCTACCACTAATTTTTCAAATTTTAATTCTATACAAATTAACTAATTACCAAGGTTTACAGATAATTAATTTGCTAACAGTTCGGAATTTTAATCATTTCAGTAATCTGCAAAGTACTAAGTATTTGAAAAATCCGAATTATAATATTTCATTAGTGTCAATCAAATTAAAAGAATTTTCTAATTATCATTTTCATTGTTCCAATGGAAACTTCATGACTTTCACATTCCATCATCAAAATTTTAGATTTCTATCTTTAATAATACATCGTTGCAATATTCGTTTGAAACTTTGGAATTTGTAGTCTTCCCGTGGCTCAGTGGTTAGCGCGCTTGGCTACTGATCTACGGGACCTGGGTTCGAGACCAGGGTAAGGCTTGGATGTATCTATCGTTTTTCTGCTGAGGTCCTTCCATCCTCACAGACCTCCTACTATGGCATATAAACTGACAGGCTCCTGTCAGACCTCTGTGGCAAGCAACTGCTTGAGGGGGTATTTATTATTTTTTTATTATTAAACTTTATTACCATTAGAGGGTGCAAATATAGTGTTCGAAAGATTCCGAAAGTGCCAATCATAATACGTTATCAATCCCTATCTAAGCCTAAAAAAGATTTTTTCATTTTTCTCGGAATACAAATAATTATCTGCTAAAACAAAAAAGGTGTCTTCCCAACCGCCCTGGGTTTAAGAGGTCAATTCATTGTTACCAATAGAAATATGGCGTTCACATTCCACCAACAAATTTTAAAATTTCTAACTTAAATATGTCGTTTGTAATATTTGTTTAAAATTTTGCAGTTTGTAAATTTTTCCACCGTTAGAGGGCACAATTATAATTTTCGGACGATTTAAAAAGTGACGACGTGACCTTCACATTCCACCACCAAAATTTCAAGCATAAATATTTTTCTACCGCTAGAGGGGTTAATTATATCTTTAGAGTTGTTGGGTTGTTTTACCTCTGAGCGGCACTTTTTTGCACTCCATGGGCTAAATGGCCAGGTCACATGGACCCCGTAGGCTCAGAGAAGGTTGGGGGAGGGGATCCACTGGAACAGCTGTTGGGAGACAGATGGTAGCCTCCCGTCAAGGCCATCCAACGTGTTCTTTAACGTGCACAGGGTATGGCTCTCCCGCACACGGGGCCACGGCTTAACATCCCATCCGACGGACGGCGGCCTTTCCAAGCCCATCGGTGTCCCCTACTGACCGTGGGCAGGGCGGGGAATTTTGCGGAGATAAATCTCAACGCTGACCCAGCTGGCACTCGAACCTGGGAACTACAGATTAAGAGCCTGGCGCGCTACCGACTGAACCACCCCCGCCCCATATCTTTAGAGAGATTCGGAAAGTGCGCATCGTAATATTTCATCAATACCTATCCAATACAAAATAATTTTTAAATTATCGTTGTAAACAAAACAGTTCGAGGACTACAGAAAATGTAGTCTACAAAAGTTAATAACTAATTAAAAAAATTGCTGAAAAATTTAAAATTTAAATTCTGACTGCGCCCGAACTCAACGCTAACAATTTAAAACACGTGAAAAAAAAAACTGACTACAGTAAAACACGACCCCGAATTCGAACTCGATTCTTTTTTTCTCAAATTGGAAAATTCTTGCATGCCTTTATGTTCTGACAACGTATTCTGGCAACATCAAATTTCTACTTGCACAAAAATCCACGAATTCTGGAAAACGTGGGGCGGGGGAGGCTCAGTCGGTAGCGCGCCAGGCTCGTAATCTGTAGTTCCCAGGTTCGAGTCCCAGCTGCGTCAGCGTTGAGATTTATCTCCGCAAAATTCCCCGCCCTGCCCACGGTCAGTAAGGGACACCGATGGGCTTGGAAAGGCCGCCGTCCGTCGGATGGGACGTTAAGCCGTGGCCCCGTATGCGGGAGAGCCATACCCTGTGCACGTTAAAGAACACGCTGGATGGCCTTGACGGGAGGCTACCATCTGTCTCCCAACAGCTGTTCCAGTGGGTCCCCTCCCCCAACTTTCTCTGAACCTTTGGGGTCCATGTGACCTGGCCATTTAGCCCATGGTGTGCAAACAAATGCCGCTCAGAGGTAAAACAACCCACGTTAAAGAAGACGCTGGATGGCTTTGATGGGAGGCTACCATCTGTCTTCCAACAGCTGCTCCAGTGGGTCCCCTCCCCCAACTTTCTCTGAACCTTCGGGGTCCATGTGACCTGGCCATTTAGCCCATGGTGTGCAAAAAAGTGCCGCTCAGAGGTAAAACAACCCAACCCAAATCTGGAAAACGTTACGTGAAAAATAAAAACAAGGAACTGAAATCTGTTCCAGACACATTCACACAATTTGAATACACTTTCTTGTTTTCGCTTTTACTCTTTTTTCCAACAGATTCAACATTCTATTAAAGATAAGATTAGATTGTAATGAGAAAAAAGAATTGTCGGATTCTTTGGCAAGGCTTTGATGAACATCAGATTTTTCCAACAGACCAGAGAGACTTAAAGGTTTTCGCAAATTTGTTTTCAGATCTTTCGAGTGGAACAGTTTGGTCTAGTCTGTAGTAGCTTCACGTGACAGTGAATACAGATTGTTAGCGGTTTTGTTTCCATTCAACTTGGCGTCTTTCATGAGTTGGGTTGGGTTGTTTTACCTCTGAGCGGCACTTTTTTGCACACTATGGGCTAAATGGCCAGGTCACATGGACTCCGTAGGCTCAGAGAAGGTTGGGGGAGGGGACCCACTGGAACAGCTGTTGGGAGACAGATGGTAGCCTCCCGTCAAGGCCATCCAGCATGTTCTTTAACGTGCACAGCTCTCCCGCACACGGGACCACGGCTTAACGTCCCATCCGACGGACGGCGTCCTTTCCAAGCCCATCGGTGTCCCCTACTGACCGTGGACAGGGTGGGGAATTTTGCGGAGATAAATCTCAACGCTGACAAAGCTGGGACTCGAACCTGGGAACTACAGATTACTAGCCTGGCGTGCTACCGACTGAGCCACCCCCGCCCCCGTCTTTCATGAAAGCAAGTTACTATCACCAATGGGGGGGGGGGGCAGTAAGGCCGTATCGCACAGGTCCCTGACCTAGGGGCCCCCAAATGTACATGTCACTGAAAAATTTATTGTCAAACAAACGTAAATTTTAAAACACATATAATTTTTATTATGTAGTTTGTAATTTATTTTAATAAATGATGGAAAATCTGATTCTTTAAAGTATCTGCGTTGAAATTTATCTGTGCAAATCTCTCCGTTGTGCCCTTGGTCAGTAGGGGACACAAAAATGGACTTGGAAAAGTCGCCGTCCGTCGGATGTGACATCAAGCCGTGGTCCCGTGTGCGGGAGAGTCATACCTTGTGCACGTTAAAGAACACGCTGAATGGCCTTTACGGGAGGCTATCATCTGTCTTCAAGCAGCTGTCCAATGAGTCCCTTTTCCCAACCTTCTCTGATGTCTCGGCGTCCTTGTGACCTGGTCATTTAGCCCATTATGTGCAAAAAAGTGTCGCTCAGAAGTAAAACAACTCAACTGTTTTTAGCCAATCACGCTTTAACTTAAGTGGGAGTTTATGGGACTATAATCTCTTACTTTGGGATGTAAATATCATAGATCTAATAAGAGTCCCTGAAAAACAGACTTAAACATGGCTTGCGTTGTTCTACGTCTGAGCAGCGTCCGCGTGCACACAATGTGCCAAACTCTCAGGTCACAAGGATTCCAAGGTCTCAAAAAAGTTTGGAAAGAGAGGATCCTCTGCAAAGCTATTAGGAGACAGATTGAAATTTCCCCTTATCATCCAGCGTGTTCTTTACGTGCACAGCGTGTACAGTACTGTGCAAATTAGTTGGGACAATAGGAAAATGCAGTAACAAAGACATAACTATTTATTTGTTTAATAGTGAATGTGACTCCCCCCCCCCCCCTTAGCTTTAATTACTACTTTCACCATCTCAACCATTGATGCCACTAGCTTTCCACACATCTCCTTCACTTCAGGGTCATGGTACTACACTTTCATGACACTTTCTATCATTTTGGATTTCGTCGTGCAATCCATCTTAAATATGAGCGCTTTAATAATGGCCCACAAATTTTCAATGGGATTTAGATCGGATGAATTTCCTGGCCACTCCAATATCTTCAAATGTTGCTGGGTAAAGAAGCTCTTACCAAGCTTAGAATTGTGGCATGGAGCCAGATCCTGTTGAAATACCCCATCGCCGTTAGGAAACAGCTTCTGCAGTGTTGGGACCATTTTCGCCTCCCGAACGCCTATGTATGTTTTTGCAGTCCATCATTCCTTCAATGGGGTGAAGCGTCTGTGGCCCGGAAGCTGTGAAACATCCCCAAAACATGACCTATGGTGGATGTTTGGGGGATTGCTGGATGTGGCCGGATCGAAGAGGTTCTCCAGGCTTCCCTTGTCCCAACTAATTCACACAGTACTGTACTTTATGTGCACACTTTCCATGTGCACACATTCACACTTTCCATGTGCAGGAGGTATGTCTCTCCCGCACACGGGGGGGGGGGGGGGGGGGGCTCAGTCGGTAGCGCGCCAGGCTCGTAATCTGTAGTTCCCAGGTTCGAGTCCCAGCTGGGTCAGCGTTGAGATTTATCTCCGCAAAATTCCCCGCCCTGCCCACGGTCAGTAGGGGACACCGATGGGCTTGGAAAGGCCGCCGTCCGTCGGATGGGACGTTAAGCCGTGACCCCGTGTGCGGGAGAGCCATACCCTGTGCACGTTAAAAAACACGCTGGATGGCCTTGACGGGAGGCTACCATCTGTCTCCCAACAGCTGTTCCAGTGAGTCCCCTCCCCCCAACCTTCTCTGAGCCTTCGGGGTCCATGTGACCTGGCCATTTAGCCCATGGTGTGCAAAAAAGTGCCGCTCAGAGGTAAAACAACCCAACCCAATCCGACCGGTGTTGAAATCGCTTTTTGTGGTCCGTGGTTTTGTGCTTCCGTTGTACAATCCGTGACAACGTTCGCCTATCCCTATCTGACAGCTTCATATGACGTCCACAATTTGCACATTTGGAAGAAATGCCCTGCACTTTTTGATAGGTAGTCATAATCTTCGATACAGTTCCTCGTGTTACCTACTGTTTACCGACGTTTTAGATACTGAAGCTCCTCCGAGACGCTCACCAATGATCATGCCTTTTCTGACAATTCAACAAATTACGATTGTCAACAATTACACCACCACAGCTGTTTCACCCGCACCTATGGAACTGCTACGAGATAGCCGATATCGTACTTCTCTCCATTATATACTTCACATTGCGGGTGACGTCGTTCCTGTGATATGCATATGGCACATTGCGTGTACTACAGTCGCCGTCGGGGCGGGGGTGGCTCAGTCGGTAGCGCGCCAGGCTCGTAATCTGTAGCTCCCAGGTTCGAGTCCCAGATGGGTTAGCGTTGAGATTTTTCTCCGCAAAAATTCCCCTCTTTGCACACGGTCAGTAGGGGAGACAGATGGGCTTGGAAAGGCACCCGTCCGTCGGATGGGACGTTAAGCCGTGGCCCCGTGTGCGAGAGAGTCATACTCTGTGCACGTTAAAGAACACGTTGGATGGACTTGACTGGAGGCTACCATCTGTCTCAAAACAGCCGTTACAGTGGGTCTCCTCCTGCAGACTTCTCTGAGCATTCGGGGTCCATGTGATCTGACCATTTAGCCCATGGTGTGCAAAAAAGTGCCGCTCAGATGTAAAACAACCCAACCCAGTCGCCGTCGGATTTCTATTATTTTGATAAACCCCTGTATATATAAATATGTATAGCAGTATAGAAGCATATATAAATATATATTTATGCCAGATAAGAGGCGGGGCGGGGGTGGCTCAGTCGGTAGCGCCCAGGCTCGTAATCTGTAGTTCCCAGGTTCGAGTGCCAGCTGGGGCAACGTTGGGATTTATCTCCGCAAAACTCCTCGCCCTGGCCACGGTCAGTAGGGGACACCGATGAACTTGGAAAAGCCGCCGTCCGTCGGATGGTACATTAAGCCGTGGCCCGTGTGCGGGAAAGACATATCCTGTGCACGTTAAAGAATACTCTGGTATGACCTTGACGGGAAGCTACCATCTGTCTCCCAATATCTGTCCCAGTGGGTCCCCTCCCCCAACCTTCTCTGAGCCTTCGAGGTCCTTCTGACCTGGTTATTTAGCCTATTGTGTGCAAAAAAGTGCCACTCAGAGGTAAAACAACCCAACCCAAGACAGATAACAGAACAATATATACATATAAAATAAAAATAAATACCCCCTCAAGCAGCTGCTTGCCACAGAGGTCTGACAGGAGCCTGTCAGTTTATATGCCATAGTAGAAGGTCTGAGAGGATGGCAGGCCCTCAGCAGAAAAACGACACAAATAGCCATGCCTTACCCGGGGCTCGAACCCAGGTTACTTAGATCAGTAGCCAAGCCCGTTAACCACTCGGCTAGAACAATATTCTATATATAGAACATAACAATATGTATATATAGAAACACAGTCATATCAGAATAATATGACCACCTACCATTCGTATTATTTGGTAGGTGGTCATATTTTTCTGATACGACTGTATATATACAAGATTTTGGGTTGGGTTGTTTTACCTCTGAGCGGCACTTTTTTGCACACCATGGGTTAAATGGCCAGGTCACATGGACCCCGAAGGCTCAAAGAAGGTTGGGGGAGGGGACCCACTGGAACAGCTGTTGGGAGACAGATCGTAGCCTCCCGTCAAGACCATATAGCGTGTTCTTTAACGTGCACAGGGTATGGCTCTCCCACAAACGGGGCCACGGCTTAACGTCCCATCCGACGGATGGCGGCTTTTCCAAGCCCATCGGTGTCCCCTACTGACCGTGGGCAGGGCGGGGAATTTTGCGGAGATAAATCTCAACGCTGACCCAGCTGGGACTCGAACCTGGGAACTACAGATTACGAGCCTGGCGCGCTACCGACTGAGCCACCCCCGCCCCTATATACCAGATAATAGACTACGTAGATATATGTACAAGCATAGTATATAAGCATAGTATATAATGTAACTATGTAGATATTTGTACAAGCATAGTATATATATGTATATCAGATAACAGAGCAATATATATACTATATTTATAGAAGTATGTATATATGTACACGAGATAACAGAACAATACACACGTCCAAAGAGCGTCTCAAAACAAGAAGAATATTTTTTCGGTAAATTGGCAACACTTTAAAAACAGTGCAAGTGTACCCATTAGTTCGTCTTACTGCCTCGTAACCATGACAACCGTCATTTAGTTTCTGGCGGTGTTTTATTTCGCATAGAAATCGTTTGAAGTCAGGTTCTTCACAGCCTCCTGCTAAACGCATTTTTGTTACTTTCTTCTGATTTTTTTTTTTACCTTATGGATGTCAGAAATGGACAGCTGTGTGCGATTCAGATTCTCTGTGTCTTCTGGTTACTTCCATTTTAAAAAATTTCAGAGGACGAAAACTGAGCACGATTTGGTGGTAGTTTCAAAAACACAGGCGATTTTGAAAGCCATTCCAAACAGCGAGGGGTCGGGGGTGGCTCAGTCGGTAGCGCGCCAGGCTCGTAATCTGTAGTTCCCAGGTTCGAGTCCCAGTTGGGTCAGCGTTGAGATTTATCTCCGCAAAATTCCCCGCCCTGCCCACGGTCAGTAGGGGACACCGATAGGCTTGAAAAGGCCGCCGTCCGTCGGATGGGACGTTAAATCGTGGCCCCGTGTGCGGGAGAGACATCCCCTGTGCACGTTAAAGAACACGCTGGATGGCCTTGACGGGAGGCTACCATCTGTCTCCCAACAGCTGTTCCAGTGGGTCCCCTCCCCCAACCTTCTCTGAGTCTTCGGGGTCCTTGTGACCTGGCCATTTAGCCCATGGTGTGCAAAAAGTGCCGCTCAGAGGTAAAACAACCCAACTTACTACCTCTTGGAGAAGGGAAAATTCATTCAAAGTTTAGTTTCTGTAGCTCTTTTGAGGGCTGAGGGAGAAAGTAGACAGAAAACAAACAAACACACAAACTTGCTTCTTTATATATGAGATTATAATAAGGTATTCTGCATTTTTGGTCACCCAAGTTTATGTTGTCATTAAGTTATTTTCTTTACAGAAGTAATTTTTTTCCTTGCAGCGGAAATGGGTCTATCCGTCATCCTCAGTTTCAAGTGTGTGATTCAGATACTCTTCATCTTGCAATTCACGTGTTCGACAGAAACTGGTTCATCTTCCCTCAATATTACGGATTCATTTCAACACGATAAACCGTACTCGTCTTTCCTCGATGGACCGGATTTGTATTCCCTCGCTAAACCGGACTTTTCCTCCCTCGATGAGCCAGAATCACCATCCCTCGATAAACCATACTCGTCTTCACTCAATACAACAGAGAGGATCAGCCGCTCAGGACGTAATGATGACTATAGCGAATTTCTCGGTTACAGTCAGCCCAACATGTACTCCTCCTCATCTGAAATCAAGCCCAACCTCGAAGAGAAAACCTATATACCAGAGAGGATACCTCAGAAGCTGCACGGTGAAAATGTTCACACTGATACCAACTCAGACAGATTTCAAGATACGTCTCGTCCAACCACAACGTATTTACCACCCCCTGCGAAATTCGACTATTTCTCTCCTCTCTATGAATACACTCCAAAACCAGCTCCAACTTATTTTCAGCCAATAAGGGATAGCTATTACAGACCGATTCCCGGAGGAGTTTCTAAGAGCGCCTCCAATGTCCAGTGGAGCATATGGCAAACAGACAATGGTGGAACTTCTCCTGACGATACTGATGACAGCAAAAACGGCAAAAGGAAAGGTGGCTCTCCCGACTATGTTCACATTCATCACTTTCAACAGCCGTGGAAGGGTGATACCATGATGATGATGATGATGAAAGGGATGAATGGAATGATTCCTGTACCCGGTAATGGTGATGTAAAGGGAAGCTTGTTGGATAAACTCAAAGAGGATCCTATGGCTCTCATAGTGGCTGGATTATTGCCTCTTAGTATTCTCCTGGCTGCTATTCTCCCTTCACTGATAAAGATGATGATGATGAATATGATGAATGGGAGCGATGTTCCAATGATCACCACCACAGCGACGGGAAACAACGGACGTACCGGCTATAATAACACTCTGTTTCTTTATCCAGTTCTCGAGGCCATTGGTCAGTTTCGATTCAAGAGTTTGGATGGGCAGTGCATGCAAAAGACTTTCTGTCAACTAACCAAGGTCGGAGAGAAATCGGACTCTAGGATATTTCAGAAGACTTTGTACAAGGCTTCAAAATTGTGAGTAATTTTGATCTGTCTTCAAATTTATGCGAGGTTATTCCTATTGATTGAAAAGTGTTGGGTTGGGGGATTGTTTTACCTCAGAGCGACACTCTATTGTACACAATGGGCTAAATGACCAACTCACAAGGACCTCGAGGACTCAGATTTGGGTTGGGTTGTTTTACCTCTGAGCGGCACTTTTTTGCACACCATGGGCTAAATGATGGTCACATGGACCCCGAAAGCTCGGAGAAGGTTGGGGGAGGGGACCCACTGGAACAGCTGTTGGGAGACAGATGGTAGCCTCCCGTCAAGGCCATCCAGCGTGTTCTTTAACGTGCACAGGGTATGTCTCTCCCGCACACTGGGCCACGGCTTAACGTCCCATCCGACGGACGGCGGCCTTTCCAAGCCCATCGGTGTCCCCTACTGACCGTGGGCAGGGCGGGGAATTTTGGGGGAGATAAATCTCAACGCTGACCCAGCTGGGACTCGAACCTGGGAACTACAGATTACGAGCCTGGCGCGCTACCGACTGAGCCACCCCCCGTCCCCGAGGACTCAGAAGGTTGGGTGGAGGGTACCACTGGAACAGCTGTTAGGAGACAGATGATAGCCTCCCGTTATGGCCATCCTTCAAGTGCACAGGGTATGGCTGTCCCACACATAGAGCCATGGCTTTACGTCAAAACTAATGGTTTTGCGGAGAAAAATTTCAATGCTGGCCCAGGTGGGTCTCGAACCTGGGAACTGCAGATTATGAGCCTGGCACACTACCGACTGAGGTAGGATCCTGCCCCTGGTTTATGAGACCACAAGATTTTAGAGTAAATTATCGTAGGAGATGTCCTTAGACATGAGACTCGTGAAAGAGTTTAGCAGAAAAAATTTAGTTTCGCGTAGGTGGGATTTTTGTCAGCTAATGGGAGTAAATAAACTTTTCCGCACATTATTTGATTCGCTAATATATAAAAGTGCCACTCCGATAGTTTTGCATGTGAGTGATACTTTTAGGTGCACAATGGGCTAAATGGTCAGATAAAAGGGCCACAAGGGCTGAAAGTTTCGTAGGATGAAGTGGACCCAATGGACAACTGTTAAGATACAGATGGAAGCCTCCCGTCATGGCCGTGAAGCATATTCTTTAAAGTGAACATAGTACGGCTTTTTCTTCACACAGGACCACGGTTTAAAGTCTCATCACAGGCTCAGTGTTTCCTAACAGCTTTTCTTGTGGGACCCCTATCCACCCAAACTTTCTCTGAGCCCTTCGGGATCCTTGTGACCTGGATTGGGTTGGGTTGTTTTACCTCTGAGCGGCACTTTTTGCACACCATGGGATAAATGGCCAGGTCACATGGACCCTGAAGGCTCAGAGAAGGTTGGGGGAGGGGACCCACTGGAACAGCTGTTGGGAGACATATGGTAGCTTCCCGTCAAGGGCATCCAGCATGTTCTTCAATGTGCACAGGGTATGGCCTTCCGCACACGGAGCCACGGTTAACGTCCCATCCGACGGACGGCGGCCTTTCCAAGCCCATCGGTGTCCCCTACTGACCATGGGCAGGGCAGGGAATTTTGCGGAGATAAATCTCAACGCTGACCCAGCTGGGACTCGAACCTGGGAACTATAGATTACTAGCTGGCGCGCTACCGACTGAGCCACCCCCGCCCCATGTGACCTGGACATTTAGCCCATGGTATGCAAACAAGTGCGGTTCAGAGGTAAAACAACCCAACCCAATCCATAACATATTTGACATTTGCTTCTTGAGGCTGTTTTTGAGCATTGTTTTAAATGACAATGCGCTAAGGAGACACAGAAAATTCTGAAGTAGAAAGTTCATAGAGTCATTTAGAGAAGATCTTGATTATCGGAGGCAGGTAGCTCAATTGTCAGAATACCTGACACGTTATCAGAAGATCGTGTGTTCGTATCCCACCCGGCTCAAGACAATTTTTCCTCTAAATTTAATATGGACGTTAAACTAAGAGTCATACCATCGTTGAAAGTTGAGTTGGGTTGTTTTACCTCTGAGCGGCACTTTTTTGCACACCATGGGCTAAATGGTCAGGTCACATGGAACCCGAAGGCTCAGAGAAGGTTGGGGGTGGGGACCCACTGGAACAGCTGTTGGGAGACAGATGGTAGCCTCCCGTCAAGGCCATCCAGCGTATTTTTAACGTGCACAGGGTATGGCTCTCCCGCACACGGGGCCACGGCTTAACGTTCCATCCGACGGACGGCGGCCTTTCCAAGCCCATCGGTGTCCCCTACTGACCGTGGGCAGGGCGGGGAATTTTGCGATAAATCTCAACGCTGACTCAGCTGGGACTCGAACCTGGGAACTACAGATTACGAGCCTGGCGCGCTACCGACTGAGCCACCCCCGTCCCACACGGGTAAGGCAATGCATCCCGCTTATACATTGAACAACACTAAAGATAAAGGAGTTTATTAAATGTTTGTTAAAAACTACACTTCATTATAATAAGTGGACAATGTATAATTTTCCTTAATTTAGTGGGGGCGCGGGTGGCTCAGTCGGTAGCGCGCCAGGCTCGTAATCTGTAGTTCCCAGGTTCGAGTCCCAGCTGGGTCAGCGTTGAGATTTATCTCCGCAAAATTCCTCGCCCTGCCCACGGTCAGTAGGGGATACCGATGGGCTTGGAAAGGCCGCTGTCCGTCGGATGGGACGTTAAGGCGTGGTCCCGTGTGCGGGAGAGCCATACCCTGTGCACGTTAAAGAACACGCTGGGTGGCCTTGACGGGAGGCTACCATCTGTCTCCCAACAGCTGTTGCAGTGGGTTCCCTCCCCCAGCCTTCTCTGAGCCTTCGGGTTCCATGTGACCTGGCCATTTATCCCATGGTGTACAAAATAGTGCCGCTCAGACGTAAAACAACCCAACCTTAATTTAGCTTTTTTATCAACGTAATCCATGTTGTCCAGTATTAGTAGACAATGATCATGGTTTAATAAATCTTCTAAAGGAAGAAAATCTCAGTTATTTTCTGGTTCCTGCATTGTAATCAGGAGTCTCACAAAATACTCTGTGTAACACTAGATCGAACGCGCTATTTTGTGTCCTGAAAACAAACATTCAAGGTCTGAGAACTCGGTGTTGCCTACTGATCTGGTCAGCTCCAGAAATATTTACTTTGCTTCAAATATGCCTACGTTGACATTTATCTACTGTGAGAATAGAAACACCCAGGGCTTGGAAGGACTCCGTTCGTCATTTATCTACGGTGAGAATAAAAACACCCATGGGCTTGGAAGGACTCCGTTCGTCATTTATCTACGGTGAGAATAGAAACACCCATGGGCTTGGAAGGACTCCGTTCGTCAGATGGGACATTAAGCCGTGACCAAGTGTGCAAGTTAAAGGGTTCGGTTGTTTTACCTCTGAGCGGCACTTTTTTGCACACCATGGGCTAAATAGCCAGGTCACATGGATCCCAAAGGCTCAGAGAAGGTTTGGGGAGGGGACATACTGGAACAGCTGTTGGGAGACAGATGGTAGCCCCCCGTCAAGGCCATACAGCGTGTTCTTTAACGTGTACAGGGTATGGCTCTCCCGCACACGGGGCCACGGCTTAACGTCCCATCCGACGGACGGCGGCCTTTCCAAGCCCATCGGTGTCCCCTACTGACCGTGGGCAAGTTAAAGAACACACTGAATGGCCTTAATGGGAGGCTACCATAAGTCAGCAGACAGTTGTCCATTGGGCCTCTCCCTCCCAAGCTTTTCAGAGTAGTCGGGATCCTTGTGACCTGTCCATTTAACCCATTGTGTGCAAAGAGAGTGCTACTCAGAGAGAAAACAACCCAACCCATCAACAACATTACGAAGAAAAAAAAGCCATTATACTACACTCAGTCTGCGCCATGTCATATAGGCGGTATATGAATAGATTACTGTAGCATGAATCTGTTACAGTTTTTAAAATTTGTTCTGTAATTCTCACTAAGACATGATTTAATAAATCTTTTTTCTTTATACAACAATAAATGGCTTTTATTTTTTTTCTGTAACATTTTAGTACAAAATCAAGTCCCAAGAAGCTAAAACTTTATCCGTAGGAATCCAAAAACAGTATACAAAAAGCAGTTATAAATTTATAAAAATGAATCCAATATTAAATTTAAATGGTATCACAGAACAAACAGTTTTTAAATATTTTCCAGAAGCGATGTCTTGAAATTTTTTTTAACTCCTCTAATTGATTTTAAATTAAATAACTTCTCAGAGATACTGCTAAACAGAGGAGATTTCATAAGTTCTACAATTTTTCCCACAATTATTAAAAAAAATGTAATAATTTATATTTACCTTTAGATTTATATCTAGTATTTTTATTATGATTAATATTGAATTTATAAGCATTATCAAAACAATACCTGAGTATTACTTTATATTTATATAGTTGATTAATAGGTAATATATTCATAATAGCGTAACCATTGTTATCAATGAGTTTGTTTTTCAGTCGATTGCTGCAAATGTCTAACAATTGTATTTTGAATGTGTCTTATTTTAGCTATATATTAACTGTAAGTTTTACCATAAATATTTAAACCATAGCTTATGACTCTTTCTCCAATTGCATGATAAACCATTTAATAGATGTTTAATGGTAATATAGCACGAAGTTTATATTACCATTAAATATGGGGCTGGGTGGCTCAGTCGGTAGCGCGCCAGGTTCGTAATCTGTAGTTCCCAGGTTCGAGTCCCAGCTGGGTCAGCGTTGAGATTTATTTCCGCAAAAATCCCTGCCCACGGTCAGTAGGGGACACCGAAGGGTAAGCCGGTCAGTAGGGGACACCGAAGGTAAAGCCCACCGTCCGTCGGATGGGACGTTAAGCTGTGGTCCCGTGTGCGGGAGAGAGCCATAACCTGCCCACGGTCAGTAGGGGACACCGAAGGTAAAGCCCACCGTCCGTCGGATGGGACGTTAAGATGTGGTCCCGTGTGAGGGAGAGCCATACCCTGTGCACGTTAAAGAACACGCTGGATGGCCTTGACGGGAGGCTACCATCTGTCTCCCAACAGCTGTTCCAGTGGGTCCCCTCCCCCAACCTTCTCTGAACCTTCGGGGTCCATGTGACCTGGCCATTTAGCCCATAGTGTGCAAAAAGTGCCGCTCAGAGGTAAAACAACCCAACACAACCATTAAATATCTCTATGTACCTTTGTTTAGGTTTGTAATGTAATGTTACCATAGACATCATCAGAAAGAATCTCCAGTAAATTTAATGTTCCTGTGTTTTTTTCGAAGCCAAATTTACCATTTAATAATTTAAACAGCTTTTTTTTTTAATTAGATGGGTTTTATGTTGATCCTTTGTTCTCTTGGTTTTTTTCCCCACATTGTTCCATTTCAATTGCTATTCATTTTTCGCACAGTGAATAAAAATCCAAGTAGCTAACGAATTGGAAATTTAATCCATTAAAATAAGCTCTTCCCTCATACTGAGCCATATCAAAATATTAATGATTATATAAATTGAAATTTAAATTTCAAATTCTACAACTTTTTAAATACGCATTTCAGTGAAAGGTATTAGTAAAGATAAAATAATTATCAAAATGAAATCTATTTAAATCTTGGGTTGGGTTGTTTACCTCTGAGCGGCACTTTTTTCCACACCATGGGATAAATGGCCAGGTCACATGGACCCCGAAGACTCAGAGAAGGTTGGGGGAGGGGACCCACTGGAACAGCTGTTGGGAGACAGATGGTAGCCTCCCGTCAAGGCCGACCAGCGTATTCTTTAACGTGCACAGGGTATCTCTCTGCCGCACACGGAGCCATGGCTTAACGTCCCATCCGACGGACGGCGGCCTTTCCAAACCCATCGGTGTCCCCTACTGACCGTAGGCAGGCCGGCGAATTTTGCGGAGATAAATCTCAACGACTGACCCAGCTGGGACTCGAACCTGGGAACTACAGATTACGATTCTGGCGCGCTACCGACTGAGCCACCTCCGCCCCATTTAAATCTTGGATTTTCAACAATATTCCTTCAGTATTTAATGAGTTACGAAAGATATTAATATCATATACACCAAAGAGCCAAAACATTATGACCAGTGCGTCTTTATGCAAATCGAAGCAACTGCAGGTAAACGACTGCGTGTATGAAGGTCATGAAACGGTATAAATAATGCCTGATACTAAGCTCTGTTAATCAGTGTTATTCTCGTTTTTCAGATGGGAAAGGCAGAGGACTTAAGTGAGTTTGAAAAAGGCCAAATTGTAATGGCCAGCGACTGGTTCAGAGTATTTCCGAGATGGCAAGGTTTGTGAGGTACTCACGGTCGGCCGTAGTTAGTACCTTTAAAAATTGGTCCGAGGAGGGAGAAACCACGAACTGCCGGCAAGGTGTGGGTCGACCACGGCTCATCGATGCTAAAGGTGAGCGAAGACTATCCCATATGGTAGGAGCCAACAGGAGGGATAGCGTGGCAGAACTGCTCGTAATTTCAATCAGCGTTGAGATTTATCTCCGCAAAATTCCCCGCCCTGCCCACGGTCAGTAGGGGACGCCGATGGGTTGTAAAGGCCGCCGTCCGTCGGATGGGACGTTAAGCCGTGGCCTCGTGTGCGGGAGAGCCATACCATGTGCACGTTAAAGAACACGCTGGATGGCCTTGATGGGAGGCTACCATCTGTCTCCCAACAGCTGTTCCAGAGGCTACCATATGTCTCCCAACAGCTGTTCCAGAGGCTACCATCTGTCTCCCAACAGCTGTTCCAGTGGGTCCCCTCCCCCAACCTTTTCTGAGCCTTCGGGGTCCATGTGACCTGGCCATTTAGCCCATGGTGTGCAAAAAAGTGCCGCTCAGATGTAAAACAACCCAAACCAACTCGTAATTTCAATGCTGGTGACGGGAATAATGTGTCACAACACACAGCACATCGAACCCTGCTGAAAATGGGGCTGCGTAGCCACAGGCCGCTCCGAGTGCCCATACTAACCGCTTCACCGTCGAAACCACCTACAATGAACACACGAGCATCAAAATTGAACATTGGATGATTGGAATAAGATCGTCTGGTCCGATGAATCTCGTTTCTTGTTGCACCATGTGAATGGCCCGGTACGTGTGCGTCGTTTATCTGAGGAAGTGTTGGCACCAGGATGCACTGTGGGACGAAAACAAGCCGATGGAGGAATTGTAATGCTTTGGACAATGTTCTGCTGGGAAACCCTAGGTCATGTGATTCATGTGCAGGAAACTATGACGTCTACCACCTACCTAAACATCATTGCAGTCCAGGTACATCCTTTCATGGCTACGTTATAACCCTCTAGTAGTGCCTTCTTTCAGCAGGATAATGTGCCATGCCAACTGCCCGGATTGTTCGAGAATGGTTCGAGGAACATGAGGAAGATTTCCAGGTATTCCAGGTATTGCCCTGGTCTCCAAATTCCCCAGAAATCAATCCAATCAAGCATCTGTGGTTGTGTTGGAACAGCATATCCGATCTGCGGCGGCTCAACCACGTATAACTTTGCAAGGGTTCATGGATCTGCTGGTAACGTATTGGTGCCAGATACCACAAGACACGTTTAGAAATATTGTAGCATCGATGCCTCGTCGGGTAACAGCTGTTTTGTTTACACACGGAGGACCAACATCATATTAGGCAGGTGGTCATAATGTTTTGGCTCTTCGGTGTACATCTAAAGAATAATATTAGGCTGTATAATAGTTTGATTCTTTCTAGAGTTAGTTACAGTAATAAAACTCGGACCCTTTGTAAACAAGATAACAAAAAACTTGATTGTTTTTACTCTAGATGTTTATGCAGTATCTTGGACATTAGGTAGTTCATTATTACATTAATTACTTATAAGTTGACTTTGCAAGTACGGATGAGGTTAGCAAAGGAGTCGGCAACCTCCTTTAGGCAGCATATTGTGCAGAGAGAGAGAGACTCCGTTGGTTTGGCCACGCTGCCCGTATGCATAATATAGATTATCGAATAGGGTTATGGACAGTGTGTCTAAAGGCCTCAGAAAGAGGGAAAGGCCTACGATGCGGTGGGCAGACAATGTCAAATAGGATCTTGTTAGAAATTGTCTACTGTGGCGAGATGCATCAGATGGAACTCTGGAGAAATATTCTTACAGGACTAAATTGCGCAGTCTGGTTGGACCTGGGGGGGGGGGGGGCTCAGTCGGTAGCGCGCCAGGCTCGTAATCTGTACTTCCCAGGTTTGAGTCCCAGCTGGGTCAGGGTTGAGATTTATCTCTGCAAAATTCCTCGCCCTCCCCACGGTCAGTAGGGGACACCGATGGGCTTGGAAAAGCCGCCGTCCGTCGGATGGGACGTTAAGCCGTGGCACCGTGTGCGGGATAGTCATACCCTGTGAACGTTAAAGAACACGCTGGATGGCCTTGACGGGAGGCTACCATCTGTCTCCCAACAGCTGTTCCTACGGGATCCATGTGACCTGGCCATTTAGCCCATGCATTAGCAAAAAAGTGCCGCTCAGAGGTAAAACAACCCAACACGATTGGAAGCATTTTAGGGAACGGCTAAAAAGGAAAAGAAATTTTTATGGCTTCTTTTTTTAAAAAAGAAAGAGATTCGCTTCGTTGTCTGTCAGTCTGTAGACATCGAACTATGGAAGTCGAACCTATATAGGTTAGCCATTTCAAAATTGGATTTGCCCTTTTGGCCCCTTTGATGTTTATGTATTTTAACTTTTGTTATTGCCAATCAGACACTATTTTAGACTTCGAGATATGAATCCTAGGCTTGTAGCTCATAAAAGTAATTAAAGATATCAGAGTTGGGTTGTTGTTTTACCTCTGAGCGGCACTTTTTTGAACACCATGGGCTAAATGGCCAGGTCACATGGACCCCGAAGGCTCAGAGAAGGTTGGGGGAGGGGACCCACTGGAACAGCTGTTGGGAGACAGATGGTAGCCTCCCGTCAAGGCCATACAGCGTGTTCTTTAACGTGCACAGGGTATGTTTCCCCCGCACACGGGGCCACGGCTTAACGTCCCATCCGACGGACGGCGGTCTTTTCAAGCCCATCGGTGTCCCCTACTGACCGTGTGCAGGGCGGGGAAATATTTGCGGAGATAAATCTCAACGCTGACCCAGCTGGGACTCGAACCTGGGAACTACAGATTACGAGCCTGGCACGCTACCGACTGAGCCACCCCCGCCCCAAAAAGGTATCAGATATCTCAAGATTGGACGCTATGTATTGTCATCGCTCGAATTGTTTGGCGTCAAAGCTGAATGGTATTGCGTGAATAATTTTGGATTTCGGAAAAGGGTAGGGTAATATTTGATAGCTCAGCCAGTTGAAAGAGAGAAGCTTTAATCACCAGAACGGACAATCACTTAGACGATGCTATGATAGCCGTCCCGTGGCCGAGTGGTTAGCGCGCTTGGCTACTGCTATACGGGACCTGGGTTCGAGCCCCGGGTAAGGCATGGATGTTCGTGTTGTTTTTCTGCTGAGGTCCTGCCATCCTCTCAGACCTTCTACTCTGGCATATCAACTGACAGGCTCCTGTCAAACCTCTGTGGCAAGCAGCTGCTTGAGGGGATATTTATTTTTTTTTTGTTTTCAATATTTGATACAGATTTCAGTGTTTACGATTGGAAGCACTTTAGGAAACGGCTAGAAAACGAAAGTAAATTTTAAGGTTTTTTTTTTTTAAAAGTGAATCATTTCGCTTTGTGGTCTGTCCGTCTGTAGAGATTGAACTTTTTTGTTTATGCAGATAAATAAAAAATTCCTTTTTGTGTTGGAAAAGTACTAATGATATATTCGGATTTGTATTTTTCGAATCTCCCAAAAGTTATTACTACGCCCTCTAACGCTGGAAAAAATTTAAAATTCCAAAATATCAAACGGATATTCCAAACGATGTAGTTATGTTAGAAGTTTAAAATTTTGGTGTTGAAATGTGAAGGTTACGAAGTTACCATTCGCAACAATCACCCCCTTTAGACCCCCCCTTGACCCCCTTAGGGGGGTGTTGTGTTGGGTTATTTTACCTCTGAGCGGCACTTTTTTTGCACACCATGGGCTAAATGGCCAGGTCACCTGGACCCCGAAGGCTCAAAGAAGGTTGGGGGAGGGGACCAACTGGAACAGCTGTTGGGAGACAGATGGTAGTCTCCCATCAAGGCCATCCATCGTGTTCCTTAACGTGCACAGCGTATGGCTCTCCCGCACACGGAGCCACGGCTTAACGTCCCATCCGACGGACGGCAGCCTTTCCAAGCCCATCGGTGTCCCCTACTGACCGTGGGCAGGGCGGGGAATTTTGCGGAGATAAATCTCAACGCTGACCCAGCTGGGACTCGAACCTGGAAACTACAGATTACGAGCCTGGCGCGCTACCGACTAAGGCACCCCCGCCCAGGGGTAAGGGGAGAATGCAATTTTTTTTTTTTTTTAATTATTTTTTTTTTAATAGAAAATTGTGTGATTTTAGAAATAAATTAAAAATTCTATTTGGGTTCGACAGGCATTGATAAAATATTGCAATTTGTCTTTTCTGAATCTCCCAAAAGCTATAATTGCGCCCTCTAACGGTGGAAATAAATCAAGAAATTAAAAAATTTAAAATGAATTTTGCAAACGACGTAGTTATGCTGGAAATTTTGGTCGTGGAATGTGACAGTCTTGAAGAGTCCACTGACAACAATGAGTTGACCCCTACCCCCAAAGTAGGTAAGAAACAGAACGGTTTTGTTTTAAGAGATGATTGAAAATCTCTTTTTTAGTTGGTAGTAAAGAAATATAATTCGCATTTTCAAAGACAGTTTTAATATTCAAACTGCAAAACGTTTACCGAATGTTTCATGTAGTCTGTTTATGGTAGATATTTCCGCTGTAAAGTTTTGTTATGGTAGAAATTCTACTGACAGCAATGATCTGCCTACTATTTTCATGGGGCGGGGGTGGCTCAGTCGGTAGCGCGCCAGGCTCGTAATCTGTAGTTCTCAGGTTCGAGTCCCAGCTGGGTCAGCGTTGAGATTTATCTCCGCAAAATTCCCCGCCCAGCCCACGGTCAGTAGGGGACACCGATGGGCTTGGAAAGAGGCGCCGTCCGTCGGATGGGACGTTAAGCCGTGGCCCCGTGTGCGGGAGAGCCATACCCTGTGCACGTTAAAGAACACGCTGGATGGCTTTGACGGGAGACTACCATCTGTCTCCCAACAGCTGTTCCAGTGGGTCCTCTCCCCCAGCCTTCTCTGAGCCTTCGGGGTCCATGTGACCTGGCCATTTAGCCCATGGTGTGCAAAAAAGTGTCGCTCAGAGGTAAAACAACCCAACCTACTATTTTCAGAGGAGTGGGAGAAAAGCAGCTTTTAAATTTAAGAACTAAAAGACAAATGCTTTTTATGGTGTATAATTACTAATATACTACTACTATATGCATTTTCTCCATCATACATTAAAAAAAAACCTTTCAAGCAGCTGCTTGCCACAGAGATCTGAAAGGAGCCTGTCAGCTTGTACGCCATAGTAGAAGGTCCATGAGGATGGGGGGGGGGGGGACCTCAGTAGAAAAACAACACGAACATCCATAAGTAAAACTCTTAAGGAGTAGAAAAGCAAACAAAGGAAGAACGTCATTCTCTTTGAAAATGAGATTCCCATATCCGCCAGATGCGATACACATTCCTCTAATAGGGGGCGGGGGTAGCTCAGTCGGTAGCGCACCAGGCTCGTAATCTGTAGTTCCCAGGTTCGAGTCCCAGCTGGGTCAGCGTTGAGATTTATCTCCGCAAAATTCCCCGCCCTGCCCACGGTCAGTAGGGGACACCGATGGGCTTGGAAAGGCCGCCGTCCGTCGGATGGGACGTTAAGCCGTGGCCCCGTGTGTGGGAGAACCATACCCTGTGCACGTTAAAGAATACGCTGGATGGCCTTGACGGGAGGCTACCACCTGTCTCCCAACAGCTGTTCCAGTGGGTCCCCTCCCCCAACCTTCTTTGAGCCTTCGGGGTCCATGTGACCTGGCCATTTAGCCCATGGTGTGCAAAAAAGTGCCGCTCAGAGGTAAAACAACCCAACCCATTCCTCTAATTATTTTACACATTCACTGGCCTCTGAGAGTGGAAATTCGAACTACTGCATAATTGTGAAAATAAAATATTAATAATTTATTAGTACCTGTACAACACAAAAATGTTTTTCATTTATGTCTTAAAGCAGAAAAGTTGCATTTTACCAACACCCCCTTGGTATAAGGGGACAAATCATTACTATTAGTGCAAACAACTTAATCATTGCATTCTTTCACCAAAATTTTAAGTTTCCAGCCTAAATAGATCGTTTGCAATATTTGTTTAAAGACTGTATTTTTCTGCTTTTTCTGCCGTTAGAGGCCGCCTTTCGAGTTTTTATTTACCATCTTTCACACTTTCTAACAGTGAAAATTCCAACTGATGGAGATTCTAGAAATGTAAATATTAATATTTTCCTAGTACATGTAAAACAAAAGAGGAATTATTCGTTTATCTCTTAAAATGGAAAAGTTTCATTCTCCCACCCCCTTGGAGGTAAGAAGACAAAATCTTGTCGCCATTGTAAACCTTCTAACCGTAACACTCTACTACCAAAATTTCGGATTTCTAGTGTAAATAGTTTGTTTGCAGTATTCTTTTGAATTATTCTCTTGAATGTGATCTGCTGTTATACCCCCAATGAGGATGCTGATGAGGATGAGAAGGATAGGTTTTACGGACAACTTCAGGATATTTTAAATTCTGTCAAGAAAGGAGATATTACCCTTGTTCTAGATGACTTCAATGCCAAAGTTAGTACTGACTCTGACCTCTGGGGAGGGGTGATAGGCCCTTTTGGTATTGGTAGCTGCAATGACAATGGACAACGTCTCCTACAGTTAAGTAAACTCAATGATTTCAGAATAACTAACACTTATTATGAACACCGCGACCTTTAATACTGAAGCTCTGAAAGACCCAGTTATAGCTAAAGTTTACCATGATAGGCTACTTAGTCATTATGACAGTCATGGTGTTCTGACTACTGCTGTTGAGGAAGAATGGGGCCGTTTTAAACAGGCTTTTTTGGACACTAACAGTACTCTTTTAGGAAAAAAGGAGCAGAGGAGACAGAATTATCTGAGTGATAAGGCACTTGAGCTTATTTCGGAAAGAAAGAACTGCAGGAATGTCCTTAATCAATACCCTACTAGTCGTAATAGAAAGGATTACAGAGAGCTTAATAAACGTGTAAAGAATCTGTTAGCTGTTGTTAAGAAAATTTGGCATGATGGGTTGGCTGACAAAGCCGAGGAAGCAGTTAGGCAGCACAACAGCAGAGAGCTGTACCAGATAGTTAATGTTTTATGTGGTAGAAAACGGACAGGAATACAAGGATTGAAGGATAAACAAGGTAAGGTTATAGAAGGGGAGGATTCTGTCATGGCTAGGTGGGCTGAGCATTTCAGTGATGTTCTAAACAATGTGGTTAGTTCTACTCCTTTTGTTTCTAGTGATCATATATGTATAGGGGGCTTTAGTGTTGGCTCTATAACGCAATCTGAAGTTATTTTGGCTATTTTTAAACTTAAACTTCATAAATCCCCAGGAGTAGATGAAATTACTACAGAAATGATCAGAGCTGGGAATGTTTTGGTTATCACTTGAATGACTGAAATTTTGAATATATTTTATGATAAAGGCATGGTTCCTAAGGATTTTACCAGAGCTCTTGTTATCCCTATTTTCAAAAAAGGTGATCGCAGTTCTTGTGATAATTAAAGGGGTATCAGCCTAATCTCTGTTCCAGGAAAAGTTCTTTGCATGATTGTGGTTAATAGAATTAAGAATCTGGTTGAGAGGCAATTGCGTGATGAGCAATGTGGATTCAGAAGTGGTAGGGGATGTGTAGATGAAATATTTTCACTTAGGCAAATTCTTGAGAAATGTTTAGAGTTTCAGAAACCTATGGTTGCTAGCTTTGTTGATTTCAAAAAGGCTTTCGACTCTGTTGATCGTCATAATTTGTGGTTGATTGTGAGATCATATGGTATACCAGATAAGTTAGTTAACATAATGAAAGCTCTCTATAATAACACTGAGTCGTGTGTGAGAGTTGGTAAGGCTTATAGCAATTGGTTTAGTATTGCTTCTGGTGTTCGACAAGGGTGCATTTTGTCTCCTTTTCTCTTTAGTTTGGTTATTTATACGAAATTTATTGCAAGGGAAGAATTTTGGCCTTAAATAATCTGGAGATACTAAAATTTCTGATTTAGAGTATGCTGATGATTTAGCCCTGTTGGCAAATGATGTTGTTGAGATGAACTCTTTCATTCGAGCTGTTGATGAAACTGGTAGTAGAGTAGGTTTAGTTATAAACAGAGAGAAAACTAAAGTGATGAAAATTGGTCAGTCAGGCTGTGATTCAGTTAATCTGAATGGTTGCAGTCTTGAGCAGGTGTCACAGTTTAATTATCTTGGGAGCTATGTAACAGATAATGGTGATGTGCGGCATGAGATTAACAGACGAATAGGGATTGCTGCCGGGACTTTTAAGAATCTATGGAGAGTGTGGAGAAATAGGCGTATACACCTAAAGACTAAAATTAGTTTGGTTCTTTCTAGGGTTAGTTATGGTAGTGAAACGTGGACGCTGTGTAAACAAGATAACAGAAACTAGATGCTTTTGATTCTAGATGCTTATGCAGTATCTTGGGTATTATGTGGTTTAACTTTGTAACTAATGATGAGGTTAGGCAAAGGAGTCTGCAACCTCCTTTAAGCAGCATATTGTGCAGAGAGAGACTCCGCTGGTTTGGCCATGTTGCCCTTATGGATAATTATAGATTGGCGAATAGGGTTATGAACAGTGTGCCTGGAGGCCTCAGAAAGAGGGGGAGAGACCTAGGATGTGGTGGACAGACAATGTCAAACAGGACCTTGTTAGAATTGGTGTTCAGTGGTGGATGCAGCAGCTCAGGACAGATGTGCTTGAAGAATTATACTGCACGGTCTGGTTGGACCTCTGTATCCCATGGCTGCTTGAGGATGATGATGATGATGATTCTTTTGAAATTTTAGCATTTTCCATCATTTTCCACCGCTAGAGGGTGCTATTAAAACTAGTGGAAGATTTTAAAATTGAAAAACGCAATATGTCTTCGAAATCTATCCAACCAAAAAGGAACTTTTCATTTATCTCTAAAAGTGAAAACGTTGATTGTCTATAAACGGACAGACAGGTGTAAGGACAAATGGACAGACAACAGTTAATAGAGGGACGAACAGACAGACGAACAAATATGCATAAGCTGACAAGAAAGTGGAAACATTAGCTCGTTTTTCAAATGAACTTTAAAAGAAATAATTTTTTGGTTTTCAGTTAGCTCCCTTCTCTTTTACAGTCGATTGCCGTCTTTTGGCGAAGTTTCTTGTAAAAATATTCATTAATTTATTTCTGTGAGTATAATTTTTACACCCAACTGCAGCTCAGTAAGGCATTGATAAAATATGGACGATTTTATAGAGAAAAAAAAACGGTAGAGATGTATAAAATTATAAAAATTGAGAAATTTTAACTAGGTACAGACACTAACTCATAGGCTTTCGTCTCACAGTACGACAAAACATGGCGCCCATGAACCACGTGACTCAATCAACCAATGAGAGTCAATCACCAAGATGGCCAGCCTTTAACTACTGTATACAGGACCTCTAGTATAAATATGTCGTGTGTAATATTGAATTGTTTGGAATATTCAACTTTTTCACAGCTAGAAATCGCATTATAACTTTCGGAAGATTAGGAAGTGAGAATCGTAATGTTTCCTGAAAACCTATCCAACGCAAAAAAAATTTAAATATATCTCTGAATGCAAAAAAAAAAGCTGGATGCTTACCCAAGGACAGACAGACGACAAAGTTAACACATTACCTCATTATTTTTACCTTCGTTATTTTTTAGATAAAAAGACAACTATTCAATAGTTTGCAAAATAACTCTTGCACTGCGAACAAAATTGTCAGAACACTTCCCAGAATACATTTTCATAATTTCACCTAATGCGAAATTTTGGTATAGTCGCTCAAAAAAAATTATCAGAACACAATGGTTGATTACAGAATTCAGAAAAAATACCTGGCAACATTTTTCTTTAGAAATGAGTGATCTGGCAACCTTTGTCTCACGTGACACGAAGTTGTTCCAGTGGGTCCCCTCCCCCAACCTTCTCTGAGCCTTCGGGGTCCACGTGACCTGGCCATTTAACCCATGGTGTGCAAAAAAGTTCCGCTTAGGGGTAAAACAACCCAACCCAACTCCAACCTTCTCTGAGCCTTCGGGGTCCACGTGACCTAGCCATTTAGACCATGGTGTGCAAAAAAGTGCCGGTCAGTGGTAAAACAACCGAACCCAACCCCCAACCTTCTCTGAGCCTTCGGGATCCACGTGATCTAGCCATTTAACCCAGGTGTGCAAGAAAGTGCCGCTCAGGGGTAAAACAACCCAACACAACCCCAACCTTCTCTGAGCCTTCGGGGTCCACGTGACCTGGCCATTTAGTCCATGGTGTGCAAAAAAGTGCCGGTCAGTGGTAAAACAACCAAACCCAACCCCCAACCTTCTCTGAGCCTTCGGGATCCATGTGACCTGGCCATTTAGTGCATGGTGTGCAAAAAAGTGCCTCTCAGGGGTAAAATAACCCAACACAACCCAGGACTGATGCACAAATTAAAAAAAAGACTGCAGAGCTTCGAAAACCTCCCTCGTACAGGAAGCTATTTGAACTTTGAAGCTATTTTATTAAAACCAGAGAGGAGAACGAGAGAACCATTGCTGCTGAGATCGCTTCTGCTTTCATCGTTTCATCGCTGCTGCACGTGAACGAGAGAATCATCGCTGCTGTTCGTGATCTCATTAAGGAAAACCCACACATCACCATTCAGGTAATAAGTTAGATGTTAGTGTATCGATTGGCGGTGTGGTAACAATTATTCATCAGCATTTAAAGTTCCGAAAGATTTCTGCCAAATGGGTACCATACGAAACTGATAATACAGCAAAAAAGGCTAGAGTCGATTCATGCAAGGACATACTGATAATGTTTGACCCTAGTAGTCCAAACAGTTAGTAGATATTGTCACAAATGCTAAAACGTGGTTTTATTACTATAGAACTCCCAGAAAGATCGACAACTATGTTTGAGTTGTGAAAGATGAACACCTTACCCAAATCCTCCGACAAGACTTTCGTTCAAGGTTGGGTTGGGTTGTTTTACCTCTGAGCGGTACTTTTTTGCACACCATGGGCTAAATGGCCAGGTCACATGGACCCAGAAGGCTCAGAGAAGGTTGGGGGAGGGGACCCACTGGAACAGCTGTTGGGAGACAGATGGTAGCCTCCCGTCAAGGCCATCAAGCGTGTTCTTTCACGTGCACAGGGTATGGCTCTCCTGCACACGGGCCATTGCTTAACGTCCCATCCGACGGACGGCGGCCTTTCCAAGCCCATCGGCGTCCCCTACTGACCGTGGGCAGGGCGGGGAATTTTGCGGAGATAAATCTCAACGCTGTCCCAGCTGGGACTCGAACCTGGGAACTACAGATTACGAGCCTGGCGGGCTACCGACTGGGCAACCCCCGCCCCCGCCCTTTGTTCAAGGAAGTGGATGTTTACACATTTTTTCTGTTTCCAAGTAATTTCACCTTACTTGAATGGGTCAGCGTTGAGATTTATCTCCGCAAAATTTCCCGCCCTGCCCACGGTCAGTAGGGAATATCGATGGACTTGGAAAGGCCGCCGTCCGTTGGATCGGACGTTAAGCCGTGGCACCTTGTGCGGTAGAGCCATACCCTGTGCACGTTAAAGAACACGCTGGATGGCCTTGACGGGAGGCTACCATCTGTCTCCCAACAACCGTTCCAGTGGGTCTCCTCCCCCAACCTTCTCTGAGCCTTCGGGGTCCATGTGACCTGGCCATTTAGCGCTTGGTGTGCAAAAAAGTGCCGCTCAGGGGTAAAACAACCCAACCCAACCTTACTTGAAAAAATGTCTATAAATGGCCAATACTACACTAATGTTGTTTTGCTCAGAATTATTAAGGAGATGAAGGAGCAGCTTCCAACAAGAGGCGTGTGTAGGGTTCTCTTTTTTCATGACAATTCCAGGTTGGGTTGGGTTGTTTTACCTCTGAGCGGCACTTTTTTGCACACCATGGGCTAAATGGCCAGGTCACATGGACCCCGAAGGCTCAGAGAAGGTTGGGGGAGGGGACCCACTGGAACAGCTGTTGGGAGACAGATGGTAGCCTCCCGTCAAGGCCATCCAGCGTGTTCTTTAACGTGCACAGGGTATGGCTCTCCCGCACACGGGACCACGGCTTAACGTCCCATCCGACGGACGGCGGCCTTTCCAAGCCCATCGGTGTCCCCTACTGACCGTGGGAAGGGCGGGGAATTTTGACAATTCCAGTGCTCACAAAACCGGGCAAGTTACGGCCTAATGAGCAGGAAAAAAAATCAGACAACACTCTATTCTCCATATTCGCCCGATCTTGCAACATACGATTCTTGGCTGTTTCCACAAAATTTTTTTTTGCTGGAATCCTTTTTCAAGGGTGCAATACTTTGCAAAAAGTGTTCATTCAGAGTTGCAGAGTATTCCCTAACAAGACCACCACCAAGCGTTTCAGAATTGGCATAGATGTCTGCAACTTTGCATAGGTGTTGGAGAGGAGTACAGTCGCTCAAAAAAGTATCCGAACACTATGGTTGATTACAGAATTCAGATAAAAAATATCTGGCAACGATATTTTTAGAAATTAGTGATCTGGCAACCTTCGTGTCACGTGAAACGAAGTTTTCCAGATCACTAATTTCTAAAAAAATCGCTGCCAGATATTTTTTCTGAATTCTGTAATCAACCATAGTGCCGGATACTTTTTTGAGCGACTGTAGGTGGTCATATTATTTTGATACTAGATCGTGTGGGCTCACTCACGGAAATATTGTGCGTGTGCAGTTACCGTTCACAGCAAACTGGAGCGTGTGCAGTAACTGCACACGCCCCAGTTTGCTGTGAACAGTAACTGGAGCGTGTACAGTTGCTGTACACGCTCCAGATATTTTTCCTGAATTCTGTAATCACGTGACACGAAGGTTGCCAGATCACTAATTTCTAAAAAAATCGTTGCCAGATTTTTTTCCTGATTTTTGTAATCAACCACGGTTTTCTGCTGAGGTCCTGCCATCCTCTAAGATCTTCTACTGTGGCATATAAACTGATATGATAAACATATATCCTGTCAGACCTCTGTGGCAAGCAGCTGCTTGAGGGGGTATTTATTTTTTTTATTTATGGTGTTCGGATACTTTTTTGAGCGACTGTACTTTAAAGGACAATAAAAGTCTTCTTGAGGTAAGTGCAATGGTCTTTGTTCTGAAGATGCATGTCAACAACGTTTTGGACGCTCTTCGTAAAGAAATAAGAACAAGACAGTAGCTTAGTTATTAAACCTTCTTCTTTTTTTTCATGGTGACTGAAGTAACATTTTTCTTTTATTTTAATATATTTAGGGTCAATGATTCCTGGTTAGAGTTCCTGGGAGTGAAGACATTACTGGAGTCCTTTTCGAACGGGGATTGCGAAACGATCCCTTGCCCAACTTCCAGTTCGTCGTCGTCGATATTTTCATTTCCGCAGTCTGACAAATCAAAATTAATTGAGAGTCCTCGAGACAAATCGTCACGATGAACTCCCATCACCAGGGATCATCAAAGATAGGAATTTGCCAATATGTGATATGTCCAACTTATACTCATTAGTCATATTTTCATGTTTATTATTAATGTCACTTTTAACCATTTCAGCCAAATACGATATTAGTTTAGAAATAAAAAAGGGACGTTGTTTGGCTCAATCGGTAGCACACCAGACTCGTAATCTTCGCTTTGCAGTTCGTGTCCCAACTCAGAGATTTAATTCATCTAAACCCTAACACTGCCCTCGGGGAGAAAGGGTACACTGACGGGCTTGCAAAGGACGCCGTCCGTCGGATGGGACATTAAGCCATGACCCCTTGTGCAGAAGAAGTCATAACCTGTGCACGTTAAAGTACTCACTGGATGGTCTTGACGGTAGATTTCCATCTGTCTTTTAACAGCTGTCCAGATGATCCCCTTCTCCCAGGGGCGGGGTGGCTCAGTCGGTAGCGCGCCAGGCTCGTAATTTGTAGTTCCCAGGTTCGAGTCCCAGCTGGGTCAGCGTTGAGATTTATCTCCGCAAAATTTCCCCGCCCTGCTCACGGTCAGTAGGGGACACCGCTGGGCTTGGAAAGGCCGCCGTCCGTCGGATGGGACGTTAAGCCGTGGCCCCGTGTGCGGGAGAGCCATACCCTGTGCACGTTAAAGAACACTCTGGATGGCCTTGACGGGAGGCTACCATCTGTCTCCCAACAGCTGTTCCAGTAGGTCCCCTCCCCCAACCTTCTCTGAGCCTTCGGGGTCCATGTGACCTGGCCATTTAGCCCATAGTGTGCAAAAAAGTGCCGCTCAGAGGTAAAACAACCCAACCTGCCCACGGTCAGTAGGGGACACCGATGGGCTTGGAAAGGCCGCCGTCCGTCGGATGTGACGTTAAGCCGTGGCCCCGTGTGCGGGAGAGCCATACCCTGTGCACGTTAAAGAACACGCTGGATAACCTTGACGGGAGGCTACCATCTGTCTCCCAACAACCGTTCCAGTGGGTCTCCTCCCCCAACCTTCTCTGAGCCTTCGGGCTCCATGTGACCTGGCCATTTAGCCCATGGTGTGCAAAAAAGTGCCGCTCAGAGGAAAAACAACCCAACAACCCAACCCTTCCCCCAACCTTTTCTGACCCTTCGGGATCCTTGTGACCTGGCCATTTAGCCTATGGTGTGCAAAAAAGTGCCGCTCAGAGGTAAAACAACCCAACCCTTCCCCCAATCTTCTCTGACCCTTCGGGATCCTTGTAACCTGGCCATTTAGCCCATGGTGTGCAAAAAAGTGCTGCTCATAGGTAAAACAACCCAACCCTTCCCCCAACCTTCTCTGACCCTTCGGGATCCTGATGACCTGGCCATTTAGCTCATTGTGTGAAAAAAAGTTCCGCTGAGCGATAAAACAATCAACATCAAAGTATTCAATAAAGTAAGTTCTTTTACGTTTTCCATATTAGGAAATAAAATATATATTTCCTATAAGAAGAAACGTGACTTGTGGATAAAAATATTTATTTAGATTAAAATAACAGCAACGCAACAATCAATATTTTTTGATTCAACAACAGATTAGGGGCTGAAGGGTTAAAAGCAATTTTGATTTATTGTTATTTGTTCATTGTACATAGCGCGAAGTCCTGTCCTAAGTTTTTTCCGTATATGTGATGTTACCATGGATACTGCTATACGACATTCAACGAAGAAAGGTTTGAAGCTATTTTATTAAAACCAAAGAGGAGAACTTTGAAGCTATTTTAATAAAAGCAGAGGGGAGAACTTTGAAGCTATTTTATTAAAACCAGAGAGGAGAACTTTGAAGCTATTTAACAATATACAAAGAGGAGAAGTGTGAAGCTATTTGACGACTCCAGAGAAGTTTGAAACTATTTGATGAAATCCAGAGAGGAGAAGTTTGAGGCTATTTGACTGCATCCAGAGATGAGAAGTTTGAAGCTTTTTGATGACATTCAGGGAGGAGAGGTTTGAAACTCTTTGACTACATCCAGAGAGGAGACATGTGAAGCAATTGATGACATCCAGGGAGGAGAGGTTTGAAGCTGTTTGCTAACATCCAGAGAGGAGAAATGTGAAGCTATTTGATGACATCCAGAGAGGAGAAGTTTGAAGCTATTTCGTGACAACCAGAGAAGAAAAGTTCCAAAATATTTGACGACATCCAAAGAAGAGACGTGAAGCTATTTCACCATATCCAGGGAGGAGAATTTTCTAGCTATTTGATTACATCTAGAGAGGGGAAATCTGAATCTATTTGATGACATCCAGGGAGGAGAAATTTCAAGCTATTCAGCAATATACAGAGAGTAGAAGTTTGAAGCTATTTGGCGACATCCAGAGAGGAGACGTGTGAAGCTATTTCACCATATCCAGGGAGGATAAGTTTGAAGCTATTTGATTCATCCAGAGAGGAGAAATCTAAGGTTATTTGATATCCAGGAAGAAGAGGTTTGAAGCTATTTGACAATATACAGAGAGAAGAAGTTTGTAGCTATTTGGCGACATCCAGAGAAGAGAAGTTTGAAACTATTTGACATCCAGAGAGGAGAAGTTTGAGGCTATTTGACTGCTTCCAGAGATGAGAAGTTTGAAGTCATTTGATGACATTCAGGAAGGAGAGGTTTGATGCTATTTAACAACATACAGAGAGGAGAAACGTGAAGCTATTTGATGACATCCAGGGTGGAAAGGTTTGAAGCTATTTAACAATATACAGTGAGGAGGAGTTTGAAGCCATTTGATGACATTCAGGGAGGAGAGGTTTGAAGCTATTTGACGACATCCAAAGAGGAGAAGTTTGAAGCCATTTGACGACATCCAAAGAGGAGAAGTTTGAAGCCATTTGACGACATCCAGAGAGGAGTAGTTTGAAGCTATTTGATCACACCCAGAGAGGAGATGTTTAAAGCTTCTGGCGCCATCCAGAGAGGAGATGTTTAAAGCTTCTGGCGCCATCCAGAGAGGAGATGTTTAAAGCTTCTGGCGCCATCCAGAGAGGAGATATATGAAGCTATTTCACCATATCCAGGGAAGATGAGTTTGAAGTTATTTGATTACATCCAGAGAGGAGAAATCTGAAGCTATTTGATATCCAGGGAGAAGATGTTTGAAGCTATTTGACAATATACAGAGAGAAGAAGTTTGAAGTTATTTGGCAACATCCAGAGAAGAAAAGTTTGAAACTATACTGCTCACAAAAATTAGGGGATATTTCAAAATGAATATGAAGCGATAATATATCCCCTAATTTTTGTGAGCAGTATATTTGACGACATCCAGAGAGGAGAAGTTTGAAACTATTTGACTGCTTCCAGAGATAAGAAGTTTGAAGCCATTTGATGACATTCAGGGAGGAGAGGTTTGAAAATATTTCACGACATCCAGAGAGGAGAAGTTTGAAGCCGTTTGATGACATTCAGGGAGGAGAGGTTTGAAACTATTTCACGACATCCAGAGAGGAGAAGTTTGAAGCTATTTGACGACATCCAGAAAGGAGAAGCTTGAAGGTATTTGATGATATCCAGAGAGGAGAATTTGAAAATATTTGTACTCAAACCTTCCCTACGACATCCAGAAATATGAAAATATTTGAAGACATCCAAAAATATGAAGCTGTTTGACCAGGGAAGAGAAGTTTAAAACTATTTGACGACATCCAGGGAGGAGAGGTTTGAAGCTATTTCACAACATTCAGGGAGGAGTGGTTTGAAGCTATTTGACGATATCCAGGGAGGAGAGGTTTAGAGCTCCAGGGAAGAGATTCAAATGCTATTTAACAATCTCCACGAGATGAAGGGAAATGCTTTACGATTCAATATGGGAAGTGGTAAAATGCTGTTTTGCATATTTCCTGAAGCAACAGTAATGATTAAAATGCTTTTAATATTTGCGCACGTTTCAAGACGATATATGGAATTAGAGGCAAATGTGGTCCCTCTGTTCATTCACTACTACTCCATGCATCTCTATCAGATTGACGTCATTTCCTGGCTTCCACAGCTATCGCTACAGAATAACACCATGAGGAAACGTTTCTGTTGTCTGTCTTATTCTTTCATTTCGCCGAAGATTCTGTTTTTGTCCTTCATTATCTTTTGTAACAAAAAAACCTCAATGTAAATTGTGCGTTTTGCACAGAATAAATTGATTTTAACACGCTTAATTTGGTTGTAGTGTTCTTCATTCGAAAAGAAAATATCACATCACATTCACAAGTAAAAATTACACGAAACAGGAGTTAAAGGATACCAATCCTTATACATTTGCTTTAAAAATAATTAGAGTTGGGTTGTTTGTTTACCTCTGAGCGGCACTTTTTTTGCACACCATGGGCTAAATGGCCAGGTCCATGGACCCCGAAGGCTCAGAGAAGGTTGGGGGAGGGGACCCACTGGAACAGCTGTAGGGGGAGACAGATGGTAGCCTCCCGTCAAGGCCATCCAGCGTGTTCTTTAACGTGCACAGGGTATGGCTCTCTCCCGCACACGGCACCACGGCTTAACGTCCCATCCGACGGACGGTGGGCTTGACCAAGCCCATCGGTGTCCCTTACTGACCGTGGGCAGGGCGGGGAATTTTGCGGGGATAAATCTCAACGCTGACGTAGCTGGGACTCGAACCTGGGAACTACAGATTACGAGCCTGGCGCGCTACCGACGTAGCCCCCCCCCGCCCCCCAAAATAATTAGAATAATAGCAGCTAAATATATCTCCTGCGGCGAATGCGTGAATCTCTTTCAAAGAAAATATTTTTATTTACCGTCGGGAAAATGGGGCGGGGGTGGCTCAGTCGGTATCGCGCCAGGCTCGTAATCTGCAGTTCTTAGGTTCGAGTCCCAGCTGAGTCAGCGTTGAGACTTATCTCCGCAAAACTTCCCGCCCTGCACACGGTCAGTAGGGGACACCTATGGGTTTGGAATGGACGCCGCCCGTCGGATGGGACGTTAAGCCGTGGCTCCGTGTGCGAGAGAGCCATACCCTGTGCACGTTAAAGAACACGCTGGATGGCCTTGACGGGAGTCTACCATCTGTCTCCCAACAGCTGTTCCAGTGGGTCCCCTTCCCCAACCTTCTCTGAGCCGTCGGGGTCCATGTGACCTGGCCATTTAGCTCATGGTGTGCAAAAAAGTACCGCTCAGTGGTAAAACAACCAATCGTCGGTAACGCACTCTAGTACTGAAAATTGTAACTAATTAATGATGGGGAACTTATACAACACAAAAATAATTTTTCATTCTTCTCTCGAAGTCTTTCCTACCAGTCTGTGGGATTAGGACAATAAGTCGTTGCTGTTAGTGTAAACCACTTGCCTGTCATATTCTGGCAGCAAAATTTAAAATTTTCGAATAAATAGATGGTTTTCAGTATTAAAATTTTGCATTTACCCCATTTATCATTCTCTAGCGATGGAAATTAAGACTTCTGTGAAATTTCAAGGATGTGAATCATGTTATTTCATAAATATCTAAAGGGCAGCCGTTCCGTGGCTGAATGGTCAGCGCGCTTGGCTACTGATCTAAGGGACCTGGGTTCGAGCCCCGGGTAAGGCATGGATGTATGTGTCGTTTTTCTGCTGAGGTCCTGCCATCCTCTCAGACCTTCTACTGTGGCATATAAACTGACAAGCTCCTGTCAGACCTCTGTGGCAAAGCAGCTGCTTGAGGGGGTATTTATTTTATTTTTTTTTATCTAAAGGGCGCATTAAGAAATTTTAGGGGATGGGACAGTTAAAGTGTAAACCTCTACCTTCTCGTTTTATCAGAATTGAAGCAAGTAAAAGCACCTATTTTATATCATTTTTATTCTTTTCTTATCCCTTCCATTCATCCGCTTCCTGAAACGGAGGGATTTGTTATGGAGGACTTTTCTTTCAGCTTATGCATATTTTAAACGTTTTTATTTTTTTTAAACACCTCTAAAATGGAGGGGAACATATTATACTGTAATGAACATCCAGCCTCTTTCTCTTCCTCCCCACTCCCATCGCCGATGACGGGGATGGAGCCGGGCTCATAGTTCCCAGTTTGAGTCCCAAATATACCGAGGATGGGGATGGCTCAGCCGGTAGCATACCAGGTGCGTAATCTGCAGTCCTCAGGTTTCAGTTCCAAATATACCAAGGACGGGGATGATTCAGTTGGTAGTAGGTCAGGCTCGTAATCTGCAGTTCCCAGGTTTGAGTACCAAATATACCAGGGAGGCAGATGGCTCAGCTGATAGTGTGCCAGGCTCGTAATCTGAAATCCTCAGGTTTGAGTCCCAAATGAAAGAGGGATGGAGATGGCTCAGTTGTACCAGGGATGGACATAGCTCAGCTGGTAGCATACTAGGCTCGTAATCTGCAGTTCCCAGGTTTGAATCCAAAATATACCAAGAACGGGATGGCTCAGTTGGTAGTATACCAGGATCGTAATCTGCAGTCCCCAGGTTTGAGTCCCAAATGTACCAGGGAACGGAATAGCTCAATCAGTAGCATGCCAGGCTCGTAGTCTGCAGTCCCCAGGGTTGAGTCCCAAATATACCAGGGATGGAGATGGCTCAGTCGGTACCCTGTCAGGCTCATAATCTGCAGTCCACAGGTTTGAGTCCCAAATGTACCAGGGATGGAGATGGCTCTGCCAGTAGCACATCAGGCTCATCAGAGGCAGTTCCGAGATTCAAGTCCCAAATTTCTCAAGGGCGGTGATCTCTCAGTCGGAGGAAGCTCATAATATACGCTGGCTCATATCTATCAACTCTCTTATCTATCTATGCTTGGCTCATATCTATCAAATATCTTATCTATCTACGGTGGCTCATATCTATCAACTCTCTTATCTATCTATGCTTGGCTCATATCTATCAAATATCTTATCTATCTACGCTGGCTCATATCTATCAACTATCTTATCTATCTATGCTTGGCTCATATCTATCAAATATCTTATCTATCTACGGTGGCTCATATTTATCAACTATCATATTTATCTATGCTGGCTCAATCTCAATCAACCGAGAGGAGGGCTGAAAGTCTGTGGACATAAATCTCAATTCTAGCCCAGCTGAGACTCGAACCTGGGAACTGTAGATTATGAGTCTGGCGAGATTGAGGAAGCTTAGATAGATGTGATAGTTGATGGATATGAGCCAGCTAGATTATTTTCCTTTTCTGACTGAGCTATCACCGCCCCTGGATAATTTGGGACATGAACCTCGGAACTGCAGATGAAGCCTGGGGCGCTGCCGGCTGATCAATCCCCATCCCAGGTTCATTTGGGACTCAAACTTGGAAACTGCAGATTACGAGTCTGGTACCCTACCGGCTTAGCCATCTTCATCCCTGGTACATTTGGCACTCAAACCTGGGGACTAGAGATTACGAAACTGGCACGCACTGACTGAGCCATCTCCATCCCTGGTACATTTGGGACTCAAACCTGGGGACTAGAGAATACGAACCTGGCACGCACTGACTGAGCCATCTCCATCCCTGGTACATTTGGGACTCAAACCCGGGGACTAGAGAATCGGAACCTGACACGCACTGACTGAGCCATCTTCATCTCTGGTACATTTGGCACTCAAACCTGGGGACTAGAGATTACGAACCTGCCACGAACTGACTGAGACATCTCCATCCCTGGTACATTTGGGACTCAAACCCGGGGACTAGAGAATAGGAACCTGGCACGCACTGACTGAGCCATCTTCATCTCTGGTACATTTGGCACTCAAACCTGGGGACTAGAGATTACGAACCTGGCACGCACTGACTGAGCCATCTTCATCTCTGGTACATTTGGCACTCAAACCTGGGGACTAGAGATTACGAACCTGGCACGCACTGACTGAGACATCTCCATCCCTGGTACATTTGGGACTCAAACCCGGGGACTAGAGAATAGGAACCTGGCACGCACTGACTGAGCCATCTTCATCTCTGGTACATTTGGCACTCAAACCTGGGGACTAGAGATTACGAACCTGGCACGCACTGACTGAGCCATCTTCATCTCTGGTACATTTGGCACTCAAACCTGGGGACTAGAGATTACGAACCTGGCACGCACTGACTGAGCCATCTTCATCTCTGGTACATTTGGCACTCAAACCTGGGGACTAGAGATTACGAACCTGGCACGCACTGACTGAGCCATCTTCATCTCTGGTACATTTGGCACTCAAACCTGGGGACTAGAGATTACGAACCTGGCACGCACTGACTGAGCCATCTTCATCTCTGGTACATTTGGCACTCAAACCTGGGGACTAGAGATTACGAACCTGCCACGAACTGACTGAGACATCTCCATCCCTGGTACATTTGGGACTCAAACCCGGGGACTAGAGAATAGGAACCTGGCACGCACTGACTGAGCCATCTTCATCTCTGGTACATTTGGCACTCAAACCTGGGGACTAGAGATTACGAACCTGGCACGCACTGACTGAGCCATCTTCATCTCTGGTACATTTGGCACTCAAACCCGGGGACTAGAGAATACGAACCTGGCACGCACTGACTGAGCCATCACCATCCCTGGTACATTTGGGACTCAAACCGGAGGACTGCAAATTATCAGCCAGGCACACTACCGGTTAAGCCACCCCCATCGCTCGCACATTTGGGACTGAAACCTGTGCACTGCAGATTATGAACCTGACCCCCTACCAAACGAGCCATCCCTGTCCCTGGTACATTTGGGATTCAAACTGGGAACTGCAGATTATGAGCCTGGGTAGCTACCAACTGAGCCATCCCGTCCCTGGTATATTGGAGACTTAAACCTGGAGGACTGCAGATTACGAGCCTGGCACGCTATTGGTTGTGTTATGACCCCTCCCCCCCCTAGAGTATTTTTTAGGGCGGCACAACTTTTAGGCCGTGATGCGTTCATTGCAGCAAAAATCAAGGCAAATTCCTGGATCCACAACCAAATTAACAGACATTTGCAATAATGAGAATTGGGATAATTTTTCAGTTAACAATAAAATACACATTTATTAACAAAATTACTTTCAAACTTTCTACATATATGTAGTTACCGCTTTTGTGATAGATTCAACAATGCCTCTAGCATAAATAAAAAAAAATACCCGCTGAAGCAGCTGCTTGCCACAGAGGTCTGACAGGAAGCTGTCAGTTTATATGCCATAGTAGCAGGTCTGTGAGGATGGCAGGACCTCAGCAGAAAAACGACATATACATCCATGCCTTACCCGGGGCTCGAACCCAGGTCCCTTATATCATTAGCCAAGTGCGCTAACCACTCGGCCACGGGATGGCTCGAATAAATACCCCCCCCCCCCCCAAACAGCTGCTTGCCACGCCCTTTTCAATTAAGGGAACTTTGTAAGTTTATTAATCAACAGTCATTAATGAACAGTTCATGATGCAGAGCTACTTGCTCGTGAATCTAACAGTCCTTAACAGTTAAGACTGTTCCGCTCTGGTCACCGTGACGGCCGTCCCCTTGTGGAGGTCACCTACGCTCATGCGTGGCTGTACGGGATTGGCCAGAGTAGCCGAGGTGCGAATCTCAGGTCCCCTCCGGCCAACGTTGTTTACCAGGCATGTCATGTAGTTCCTCTGCCATCTGGGGTTCCAAGCTCAATCTGGAAAGTTTGGGGCCTGCGGCCGAGTTCCTCTTCGTTGAACTGGACACAAAAATGGGGGCAGTCGAAAATGTCACTATTAAAATGGAGCCTAATCTAATGTTGTCCCGAAGCCCATGAAGTCTTGGCCATGTAATAAAATTACGTGGGCATGACAGTTGAGCCATCCCGATCCCTAGTACATTAGGACTAAAACCTGGAAACTGCAGATTATGAGACTGACGTGCTACCTGCTAAGCTGCTATCCCTGGTATATTTGAGACACAAAGCTGGGGACTGCAGATTACAAGCCTGGCACGCTACCGGCTGAGCCATCCCGATCCCTAGTACAAGTGGGACTCAAACCTGGGAACTGCAGATTATGAGCCTAGCTCGCTACCAACTGAGCCATCCCCATCTCTGGTATATTTCGACTCAAAGCTATGGACTGCAGATTACGAGCCTGGCACGCTACCAGATAAGCCATCTCCGTCCCTCATACATTTGGGACTCAAACCTGAGGACTGCAGATTACGAGCCCGGCTCTCTACAAACTGAACCATCCCCATCCGTGGTATATTTGGGACTCAAACTTGAGGGCTGCAGATTGCGAGCCTGACAGCTATTGGCTGAGCCATCCCCATCACTGGTACGTTTGGGACTCAAACCTGGGACTGCAGATTTTGAGCCAGGCTGCAGAATTTGAGCCATTCCCATCGCTCGTACATTTAAGACTGAAACTTGTGGACTGCAGATTACGGGCCTGACGCCCTACCAAATACACCATCCCCGTCCCTGGTACATTGGGGACTCAAACCTGGAGGACTGCAGATTAAGAGTTTAGCATGCTACCGGCTGAGCCATCCCCATCCCTAGTACATTTGGGACTCAAACATGGGGACTACAGATTACGAGCCTGGGACGCTACCGGCTGAGCCATCCCCATCCCTGGTATATTTGGACTCAAAACTATGAACTGCAGATTATGAGCCTGATACACTACCAAATGAGCCATCCCCGTTTCTCATAGATTTGGGACTCAAACCTAGACGTGCAGATTACGCAACTGGCACGTTACCAAAACTGAGCCATCCTGTCCCTAGTACATTTGGGACTCAAACCTTGGAAATGCAGATTACGAGCCTGACGCGTTACCAAAACTGAGACTTTATCAGACAAAATATCATTTGATTCTGATTGCTGATCACCAGGTAAACTTCTATTTTTGTTAAATTATGAAACAAATTTATTAATTTCATTCACTGAAAAATTAGTTTCTTTATTATTTGTTAAAAATATTATGAGCTGGTGATGTACCTGTCATAGCATTAACTAGTTTCCATTGCCTTCGTCGATAGTTATTACAATTAGCCAGTAAATTCCTATAATATAAATTCGTTGCTTTATTATAAGATTTTTATTGAAATCTTTATATTCCTTCATATATATAGTAAACAATGTACTGTCGCTCAAAAAAGTATCCGAACACTACGGTTGATTGCAAAATTCAGAAAAAATATCTGGCAACGATTTTGTTAGAAATTAGTGATCTGGCAATCTTCGTGTCACGTGTCACCCAGGTTCGAGTCCCAGCTGGGTCAGCGTTGAGATTTATCTCCGCAAAATTCCTCGCCCTGCCCACGGTCAGTAGGGGACGGGACAGCGATTGGCTTAGAAAGGCCGCCGTCCGTCGGATGGGACGTTAAGCCGTGGCCCCGTGTGCGGGAGAGCCATACCCTGTGCACGTTAAAGAACACGCTGGATGGCCTTGACGGGAGGCTACCATCTGTCTCCCAACAGCTGTTCCAGTGGGTCCCCTCCCCCAACCTTCTCTGAGCCTTCGGGGTCCATGTGACCTGGCCATTTAGCCCATGGTGTGCAAAAAAGTGCCGCTCAGAGCTAAAACAACCCAACACAACAACCTTCCCAGCGAGTAGTCACTTTTTCAAGTATTGATGATTTTACTTTTAGACGAAAGAGATTTGGCTTATCACCATTTCTCAATTGTTTAAAATTTTGATGTTCTTTCTCTTGTCCGGTATTTGTGTACTGATATATAGTACCTTCCAGTCATTTTTGTAATAATATATCTTCTCACTAAATGCACGGTGTTCGCGACAAAGTTTACAAATAAAAAAGTAACACAATTCGTTATTTAATGCAGCAATGAACATGCATTTTCCTTAAAAGACGGTGAAAGTCATAAAGTTTTGTTGGTAGAAATGTGGGACAAGAAACTCAATCGAGCTGTAAAAAAGTAAAAGGGGGGACAAGAAACACAATCGTGCCAGAAAAAACAAAACGAAAAGGGACAAGAAACTCAATCGAGACGGAAAAAAGTGGGGAGAGACAAGATACTCAATCGCTTCAGAAAAAAGTATAATTTGAAAAAGAAATTTAATCGAGACCGGAAAAAAGTGAAAGGGAGATAAGAAATTCAATCGTACCGGGAGAAAAGTAAAAGGGGGATAAGAAACTCAATTAGCTGGGAAAATGTAAGGGGTTGGGGGGGGGGGGGGAATCAATAATGCCAGAAAAAATAAATAGGGAACAAAGTACTTAATTGTGCTGAGAAAAAGTAAAAGGGGGACAAGAAATTCAATCGTGGCGGAAAAAATTAAAAGTGGACAAAAAACTCAATCGAGCTTAAAAAGAAAAAAGGGAGACAACAGACTTAATCGTGCCGGGGGAAGTAATAGGGGGGACAAGAAACTCAATGGAAAGAAAAATTAAAAAGTAAAAGGGAAATAAGAAACTCAAACGAGCAGTAAAAAAAGTAAAAGGGGGACAAGAAGCTCGATCGAGATGTAAAAAACAAAACTGGGACAAAAATTCAATCGTACCCGAAAAAAATAAAAGGGGGACAAGAAACTCAACCGTGTCATAAAAATCGTAAATGGGGACAATAAACTCATTCGTGTCGGAAGAGAGTGAAAGGGGGATAAGAAACTCAATCGTGCTGGAAAAAAGTAAAAATAGGACAAGAAACTCAATGATGCCTGGGGAAAAAGTGAAAGGAGAAAAGAAATTCAGTCGTGTTGAAAAAAAGTAGAAAGGGGGAAGAAACTCAATCGAGCTGTAAAAAAATTAAAAGGGGGACAAGAAAGTCAATCGTTCTGGAAGAAGTAAAATGGCGACAAGGAACTCAACCGTGTCATAAAAAACGTAAATGGGGGACAAGAAACTAATTCGTGCCGGAAGAGAGTGAAAGGGGGATAAGAAACTCAATCGTGCTGGGAAAAAGTAAAAATAGGACAAGAAACTCAATCGAATCGTAAAAAAAGCAGGAGAAGAAACTCAATGGTGCCGGGAAAAAAGTGAAAGGGGAAAAAAATTCAGTCATGCTGGAAAAAGGCAGAAAGAGGGCAAGAAACTCAATCAAGCTGTTAAAAAAAAGTAAAACGGGGACAAGAAACTCAATCGAGCAGGAAAAGGGTAAGAAAAGGAGGACAAGAAACTCAATCGAGCCGGAAAAAAGTAAGGGAGGGAGGATAGGAAACACAGTTCGGTTGAAAAGAAAAAGGGGTGGGGGGTGGGACAAGATATTGGATTTCCTTCATATTACTATATTTCCCCGTTGTATATTCGCTTAACTCGCCCGAAAACTGCTAATTGTTTGCGACAGTAGTCTACGAATCAACTGATCAACCCTCGTATGTAGTGTATTTAAAAAATGGAATTACAAAAGTGTTCCTCAAAATTCACAAAAAAAATTAATTTTTTTGCATTCCTGTTTCGAATCTGAAGAGGGTAAGGCCAGGTGTTTGAAATCTTCTCTTCCACGAGAAGGATCTTTTTAGATCAGACCACCATTTACAAGAATAGGAAGCTTTCCTTACTTCCGCTACACGTGGATTCCTCAGTATTGTTTGCATATAGCAACCTAGAAAGCCATTCCTACCAGTAAATTTATTATCTCGGAAAAGATGCAAATCATTGCGTTCAGGAGACGAAAGTTTCCGTTTGATCAAATAACGGAAGGAAGCTTCTTCCAAATGATGGGTCTCTTGTACTCTTACACGTGCTGAAAGACAATAGTGTCAAGGATTTCTGCGAATGAAATCTTTTCCAACTCTTCCTTTATGGTGCGTCAAATCTCGCAGAGGAAACAGGAAACAACTTGCGGAAGACAACAACTTCTTCAACTTCAGGAAAAAAAGATACCACTTCCGCATTGCACTGCTTTAACAAAGGAAATGACTCAAAACTAATTACCTAGCATTATAAGTATCAAGTTGTTATTCAAATTCTGAGCAGCACTTTTTTTATGCGCTATATTGGTTAAATGGCCAGGTCATAAAAGCCCAAGACCAAGGTTTAGTTTCGGAGGGCGGTCCGAGAAATTAGTTTCGTAGGAGGGTGGGGGGGAACCCCGTTGAATTTAGCTTGTTCTTTTTTTCTTTCTTTCTTTTTCTTTGATGGGGGGAGGCTTTTAGTTAAATTTTGTGATGGGGACTCCGTTCAATTCAGTTTTGGGGGGTCAGTTGAATTTAATATTGGAGGAGGGGTCCCGTTCAATTCAGTTTTCGGGGGTTAGTTGAATGGCCATGTCATGAAAGACCCCATCTTGGAGGAGGGATCCCGTTCAATTCAGTTTTGGGGGGGTCAGTTGAATTTAATCTTGGAGGAGCGGTCCCGTTCAAATCAGTTTTTTGGGGGGTCAGTTGAATTTAATCTTGGAGGAGGGTTCCCGCTCAATTTAGTTTTGGAGGGTCAGTTGAATTTAATCTTGGAGGAGGGGTCCCGCTCAATTTAGTTTTGGAGGGTCAGTTGAATTTAATCTTGGAGGAGGGGTCTGTTCAATTCAGTTTTGGGGTATGTTGAATTTCATTTTCGGGGAAGGCGGTCCCGTTGAATTTCGTTTTGGGGTCCTCGACTTTAATTTTGGGGGGAGGGGTCCCGTTGAATTAAGGTTTGGGGTACGTTGAATAAATTTTTGGGGAGGAGGTTCTGTTGAATTTAATATTGGGGGATCTGAGAACGAGACTAGGGTTTCCCAATTACTAAAATATTCCACCGGACAGGAAAGGTTAAAATGATAGTCTGTATGGAATAAACGTTTATAGTTTATCTTATATATAAGACTACTTTTATAGTAGAATGCAGGAGCTAAAATAAAATTATACAAAGACAACTACTACAGAAAAAGTATGAGATTTCGTATGAGATCACCAAATTTTTCAGAGAGGTGGGGGGCATCGGGACTTCCTGAGTACATTCCTGCCAAGGACTGAGAAAAAGTTGAGGGAAACGGATTCACTGAGCAGATGAAAGCCTTCTGTCAAGGCCATCCAGTGTGTTCTTTAACAAGTACATGTGTCTCTGACCATGGGTAGGATTTCAGCGAAAGTAAATATCAACGCTAGCAAAAGTGGGACTCGAACCTGGGAATTTCAGATTATGAGCTTGCTACCGATTAAGCCAACAGCCACCTCCCAGAATTCTCGACTAGGAGATAACAGACCCAAAAAAACATTTTTTTTAACAGCTATCCAATGGGCTTGGAAAGACCGCCGTCCGTCGGATGGGAAATTAAGACGTAGAGATTTGTGCGGTAGGGCATACCCTGTGCACGTTAAATAACACGTTGGATGGCTTGATCGGAGACTATCATCTGTCTCCTAACAGCTGTCCAATGGGTAATCTTTCGCCAACATTCTCTGAGCCCTAGGGGTCCTTGTGACTTGGCCACTTAGTCCATTCTATGGAAAAAAGCGCTATTCAGAGGTTAGACAACCCAATACATATTTTATGAAGCAGTGTGCTTACCAATCAATTGCATTTAGTCTGTATAATAATCTAGAAAGTTAACGTTGCTGCTAAAAATTATATTAAACATTGTTTTTACTAGACTGAAAGAATACAGTTGGTTTGGGGTGTTTTACCTCTGGCGGCACTGTTTTTGCACACAATCGGCTGAATGGCTAGGTCACAGAGACCCCGAAGTCTCAAAGAAGGTTGGGGGAGGGGACCCACTGGAACAGCTGTTGGTAGGCAGATGATAGACTCCTTTCAAAGCCATCCAGCGTGTTCTTTAGCGTGCATTGGATATGGCTCTCCCGCACACCGGACCACGGCTGATAAGATAAGTCTCATCACTGACCCAGCTGGAACTCGAACCTGAGAACTGCAGATTACGAGCCTGGCGCACTACCGACTGAGCACCACTCCATGCTCTACCTCACAATACTAGTATGCATTATATCTACATAGATCAAAAGAAAATTCAATCCGTGCCGTGTAAACCCAAGCTTATCACCGTGTAAACTGAGTACCATGTAAATCGAGGGATGGATAGAAGCATAAAAGGTTGAGAACCACTGATATATATGTTTTATTTTATTCCCATTGTTATACTAAAAATATAGTTTTAACTATCTATATACTATAAGTATAGTTTTATCTATCTATACAAGGGGTACGCCAGTTATATACACATTTCCAGGGGGTACATGAAGTATAAAAGGTTGAGAACCACTGGGCTAGCCAATGTATGCAAATAGGTTTTATATTTACTAACATTTTAGTACAAAAAATTCAGAAGTTAAAGAACTTCATAATTTGCTTCCCATTACATGGAAGTTTTATCATTTTTTTGGGTCTAGCTGAGGGGTTCTCAACGAGGGGTACGCGGAACATTTTTTGGGGTACACCGTGAGAGCTCAAAAGTCGCTAGATCTAGTAACAAAGTCGCTAAATTGGCAACACTGCTGTGCAAAAATGTTATTTTTTGTGTTTATAGATATATGTAGTTTATAAATACAAAATTTAATGTGTATATATATATATAGTATAACGCCAGTTACATACACATTTCCAGGGGGTACGTCGCTCAAAAAAGTATCCGAACAAAATGGTTGATTATGTAATTAAGAAAAAATATCTGGCAACGTTTTTTTTTTTAGAAATTTGTGATCTGGCAACCTTCGTTCACGTGACACGAAGGTTGCCAGATCACAAACTTCTAAAAATATCGTTGCCAGATTTTTTTCCTTAATTCTGTAATCAACCATAGTGTTCGGATACTTTTTTGAGCGACTGTACGTGAAGCATAAAAGGTTGAGAACCACTGATATATATGTTTTATTTTATTCCCATTGTTATACTATAAATATAGTTTTATCTATCTATACAAGGGGTACGCCAGTTACATACACATTTCCAGGGGGTACGCGAAGCATAAAAGGTTGAGAACCACTGATATATATGTTTTATTCCCATTGTTATACTATAAATATAGTTTTATCTATCTATACAAGGGGTACGCCAGTTGCATACACATTTCCAGGGGGTACGTGAAGCATAAAAGGTTGAGAACCACTGATATATATGTTTTATTTTATTCCCATTGTTATACTATAAATATAGTTTTATCTATCTATACAACGGGTACGCCAGTTACATACACATTTCCAGGGGGTACGCGAAGCATAAAAGGTTGAGAACCACTGATATATATGTTTTATTTTATTCCCATTGTTATACTCTAAGTATAGTTTTATCTATCTATACAAGAAGTACGCCAGTTACATACACATTTCCAGGAGGTACGTGAAGCATAAAAGTTTGAGAACCACTGATATATATATATATGTTTTATTTTATTCCCATTGTTATACTATAAGTATAGTTTTATCTATCTATAAAAGGGGTACGCCAGTTAAATACACATTTCCAGGGGGTACGTCAGTTAAATACACATTTCCAGGGGGTACGCGAAGCATAAAAGGTTGAGAACCACTGATATATATGTTTTATTTCATTCCCATTGTTATACTATAACTATAGTTTTATCTATCTATACAAGGGGTACGCCAGTTACATACACATTTCCAGGGGGTACGTGAAGCATAAAAGGTTGAGAACCACTGATATAAATGATTGGATATCCTTCAATAAAACACTTAATGATAAAGATCCTTTAGATGACACAAATTATGAAAATTTTTTCAAATATATCAAAGAAAACACAAAATCTGCCTTTAAAGTTATCACAAACAAAATTCCAAATTAAAAAAAAATTTCTGCTACATGAACAGACTGGTAGCAATTAGAAAAAAGGCAGAGAATAAAGCCAATAGAACCAGAACTTTCGAGGACATTAATAAATTTAAAAAAATAAAAGCTGAAGTCAGAAGAAAACTAAAATCAGCTTCTAGAGAAGATTGGAAGGAATTCACTTCTTAACTTACAACTCAGAATTCAGGTCCAAACATTTGGAAAATCTTTAAAGCCATCCTTAAAGACAAAAACCAAGCATTACCTATTGCACAATTTGCAATACAGCATAACTATACATTAAATCAAACTGCTGAATTCTTTGCAACAAACTTAAAAATTGTTCAACCAGCACCCACACTTTATGTCAAACAAAAATCTTTTTTTTAAAAATTCAATTAAATAAATTAAAAAATATTAAAACTGAAATAAATACACCTTTCACCTTTTTTGAACTTGAAAGATTTATTAAAAGATTAAATCTTAAGTCTGCTCCAGGAGCAGACTTAATCTCTAACAAATTTCTTAAAAACCTTCCTCATAGTTGGAAAAGAAAACTTTTAGATATTTTTAATTATATCTGGTCAACCCATGAAATACCAACAACATGGGAATAAATTTTAGTTATTTTTATACTTAAACCTAATAAAATTCCTTCAGAATTTGTTTCTTACAGACCCATTTCATTAATGTCAAATGTCTTAAAATTATTTGAGAAAATACTTTTTAACATATTAAACTGGCAAATTGAGGCCAACAAAATTTTACCAAAAAATTTTTTTGGATTTAGAAAAAACAGATCAGCTAAAGAATGCATTTCTTTACTTCTCTCTGATATATACACTTCAAATAAAAAGAAAAAAATATTACTTGACTTGACACAAGCCTTTGACTCAGTATCTATAGAACATCTAATTTTAAAATTATGTCAAGCTAAAATTGATTTTCACATGATATTATTTTTTATCTAAATATCTCAAAAATAGAAAACTAAAAGTTAAAATTAATTCCACATACTCCAATTCACATAATATAACCCAGGGCTTAGCTCAAGGTTCTACGCTATCCCCTATATTATTTAATCTATATTTATTTGATATTAAAAGAATTTTTGATAGAAACATAAACTTCACTAGCTATGCAGATGACTTAACATTTTGGGCATATGATTCAAATGAATATAACCTTCAACAAAAACTCCAAGATCAACTAAACAAAATTATAAAATACTGTAAGAAATGGAATTTAAATATAAATATAAATAAAACATACTGTATCCCCTTTTTTAAAGATAAATCTACAAACCCTAACTTTGTATTAAAAATTAATTCCACCCCTATAATTCAGGTAAATCAATGTAAACTTTTAGGATTTCATTTGGACACTAAATTAAATTGGCATTCACATCTAGATCATGCAATTAACTCAGGTACTAAATTATTTGCCTTTAAAAAAGAAGGCACACATCCACAAACTTTGATAACCTTATACAAAAATCTAATCAGAGCCAAAATGGAATATGACATTGAACTCATAGATCATCCAAATTTAACCAGATTTAAAAAATTAGATAAAATCCAAAATAAATGTCTAAAATTAGCCCTGGGTTTACCAAAATTTTGTCCTACATTGGCCCTCATGGCAGAAACTGCCATCCCTAACTTTGAAATTAGACACTCAATTTTGATATTAAAATATTATATAAGATTACACTTAAAATTACCAGACCATCCTATTTATAAAAAATTTAAAAGATTACCATTTTATAAAATAATTAAAAACAATCCAATCTTATTAGATTATATAAACAAATTTCAAAAAGAGGATCTGAGAGGAGACATTCCTGACATAATGGCAACTTGGTGTTACAAATCACCTTCTTTTTATACTGAAATACCTTCTTTAAACTCTAAAGATGTACTTTCAAATGAAAATATCTCACAACTATTTTACAATTTCAAAAATGAAAACTTTTATAATTTTCTTGAAATTTATACAGATGGATCATATATACAAGATTCCGGCTCTGCTTCTGCAGCAGTATATATTCCATCAATTAATATTTCATTACAATTTAAATTACCTAAATTTACTCCTATATTACATGCGGAAATTTGTGCAGTTTTGGCCACACTCAGATGGACACTCCCAAATATTAAAAATTAAAACATTGTTATTTTCATAGACTCCAAAGGGGCAATTTTACCTTTATTAAATTAATTTTTTATTTAATATATTAACTTAATAATTGCATTAACTTAAAAAATAAAAAAAATAACTTAATAAATTGCATTAACTTAATAAAGTTAATGCAAGACAACTCATATTCAACATATCCATTTTATATAAACTCTCTCCTTAAATTAAACTCTGATAATCATGAACAAAATGGTGACAAAATTCATATAAGCTGGGTTCCAGGTCACACTGGAATAAAAGGAAATGAAGAAGCTGACAAAACAGCTAAATCTTCACATGAACTTAAAAATATAACTAATTTTCATAATTTTTATAGTAGATCTAAAAAAGAAATAAAAAATCTTGAATTTGCCATAATTGAAAATTTTTTCAAATTAATTCTCTTTTTAAATCTAACTTCAGATATACTCTCTCGAACAAAATTAACTACCTCTTAAACATCCCTTATAAAAGACAAGAAATTAAAATTATTTTAGGACTCAGAACAGATACAATAATGTTAAATAAATCAAAATTTTACTTGAAAATCAGTGACATTCCAAATTGTTCCACTTGCAACTTAATAGAAATTTTTACGCATATACTATTAAATTGTGATAAATATCAACATCAAAGAAGAAATTTTTTTAATAATCTTGAAAGTCTAGTAATAAAAGACTTCAATATAAATACAATTTTAAATTTTCCAATATTATCTACACAGATTAAAATTTTTGATTTCCTGCTAGACTTCCTCCTTGAGACAAATATATGGCAAAAAATATAAAAAAGAAAAAAAATTATTAAAAAATGAAAAAAATAAACAAAATGAATAAATGTATAAAAAAAATTATTAAAAATGAAGAAAAAAAGAAAGAAAAAAAAAGAGTTCTTAAAAATATTCAAAAAAAAAAATAAACATATGTTTCACATATAGCACAAATTTTTGGAAAAGATTTCCAAAAGGTGTTAAGTATAAGGACCAACCAAAATAGTCATGACCACTAAATCATATTTGGGAAAGCTTGAAAGAAGAACTCCCAAGAACAGTGACATGAATGAATGAATGATATATATGTTTTATTTTATTCCCATTGTTATACTATAAGTATAGTTTTATCTATCTATACAAGAGGTACGCCAGTTACATACACATTTCCAGGGGGTACGTGAAGCATAAAAGGTTGAGAACCACTGATATATATATGTTTTATTTTATTCCCATTGTTATACTATAAGTATAGTTTTATCTATCTATACAAGAGGTACGCCAGTTACATACACATTTCCAGGGGGTACGTGAAGCATAAAAGGTCGAGAACCACTGATATATATATGTTTTATTTTATTCCCATTGTTATACTATAAGTATAGTTTTATCTATCTATACAAGAGGTACGCCAGTTACATACACATTTCCAGGGGGTACGTGAAGCATAAAAGGTTGAGAACCACTGATATATATATGTTTTATTTTATTCCCATTGTTATACTATAAGTATAGTTTTATCTATCTATACAAGAGGTACGCCAGTTACATACACATTTCCAGGGGGTACGTGAAGCATAAAAGTTGAGAACCACTGATATATATATGTTTTATTTTATTCCCATTGTTATACTATAAGTATAGTTTTATCTATCTATACAAGAGGTACGCCAGTTACATACACATTTCCAGGGGGTACGTGAAGCATAAAAGGTCGAGAACCACTGATATATATATGTTTTATTTTATTCCCATTGTTATACTATAAGTATAGTTTTATCTATCTATACAAGAGGTACGCCAGTTACATACACATTTCCAGGGGGTACGTGAAGCATAAAAGGTCGAGAACCACTGATATATATATGTTTTATTTTATTCCCATTGTTATACTATAAGTATAGTTTTATCTATCTATACAAGAGGTACGCCAGTTACATACACATTTCCAGGGGGTACGTGAAGCATAAATGGTCGAGAACCACTGATATATATATGTTTTATTTTATTCCCATTGTTATACTATAAGTATAGTTTTATCTATCTATACAAGAGGTACGCCAGTTACATACACATTTCCAGGGGGTACGTGAAGCATAAAAGGTTGAGAACCACTGATATATATATGTTTTATTTTATTCCCATTGTTATACTATAAGTATAGTTTTATCTATCTATACAAGAGGTACGCCAGTTACATACACATTTCCAGGGGGTACGTGAAGCATAAAAGGTTGAGAACCACTGATATATATATGTTTTATTTTATTCCCATTGTTATACTATAAGTATAGTTTTATCTATCTATACAAGAGGTACTCCAGTTACATACACATTTCCAGGGGGTACGTGAAGCATAAAAGGTCGAGAACCACTGATATATATATGTTTTATTTTATTCCCATTGTTATACTATAAGTATAGTTTTATCTATCTATACAAGAGGTACGCCAGTTACATACACATTTCCAGGGGGTACGTGAAGCATAAAAGGTTGAGAACCACTGATATATATATATGTTTTATTTTATTCCCATTGTTATACTATAAGTATAGTTTTATCTATCTATACAAGAGGTACGCCAGTTACATACACATTTCCAGGGGGTACGTGAAGCATAAAAGGTCGAGAACCACTGATATATATATGTTTTATTTTATTCCCATTGTTATACTATAAGTATAGTTTTATCTATCTATACAAGAGGTACGCCAGTTACATACACATTTCCAGGGGGTACGTGAAGCATAAAAGGTCGAGAACCACTGATATATATATGTTTTATTTTATTCCCATTGTTATACTATAAGTATAGTTTTATCTATCTATAAAAGAGGTACGCCAGTTACATACACATTTCCAGGGGGTACGTGAAGCATAAAAGTTGAGAACCACTGATATATATATGTTTTATTTTATTCCCATTGTTATACTATAAGTATAGTTTTATCTATCTATACAAGAGGTACGCCAGTTACATACACATTTCCAGGGGGTACGTGAAGCATAAAAGGTCGAGAACCACTGATATATATATGTTTTATTTTATTCAAATTGTTATACTATAAGTATAGTTTTATCTATCTATACAAGAGGTACTCCAGTTACATACACATTTCCAGGGGGTACGTGAAGCATAAAAGGTCGAGAACCACTGATATATATATGTTTTATTTTATTCCCATTGTTATACTATAAGTATAGTTTTATCTATCTATACAAGAGGTACGCCAGTTACATACACATTTCCAGGGGGTACGTGAAGTATAATAGGTCGAGAACCACTGATATATATATGTTTTTTTTTATTCCCATTGTTATACTATAAGTATAGTTTTATCTATCTATACAAGAGGTACGCCAGTTACATACACATTTCCAGGGGGTACGTGAAGCATAAAAGTTGAGAACCACTGATATATATATGTTTTATTTTATTCCCATTGTTATACTATAAGTATAGTTTTATCTATCTATACAAGAGGTACGCCAGTTACATACACATTTCCAGGGGGTACGTGAAGCATAAAAGGTCGAGAACCACTGATATATATATATGTTTTATTTTATTCCCATTGTTATACTATAAGTATAGTTTTATCTATCTATACAAGAGGTACGCCAGTTACATACACATTTCCAGGGGGTACGTGAAGCATAAAAGGTCGAGAACCACTGATATATATATGTTTTATTTTATTCCCATTGTTATACTATAAGTATAGTTTTATCTATCTATACAAGAGGTACGCCAGTTACATACACATTTCCAGGGGTACGTGAAGCATAAAAGATCGAGAACCACTGATATATATATGTTTTATTTTATTCCCATTGTTATACTATAAGTATAGTTTTATCTATCTATACAAGAGGTACGCCAGTTACATACACATTTCCAGGGGGTACGTGAAGCATAAAAGTTTGAGAACCACTGATATATATATATGTTTTATTTTATTCCCATTGTTATACTATAAGTATAGTTTTATCTATCTACACAAAAGGTACTCCAGTTACATACACATTTCCAGGGGGTACGTGAAGCATAAAAGGTCGAGAACCACTGATATATATATGTTTTATTTTATTCCCATTGTTATACTATAAGTATAGTTTTATCTATCTATACAAGAGGTACGCCAGTTACATACACATTTCCAGGGGGTACGTGAAGCATAAAAGGTTGAGAACCACTGATATATATATGTTTTATTTTATTCCCATTGTTATACTATAAGTATAGTTTTATCTATCTATACAAGAGGTACGCCAGTTACATACACATTTCCAGGGGGTACGTGAAGCATAAAAGGTCGAGAACCACTGATATATATATGTTTTATTTTATTCCCATTGTTATACTATAAGTATAGTTTTATCTATCTATACAAGAGGTACGCCAGTTACATACACATTTCCAGGGGGTACGTGAAGCATAAAAGGTCGAGAACCACTGATATATATATGTTTTATTTTATTCCCATTGTTATACTATAAGTATAGTTTTATCTATCTATACAAGAGGTACGCCAGTTACATATACATTTCCAGGGGGTACGTGAAGCATAAAAGGTTGAGAACCACTGATATATATATGTTTTATTTTATTCCCATTGTTATACTATAAGTATAGTTTTATCTATCTATACAAGAGGTACGCCAGTTACATACACATTTCCAGGGGGTACGTGAAGCATAAAAGGTTGAGAACCACTGATATATATATGTTTTATTTTATTCCCATTGTTATACTATAAGTATAGTTTTATCTATCTATACAAGAGGTACGCCAGTTACATACACATTTCCAGGGGGTACGTGAAGCATAAAAGGTCGAGAACTACTGATATATATATGTTTTATTTTATTCAAATTGCTATACTATAAGTATAGTTTTATCTATCTATACAAGAGGTACGCCAGTTACATACACATTTCCAGGGGGTACGTGAAGCATAAAAGGTTGAGAACCACTGATATATATATATGTTTTATTTTATTCCCATTGTTATACTATAAGTATAGTTTTATCTATCTATACAAGAGGTACGCCAGTTACATACACATTTCCAGGGGGTACGTGAAGCATAAAAGGTTGAGAACCACTGATATATATATGTTTTATTTTATTCCCATTGTTATACTATAAGTATAGTTTTATCTATCTATACAAGAGGTACGCCAGTTACATACACATTTCCAGGGGGTACGTGAAGCATAAAAGGTCGAGAACCACTGATATATATATGTTTTATTTTATTCCCATTGTTATACTATAAGTATAGTTTTATCTATCTATACAAGAGGTACGCCAGTTACATACACATTTCCAGGGGGTACGTGAAGCATAAAAGGTCGAGAACCACTGATATATATATGTTTTATTTTATTCCCATTGTTATACTATAAGTATAGTTTTATCTATCTATACAAGAGGTACGCCAGTTACATACACATTTCCAGGGGGTACGTGAAGCATAAAAGGTTGAGAACCACTGATATATATATGTTTTATTTTATTCCCATTGTTATACTATAAGTATAGTTTTATCTATCTATACAAGAGGTACGCCAGTTACATACACATTTCCAGGGGGTACGTGAAGCATAAAAGGTTGAGAACCACTGATATATATGTGTTTTATTTTATTCCCATTGTTATACTATAAGTATAGTTTTATCTATCTATACAAGAGGTACGCCAGTTACATACACATTTCCAGGGGGTACGTGAAGCATAAAAGGTTGAGAACCACTGATATATATATGTTTTATTTTATTCCCATTGTTATACTATAAGTATAGTTTTATCTATCTATACAAGAGGTACGCCAGTTACATACACATTTCCAGGGGGTACGTGAAGCATAAAAGGTCGAGAACCACTGATATATATATGTTTTATTTTATTCCCATTGTTATACTATAAGTATAGTTTTATCTATCTATACAAGAGGTACGCCAGTTACATACACATTTCCAGGGGGTACGTGAAGCATAAAAGGTCGAGAACCACTGATATATATATGTTTTATTTTATTCCCATTGTTATACTATAAGTATAGTTTTATCTATCTATACAAGAGGTACGCCAGTTACATACACATTTCCAGGGGGTACGTGAAGCATAAAAGGTCGAGAACCACTGATATATATATATGTTTTATTTTATTCCCATTGTTATAATATAAGTATAGTTTTATCTATCTATACAAGAGGTACGCCAGTTACATACACATTTCCAGGGGGTACGTGAAGCATAAAAGGTCGAGAACCACTGATATATATATGTTTTATTTTATTCCCATTGTTATACTATAAGTATAGTTTTATCTATCTATACAAGAGGTACGCCAGTTACATACACATTTCCAGGGGGTACGTGAAGCATAAAAGGTCGAGAACCACTGATATATATATGTTTTATTTTATTCCCATTGTTATACTATAAGTATAGTTTTATCTATCTATACAAGAGGTACGCCAGTTACATACACATTTCCAGGGGGTACGTGAAGCATAAAAGGTCGAGAACCACTGATATATATATGTTTTATTTTATTCCCATTGTTATACTATAAGTATAGTTTTATCTATCTATACAAGAGGTACGCCAGTTACATACACATTTCCAGGGGGTACGTGAAGCATAAAAGGTTGAGAACCACTGATATATATATGTTTTATTTTATTCCCATTGTTATACTATAAGTATAGTTTTATCTATCTATACAAGAGGTACGCCAGTTACATACACATTTCCAGGGGGTACGTGAAGCATAAAAGGTTGAGAACCACTGATATATATATGTTTTATTTTATTCCCATTGCTATACTATAAGTATAGTTTTATCTATCTATACAAGAGGTACGCCAGTTACATACACATTTCCAGGGGGTACGTGAAGCATAAAAGGTTGAGAACCACTGATATATATATATGTTTTATTTTATTCCCATTGTTATACTATAAGTATAGTTTTATCTATCTATACAAGAGGTACGCCAGTTACATACACATTTCCAGGAGGTACGTGAAGCATAAAAGGTTGAGAACCACTGATATATATATGTTTTATTTTATTCCCATTGTTATACTATAAGTATAGTTTTATCTATCTATACAAGAGGTACGCCAGTTACATACACATTTCCAGGGGGTACATGAAGCATAAAAGGTTGAGAACCACTGATATATATATGTTTTATTTTATTCCCATTGTTATACTATAAGTATAGTTTTATCTATCTATACAAGAGGTACGCCAGTTACATACACATTTCCAGGGGGTACGTGAAGCATAAAAGGTCGAGAACCACTGATATATATATGTTTTATTTTATTCCCATTGTTATACTATAAGTATAGTTTTATCTATCTATACAAGAGGTACGCCAGTTACATACACATTTCCAGGGGGTACGTGAAGCATAAAAGGTCGAGAACCACTGATATATATATGTTTTATTTTATTCCCATTGTTATACTATAAGTATAGTTTTATCTATCTATAAAAGGGGTACGTCAGTTGTATACACATTTCCAGGGGGTACGTGAAGTATAAAAGTTTGAGAACCACTGGGCTAGCCAAAGTATGCAAATATTGATTGCAGTAGATAATAAACATGCATTTGAATTTATAGTGTTATTGATGCTTGCGTTATGAAGGGAGGTATGCCTTTTGACTGTGTACTCAAATCTTCAGGGGGGGGGGGGGGTCCTGAGGATTTGAGTACACAGTCAAAAGGCAGTGTTATACCTTTATATAGACACAGGTGCTTATTAATTTATGACCACCTCCCTCCATGTAATGTCAGTGGAAGATAACTTCAAAGCTCTGTAACTTCTAATAAAAGAGTTTTATGTGAAATTGTAACCGAATATAAATTAAAGAACTGAATCAAATCTATCTAAATCTCGATTTTCAATAACGTTCGTTTTGTACGGTCGCTCAAAAAAATATCCGAACACTATGGTTGATTACAGAATTCAGAAAAAAATATCTGGCAACGATTTTTTTAGAAATTAGTGATCTGGCAACCTTCGTGTCACGTGATTACAGAATTCAGGAAAAATATCTGGAGCGTGTACAGCAACTGTACACGCTCCAGTTACCGTTCACAGCAAACTGGAGCGTGTGCAGTTACTGCACACGCTCCAGTTTGCTGTGAACGGTAACTGCACACGCTCAATATTTCCGTGAGTGAGCCCACACGATCTAGTCTGCACACGCTCCAGTTTGCTGTGAACGGTAACTGCACACGCTCAATATTTCCGTGAGTGAGCCCCACACGATCTAGTGTCAAAATAATATGACCACCTACAGTCGCTCAAAAAAGTATCCGAACACCGTGGTTGATTACAGAATTCAGAAAAAAATATCTGAAAACGATTTTTTTTTATAAATTAGTGATCTGGCAACCTTCGTGTCACGTGATTACAGAATTCATGAAAAATATCTGGAGCGTGTACAGCAACTGTACACGCTCCAGTTACCGTTCACAGCAAACTGGAGCGTGTGCAGTTACTGCACACGCTCCAGTTTGCTGTGAACGGTAACTGCACACGCTCAATATTTCCGTGAGTGAGCCCACACGATCTAGTATCAAAATAATATGACCACCTACAGTCGCTCAAAAAAGTATCCGAACACCGTGGTTGATTACAGAATTCAGAAAAAAATATCTGAAAACGATTTTTTTTATAAATTAGTGATCTGGCAACCTTCGTGTCACGTGATTACAGAAGTCAGGAAAAATATCTGGAGCGTGTACAGCAACTGTACACACTCCAGTTACCGTTCACAGCAACTGTACACACTCCAGTTACCGTTCACAGCAACTGTACACACTCCAGTTACCGTTCACAGCAAACTGGAGCGTGTGCAGTTACTGCACACGCTCCAGTTTGCTGTGAACGGTAACTGCACACGCTCAATATTTCCGTGAGTGAGCCCACACGATCTAGTATCAAAATAATATGACCACCTAGTACTTAAGAGTTATGGAAGTTTGAATATTTAACAGCAACAATGCAAGACTTTGGATAATTTAAAATACCGAAACATTATTTACATTAACTTTTCAAATATACGTCTGTTGTATCAAATGATGTGAAATAATACTTCTTATTCAAATTATAATTAACTTCTGAGTTAAATTCTAACGTTAGGCAGTGCTGTTATTAAATATATTCAAACTTCCATAACTCTTTAAATATTGAGTGGATATTATTGAAAATCGAGATTTTGGTAGATTTGATTGAGATCTTTATTTTATCTTCCGTTGCATTTTTTCGTAAAATATTGGGTTGTTTATTGGATTGTTTTACCTCTAAGCGGCACTTTTTTGCACACCATTGGCTAAATGGCCAGGTCACAAGGACCCCGAAGGCTCAGAGAAGGTTGGGGGAGGGGACCCACTGGAACAGCTGTTGGGAGACAGATGGTAGCCTCCTGTCAAGGACATCCGGAATGTTCTTTAAGGTGCTGAGGATATGGCTCTCCCACACACGCGGCCAAGGCTTAACGTCCAATCCGATGGACCCACTGGAACAGCTGTTAGGAGACAGATGGTAGCCTCCCGTCAAGGACATCTGGAATGTTGTTTAACGTGCACAGGGTATGACTCTCCCGCAGACGGGGCCACGGCTTAACATCCCATCCGATGAACGGCGTCTTTTATAAGCCGATTGGTGTTCCCTACTGACCGTGGGCAGGGAGTTTTGCTGAGATAAATCTCAACGCTGACCCAGCTGAGACTCGAACCTAGGAACTATAGATTACGATCCTGGCGCGCTACCGAATGAGCCCCTTTCATAAAACACTTAGATTAGTAGTTATAGAGCGTCGGCATTAGCTCCCACTGGCATTACATGGAGGGTGATGGTCATAATTCCGTGAGCACTGAGTGTACGTCGACGATTCTGAGTGATTGACTGATTGATACAGGACAGACAGGGGTTGGGTTGTTTTACCTCTGAGCGGCACTTTTTTCCACACCATGGGCTAAATGGCCAGGTCACATGGACCCCGAAGGCTTAGAGAAGGTTGGGGGAGGGGACCCACTGGAACAGCTGTTGGGAGACAGATGGTAGCCTCCCGTCAAGGCCATCCAGCGTGTTCTTTAACGTGCACAGGGTATGGCTCTCCCGCACACGGGGTCACGGCTTAACATCCCATCCGACGGACGGCGGCCTTTCTAAGCCCATCGGTGTCCCCTACTGACCGTGGGCAGGGCGGGGAGTTTTGCGGAGATTAAGCTCAACGCTGACCCAGCTGGGACTCGAACCTGGGAAGTACAGATTACGAGCCTGGCGCGCTACCGACTGAGCCACCCCCACCCCAGGACAGACAGGGGATCGCGCTAATTATAACTATGGTGCAGAAGTATTAAAACTCTGAAAATTTGCCCCTAGAACCATTTGACCTTGAAGGACACGTCGGATGTCAAATTTCGAATTTTTGTCCAGATCTAGGATCTGGACTACCTCTAGGTACCTCTAGGTAGTCCGGATCCTAGATCTCGACAAGACATTTCGTTTTGAAAAATCCGAAATTTGACCTCCGACGTGTCCTTCAAGATCAAATGACTTTCACATAGAGGTCAAACCTTGATCTACGAGTTCTAGAAACGTGAAAATTGGTGTCTGGGGGTGTTTTGGGTTGTAGATCTCGGAAACGTTATGACGTTTTGGACCCGGAGGGTCCTTCTAGGTCAAAGGTCAAATTTAGATCTACTGATGCTACAGAGGTTAAAATTGGTTCCTGGGGATAATTTGAGTCGTAGATCTCAGAAATGAGGGCTATGTTTAGATCCGGTGTCGTTCAAGGTCAAATATGACCTTGAACGACACCGGATATGATGATCTAGAAATCAAGAGTTATTGAAGCTGCAGATTGTTTTCTAGCTGTGTAACATTTACATCAGCCGTCCCGTAGCGAGGTGGTTAGTGCTCTTGGCTACTAAACAAAGGGACCTGGGTACGAGCCCCGGATAAGGCATAGATGTTCGTGTTGTTTTTCTGCTGAGGTCCCGCCGTCCTCACAGACTATGGAGTATAAACTGACAGCTCCTGTAGCAACCTCTGTAGCAACAGCTGCTTGAGGGGGTGTTTATCATATTTTATAATAACTATATCAGGGATGGAAGGACGCCTTTTTTTCCAACTGGCACACCCTGTGCACGTTAAAGAACACGCTGGATGGCCTTGACGGGAGGCTATCATGTGTCTCCCAACAATTGTCCAGTGTGTCCTCTCCCCCCAACCTTCTCTGAGCCCTCGGGGTTCTTGTGACCTGCTCATTCACCCCATTGTGTGCAAAAAGTGCAGCTCCGGGGAGGGGAGAATGGAATATTGAAGATTTGGGTATAAGGTAAAAACATTACGATTTTTATTCCAGTGTGTCCTTCGACATCAAAGGTTAAATTTCGATGACAAAGACAACGAAGAAGATGAGGGCTCATGCCGAGCCCCTTAGCGGCATTTATCGAATCAACTGTAACATCAATTTTCGTGATTATTGTTGTGTGGTTCAGTGTCCGCTGTTCCTACCCTCCACGGAGTCCAACAAGGGGGCACCCAGTTGGGCGCCAGGACTACGCAGGCACACAGACAGTGAACCAAGCTCTCACAAATAAATAACGGAAAAATAAAAAGGAAATGTGCGGAAATAAACTTCCTTCACAAAATGAACTAAGTGAAAAAATAACAAAATTGTGGGGGCGAGGGTAGCTCAGTCGGTAGCGCGCCAGGCTCGTAATCTGTAGTTCCCAGGTTCGAGTCCCAGCTGAGTCAGCGTTGAGATTTATCTCCGCAAAATTCCCCGCCCTGCCCACGGTCAGTAGGGGACACCGATGGGCTTGGAAAGGCCGCCGTCCGTCGGATGGGACGTTAAGCCGTGGCCCCGTGTGCGGGAGAGTCATACACTGTGCACGTTGAAGAACACGCTGGATGCCCTTGACGGGAGGCTACCATCTGTCTCCCAACAGCTGTTCCAGTGGGTCCCATCCCCCAACCTTCTCTGAGCCTTCGGGGTCCTTGTGACCTGGCCATTTAGCCCATGGTGTGCAAAAAAGTGCCGCTCAGAGGTAAAACAACCCAACCCAACAAAATTGTGAACAACCAAACTGGCCTCACAAAAGAAGGGTAACTAGAAAAGGAAAATAAGTTGTGGAGAAACTTGTAAACCTGTACCCAGACATGAGCAAGGTTATTCACCGCTCTGCATAATTGACCCTAGCAGGTCCTCCCCAACAGCCGATTATTTCTGGGGGGGGGAGAAGCAGCAGAGGCCAAAGCAGTGTGTAGCAGCGAAAATCGTTGATCAGCCCCGCGACGAACACACGCCCCAATGGCAATGCGGCCAAAGGGGACCCTGGCAGTCATGAGCTGATGAGAGAAGGGGACCCTCGAACAACTACTAGAATCCTCCTTTCCTGGGACACGGATCTTTGTACACGGCAAACACGCGGACGAGCAGGACCCTGTGAAGCTTCCAGAGCCAGCAGAACCGTCACAGGGTAGTTCGCTCACCACGGACAGAAGGTCGCACCGAGGGGAATGCATGGGGGGAGGGGTCAATGTTTTGTAGCCTACGACGTATATCTTGTTACTTTAGGCCTTCGCGTTCTGGAGATAGAGCTTAAGAAAACTTTTCACATTTCCCCGTTTTTTGGGGGGGAAGAAAGTACGGGAGGTCATTTGTGTTTTATAACCTACGTTTTTTAACCCCACGTTACAAGCTTTCATTTGGGTTCGGTTGTTTTACCTCTGAGCGGCACTTTTTTGCACACCATGGGCTAAATTGCCAGGTCACATGGACCCCGAAGGTTCAGAGAAGGTTGGGGGATGGGACCCACTGGAACAGCTGTTGGGAGACAGATGGTAGACTCCCGTCAAGGTCATCCAGCGTGTTCTTTAACGTTAGATTGTTTTACCTCTGAGCGGCACTTTTTTGAACACCATGGGCTAAATGGTTAGGTCACATGGACCCCGAAGGTTTAGGGATAGGACCCACTGGAGCAGCTGTTGGGAGACAGATGGTAGCCTCCCGTCAAGGCCATCCAGTGTGTTCTTTAACGTGCACAGGGTATGGCTCTCCCGCAACTGGGGCCACGGCTTAACGTCCCATCCGACGGACGGCGGCCTTTCCAAACACACTGGTGTCCCCTACTGACCGTGAGCAGGTCAGGGAATTTTGCGGAGACAAATCTCAACACTGACCCAGCTGGGACTCGAACCTGGGAACTACAGATTACGAGCCTGGCGCGCTACCGACTTAGCCACCCCCACTTTCATTTGGTACATAAATCACTAAATTTCTCCATTGCGTTCGAAAGATAGAGGGGAATAGCTTTTTGTGAAATCCACAAACCGACCAACCGACAAATGTCAAAGCCAAAATATGAAGATAGGTAAAAAAAAAAGATTACACAGTTCACTGATTGATGTAGCTAGTGATAAAAGACGGAGAAACTCACCGAGTATTAATACACTTCAATAAATTTTCACATGAGCACCTTTAATGTTAATGACTCGGCAGATATCTAAACGATACTCAGGAATTCAGGGACATAGCAAAGGGACTATGGTTGAGGGAGAAGAAACGAAAATTTTCCAACTCGCAAATCAAATTTTTCCATCTCGTATAATAACTGCTTTACATAAATTTAATTATGTCTGTGTCAGGGACGTTCTGGGGGAGAGGAGCAACTCCCCACGATTTTGCGAACTCGCCATAATTTTACAAAAAAAAAATCACAACTTTTTCATCTCACCTAAATTTTACCATTGTCACTTCAAATTTTCCCAATTCTGCCTAATTTCACAAAAACAGTCCCAATTTTCGCAACTCGAATGTATTTTACCAAGGAGCTTGGAATTTTCCTAACTCCCCTAAATTTTGCCATATACGATTTCCTTTGGAGGAGGAGTAAATAAATCAAAATACTTAAAGAGGGCTGAGTATCATACGGGGCTAACGGGGAGAGGCGACTGACGGTGCTCCGTTCCCCACCAAGCATTTTTAAGCATCTACGGAGTGATTGTGACACCAGCAGCAGAACGTGTGATGCAAGCCCACCAAACGTATTTGGTAATGGCCAGGTCACAAGGACCCCGAGGGCTCAGAGAACGTAGGGGGAAGGGGGTTGGGTTGGGTTGTTTTACCTCTGAGAGGCACTTTTTGCACACCATGGGCTAAATGGCCAGCTCACATGGACCCCGAAGGCACAGAGAAGTTTGGGGGAGGGGACCCACTGGAACAGCTGTTGGGAGACAGATGGTTGCCTCCCGTCAAGGCCATCCAGCGTGTTCTTTAATGTGCACAGGGTATGGCTCTCCCGCACACGGGGCCACGGCTTAACGTGTCATCCGACGGACGGCGGCCTTTTCACGCCCATCGGTATCTCCTACTGACCGCGGGCAGGGCGGGGAATTTTGCGGGGGAAGGGGGACTCACTGAGAAGCTGTTAGGGAACAGATAGTAGCCTCCAATCAACACCATCCAGCGTGCTCTTTAATCTGCACAGTGCATGCCTCTCCCGCACACGAACAACGGCTTAACGCCGCATCCGAAGGACGGCTGTCTGTTCAAGCCCATAGGTGTCCCCTACTGACCAACGACAGGGCGGGGAGTTTTGCGGATATAAATCTCAATGCTGGCTGAGCTAGGACTTGAACCTGGAAACTGCAGATTACGAGCTTCGCACGCTACCGTCTGAGCCACCCCTACCCCCTCTGTTCATTGGTAAATGTTGATCCGAATGCCCTGTATTTATGTAAAGATACATTTACTAAGGTAGCCACCGAAAAATCAGATATTTCAGCATGCTTACCTCCTCCCAAGTATCTCAAGCGGTGGGGATGACTCAGCAGGTAGCGCACCATGTTCGTAATCTGCAGTTCCCTTGTTCGAGTCTGAGCTGAGCCAGCGTTGAGATTTATCTCCGCAAAATCCCCGCCCTGCCCACGGTCAGTAAGGGACACCAATGGGCTTGCAAAGTTCGTTGTCCGTCGGATGGGACGTTAAGCCGTGGTTCCATGTGCGTGAGAGCCATACCCTGTGCACGTTAAAGCACACCCCGGATGGCTTCTACTAGCGGCTACCATCTGTCTCCTAACAACTTTCCAGTGGGTCCTCTCCCCAAACCTGTTCTGGTCATTTAGCCCATTGTGCCTAATAAAGTGCTGCTCAGAGGTAAAACAACCCACCCTTATCTCAATTAGAAATATCTTGCAACGTCACCGATTCTGATAATTGGAATTCCACTTCAATATAACTCAGTGATATCTTTAACCACCTCGCTTTTCCTGGGGCGGGGGTGGCTCAGTCGGTAGCGCGCCAGGCTCGTAATCTGCAGTTCCCAGGTTCAAGTCCCAGCTGTGTCAGTATTGAGATTTATCTCCGCAAAACTCCCCGCCCTGCCCACGGTCAGTAGGGGACACCGATGGGCTTGAAAAGGCCGCCGTCCGTCCCATCCGACGTGAAGCCGTGATCCCGTGTGTGGGAGAGCCATACCCTATGCACGTTAAAGAACACGCTGGATGGCCTTGACGGGAAGCTACCATCTGTGTCCCAACAGCTGTTCCAGCGGGTCCCCTCACCCAACCTTCTCTGAGCCTTCGGGGTCCATGTGACCTGGCCATTTAGCCCATGGTGTGCAAAAAAAGTGCCGCTCAGAAGTAAAACAACCCAACAACCCAACCCTCGCTTTTCCAAATGTACTGACCTTTTAAAGCAAACAATATCAACGATGAACGAAACTACAATGTTTTTATTCTCTTCCTGCTTAAAAGCACATGGAATACAAACTCAGAAAAAGCAAACGCATTTGGAATAAATTTTTTTGACCCCATTGAAAATTAAGTAAGAGGGGTTTGGCAACAAGAATTTGTTCCTTAAAAAAACACAATCAGTAAAAGTACAAGTTGGCTTCTCCTACAAAACTTTCAGCAGTTTCAATGAAATCGGCAATCTCTGGGGAAAATACATCGTCCATCATTGCCTCTGACTTTGTCGTCCTCACAGAAGCACCCAGGGACGCATCCAGTGTGACATATAGCAATTTGGTAACTGCGACGAATACTCTGGCAGGTCCTTGGGCAGTTGGAACCACAGGTCTTGAAAACCTCTCCATTTCGACATTGAAGTGCTGCAGAAGATTTAAACAGAGAAAAAATCAGTTTTAATTTTAAAATGATGTAAACATAAATGAAATCATTATTTACTAATTTTCAGTGTAAAATCAACAACAAAATTCACAATTCACAAAGACCAACGAAGGCTCAGCTGCGCAAAAATCCCCGCCTTGCCCACGGTCAGTAGGGGACACCGATGGGCTTGGAAAGGCCACCGTCCGTCGGATGGGACGTTAAGCCGTGGCCCCGTGTGCGGGAGAGCCATGCTGTGTGCGAGTTAAAGAACACGCTGGATGGTCTTAACGGGAGGTTACCATCTGTCTCCCAACAGCTCTTGCAGTGGGTCCCCTCTCCCAACCTTCTCTGAGCCTTCGGAGTGCTTGTGACCTGGCCATTTAGCTCACGGTGTGCAAAAAAGTGCAGCTCAGAGGTAAAACAACCCAACCCGAAAACTCAGAGAAGGTTGGGGGGAAGCGAACATTACATTAGATAAAGGTAAGTCCCAGATGTACCGGAGCATATCGCTGCACACCATCTATGGGAAGAATGCGATGAACACCACTACTTACGCCGGGGCAAGACAGCGCCACAAGAACACATCTAATCCACGGCTACTTGGGGCGGGGGTGGCTCAGTCGGTAGCGCGCCAGGCTCGTAATCTGTGGTTCCCAGGTTCGAGTCCCAGCTGGATCAGCGTTGAGATTTATCTCCGAAAAATTCCCCGCCCTGTCCACGGTCAGTAGGGGACACCGATGGCCTTGGAAAGGCCGCCGTCCGTCGGATGGGACGTTAAGCCGTGGCCCCGTGTGTGGGAGAGCCATACCCTGTGCACGTTAAAGAACACGCTGGATGGTCTTGACGGGATGCTACCATCTGTCTCCCAACAGCTGTTCCAGTGGGTCTCCTCCCCCAACCTTCTCTGAGTCTTCGGGGTCCATGTGACCTGGCCATTTAGCCCATGGTGTGCAAAAAAGTGCCGCTCAGAGGTAAAACAACGCAACCCACGGCTACTTATGGCGAACAATCCTATAGAAGGAAGGTTCATCCATCGGTCAAAACCTAAATCTAATCTGTTCCCCGGTTAGCCACAAACAAAGATATGTAAATCTAAGTTGACTCGACTCACGTTGTGGAGACTCTTCGTTTGGCTTTTCCATCGATAAGCCTGTCAACCTGTCCATACCCAAGTCGCAAGCCTCCAACTTCGTCCTCTCCATAGTGCCATGCATCAGCTGCCCCCCAGAAGCAGTCTGTACCCCAACTTCACTTAGGCTGCACCAATGAGCCCACAAGATCGGGTTCCCCAAGCCCAGTCCGCAGTACTCTCAGCCACAGCCCCTCCATCGGGGCTTCAACCTAAATCTTCCCTGAGCAAGCGAATAACTAGACTGCCCCTCTCAAACCAGTCCGCAGACCTTCACAGGCTCTGCCACCAAAGGCTACATCCCAACGTGCAAATGAGGAAATAACGAGCCGTTACCCTACTTCACAGAGGCACCATTCAGGCCCCCCCCCCCCCTACCACGTCAAGGTGGTGCCCTATCGAGGGGGGGGGGGCGAACAACTGGACAGCTGTTAGAAGAAAAATGGCAGCCTCCCATCAAAGTCATCCAGTGTGCTCTTTAATGTGCAAGGATTCGATTAGGCTGTTTTCCCTCTGAGCAGCACTTTTTGGCACGCTATGTGTTAAATGGGCACGTCACAAAGACCCAGAATGTTCAGAGAAGGTTGGGGGAGGGGACCCACTGGACAGCTGTTAGGAGAAAGATGGCAGCCTCCCGTCAAGGTAATCCAACGTGTTCTTTAATGTGCAGGGATTCGATTAGGCTGCTTTACCTCTGAGCGGCACTTATTTTGCACACAATGGGCTAAATGGCCAGGTCACATGGACCCCAAAAGCTCAGAGAAGGTTGGGGGGGGGATCCACTGGAACAGCTGTTGGGAGACAGATGGTAGTCTCCCGTCAAGGCCATCCAGCGTGTTCTTTAACGTGCACAGGATGTCTCTCCCACATAAGGGGCCACGGCTTAACGTCCCATCCGACGGACGTCCCCTACTGACCGTGGGCAAGGCGGGGAATTTTGCGGAGCTGAGCCTTCGTTGGTCTTTGTGATTCTGCGGAGATAAATCTCAACGTTGACCCAGCTGGGACTCGAACCTGGAAACTGCAGTTTACGAGCCTGGCGCGCTACCGACTGAGCTACCCCCGCCCCATGGGAGATTCGGAAAATGCAAATTGTAATATTTCATCGATACCTGTCCAACCCCAAATTTTTTTTACATTTATCTCTAAAAACGTAGAATTTTCTGTAAAAACAAAATTACATCCCCCCCGTGGGTCTAAAGGGTCAAGTCTTTGTTGCCAATGGTAACTTCATAACCTTCACGTTTCAACACCAAAATTTCACACTTCTATCATAGCTACATCGTTTTCAATATTCGTTTGATATTTTGGAATTTTAATTTTTTTCCACCATTAGAGGGCGCAGTTATAACTTTTGAGAGATTCGAAAAATGCAAATCGTAATATATCATTAGTACTTTTCCCAACACAAAAAGGAATTTTTTATTTATCTGCATAAACAAAAAAGTTCAATGTCTACAGACGGACAGACAACAAAGCAAAATATCTCTTTTTTTTTAAAAAACCCTAAAATTTACTTTCATTTTTTAGCCGTTTTCTAAAGTGCTTCCAGTCGTAAACACTGAAATCTGTATCAAATATTACCCTACCCTTTTCCGAAATCCAAAATTATTCGTGCAATACCATTCAGCTTTGCACGCCAAACAATTCGAGCGATGACAATACCTACCGTCCAATTTTCAGATATCGGATATCTTTAATGACTTTTATGAGCTACAAGCCTAGGATTCAAACTCGAAGTTTAAAATAGTGTCTGATTGGCAATAACAAAGGTTAAAATACATAAACCCCAAAGGGGCTACAAGGGCAAATCCAATTTTGAAATGGCCAACCTCTAACTATATAACCTATATAGGAACTCTATTATAAACGAAATCACTTTAACTACACTGGTGCCTAAAAGTTAAGTTCAATCTAATTTTACGTGAATAAGAATGTAACTTCGAAACTGTCTAACTCCTAAAATAAGCATTTTATGGTAAAAATGTGTGAAGAAAAATTAACGATCTCAGTCAAATTATCCAAATCTTGAATTTCAGTTCTTGAATTTTGAATTTCAGTTTAGTTCAATATTCGTTAGTTATTAAAAGAGTTATAGAAGTTTGAATATGTAACAATAGCAATGACAGTAAGAAAATATGTAGCATGTAGCATAATTATGATTTTTCGAAGTACCAGGATAAAAGATCCCATAACCTTGTCCATCTGAGGATATTCAATAAATGTCATGAGTCGCAAAGGACAACACAAAAATTACCAAAAGGTGAGCGCCAAAGGGCAGGAAAACAATGATAAATATGGTAGATCAGGGTACTAGACCATAAAGTGTTCCTGATCGAAAACCAATGGTCTAGCCCTCTTGAATCTGCTCATAGGATCATGATCATACTTTAAAATGTTAGCAACGAAATCGTGAGGATTCGGGTCCACAGATTCTAAGAATTTCTTAGAGATCTGCTTTATATGTGTGTAAATATGTTGGACGCCTAAATCACCATGTATTTGTCTGTTGGTCACAAACCATGGGACATTTACGGCATATTTTATTATTTTGATAGATCTGGCGTTTTTTAATATTTGCCTTTGTCGTGTTAGCCCATATGGGGGCTGCCTGTGTTATAACGGGTCAAGAACTGCGGGAGTAAGAAAATGTCTCCTCAGCAGTTAACTAAAATTTTAATAATAACTTTAATAGTTTAATCAAACGAGTGTATATTTGAGAAGTTTGTGTCAGTAATTTTTCGATATTCACCAATATTTTGTAAGGGTCACAGCTGAGCATTACTAATGTTAAATATTACAGCTCTTTAAATTATTTATTAGTGATGAAAATCAAGATTTAGATAATCAAATCGATATTTGATTGAGATCTTTAATTTATCTTCAGTCACATTTTACCATAGAAAGCTGTTTTTTATGGTAAAATGTGACAGAAGTTTCGAAGTTAATTCCCTATTCACATAAAATGTGTTATAGCGTAACTTTTGAGCTCCAGTGAATTAAAATGTAGGTTTCTATGCCATAGTATTAACTTGAGTGAGATAACTAAATTTCTTAAGCTGATTTGGTTGGTTGTTTTATCTCTGAGCGGCACGTTTTGCACACCGTGGGCTAAATGGCCAGGTCACATGGACCCCGAAGGCTCAGAGAAGGTTGGGGGAGGGGACCCACTGGAACATCTGTTGGGAGACAGATGGTAGCCTCCCGTCAAGGCCATCCAGCGTGTTCTTTAACGTTCACAGGGTATGGCTCTCCCGCACACAGTGCCACGGCACCATTCAGGCCCCCCCCCCACCACGTCAAGGTGGTCCCCTATCGAGGGGGGGCGAACAACTGGACAGCTGTTAGAAGAAAAATGGCAGCCTCCCATCAAAGTCATCCAGTGTGCTCTTTAATGTGCAAGGATTCGATTAGGCTGTTTTCCCTCTGAGCAGCACTTTTTGGCACGCTATGTGTTAAATGGGAACGTCACAAAGACCCAGAATGTTCAGAGAAGGTTGGGGGAGGGGACCCACTGGACAGCTGTTAGGAGAAAGATGGCAGCCTCCCGTCAGGGTAATCCAACGTGTTCTTTAATGTGCAGGGATTCGATTAGGCTGCTTTACCTCTGAGCGGCACTTTTTTGCACACCATGAGCTAAATGGCCAGGTCACAAGGACCCCGAAGGCTCAGAGAAGATTGGGGGAGGGGACCCACTGGAACCTTGACGGAGGCTACCATCTGTCTCCCAACAGCTGTTCGGGAGACACATGGTAGCCTCCCGTCAAGGCCATCCAGCGTGTTCTTTAACGTGCACAGGGTATGGCTCTCCCGCACACGGTACCATGGCTTAACGTCCCATCCGACGGACGGCGTTCTTTCCAAGCCCATCGGTGTCCCCTACTGACCGTGGGCAGGGCGGGTAAATTTTGCGTAGATAAATCTCAACGCTGACCCAGATGGGACTCGAACCTGGGAACTACAGATTACGAGTCTGGCGCGCTACCGACTGAGCCACCCCCGCCCCACCCAGCTGGGACACAAACCTGAAACTACAGATTACGAGCCTGCTGCGCTACCGACTGAGCCACTCCCGACCCCTCGTGATAAATGTGTTGTCGTGTTGCGACTGGTCTCCTCACTCTCACACATGAAGCAGTTCGCCTTTTGGTTTTTGTCATAATTTTATCTTCTCTATGCTCAGTCGTCGGAGCGGTGGTTGAGAATTAAAGACGAAAAATTTCAATTATTGGCACCGCAGTCACGAACCACAGGTTGGGAAACACTGCGATAAATAAATTAAATTCCCCCCTAGAAACATTGCTTATGACTATTTTTGAAGCAAAAGAGTAAAATAATTTTATATTCCAACAAATCTGTGAATCAATCTCTTTTCAAATGATTATCGGAAGGAATGATAACTGTGTTCGCTAGAATCTATATTTCTAAACAAACTTTTCCTCGAATGAATTTTATCCAAAATGAATTGTATTGGATTGTTTTACCTCTGAGCGGCACTTTTTTGCACACAATGGGCTAAATGGCCAAGTCACATGGACCCCGAAGGCTCAGAGAAGGTTGGGGGAGGGGACCTACTGGAACAGCTGTTAGGAAACAGATGGGTTGCCTCCCATCAAGACCATCCAGCGTGTTCTTTAACGTGCACAGGGTATGGCTCTCCCGCACACGGAGCCACGGCTTAACGTCCCATCCGACGGACAGCGGCCTTTTCAAGCCCATCGGTGTCCCCTACTGTCCGTGGGCAGGGCGGGGAAATTTTGCGGAGATAAATCTCAACTCTGACCCAGCTGGGACTCGAACTTGGGAACTACAGATTACGAGCCTGGCGCGCTACCGACTGAGCCACCCCTGTCCCATCCAAAATGAAAATTTTAATCAGAAATAAGAGACCGAAATTTGTATCCAGCACTAAATGTTACTACTATTGGTTTTGAAGCTGATTTTACAAAAAAGTTTTTTTTTTAAATTTTATTTTAAATTTGCAAAAAGTATTTTTTTTTTTTGATTAAGCATCTCATTAATATTTTTATCTAAAATATCTTTTACTTTCTGCGTATGTAAGTTTTTTGTTATTGTTTCATTTATTGAAATATTTTTGTTTTTCTATTTGAAATAGAAATAATCGTAAAACTATTGATATATTGTTCGGTTTATCCCTATTTTTATGCAATATGCAAGATATAATAATATAATAGATTTTTATGTCGATAAGAAATCGATAAATTTCATATATATCACGCTATGTTCTACTATGGGGCGGGGGTGGCTCAGTCGGTAGCGCTCCAGGCTCTTAATCTGCAGTTCCCAGGTCCGAGCGTTGAGATTTATCCCCACAAAACACTTCGCCCTGCCTACGATCAGCTTGGAAAGGCTGCCGTCCTCTGATAGGACGCTATGTAATGACCCTGTGTTCAGGAGATCCATACCCTGTGCACGTTTAAGAACACGCTGGATGGCCTTGACGGGAGGCTACCATCTATCTCTCAATAGTCGTTCCAGTGGGTTCCCTCCCCCAACCATCTCTGAGCCTTCGGGGTCCTTTTCACCTGGCCATTTAGCCCATTGTGTGCAAAAAAATGCCGTTCAGAGTTAAAACAACCAACCAACCCATTCTGTGCAAAAAAGAGCAGCTCGGAGAGTTAAACAATCCAATCATCACACTAGAAGTCCTCTGTGGCAAACAGTTTCTCACCAATAACTGGGGCGGGGTTGGCTCAGTCGGTAGCGCGGCAGGCTCGTAATCTGTAGTTCCCAGGTTCGAGTCCCAGTTGGGTCTGCGTTAAGATTTATCTCCGCAAAATTCCCCGCCTTGCCCACGGTCAGTAGGGGACACCGATGGGCTTGGAAAAGCCGCCGTCCGTCGGATGGGACGTTAAGCCGCGGCGCCGTGTGCGGGAGAGCCATACCCTATGCACGTTAAAGAACACGCTGGATGGCCTTGACGGGAGGCTCCAATCTGTCTCCCAACAGCTGTTCCAGTGGGTCCCCTCCCCCCAACCTTCTCTGAGCCTTCGGGGTCCATGTGACCTGCCATTTAACCCATGGTGTGCAAAAAAGTGCCACTCAGAGGTAAAACAACCCAACCCACCAATAACTATGGTAAAACGCAGATATCAAACACTCAAGTTTCAAATTCTCTACCGAGAGATTTGTTATGCCTGAGCACTTATTCAAATTTTTAACCATAAATATTGTTATTAGCCGTCCCGTGGCCGAGTGGATCGTGTGCTTGGTTACTGATCAAACGGATCTGTGTTCGAGCCCCCAGGTAAGGCATGGATGTTTTTATTTGTCTTTCTACTGAGGTTTCGCCATCCTCACAGACCTATTATGGCGTATAAACTGAAAGTCTCCTCCTGTCAGGGGTGGCTCAGTCGGTAGCGCGTCAGGCTAGTAATCTGTAGTTCCCAAGTTCGAGTCCCAGCTGGATCAGCGTTGAGATTTATCTCCGCAAAATTCCCCGCCCTGCCCACGGTCAGTAGGGGACACCGATGGGCTTGGAAAGGCCGCCGTCCGTCGGATGGGACGTTAAGCCGTGGCCGCGTGTACGGGAGAGCCATACCATGTGCACGTTAAAGAACGCGCTGGATGGCCTTGACGGGAGGCTACCATCTGTCTCCCAACAGCTGTTCCAGTGGGTCCCCTCCCCCAACCTTCTCTGAGACTTCGGGGTCCATGTGACCTGGCCATTTAGCCCATTGTGTGCAAAAAAGTGCCGCTCAGAGGTAAAACAACCCAACAACAACTCCTCCTGTCAGACCTCTGTGGCAAGCAGCTGCTTGAGGGGATCTTTTTTTTTACTACCCCATATAGCCCTATTGACCAGTTTTTCGCTCCTCAGTTCCGGTATATCGAAGTTTGACCTTTGTCAACAAACGAATCATCGTATCAAAAATTTGACAAAAGGCTTGAAAAAAAATCCCACGCACAAAATTTTAAGTCTCTAGCACCAATAATCTGTATTTGACCTTTGACCTAGAAGGACCCATCATATCCAAAATTTCCGACATCTAAGACTCAAAATACCACCAGGTTTTATTTGAAGAACCTTCCGGATCCGCAATTGTGTAGCGATTTCGAATTTCGATGTCTACAATCCAAAAGACAGACTCCTTTGCTTCGTGCACAGAAGGGAGGGGGGGGGTCCTAAAGCTCTTCACCCCCCTCTCGAAAATCCTGTCGTTTTTTATTAAATTTGAAACTCTCTCCGTGGCCAGGATGGAGGCATTATGCAAGGTGGGGTATTATCTCTCTTTTTATGAAAACGACATAAAATGAAATGCTGCCTTATAACATTGGCCCTATGTCACATTCTGGAGTCGTTTTGGCTATCTCTTACTAAAAACTTCATAAATCCCCTGGAGTAGAAGAAATTTCTACGGAAATGTTTAGAGCTGGGAATATTTCTGTTAGCACATGTCTGAATGAAAATTTGAATGTCTTTTATGATAAAGGCATGGTTCCTAAGGATTTTACCGGAGCTATTATTATCCCTATTTATTAAAAAAGTGATGGCAGTTTTTGTGATAACTATAGGGCTATCAGCCTACTTTCTGTTCCAGGTCTTTGTATGATTGTGCTTAATAGAATTGAGAATCTGGTTGCTGGACAATTGCGTGAAGAGTAATGTGATTTCAGAAGTGGTTGAAGATATACTGACTAAAGTTGATTGTTCCCGATTCGCTTGCGTTACAGTTGCGTTACGTTTCTGAGGAAATTTCCTTTTTGCACTGCTTGCGCATCCTTGGACAATGGTCCACCTTCACCGTCTCCTTCCCATTGAACGAGAATAGCAGGCTCAATAGGCCTCGAGTCTCCTTCCATTATCACTTCCATTCGAGTCCCAATCGCGCGGGGCGGGGGTTGCCCAGTCGGTAGCGCGCAAGTCTCGTAATCTGTAGTTCCCAGGTTCGAGTCCCAGCTGGGTCAGCGTTGAGATTTATCTCCGAAAAATTCCCCGCCCTGCCCACGGTTAGTAGGGGCCACCGATGGGCTTGGAAAGGCCGCCGTCCGTCGGATGGGACGTTAAGCCGTGGCCTCGTGTGTGGGAGAGCCATACCCTGTGCACGTTAAAGAACACGCTGGATGGACTTGACGGGAGGCTACCATTTGTATCCCAACAGCTGTTCCAGTGGGTCCCCTCCCCCAACCTTCTCTGAGCCTTCGGGGTCCATGTGACCTGGCCATTTAGCCCATGATGTGCAAAAAAGTACCGCTCAGAGGTAACCCAACCCAATCTCGCCACCGTTGAGATTTATCTTTACTAACCTCTATCCTGCCCTCATTCAATAGAGGACACCAATGGGCTCAGAAAGGTCGCCTTCCGTCGAATGAAACGTTAGACTGTGGTCCGATGTATAGAAGAGCCCTAAGCTGTGCACTTTAAAGAATATGCTGGATGGCTTTGACGGAAGGCTACCATCTGTCTCCTAATAACTTTCCAGTGAGTCTCCTTCCCCCAATCTTCTCTGATCTTTGGGGTCTTTGTGACCTGGCCATTTAGCCTGTTTTGTGCAAAAAAAGTGCTGCTCAGAGGTAAAACAGCCTAACTGAATCTCTGAACATTAAAGAACACACTGGATGGTCTTGACGGAAAGTTACCATCTGTTTCCTGATAACTCTCCAGTGAGTCCCCTTCCCCCAGGGGCGGGTAGCGCGCCAAGCTCGTAATTTGAAGTTCCCAGGTTCGAGTCCCAGCTACTCAGCGTTGAGATTTATCTCTGTGAAACTCCCCGCCCAGCCCAAGGTCAGTAGAGGACATCGATGGGCTTGGAAAGGTCGCCGTACGTCGGATGAGACGTTAAGCCGTGGCCCCGTGTGCGAGAGAACTATATCCTGTACACGTTAAAGAACACGCTGGATGGCCTGACGGGGGCTACCATCTGTCTCCCAACAGCCGTTCCAGTGGGTCCCTGTTTATGTATCTGCAGTGGGTGTGTTTATGTATCATCTCCTTGTTTATGTGTTTGTATGTTGGATAGGAAACCAAGAGAAGCCCAAGAGATCTTATAAGTTATCTCCGTTCTTTATGTAGAATAGCACCATCTTCCATTTCTAAAAATTATCTGAAGGTTATAGACAGAACAAACAATCATAATGCCATTCTTCTACTCCATCAGTCACAGTATCACCTCAAATCAACGTCATACTATGCTGCGCCACCGTGGCACTCGTATCCAACTCTCAGCAAAACCATTTTTTTTATTCATAAGGATCTACAATATTTGATCAATACGTATCAAACACTATCATTTTTAGTTTTTGTCTAAAAACAAAAAAGTTGAATGTCTAAAAGAGTCCAATGTCTAAAAACAAAAAAGTTGAATGTCTAAATAAAAGAGTCCAATGTCTAAAAACAAAAAGACTTGGATGTCTAAAATCAAAAAGACTTGGATGTCTAAAATCAAAAAGAGTTGTATGTCTGAAAAACAGTCTTAGAACAAAAGAGTTATATGTCTAAAAACAAAAAATTAAAAAAATCCAAAAAGAGCAACTGAATGTATAAACGACAAAAGAGTTGAACCCAAGACGTGACAAATGTAAAAACAAAAAAGTTCAATGTCAAACAAACGAAAGAATGAAAACATCTCTTTTTTTCAAACGAAAAGAGTAACATTTTCATACTTTTATTTTTAAACCTTTTTTTTTTAAATCTGAGCTAAAAAAATTAATTACTATAACATTACTCACGTTGTCGTATCGGGAGTTGTCCCTGAGTTTGCTTCAACATAAGGCAGACAGCAAACAAGGCGACTGCAAGAAACTTAAAGCAGAAACCTTCCATGATTGTCCAGACTGTTAACTGACTTTTTCCAAACACAACAGAAACACCATGCACACGATATTTAAATACTCCAACCTTCCTCTTGCGGATGTTGCGTAGTGTCTCTGAAACTAGTGGTTTGACGTCATTTCCCGGAAATCAAACAAACTCCTCCTTGTGGTTTCGTGTCATTGTTATCTCCTGGAATGGAAAAAACAAGTATGAGGAGAATTAGAAGGTCAATGTTGGTTTGTTCTTGTTTTTTCACACGTTAAAGATGTGACAGATGTAAATCCCGTTTCAATGACCTATTGGTGTGACGTCAGTGGCGAAGTGTGTATTTTAACACGGTTGCATTTCGAGTAAAACAAGGAGATTGCACGTCCTGCTCTGGCAACAGTGTTTCGCAGTCAGAGTTCAAGGAGATATCTGCTGAAGTTTCACTTTTGCTTATTTTAACTGACCTTTTGAGGTCGGAATTTTAGTTTCCTCTAGGAGGAAGAGTTTTCCTTCTTTGTATTAAGGAGTGTATTGGTGTGTTTTTCTGAGTATTTACTATTTCGCGATTCTTCGTAGAAGGGGCGGGGGTGGCTCAGTCGGTAACGCGCCAGGCTCGTAATCTGTAGTTCCGAGGTTCGAGTCCCAGCTGGGTCAGCGTTGAGATTTATCTCCGCAAAATTCCCTGCCCTGCCCACGGTCAGTAGGGGACACCGATGGGCTTGGAAAGGACGCCGTCCCTCGGATGGGACGTTAAACGGTGGTCCCGTGTGCGGGAGAGCCATACCCTGTGCACGTTTAAGAACACGCTGGATGGCCTTGACGCGAGGCTACCATCTGTCTCCCAACAGCTGTTCCAGTGGGTCCCCTCCCCCAACCTACTCTGAGCCTTCGGGGTCCATGTGACCTGGCCATTTAGCCCATGGTGTGCAAAAAAAGTGCCGCTCAGAGGTAAATCAACCCAACCCAATTCTTCGTAGAAAAAGTCAAAGTCGTAATCTTCAAGATTTGAATCGATAAACAAGAGGATGTAAACATGAAGGTGGAGAGTTTTCTTTTAAGTGTTTTCATTATCAAAATTTTAACAATTTTAAAAAATATTAATAATTTCATAATATATTAATTAATATAAAAGGGCAGCACATCACACAAGCTTAGACCAGGACTGTCACACAAATCACGCAAGCTTAAGCCAAGGGTATCACATAAATCACACAAACTTAGACCAGGGTGTTACGCAAATCACGCAAACGTACAACTGGGATATCACACAAATCGCATAAGCTTACACCAGTGTTGTCACAGAAATTTCACAAGTATATAGAGGGAATGTCGCAGAAATTTCACAAGTATAAAGAGGCGATGTCACACCAATGATACAAGCTTAGACCAATGGTGTCACATAAATCTCACAAGTATATAAAAGGGATGCGCACAAATCACACAAGCTTAGACCAGGGTTGTCACACCAATGACACAAGATTAGACCAGGGGTGTCACACCAATGACACAAGCTTAGAATACTGTTGTCACACAAATTTCACAAGTATATAAAAAAGGTGTCACACCAATGACACAAGCTTAGCTCAATGGTGTAATACAAATGTCACAAGTATATAAAAGGGGTTCACACAAATCATACAAGTTTAGACCAGGGTTGTCACACCAATGACCAAATTCAGATCAGGAGTTACAAAAATGACACAAGTTTAGACCAGGGTTGTCACACAAATTTTACAAGTATATAGAAGGGATGTCACACCAATGACACAAGCTTAGACCAGTAGTGTGACACAAATCTCACAAGTATATAAAAGGGGTACACAAAATTCACATAAGCTTAGATCAAGGATATCACACCAATGACACAAATTTAGACCAGGGTTGTCACACAAATTTTTCAAGTATATAGAAGGGATGTCACACCAATGACACAAGCTTAGACCAGTAGTGTGACACAAATCTCACAAGTATATAAAAGGGGGACTCAAAATTCACATAAGCTTAGATCAAGGATATCACACCAATGACACAAATTTAGACCAGGGTTGTTACACAAATTTCACTAGTATATAGAAGGGATGTCACACCAGTGACACAAGCCTAGACCAAAGGTGTCACACCAATGACGAAAATTACATCAGGGGTGCCACAACAATGACACAAGCTGAGACCAGGATTGTCACACAAATTTCACAATATATTTGTATTTCACAAGTATACAGGGTGATTCAAAACTCTTTTGCCAAACTTTAAGGGGTGATAGAACACACCTAACAAGCACTTTTCGTCATACAATGCATGGTCGGAACTCAAGTGGTGAAGCGCCAGAGGGTGCTTTCCAGTGAACCCTTCTAAGCGCTGGTTTTAGCAGTCGTCATCATTTCTACCGTAGATTGCAGAACGGATGGATTGTTTCACAAATCAGGAGAAGGCGGACATGCATTTCACGTACAGAGCTGTGGACGGGAATGCGAGGGAAGCTCAAAGACTGTACCGGATGCCCTTTCCGACCAGACGCGTACCTGATCGTAAAACCTTTCAGCGATTGCATCGGTGTGTGTGCGAAACGGGCTCCTCTGTCAGCGGCTTGCAGAATATAGGGCGTGCAAGGAGCGTGAGGACGCCACGTGTTACAGAGGAAATTCTACGTAGGGTTGGCGATCGTCCCAATCGACGGTGTGGCAAGTTCTACGAGACGAACGATTACATCCCTACCATGCACAGAGGGTGCAGGCCTTGACACCTGCAGATTATCGGCCTCATGTGGATTTTGCACAGTGGTTTCTGCAGCAGACTGCAGCGCAACCAGACTTTGATGCACATGTCTTATTCACTAACGAATGCGCCTTTACACGTGAGGGCATTTTTAATACCCACAATTCACATGTGTGGGCCACCAGTAATACACAAGCCGTACTTCCACATTCGTACCAGCGGCATTTCTCCATAAATGTTTGGGCTGGAATCCTCCATGACCATTTGAGTGGCCCATACTTTATGCCAGCCCGACTGAAAGGGAGAACGTACCTTGTATTTTTACAATAAATCTTTACCAGAATTACTGAACCCTGTTCCAGCAAATATTCAAATACGTATGTGGTTCCAACACGACGGAGCGCAACCCATTTCAGCGTGGATGTGTGGAACGCCTTGGATGCAACATTTCCAGGACGATGGATTGGTCGGGGTGGTCCCATCGCTCGGAGCGCAACCCCATTTCAGCGTGGATATGCGGAACGCCTTGGATGCAACATTTCCAGGACGATGGATTGGTCGGGGTGGTCCCATCGCTCGGAGCGCAACCCCATTTCAGCGTGGATGTGCGGAACGCCTTGGATGTAAAATTTCCAGGACGATGGATTGGTCGGGGTGGTCCCATCGCTCGGAGCGCAACCCCATTTCAGCGTGGATGTGCGGAATGCCTTGGATGCAACATTTCCAGGACGATGAATTGGTCGGGGTGGTCCCATCACTTGGCAGCCACGATCACCTGATCTCTCATGTCTGAACTTTTTCCTATGGGGTCATATGAAAAGCCTCATCTACGATAGCCCCATCGATTCGAATGAGGATCTTGTTGCCAGGATTTGTATTGCCACTGCCGCTGTACGAGAAATGTCTGGTGTTTTCGCCCATGTACCCCGATCACTACGTCGAAGGTGTGAAGCCTGCATTAATGTTGGCGGTCGCTCTTTTGAGCAGTTTCTGTAATTTGTTCAATAAAATTCTGTACTTTCTGTTCTGCAATTCCCATTGCAGAACAGAAAGTCAAACCATTCTGTCATTCTTGTGGTTCTTCATTTCCTGACACAGTAACTGCTAACCCATAGCGCTTCGCCGCTTGAGTTCCGACCTTGCATTGTATGTTTAGGTGTGTTCTATCACCTCTTAAAGTTTGGTCCTGAGTTTTGAATCACCCTGTATAGAAGTAATGCACACAAATTATACAAGCGTAGTCCAGGGTGTCACACCAATGACCAAGCTTAGGCTAGGGGGTGTGACATAATTTCACAAGTATGTAAAAGGGTTGTCACACCATTGACACAAGATTAGACTAGGGGTGTCAGACCAATGACCAAGCTTAGACTAGGGATGTCAGACCAATGACACAAGCTTAGGCTAGGAGTGTGACATAAATTCACAAGTATGTAAAAGAGTTGTCACACCATTGACACAAGATTAGACTAGGGGTGTCAGACCAATGACACAAGCTTAGGCTAGGGGTGTGACATAATTTCACAAGTATGTAAAAGGGTTGTCACACCATTGACACAAGATTAGACTAGGGGTGTCAGACCAATGACCAAGCTTAGACTAGGGGGTATCAGACCAATGACATAAGCTTAAGCTAGGGGTGTGACATAATTTCACAAGTATGTAAAAGGGTTGTCACACCATTGACACAAGATTAGACTAGGGGTGTCAGTCCAATGACACAAGCTTAGGCTAGGGGTGTGACATAAATTCACAAGTATGTAAAAGGGTTGTCACACAATTGACACAAGATTAGACTAGGGGTGTCAGACCAATGACCAAGCTTAGACTAGGGGTGTCAGACCAATGACCAAGCTTAGACTAGGGGTGTCAGACCAATGACACAAGCTTAGGCTAGGGGTGTGACATAATTTCACAAGTATGTAAAAGGGTTGTCACATCATTGACACAAGATTAGACTAGGGGTGTCAGACCAATGACACAAGCTTAGGCTAGAGGTGTGCCATAATTTCACAAGTATGTAAAAGGGTTGTCACACCATTGACACAAGATTAGACTAGGGGTGTCAGACCAATGACACAAGCTTAGGCTAGGGGTGTGACATAATTTCACAAGTATGTAAAAGGGTTGTCACACCATTGACACAAGATTAGACTAGGGGTGTCAGACCAATGACACAAGCTTAGGCTAGGGGTGTGACATAAATTCACAAGTATGTAAAAGGGTTTTCACACCATTGACACAAGATTAGACTAGGGGTGTCAGACCAATGACCAAGCTTAGACTAGGGGTATCAGATCAATGACACAAGCTTAGGCTAGGGGTGTGACATAATTTCACAAGTCTGTAAAAGGATTGTCACACCTAAGACACAAGATTAGACCAGTAGTGTGTCACAAATCTCACAAGTATATAAAAGAGGTGCACAAAAATCACATAAGCTTAGACCAGGGGTGTCACACCAATGATATCTTCTCGCACCTCTCCCCCTCTATATAGGCCCTGAACCTGGCCATTTAGACTATTTCATGAATAAAAAAAAAGTGGAGGTCAGAGATAAAACAACCCAAAAAATTTGTTATGTTCATACTTGAGAAATCGGATTCATACGAAGATACGATTTTGGAAAAAACAGACCTCTACTTTTCGTGACAATATCTTCAGTAGGCACAATAATAGAGATTTTCACTTTTCCGAATTCCCAGAACGATGGAGAAAATAATGGAGACATCAAATCATGACCGTGACCTCCGTCAACGGAAGAGCAAATGCCTGTTGAAGATGATCTTTAACTTCTCAATTCATGTTTGACTCCACATTGTTCTGTCTGTCAGCAGAAAAAGGATAGTTTTGACATCTCTATGAAAACCTGTTTCAGTTCATGGAGTGACTAATCTCATTTTGAAATCAGTTCCTCGTTTGACTGGCCATGAAACCAAGCTCGGAGTTAGAAATAAATTTAAGGGGAAGCAACCGACTGGGTTGTTTTACCTCCTTGCGTCACTTTTTTTTGCATAATGAGTTAAAAGGTCAAATCACAAGGCCCCAAAATGCCCGGAGAAGGTTGAGTTGTTTTACCTCTGAGCGGCACTTTTTTGCACACCATGGGCTAAATGGCAGGTCACATGGACCCCGAAGTCTCAGCGAAGGTTGGGGGAGGGGACCCACTGGAACGGCTGGTAGCCTCCCGTCAAGGCCATCCAGCGTGTTCTTTAACGTGCACAGGGTATGGCTCTCCCGCACACGGCGCCACGGCTTAACGTCCCATCCGACGGACTGCGGCGTTTCCAATCCCATCGTTGTCCCCTACTGACCGTGGGCAGGGCGGGAAATTTTTGCGGAGATAAGTCTCAACGCTGACCCAGCTGGGACTCGAACCTGGGAACTACAGATTACGAGCCTGGCGCGCTACCGACTGAGCCACCCCCGCCCCTTGGGAAAGGGGACTCAATGGATAGTTATTAAGAGATACACAGTGGTCTCCAGCCAAGGCCATCCAAAGCGTTCTTTAATGCCACGTTACACAAGGTATGGCTCTCCACACACCACGTCGCTTTCCACATGCACAGGGTATGGTTCTCCCACACACAGAGTCATGGTTTAACGTCCCATCCGATGGACGATGGTATTTCCAAAATTATCAGTGTTCCTTATTGACCTAGATAGGATGGGAGTTTTACGGATATAAATATCAACGCTGGTTTAGGTGGGAATGCGAATTATGAGCCTGGCCCTATACGACTGAGCCATATCCGCACATTTTTTTCTGTATGAATTTGATTAAGAAACTTCGGTCCCTATACATGAATTGTATAGGGACCGAAGTTTCTTAATCAATGCTTCCTAAAGAAAGAAAATTGAAAGCTTCACTTTTACAAGTCTTCGTAACACTTAACATTTTAACAGTTATATATTTATAATTGATTTTATTTACATTCAAAAACTGCTTGTCACAGAGGTCTGATAGATTGCTGTTTGGTTGTTTCGCATCTGAGCGGAACTTGGGCTGAAACGCCAGGTCACAAGGACCCAAAGGTTCGAAGAACTTTGTGGAAGGGAACCCTCTGGACAGCTGTTGGGAGACTGATGGAAGGGTCCCATTAAGACCATCCAGAATGTTCTTTAACATGCACAGGGTATGACGCTACTATACACGGGGACACATCTTAACATCCCCTGCGACAGACAGTGATCGTTCCAAATCCGTTGGTACCCTTGCTGACCGAGGGCAGTGCAGAGAATTTTTAATTCTCAACCCTTGCCCGGGTGGGACTTGAACCTGGGAACTGTAGCCCGACTGAACCACTCCCACCCAGTTTTTCGAAGAGAATGGAGTATTTTATTTTCTGTTTCTGGCATCAACAGCGGAAATTTGAACTAATAGATTTTAATGTTTTGGGAAAATAGAAAAAATAATATTTTTATTTCTACCTATAAGAAAAGATCTTTTCTTCATCTCTTAAAACATGAAAGGTTGTTTTACTACACTCCCTGGGAATAAGGTAGCAAAGCATTGATATCTATATAGATATGTAGATGTTATGACCATCACACTCTCTCACCAAAATTTCAAATTTCTACGATAAATAGATCGTTTGCAATATTCGTTTAAACTTTTACTTTTTCGCCCACATTTTCCCACCGCTAGGGGACGCTACTGAATCATATCTCTTCTTTATCGTCATCTAACCAAAGAAAGTCTAAAGAGAAGCCCAGCTCCACACAAGGGTAAGTGGCGCCGCTCTGCGGAATTTTGCCGAAGCTGAACGTGGCAAAAGGTACGATCTGCGCATGAGCAGTGCAATCGCTTTTGCACGCTGTAACTAGGGTTTGTCTTACTCTTCAAATATTTAATGTGATTTAATTAATCTTTCAACTTGTCTAACGATCATGGCTATTTGCCTACAGTCGCAGCTTAACGTAAAGTTATTGAATAGAGTATTTTATCCCGTTCTGGAGTTCATGCTACGATAAATGAAAAAGCCGTAGTTAGTAAGTTTATTTTGAGAAATTTTACAGAATTTTTAAAATTAATAATATCTAAATTAATACATTTACCTCGTCTAATCTTGAAAATACTTACTACCTCGTCTAATCTTGAAAATACATAAGTCAATATATGTTGCAGTTTTGGTGCTCTCTGAACATATCAATGAATATAGGTTTATACACTTTGTTCTAACACTGTAATTCTTTTTTTATGGTTGATTCGAGAATTACTTGCTGCCATCTGTTGACTATTAGTGCAAGTAATATACTAGGTATGCTTTTATTGAATATATGTTCAGTTGAGTAATATATTTATTTATAATAAAACTTGTTACCGTGTATTGACACATAAATCTCAATTTATTATAATATACTAAATATTGTAGAGTGTTCAAATATATTTATTATTTATATATATGGTGCTCGTGAAAGACATATTTTGGAAACGAGCATTTTTCAAAATCAAACTGTAAGTAAAATTTGTTACGTGGTGTAAGCAATTAAAAACCTTGCTCAGCAGTGAAAAATAGTGCACAAAACTCGCTCCTCTCCCTGGAAAGGTGTTTCACCACAATCCACGAATTTGCCATGTTAGAGGGCGCTGCAATCGAAAGGTTTACGCCTATGGAAGCTGTCTCTCTTCTCCCTTAGACACGCCTTGATCTAATAGTGAATATTCCAACTAGTGGAAAAATCGGAAAATGCAAATAGGTATACGCTATTAGTATCTACAAAGCAAGAAATATTTTTTTCATTTTTTTCTGGGGCGGGGTGGCTCAGTCGGTAGCGCGCCAGGCTCGTAATCTGTAGTTCCCAGGTTCTAGTCCCAGCTGGGTCAGCGTTGAGATTTATCTCAGGAAAAATTCCCCGCCCTGCCCACGGTCAGTAGGGGACACCGATGGGCTTGGAAAAGTCGCTGTCCGTCGGATAGGACGTTAAGCCGTGGTCCGTGTGCGGGAGAGCCATACCCTGTGCACGTTAAAGAACACGCTGGGTGGCCTTGACGGAGGGCTACCATCTGTCTCCCAACAGTTGTTCCAGTGGGTCCCCTCCCCCAACCTTCTCTGAGCCTTCGGGGTCCATGTGACCTGGCCATTTAGCCCATGGTGTGCAAAAAAGTGCCGCTCAGAGGTAAAACCACCCAACAAACCAACACATTTTTCTCTTAAAAAGAAGTTGAACTTTGCCGCCCTCCTGGATCTCAGGGATTAAGCCATTGTTGCCAATGGAAACTTCGTGACCTTCGCCTTCCACCACCAAAATTTCAAATTTTAGCATAACTGCATCGCTTAAATAATATTCGTTTAAATATTTGCAATTTTGAAACTTTTCTACTGTTAGAGGGCGCTGTTAATAGTTTTTAGCAAATTATTCAGAAAGTGCAAATTGTAATAGTTCATCAGTGACTATAGAATCTAAAAATGAATATTTAATTTACATATAAAAGCAAACAGTTATCACTTAAAATAAAAACGTACATCCTCCCCCGCCAGACTGAGTCCTCGTCTAATTTCGTGGTCTTACATTCCATCAAGACAATTTGGAATTTCTAACATTCGTTTTTAAATTTGAAATGCTTTGATTTTCTTTCCTACCGGTAGAGGCCGCTATTAAACGAATTGGGATATTTGGAAAATGTTGATCTTAATATTTCATCAATAGCTATCCATCTGAGAAAAAATTTTTTCTGAAAAAAATTAACGTCTACAGACGGAAAAACAGATGACAAAAGGAAAACATTACTTTTTTTTAAAAAATGAGACAAAAAAATATAAATTATACATCTTCATCCAGAAATTATCTGTGAATCGTTCAAATACTCTTAACGTAATGCAAAAATAAGTCCCAATTCTTTTGAACAGTCAGCTGCCGCTGGTAGATTTTCAAGTAAGGACCTCTACTTCGAAACTCGAGTAAAAAATCTCTCCGTAATTTCACTTGAGTGCGGAAGTTGACTTTCACACAGCGGAAGTTTCATTTATTACAATGAGACAGCGTGCTAAGTACGATTTATCACGAGTTGGTTTGTTTTACCTCTGAACTGCCTTTTATAAACATAACGTTGGGTTGGGTTGTTTTACCTCTGAGCGGCACTTTTTTGCACACCATGGCTAAATGGCCAGGTCACATGGACCCCGAAGGCTCAGAGAAGGTTGGGGGAAGGGACCCACTGGAACAGCTGTTGGGAAACAGATGGTCCACGTTAAAGAACATGCTGCATGGCCCGTCAAGGCCATCCAGCATGTTCTTTAACGTGCACAGAGTATGGCCCTCCCGCACACGGCGCCACGGCTTAACGTCCCGTCCGACGGACGGCGGCCTTTCCAAGCCCATCGGCGTCCCCTACTGACCGGGAGCAGGGCGGGGAGTTTTGTGGAGATAAATTTCAATGCTGACCCAGCTGGTACTCGAACCTGGGAACTACAGATTACGAGCCTGACGCGCTACCGACTAACGTAGCCTCACGTAACAGTGCCACAGGCGCAGGTGAAATAGCTTTTGGAGTGTAATTGTCGATAATATCAGATCTCAGTGACCTCCAAAAAGTCATGATCATTGATGAGCGTCTTGCAGGAGCTCCAGTAACCAGAGGAAATAGTAGGTATAACATGAGGAACTGTATCGAAGATTATGACTACCTATCAAAAAGGACAGGGCGTTGCCTCCAAACGTGCAAATTGTGGATGCCATAAAAAGTTGTCAGATAGGGATAGGCGAAAGTCGGCACAGATTGTACAATGGAAGCACAAAACCACGAAACTGCAAATAGCAGCAGAGTTGAACACCAGTTGGTATGATTCCGTTTCCGTCAAAACAATTCGTGTGGAACTTCATCGTAACGGTATTTATGGCCGTGCTGCAATCCACAAACCCCTGATTACCGACGTCAATGCAACAAAACGTGTAAGGTGGCGCAAAACAAATAAAAACTGGGATAGTAAAGAGTGGCAACTTGTCATCTGGTCTGATGAATCGTGCTACACATTGTTTCCTACCAATGGTAGAGTATTCGTCTGGCGAAAACCTGCAGAAGAGTACATTTTGGGTTGGGTTGTTTCACCTATGAGGGCATTTTATTGCACACCATGGGCTAAATGGCCAGGTCACATGGACCCCGATAGCTCCAGAGAAAGTTGGGGTAGGAGACCCACTGGAACAGCTGTTGAGAGACAGATGGTAGCCTCCCGTCAAGGCCATTCAGCGTGTTCTTTAACGTGCACAGGGTATGGCTTTCCCACACACGGGGCCACGGTTTAACGTCCCATCCGTCCGACGACGGCCTTTCCAAGCCCATCGGTGTCCCCTACTAACCGTAGGCAGGGCGGGGAATTTTGAGGAGATAAAATCTCAACGCTGACCCAGCTGGGACTCGAACCTGGTAACTACATACTACGAGCCTGGTGCGCTACCGACTGAGCCACCCCCGCCACACAGAACAGTTCCACCCCGACTGTTTTATACGACTGTGAAGCACTCAGGTAGGTTCCAGATGCTGTGAGGTGTCATATCATGGCATTCCTTACGGCCATTAGTTATTCTTAAGAGTGGTTTCACATCCGCAACGTTCGAATCCATTTTCGAGGACCATCTGCACCCAATGTTGCGGAATTGTTGCCCGTTGTTCCCTAATGACCAACCCTTTTTCAAGCGGATAATTCACCCATGCATTTTGCGAAACGTGTCAGGTTGTGATTTGCAAAGCATGAAGATGAGGTACAGCAGCTAACATGGCGACCTCATTCTCTGGACCTCAATATTATTGAAGGTTTGTGGCAATATCTGGAACGCAACGTCAGATCACACTTTTCATCTCCAGCATCACTGGCACAATTGGACCATATTTAACAGGAAGAATTGTCCCACATTCCATTACCGTATGTGCATGGTTTGTATAAATCTATTCCACCTTGAACTGCATTTGTTCTGAACGCAATAAACATATATATATGAAATATATAATAATTATATATATATGTTATATCCTATATATTCTATCACATGACATGGAACTATAATTTCCCTCAACTGTTCATGATCAGACATTAGTTATTGTGCAAAAACATATCATATAATAAACGATAAAGTAAAATTATCCATTCTTATTACTACTGTTATTAAGATTACTGGTTTTTGATATATTACTAAAACTACCTGCATAAAATTTAGATAAAGAAATAAAAAGTAGTAATTATTTCGTTTAATCAAAGGCGTGCTTTTGAGATACGACAATCAAGAGACATTTCTGCGCAAGCAGAAATTGAAATAGAAGCGAAAATTAGAGGTTCATTTATGAATTCATAAATACCTTTGAAGGAAAGAGGACTAGGGGTACTACTGATTTGTCCAATATATAAGAAGATGCTGGTGTTTCATAACACTAAAATGCTAAACATTTGTAATTAGTATTTTTTTCTCAGTTTCTCATCATACTAATATACTTTTTGTGTTATGAAATAGATAAGTTACCCCTCAAGAAGTTGCTTGCTATAGAGGCCTGACAAGAGCCTGTCTCTGCAATATTCCATAGATATCTGTGAGAAAGGCGAGACCTCAGCAGAAAGACGATACCAGAAAGAGAAACATCCATGCTTTATCTGGGGCTTGAAAATCGGTGCTTTGATCTGGGACTCCACTCTGGGTCCTTAGTAATGGGCTCCTAATTGAGTCCTTTGATTCGGAACCGTAGACTGATTCCTTTGATACTTGACTCGAACCTTGGTCCTTTGAATGAGATCTGAACCTAGTTCCTTTAATGCTTGTCTCTAACCTAGGCTCTTTCATGATGGGCTCTAATCTGATCTGCAACTAATTATGCTAACCACTCGCCACTATTTATTATTAACTATAGGTAACTCAACAATCACTTTCCAAGCTGACTGAACAAGCAAAACGTACAACCTTACAAAAGAAATGACAAACAAAAACAGGGGAGGGGGTGGGGGGGGGTTCAACCATAAGTAACGTATTATTAAATGAGATGAAATTGGAAGAGGGGTGAGAGTCAGGATAAGATAATTGGATCAGTTATAATGGATATCAGTCGAAGAGCAGTACAATCATGTTTGTAAATAAATCTGCAATCTATCGAGAATAACCTTACCAATTCTTGTAAACAAACTAAATGCAACTATACAACAAATGATGAATTCTTCCTACAGAACACTTGAAATCAGCTCTGTATGTTCGACTAATATAAAATCTCCTTAGTCATATTTTAGGTGTCCTAAACATCCTTATTTTTCTTGTCAGTCCACTAGTAGAATCAACACTAATAACTTATTTAAACGCTTAAGGAAACGTAGTTAGTCGTTTCTTTTCACACTCCATCTCCTATTCATACAATTCTTTCTCCCTTCTTTCAATTAGGTTCTTCGTTCGAAGTCTTTGGTGACGTAATTATCACGCTGTAGTTCACGCGAGCATCAAAACGACACATCACATCACGGTTCATTTTAGCACATTTATCTGTCGTAACACTGCTCTCTCCTGAGGTCTTGTTCATCTCGAACAATTCTGGATTCCGAAGCTTCTTCAGGTCTTCGATGAAACGGGCTAAACGATCCACGTGAGCCACTTTCATTTTGTAGATGGACATCGAAAAATGCGATACACGAAATCGTTAATCCTGTTAACTACCCTATATGGACCTTCCTACATTTCTGAAGTTTTGGAGAAAGTTTTTTTCTTTCTGTGTAGAGTATTGAGCCAGACAAGATCTCCTTATTTCAAAACAGTTCTATTTGTTTTACTGCCGTATCTCGCTTTGGTTTTCTCGCTTACCAAATTGATGTTGTTGTCTGATGGATTGGTGAATTTCTTCTAGTCATTGTTGTAATTCTTGTACGTATTGTGCGGTGGATATAGGCTTTGCTTCAGGTCGACCATATAATAGGTCACATGGAAGACGTAACTCCCTTCCAAAGAGCATCATAGAAGTTGTCTGTCCAGTTGGCTTGTGCACTGCCGTTCTGTACGCCAACCAAAGGAATGGTATATGGCGATCCCGGTCATGTTGATGGTCGTCGACGATATCGTGCAATTGTCCTATTAAATCTCTCAACCATACCATCCGACTGAGGGTGAAGGGGAGTTGTTCTTTTGTCTGAATGCCTAAGAGTTAAGAGATGTGTTTGAATATATTAGATTCAAAATTCCATCCTCAATTTGAGTGGAGTTACAAAAGTACTCCATACCTACTAATCAAGTTATTTAATATCATCTCAGCAACGGTTGTTGCCTCCTGATATTAACTGGAATAAACTTCAGGCCACTTCGTGAAATAATCCATTACCACTAATAAATAGTCATGTCCATCATCACTCTTAGGGAACGGACCCATTAAATCAATGACTATTCTCCCAAAAGGGGCACCAAACTTATACGTATGCAGCTTATCCCGACTCCTAGTCTTAGGGACTTTCTTTGCTGCACATGCCTCACATTGCGTACACCATCTTTCAACGTCAACCCTACTTTTCAGCCAATGAAATCGTTTCCTGACTTTCGCTAATGTTTTATTAATACCAAACTCCTCCAGTGGAACTATTATGCACATCTTTCATCCCTAGTTCCACTCGGGAGCGAGGAAGTATTATCTGCGAACGGATCAATCGTCCAGTGGGATTCTCCCATCTTCTGTATAATACACCGTCTTTCACTTCTGAGGAGTCCCGCTGTGCCCATTAACGTTTGGTATTTGGGCTATACATCGATATTTGCTCCCAATTAGGACTTACATCAGATATTTCAATCAAATCCATTATTGGTCTTATATCTTCATCGTCTAGTTGGACCTTTCTGTTTTTCATTGTGCTCCAGATGTTAGGGGTATCACTTTCTGCTTGTGTCGATGTTATTTGTCTTATGGACATTACATCTTTAGTACCATATTTCAACTCTGCATTATAACAATACTTACAGTTGTCAACACATGGACGCCTGGAAAGGGCATATGCATTCCTATACGTTTTGCCACTTCGATGCTCGATGGAGAAATTGTACTCTTGTAATTACTGTATCCACCTAGCGATTTGTCCTTCAGGGTTTTTAAAGTTTAGTAGCCACCTGAGTGCAACGTGATCAGTGCGTATAAGAAATTTCTGGCCACAGAAATAACAATGAAAATGTTATATTGCTTTAAAAAAAAATAAAAATAAATGCCCCCTCAAGTAGCTGCTTGCCACAGAGGTCTGACAGGAGCCTGTCAGTTTATATGACATAGTAGAAGGTCTGTGAGGATGGCAGGAACTCAGCAGTAAAACAACACAAACTTCCTTGCCTTATCCGGGGCTCGAACCCAGGTCCCTTAGAGCAGTAGCCAAAGCGCGCTAACCACTCGGCCACGGGACGGCTTTTATTGCTTTTACTATTGCTAAAAGTTTTTTTCGTGTGGCACAATAATTCCGTTCTGGTTTGGATAAAGTTTTGCTAAAATATGCAATAACTCCTTATTTTCCGTCTTGTTGTTGTAAAAGTAGAGCAGTGTCTCGCAAACTTTTTTTACTCTGCGGCACACTGAATCTAAATTTTTTCCGCGGCACACCTAAAAAATAAATAAAATCCAACTCTATATAATCGTCATTATATTTGCGCTTTGTTGAAGTCATCAGCGTGGATTTACTTGAAGATTTGCTCTTGTTCTTTAATTCATAATTCGGTGTTTGTTTTAAATATTTGTCCATTCTATGGCTTGAAATAATAAAAAATTAATACCAAAATTTGGAAAAAGCTTGATCAATACTTACAAGATCCCAGTTGATAAAATCTGAAAGATTTTTATTAAAGCACGTCGATAGCACGTCGATAATACAAGTCAAGTCAAAATGAAATTTTCGGAATATCTAGTGTCAATTTGAAAATCTCTCGCGGCACACTACTGTGCCGCGGCACACAGTTTGCGAGATACTGATCTATGTGTTTAAGAAGAGGGAAGGGTTATTTATACGGAAATAATGAAAAGAGGGAAATGCTTATATATATGAAAAGTTTGAAAAGAGGAAAGCTTATTTATAAAAAGTCGAAAACAGGGAAAATGTTTCTATGGCGGGAAGCTAATAAGAGGGAAAGCTTATCTATATGGAAGGTTCGAAAAAGGGAGAGTTTATCTATATGAAAATATTAGAGAGAAATAAAGCTTATCTATATGGGAAGTTGAACAGAGGGAAAGCATATCTACACGGAAGGAATAAAAAGAGGGGAAATCTTTATTTATATCTGGATAATTTGAAAAATGGAAAGCTTATCTACGTGGAAAGACAAAATAAGTTAAAGTTTATCTAGGTGGAAAGACAAAACGAGGAAAAGTTTGAAAGAAGGAAACTTATTTACGTGAAAATACAAAAAGGAGGGATCTCTTGAAAGGGGGAAAGCTTATCTAGGTGGAAAGACAAAATAAGGGAAGGTTTGAAAGAGAGAAACTTATCTACGTGGAAAGAAAAATATGAGGGAAAGTCTGAAAAAGGGAAAACTTATCTGCGTGGAAAGAGGAAAAAGAAGGAAAGCCTATTTACGTGGAAGGAGGAAAAAGAAGGAAAGCCTATTTATGTGGAAGGAGGAAAAAGAAGAAAAGCCTATTTACGTGGAAGGAGGAAAAAGAAGAATGCCTATTTACGTGGAAAGAAAAAATGAGGAAAGGCTTGAAAGAGCTTCGAACTATACTGCTCACAAAAATTAGGGGATATATTATCGCTTCATATTCATTTTGAAATATCCCTAATTTTTGTGAGCAGTATAATTTGAAAAAAGAGGTATGGCATTCTATTACACGGAAAGTTATAAAAGATGGAAATATTATCCCTGTGGAAAGTTTAAAAAGAAAGAAAGCTTATCTATGTGGGAAGCCTAAAAGGGAAGGGAAAGGTTATCCATGTCGAAAGTGTAAAATTAGGGAAAGGCTATCTATATGTCAAGTTTAGAAATGGAGATAAACAAATCTTAAACAAACTGAAAGCTTACTGAAAATGTAGAAGCTTACCTTTTGGAAAGTTGGAAAAGTCAGGGTTGGGTTGGGTTGTTTTACCTCTGAGCGCCACTTTTTTGCACACCATGGGCTAAATGGCCATGTCACATGGACCCCGAAGGCTCAGAGAAGGTTGGGGGAGGGGACCCACTGGAACAGCTGTTGGGAGACAGATGATAGCCTCCCGTCAAGGCCAGCCAGCGTGTTCTTTAACGTGCACAGCCCATCGGTGGGAAAAGTCAGGACGCTCAGCTTATGGAAAGCTGAAAAGGAAGATTTCTTATATTGCTGAAATTTTGTAATGGGTTATTTTATCTCTGAGGGTGTTTTTCTGTGGGCAAACGGCCAGGTCACAAGAACCCCGAGATCTCCCCTTTTTCACCGAGGGCTGGATGGGGTTAGGTGAAGCTAAATATCAAACTTAAGAATATTGGGACTCGAAACTAAGATATTAAAAAAAAAGAAAGGATGGGTTGGGTTGTTTTACCTCTGAGCGGCACTTTTTTGCACACCATGGGCTAAATGGCCAGGTCACATGGACCCCGAAGGCTCAGAGAAGGTTGGGGGAGGGGACCCACTGGAACAGCTGTTGGGAGACAGATGGTAGCCTCCCGTGAAGGCCATCCAGCGTGTTCTTTAACGTGCACAGGGTATGGCTCTCTCGTACACGGGGCCACGGCTTAACGTCCCATCCGACGGACGGCGGCCTTTCCAAGCCCATCGGTATCCCCTACTGACCGTTGGCAGAGCGGGGAGTTTTGCGGAGATAAATCTCAACGCTGACCCAGCTGGGACTCGAACCTGGGAACTACAGATTACGAGCCTGGCGCGCTACCGACTGAGCCACCCCCGCCCCTAAAAAGAAAGGAATTAAAACCTTTAAAAAAGAAAGAAACCCAGGTCCCTTAGAATAGTAGCCATTTCCATAAGCGAGACAAAAGACACAACAGTGGCAGCAGGTAGGGAGACAAAGAACCCAATAGTGGCAGAAAGTAAGGGAAAAAAAGGACACAACAGTGGCAGAAAGGGAAGAAAAACCGATAAGTGATAAGGTACGCAACAGTGTAAGAAAGTAAGGGAGGTTGGATTGTTTTACCTCTGAACGGCAATTCCTTGCACACAATGGGCTAAATGTCCAGGTCCCAAGGACCCCGAAGGCTCAGAAAAGGTTGGGCTAGGAGACCCACTGGAAGAGCTGTTGGGTGACAGATGGTAGCCTCCCGTCAAGGCCATCCAGCATGCTCTTTAACATGCACAGTGTATGGCTCTCCCACACATGGGACCACGGCTTAAAGTCCCATCCGAAGGCGGCGGCCTTTCAAGGCCCATCGGTGTCCCCTACTGACCGTGGGCAGGGCGGGGAATTTATCGGAGATAAATCTCAACGCTGACCTAGCTGGGACTCGAACCTGGGAAATACAGATTACGAGCGTTGCACGCTACCGACTGAACCACCCCTGCACCTGGGTAAGGGAGGTAAAACCGACAATAATTAAGGTCCTCAATAATGACAGAGGGTAAGGAAAGGACAAACTATGAGTGTTAAGGTGCGCAACAGTGGCAGAAGGTAAGGCAAGGAAAAGCGACAATAATTAAGGCACACGATAATGACAGAAAGTAAAGGAGACAAAGAATGACGGAAAAGTCTTCCCATAGTGTCCTCATGTTACCACACATGTTGCACAATCGATAAAGGATGAATTTTACGTTCAAACCTTAACTTTTACATTCACATTTGTTTAAGCCAGTTTAATTATGTAATTGGCCAAACCTGGCTTCGCTTTGCATTCTGGTTTGAATCTAGAAAATTTAAATATGAGAAGAAGCAAAAAGTGCTTTAATTTTCTTAACAAACACGAATTTTTTTATCTCTCCTTTTGTTTTATGAAGCATAATATAATAATAATCTTATTATTGATACAAAGCACATTACATTTCATAAGTGTACTATATCCGTCTAAGAAAGTTTGAAATCTGGTAAATATATTCTGATTCTGAAATATGGTAAATGACTTCTAACTGTAATAAATAAATAATATAAATACTCCATCAAGCAGCTGCTTGCCACAGAGGTCTGACAATAGCCTGTCAGTTTATATGCCACAGTAGAAGATCTGAGAGGATGGCAGGACCTCAGCAGAAAACAAAACGAACATCTATGCCTTACCCGGGACTCGTACCCAGGTCCATTAGATCAGTAGCCAAGCGCGCTAACCACTCGGCCACGGGTAAATGATCTGATGGTTAATGCTTGAAATTGGATTCTGCTTCTGAATTTATGGTAATCGGATTCTGAGATTCTGATTGTGAATGCTTGTAATTTGATTCAGATTCTGAATTCTGGTAATTGTATTTTCTGTCTGAATTCTGGTAATTGTATTTTCTGTCTGAATTCTGGTAACTGGATTCTGTGTCTGAATTCTGGTAAATGGATTCTGATTCCAATTTTGGTAATTGGATTGTGATTCTGAATTCCGGTATTTGGATTCTTAATTCTGGTAATTGTATTCTAAATTCTAGTAAATCGGTTCTGATTCTGAAAAAAATGGTAATCGGATTCTGATTCCGAATTTATGGTAACTGAATTCTGATTCTGAATTTATCGTAACTGAATTCTTATTCTGAATTTATGGTAACCGAATTCTGATTCTGAATTTATGGTAACTGAATTCTGATTCTGAATTTATGGTAACTGAATTCTGATTCTGAATTTATGGTAACTGAATTCTGATTCTAAAAAAAATTGCAATTGAATTCTGATTCTGAATTCTGGTAACTGAATGCTGACTCTTAAAAAAAAAGACAATGTTACCTGTATGCATAACTGTAGATTGGCAAATAGAATTATTAACAGTGTGCCTAAAGGCTTCAGAAAAAGGGGAAGTCCTAGGATGCTATGGGCAGACAATATCAAACAGGATCTTGCTAGAATTGTCCTGTCAAATGCAGAAGCTGTAGTTCAGGGCAGACACGTTTGGACAGGAAAATCACCGTCTGGTAGGACCTCCGTAGCATATGGCCGAAACCTATACAAGGAAGGTTTCCATAAGATAATTCTATTCCTTTTTAAAGCTTCTACAAACTAAACGTCCACAAGTTTATCCCAACTATGCATTCTCTTTTTCACGACTGTCACATGATAGGCATCAGGTTTTTTTGCAATCGCATTTCTCAAGCCATGGCCTCCTTTAAAGCTTTCTATGGCTAAACTTTCGCCATTAAAGTTTTCCATAAGGTGTCTTTTTTACTCTCTTAACTTCTGCCACAAAAGGGGCGGGGGTGGCTCAGTCGGTAGCGCGCCAGGCTCGTAATCTGTAGTTCCCAGGTTCGAGTCCCAGCTGGGTCAGCGTTGAGATTTATCTCCGCAAATATTCCCCGCCCTGCCCACGGTCAGTAGGGGACACCGATGGGCTTGTTAAGGCCGCCGTCCGTCGGATGGGACGTTAAGCCGTGGCCCCGTGTACGAGAGAGCCATTCCCTGTGCACGTTAAAGAACACGCTGGATGGCCTTGACGGGAGGCTACCATCTGTCTCCCAACAGCTGTTCCAGTGGGTCCCCTCCCCCAACCTTCTCTGAGCCTTCGGGGTCCATGTTACCTGGCCATTTAGCCCATGGTGTGCAAAAAAGTGCCGCTCAGAGGTAAAACAACCCAACCCAATTCAACTTAATGCATTTTCCCTTGAAAGCAACTATGAGCATGTCTAGCACAAGGAGAAAATTGGCAGCATTCTCACCGAATTTCTGATGAGACTTAACGAAGCGAAATAAATGATACCAAGTCTTAACCAAAATGCTAAACCTTTCTCATGAATTCTTTAAAGTAGATAAACTCTTTAACCTTATATTCCTTAATTGAATCAGCTTCCTCTACTCTTACTATGCCGACAAAGCTATTTATATCTCGTTTCACTCCTTGAGGAAATTTAATAATAGCTCTTTGGTAAAACTAACCTCTCTTAGAAACTTTTGAATTGTCTTATAGATCTGAATTTTCATCAAGAAATCTTAAAAGTTAATTCACATTCATGAGGATCTTATCCATTTATAAGTTAATTTACTTCTTTTCAATCTATATTGGGGCGGGGGTGGCTATTCCTTGTTAAAGCTTCTACAAACTGAACGTCCACAAGTTTATCCCAACTATGCATTCTCTTTTTCGTGACTGTCACATGATAGGCATCAGTTTTTTTGCAATCGCATTTCTCAAGCCATGGCCTCCTTTAAAGTGGGGCGCGGGGGTGGCTCAGTCGGTAGCACGCCAGGCTCGTAATCTGTAGTTCCCAGATTCGAGTCCCAGCTGGGTCAGCGTTGAGATTTATCTCCGCAAAACTCCCTGCCCACGGTCAGTAGGGGACACCGATGGGCTTGGAAAGGCCACTATCCGTCAGATGGGACGTTAAGTCGTAGCTCCTTGTGTGGGAGAGTCATACCCTGTACATGTTAAAGAACACACTCGACGGCCTTGACAGGAGGCTACCATCTGTCTCCCAACAGCTGTTCCAGTGGGTCCCCTCCCCCAACCTTCTCTGAGCCTTCGGGGTCCATATGACCTGGCCATTTAGCCCATGGTGTGCAAAAAAGTGCCGCTCAGAGGTAAAACAACCCAACAACCTCTGAGCTTTACCTCTTACTTACCTATTACCTTTGGACATAGTGGGCTAAATGGCCAGGTCAAAACTATCTAGATACACTGAAACAGGACAGCCGTTGAAGAGAATGAGAAAGGAAGAAATAAAATAAATATTAATAAAGTAATTTAATATATCTAAATCTCATTAGAATCTATTAATTTTTAGATATGTGAAATAAAATAATTTACTAATTATGAATATATTTATAGATGTTTCAAAATTTAATACTTGTTTTAAAAAAATTATAAATTACCAGTAGAAATTTATTAAGTATAAATTTAATTGTTATGCGTTATAATTAAATATTGCATACATATATACATATATACAGTACAATTACATACATACATATATACAGGATGTCTCAAAAATATAGATACAAACTTTTAGGGCAGGTAGATAACATCTAAAGGAATGACAATTGCATAGGAACCCATAACCGGAAACGTTACCGTAGTCAATAGGCGGCGCTGTTCATCAATGCGCTAGAGGGGAAATTTCAGATTTCCTCATTCGAGCGGTAGTCGGCTTATGAATAGCATGCAAAGGTATTCGAACAGGGAGCTGGCAGACATGCACTTAGTGTATGGAATAGCTGAGGGCAACGGACGAGCCGCTCAACGAATGTATCAAGAACGTTTCCCACACAGACATGTACCGGGCCACCGTTTGTTTGCGCATCAAAATTTGTGCGATTATGGGTCATTAAGAGGTAGCAGAAATGAGGGCAGGCCACGATTGACGCGTACTTCCGCCATGGAAGAAAATGTGTTGGATGCCGTGGAGACTAATCCTAGTACCAGCACACGTGCCGTTGCCTCTGCCTTAGGAGTGTCTCGTTGCAGTGTACAGCGTGTTTTGCACGGCGAGTCCTTACACCCCTTTCATCTCCAAAGGGTTCAGTTACTTCTCCCCGCAGATCATCCTGCACGTGTGTGTTTTGCGCAGTGGTATCTCCAAGAAATTGCCCAATATGTGAATTTCCCAGCTTATGTTTTGTTTACTGATGAGGTCAGTTTCACTCGGGATGGCGCATTCAATCAGCACAATGCGCATTTGTGGGCTCACGAGAACCTTCACGGTGTGCGCACCCTTGTGGGTACAACATCGTTTCACAGTAAATGTGTGGTCAGGTTTGGTCGGCGACTGCTTAGTCGGGCCATACCTTTTACCATCCCGCATTACCTCCGCGAAGTATCTGATCTTTCTGGAACATGTTCTACCAGGCTTAGTTGCCCATGTTCCAGCAAATGTGAGACACAACATGTGGTTTCAACATGATGGGGCGCCTCCCCATTATGGAAGGTGTGTTCGTGTGCATTTGAACATGTCTTTTGCAAAATGATGGATTGCGTGTGCTGGACCAGTTGCCTGGCCCCCACGCTCATCTGATTTAACGAGCGTTGATTTCTTTCTGTGGGGGCCCCTCAAAGCTACCGTGTATGAATCGCCAGTGGAGTCTGACATGGATCTCGTGGCAAGGCTCATCTGCACTGCTGCTACTATCAAAGAAACTCCAGGTGTGTTCGACCGTGTCCGGCAATCAATGATCCGTCGGTGTCACGCATGCATCGCGTCTCATGGTGGAAACTTCGAGCATCTGCTGTAACATTATGAAATGTATCATCTAGTACGCCATTTGTAATAATTATGTCCAATAAATGTTTCCCCATTAATCACTGTCTTGTGTCCTTTCAGATCTTGTACCTCTGCTACCACTTTCCCATGACGTTTCCGGTTATGGGTTCCTATGCAATTCTCATTCCTTTAGATGTTATCTACCTCCCCTAAAAGTTTGTACCTATATTTTTGAGACACCCTGTATATACATCATCATCATCATCATCATCATCATCATCATCATCATCATCATCATCATCATCATCAAGCAGCCATGGGCTACGGAGGTCCAACCAGACCGCACAGTTTAATTCTCCAAGCATATCTATCCTGAGCTACACCTGCTGCATCCGGCCACTGTACACCAATTCTAACAAGGTCCTGTTTGACATTGTCTGCCCACCGCATCCTAGGTCTCCCCCTCCTTCTGAGGCCTCTAGGCACACTGTTCATAACCCTATTCGCCAATCTATAATTATCCATACGGGCAACATGGCCAAACCAGCGGAGTCTCTCTCTGCACAATATGCTGCTTAAAGGAGGTTGCAGACTCCTTTGCCTAACCTCATCATTAGTTACAAAGTTAAACCACCTAATACCCAAGATACTGCGTAAGCATCTAGAATCAAAAGCATCTAGTTTCCTGTTATCTTGCTTACATAGCGTCCAAGTTTCACTACCATAACTAACCATAGAAAGAACCAAACTATTATACAGTCTAATTTTAGTCTTTAGGTGTATACGCCTATTTCTCCACAATCTCCATAGATTCTTAAAAGTCCCGGCAGCAATACCTATTCGTCTGTTAATCTCATGCAGCACATCACCAGTATCAGTTACGCAGCTCCCAAGGTAATTAAACTGTGACACCTGCGCAAGACTGCAACCTTGAGATAAACTGAATCACAACCTGCCTGACCAATTTTCATCACTTTAGTTTTCTCTCTGTTTATAACCAAACCTACTCTACTACCAGTCTCATCAACAGCTCGAATGAAAGAGTTCATCTCATCAGCATCATTTGCCAAAAGGGCTAAATCATCAGAATAATCTAAATCAGAAATTTTCGTATCTCCATCCCATTTAAGGCCAAAATCTTTCCCTTGAAGTGAATTTCGCATAACATAATCAATAACCAAGCTAAAGAGAAAAGGAGACAAAATGCACCCTTGTCGAACACCAGAAGTAATGCTAAACCATTTGCTACAAGCCTTACCAACTCTCACACATGACTCAGTGTTATTATAGAGAGCTTTCATTATGTTAACTAACTTGTCTGGTATACCATACGATCCCACAATCAACCACAAATTATGACGATCAACAGAGTCGAAAGCCTTTTTGAAATCAACAAAGCTAGCAACCAAAGGTTTCTGAAACTCTAAACATTTCTCGAGAATCTGCCTAAGTGAAAATATCTGATCTACACATCCTCTACCACTTCTGAATCCACATTGCTGATCACGCAATTGCCTGTCAACCAGATTCTTAATTCTATTAAGCACAATCATGGAAAGAATTTTAACTGGAACTGAGAGTAGGCTGATACCCCTATAGTTATCACAAGAACTGCGATCACCTTTTTTGAAAATAGGGATAATAATAGCTCTGGTAAAATCTTTAGGAACCATGCCTTTATCATAAAAGTTATTCAAAATTTCAGTCATCCAAATGGTAACTGAAACATTCCTAGCGCTAAGCATTTCCGTAGTAATTTCATCCACCCCTGGGGATTTATGAAGTTTAAGTTTAGAAATAGCCAAACTAACTTCAGATTGTGTTATAGGGCCAACATTAAAGCCAACAATGCATCTATCACCATTGCAAACAATGGGAGTAGAACTAACCACATTGTTTGAAACATCACTGAAATGCTCAGCCCACCTAGCCATGACAGAATCCTCACCTTCTATAACCTTGCCATTCAGTTACTGCACACGCTCCAGTTTGCTGTGAACGGTAACTGCACACGCTCAATATTTCCGTGAGTGAGCCCACACGATGTAGTATCAAAATAATATGACCACCTACACTCGCTCAAAAAAGTATCCGAACACTATGGTTGATTACAGAATTCAGCAAAAATATCTGGCAACGACTTTTTTTTAGAAATTAGTGATCTGGCAACCTTCGTGTCACGTGACACGAAGGTTGCCAGATCACAAATTTCTAAAAATATTCTCAGCATCTTCTCAGCACCAGGGGCTCCTATTTCGCATTCGTAGAGTCACTAATCTAACTCTAATATAAAAAAACAGGGAAGGATCTTTGGGGGGGGGGTCATGAGTCCCCATTTTTTGAGATTTTTAATAAGGGTAATATGAAGAAAACTATTAGACACCGGTTTATTTCATGCGTTTTTCACCAAATATTTTTAAACCCCTATAAAAACGGAGGGGGAAATGTCACGCTACAGTGTAAATCTAGGCTTTTCATCCCCACCCCCTCTTGTTTTGCCTATGAGCTTTGGGTTGGGTTGTTTCACCTCTGAGCGGCACATTTTGCACACCATGGGCTAAATGGCCAGGTCACATGGACCCCGAAGGCTCAGGGAAGGTTGGGGGAGGGGACCCACTGGAACAGCTGTTGGGAGACAGATGGTAGCCTCCCGTCAAGGCCATCCAGCGTGTTCCTTAACGTGCACAGGGTATGGCTCTGCCGCACACGGGGCCACGGCTTAACGTCCCATCCGACGGACTACGGCCTTTCCAAGCCCATCGGTGTCATCTACTGACCGTGGGCAGGGCGGGGAATTTTGTGGAGATAAATCTCAACGCTGACCTAGCTGGGACTCGAACCTGGGAACTACAGATTACGAGCCTGGCGCGCTACCGACTGAGCCACCCCGCCCTCGCCCCCGCCTATGAGCTCCGGGGCGCATGTTTCTCAATCGTTATAAATTAATGATTGTAATATTATAATATATGAAGACAAGGCCTGATCTGGGGGAAGCAAAGGAACACCCCTTTGAGAATGCTAGTAAACGTAACAGAAGCAAAAAAAAAGTTATTAAATTTAAATATATTCAATGCATTTTTCATTAAATTTTTAACATCTAAAATGATATATGAATGCGATATTACAATGCAAATTCAGTCTCCTATCTCCCCTCCACACACATTTTCCCCATTATTCTGCTCCATTTAGTTTCGTGGCCTACCCTTTTACTTCGTCCTACATCCGTGCCTGTATACACAAGAAAGCTTGATGTTTTGCGACTGTCCAGTAATGCACTTAGACCCCAGAAGAGCAAAGGGGTAGCAAATTTCGCATGAATATTCCCTTCCCCCAGGGGAAGCGTATAGGCTATGTGTGCACAGAGAAGGGCTGTAGCAGGAGGGTAGGGGGTCCCAGACTGCGATAAAAAATTCCGTTTCTTTTCACGATATAAAAAATTCCGTTTCTTTTCGAGATTTCAATATTTAGACTTTTCAGAATTCGTACGTGAAGTTTAATAATGTTTTTAATAATTCTGTTTACAGTTATGTAAAATAGAAATTACTATCAAAAAAACCTTATAAGGTCCCAGGGTAAAGCCACCTCGATACATTACATCTTGACACTGCAGTAACGAAAATTATTTAATGCATACCAGTTTAAATTATAAATATATTTCTAAAAATTCAACTGGTAGCTATTTATTTTTGTAAAATTTGGTAATTAATTTTAAAATATTTGAGAATTGTTAAATAAAATTCTAATGAGTAAATTATATTATTTAGCTGAATTTAAAATAAAAAAACTTTTACTTATGTTTTTATGTATAATTAATTCACTCCTTTCTTTCCTCCTTTCGCTCAAGGCTGTCCAGGCCATGGTGTATCAAAGTGGCCTTGCTCAGGGGCCAACGACACCAAGGGCCAGGGACGTTATAGCGCTCAGTGTCACTTACCAGTCGGCGCTGTGTGGGAATACCCTGGGAACCAAAATCCAGGGAGAGAGAGAGTTAGAGTTTCTCGAAAGCTCCATAGACTTAATATTGGCGGTTAAAAACCCGTGTCTTCCATAGTCTTAATAGATATTCGAATTCACGTGTGGAGTGCCATCTACTAATGCTTTATAGATTTTCAAACTAAAGAGGAGGAGAAAATTTTACGGAGAAGGGGTCGAATCAATCCTAATGACTTCTATGTCAAACGAAAGCTTGCGATATGAGGAGTGCATCTACTATGCATTTATAGAGTTTCAAATCTCCCTAAAAGAGGGGAAAATCATTTTTGACTGTGAGATCTATCGTAATCAATTCTATCTCAAATGAACGCTTGTGATGGGTTGGATTGTTTTACCTCTGAGCGGCACTTTTTGCACAACATGGGCTAAATGGCCAGGTCACTTGGACACCGAAGGCTCAGAGAAGGTTGGGGGAGGAGACCCACTGGAACAGCTGTTGGGAGACAGATGGTAGCCTATCGTCAAGGCCATCCAGCGTGTTCTTTAACGTGCACAGGGTATGGCTTTCCCGCACACGGGGCAACGGCTTAACGTTTTTTTTTTTTCTTTTTTTTTCGCGGCACACAGTTTGCGAGACACTGAAGTAGTGAATCAACTCCTCTGTTGCTTGTGTCAGTATCTGTTAAGAACTATTTTCCAGTTGTTTCGATTATGCTAACACTGTTGCCGTGAAAAGAGCTGTCCTCAACCTTTGGAAGGCCACTTCAAATTCGGTGGTCCATATGAATCGCTAGCCCTCTTCTGTCAAACGATGTAATGGCCTTGAGGTGTGGGAGAAACCGTTGACCAATCTTCTACAACATTTATAAAATCTAGTAAAGTATGAAGTTGATGAACATTTTGTGGTGGAGGCCGGTCTCTTAGAGCTTCTACCTTACTAGGATCAGTCTTAATCCCTAAGATAGTGATGACATGACTAAGAAAATGAATTTCTTGCTGGAACAGCGTACACTTAGACGGTCCCAATTTTAGCTTGGCTGCCCTAAGTGTTTCAAACACTTGACGAAGATTTCTCAAACGTTTCTTAAAAGTATTTCCAAGAACGATGATGTCGTCTAAGCAAACCAGGTAGACCTCCCAAGACGAACCTTTGAGCACAAACGTTGCAGGTGCGTTGCAAAGTTTAATGGCATCACTTTAAACTCCCAAAATCCATTTCCTGTAGTGAAATCTGTTTTCTCACGGTCTTCAGAATGTATACCAACTTGCCAATAGCCGCTCTTCAAGTCTAATGTCGAGAACCATTCTGACCCAGATAGAGTGTCAAGTGTGTCATCAATCCTGCGTAAAGGAAAGCAGTCTTTCTATGTTATATCATTCAATCTGCGGCAATCCACAAAAAATCGGATAGATCCATCCATTGTCTTGACAAGAACCACTGGTGACGTCCAGGGACTCTGTGATGGTTCTGTAATATTTTGAGCTTCCATATCCCTTATGAGTTGTTCTGTCGCTTTCCGTTTTGCCAATGGAAGCCTTCTTGCCGGTAGAATCACCAGTGTTGATCTTATGTTCTGTCAGGTTAGTACGGCCATAACCATTTGATGTGACAGAAAAAATATCGGAAAACTCTATCAATAGGTTCTCGGTTTCACGGATTATAACTTCACTTTGTGCAGGGATTTCTGTGTCTTCTGTCACTAATATTGTGGTAACACTTGATAAAGAATCAGATGTTCGGTTAAGCAGATGGATCTCGTCTGTCTTATAGATGAATAGTCTGTCACTGGGTCTAATGTTGAATCTCTGCCCTACCAGCGCACACAGTTCCACGAGCCACTGCCGCCCTGCCAACTCCCAGTACACCCGTTCAATGACCGCCCACACTCGTATTCATTGCGTCACCGTGAACCGAATGGTAAATCCACTGCTCCCAGACTGCAGACAGAACGACATGGTTATTTAGCCCATTGTGTGCAAAAAAGTGCCGCTCAGAGGTAAAACAACCCAACCCAAACCCTCCCCCAACCTTCTCTTCGTGGTCCTTGTGACCTGGCTATTCAGCCCATTGTGTGCAAAAAAGTGCCGCTCAGAAGTAAAACAACCCAACCCAAACCCTCCCCCAACCTTCTCTGATCTCTGAGCCTTCGTGGTCCTTGTGACCTGGCTATTTAGCCCATTGTGCTCAAAAAAGTGCCGCTCAGAGGTCAAACAACCAAACCCAACAATTCTTCACATCAGCATGCCAATAGCAGAAACTAAAGTACAGTGGCTCAAGAACATATCCGAAAACTATCGTTGATTATTGAATTCAGTACACGAAGGTTGCCAGATCACTAATTTCTATAAAAAACCTTGTCCGATATTTTTTCTGAATTCTGTAATCAACCATAGTGTTCGGATATTTTTTCAGCAACTGTATTTAAAGTTGAATTATAAATTAATTTAAATATCCATATTTACAAAAATAAAACTATTTTTTCTATGAATCAATTTCTTTTGAAGAATATACCATTACAAAAAATGGTATGATAGGTATATGTTGATGTTAAATTATTTCCTTTACTTCTGGAGTACCATCAAAATATTTCAAAAACAAATACTGGTTTCCATAAATTAAGAAACAACCGTCTGTTATGTAAATGGCAAGATAACGTCGAAGTAAGGTAACTTCTGAAAGAAGTGAAATATAATCAATATCTCTGGCTTTTCAACAATATTCGTTCAATATTTAATGAGTTATTTGAATATTAAAAAATAACAATGCCAGTTACAAAAATTCACTTCAAAAGTCAGTTTTTGTGATCATTTATTATACAACAGGGAAGCCCACAACGGCAATCGCAAAGCAAAAATTAATAATTTCTTAATAAAATTGTATTTTTATTTTAGAACTTTCATACCGTTCCCATTCCCAACCTGAAAAGACAACGAAATAGTTCAGAATGAGTGCGCAACCAACATTCTGCGCAATAATCCCGCCAGGGGCGGGGTGGCTCAGTCGGTAGCGCGCCAGACTCGTAATCTGTAGTTCCCAGGTTCGAGTCCCAGCTGGGACTGCGTTGAGATTTATCTCCGGAAAAATTCCCCGCCCTGCCCACGGTCAGTAGGGGACACCGATGGGCTTGGAAAGGCCGCAGTACGTCGGATGGGACGTTAAGCCGTGGCACCGTGTGCGGGAAAGACATACCCTGTGCACGATAAAGAACACGCTGAATGGCCTTTTCGGGGGGGGGGCTACCATCTGTCTCCAAACAGCTGTTCCAGTGGGTCCCCTCCCCTAACCTTCTCTGAGCCTTCGGAGTCCATGTGACCTGGTCATTTAGCCCATGGTGTGCAAAAAAGTGGCGCTCAGAGGTAAAACAACCCAACCCAATAATCTCGCCCTGCCCGCGATCAGTAAGGGACACCGATCGGCTTGGAAAGGCCTCCGTCCGTCGGATGTCAAGACCACCGTAATACACCAGGCCTGGACAGTCTTAAGCAAAAGGAAGGAAGAAAGCAGAAAAAATTAATTTTGCATACATATTTAAGTGATTTAATATTGCTTAAAATTTATATTAAATCTATCTATTTTAAAACTAAATGAAATAGAATAATTTACTCCTTACGGTTTTATTAAAATAAATAAGAATTTTTAAAATTAACTAGGTAATTTTTAAAAGAGGTAACTACTGGTTGAATTTTAAGGAAAAGTTAGTATAATTAGAACTGCTCTATTTTTTTTTTTTCAAAATTAGGTGTTTTGTGCTTGCAGTGTCTAGGTCAATTGTATAGAAGTGGCCTGGCTCGTGTGCAGGAGAGCTATACCATGTGCACGTTAAGGAACACGTTGGATGGCGTTGATGGGAAGCTACAATCTGTCTTGGTGTGGGGAATCATTAGTCGGACATCTCTCAGAACTGGTCATCATAATGGGATCTCTAACTGCCCAACGATATGTTACATTTTGCAGCCAGTGGCTTTCCTATTTGTTCAGCAGCACGGAACTTTTTACCAGCAAGATAACGGCCGTCCCCACACAGCCCGCATTAGTCTGCACGAGCAAAACGTTCAGGTACTACCGTGGCCAGCACGCTCGCCGGATCTTTCACTTATTGAACACGTCTGGGACATGATGAGCCGACAGCTCCAACAACACCCAAGTCGCTGTAATGGAACAGCGACTTCTCGCTATTTCGAGTACTATTCCTCAGGAGTATATTATAAAGGTGGACGATACCTTTTCCCACCGTGTTCATGAATGCATTGCTGTGCGGGGCGGGTTCAACATCATACTATATATGTCATATTTCATCATCATTGACCATATATTTTTTTCTTTTTTTTTGATAATGTAATCAATCGCATATCTCAGTGTACGTTAACATCTGACAGCATTTCAATAAAATGACATCAATCCTTCCAGGTGTTGCAATTTTTTTTCCTGTAGTGTATTTATAGTATGATCCATCAATATTATTTCATCTTTGTCTTACAAGGCATTGCCCAATTTATGAATAATGCCCTCATTGATACAGATGCAAAAATCCCTCCTCATTTCGGTTGCTTTTGATACTTATTTCCATCTCCGCAAGCGCAGAAATGCTCTTGAATACTGACGTTTGAAAGTCAAATGCCCAAGATTTAACGAAAATAATTATACTTTAATTTGTTTATCTAAACTTTTTACTGGTAGCCTTAATTAAATATGAAAACATAATAAAATTGGTAATATGAATCGATAAAATTGTAATAAAATCTTGGAAGAAAATAATAATAAATAAATAAATAAATAAATAAATAATAATATAGCAAATAAAATTTTGGTAATAAAAATATCAATTTTGTTAAGACAAAGGCCATACCAATTTAAAAACACCGGTTGTTGTCCCATCCTCAGATCTTAAGCAGCTTTGGGTTTGGGTTGATTTGTTTTACCTCTTAGCGGCACTTTTATGCACATCATGGGTTAAATGGACAGGTCACAAGGACCCCGAAGGTTCAGAGAAGGTTGGGGGAGGGAACCCACTCGAACAGCTGTTGGGAGACAGATGGTAACCTCCCGTCAAGGCCATCCAGCGTGTTCTTTAACGTGCCCAGGGTATGGCTCTCCAGTACACAGGGCCACTGCTTAACATCCCATCCAACGGACTGCGGCCTTTCCAAGCCCATCGCTGTCCCCTACTGACCGTGGGCAGGGCGGGGATTGGGTTGGGTTGTTTTACCTCTGAGCGGCACTTTTTTGCACACCATGGGCTAAATGGCCAGGTCACATGGACCCCGAAGGCTCAGAGAAGGTTGGGGGAGGGGACCCACTGGAACAGCTGTTGGGAGACAGATGGTAGCCTCCCGTCAAGGCCATCCAGCGTGTTCTTTAACGTGCACAGGGTATGGCTCTCCCACACACGGAGCCACGGCTTAACGTCCCATCCGACGGACGGCGGTCTTTCCATGCCCATCACTGTCCCCTACTGACCGTGGACAGGGCGGGGAATTTTGCAAAGAAAATAAGCAGCTTTTTGCGAGATCAGTACTTGGGAGGGTGACCATAGGGAACACCGCGTGCAGTTGGCAAATTTTTGGCCTGTAAATGGTAGCTAGACATAAACTGGATGGAGAGCTGTGTACCAGTCCCCAGTGATGATGCACAGAACTGGCCACTCTAGCACCTAATGTCTGATCCAGCCTTCACGGGGTGCAGACCATTAGTTCCTTTCAAAAGAGATACTCTCTTGTGGAAGAAAATGGAAGAGGAGGGCTGTCAGATCAGTGTGGCCTATTAATCTGATCATCTAAGGCCATATTTTTCTGGGGCGGGGGTTGCTCAGTCGGTAGCGCGCCAGGCTCGTAATCTGAAGTTCCCAGGTTGAAAAGACCTGGCCTTGCCATAAGGCATAGCAGGATATTTTAAGTATGACACTCCTATAAAGTTTGCCATAAAGTCATTATTATTAAAATTGTTATTACCTGACTGCATTACGAAGCAACGGATGGTTTAAATTTCATTCGGACAAAGCCATACTCATAGATATTTAAACAAAATATTCCACTTTTGATAGGTCAAGAAACGCTCTAGAACTTTTCATTTCAACAATATCGAAGGTTGTTGGGTTGTTTTACCTCTGAGTGGCACTTTTTTTGCATACCATGGTCTAAATGGCCAGGTCACATGGACCCCGAAGGCTCAGAGAAGGTTGGGGGAGGGGACCCACTGGAACAGCTGGTAGCCTCCCGTCAAGGCCATCCAGCGTGTTCTTTAACGTGCACAGGGTATGGCTCTCCCGCACACGGGGCCACGGCTTAACGTCCCGTCCGACGGACGGCGGCCTTTCCAAGCCCATCGGTGTCCCCTACTGACTGTGGGCAGGGCGGGGAATTTTGCGGCGATAAATCTCAACGCTGACCCAGCTGGGACTCGAACCTGGAAACTACAGATTACGAGCCTGGCGCGCTACCAACTGAGCCACCCCCGCCCCGCACAGAGTATGGTTCTCCCACACACGGAGTCATGGTTTAACGTCCCATCCGATGGACGATGGTATTTCCAAAATTATCAATGTCCCTTATTCACCTAGGATAGGATGGGAGTTTTGCGGATATAAATATCAACGCTGGTTTAGGTGGGAATGCAAATTACGAGCCTGGCCCTATACGATGAGCCATATCCGCACATTTCTTTCTGTATGAATTGTATAGGGACCGAAGTTTTTTAAACAATGCTTCCTAAAGAAAGAAAATTGAGAGTCTTCGTAACACTTAACATTTTAACAGCTATATATGTATAATTGATTTTATTTACATTCAAAACTGCTTGTCACAGAGGTCTGATAGATAGCTGTTTGGTTGTTTCGCTTCTGAGCGGAACTTGGGCTGAAACGCCAGGTCACAAGGACCCAAAGGTTCAAAGAACTTTGTGGAAGGGAACCCTCTGGACAGCTGTTGGGAGACTGATCGAAGGGTCCCATTAAGACCATCCAGCATGTTCTTTAACATGCACGGGGTATGGGTTGGGTTTTGTTGTTTTACCTCTTAGCGGCACTTTTTGCACGCCATGGGCTAAATGGCCAGGTCACATGGACCCCGAAGGCTTAGAGAAGGTTGTGGGAGGGGACCCACTGGAACAGCTGTTGGGAGACAGATGGTAGCCTCCCGTCAAGGCCATCCAGCGTGTTCTTTAACGTGCACAGGGTATGGCTCTCCCGCACACGGGGCCACGGCTTAACGTCCCATCCGACGGACGGCGGCTTTTCCAAGCCCATCGGTGTCCCCTACTGACCGTTGGCAGGGCGGGAGTTTTGCGGAGATAAATCTCAACGCTAACCCAGCTGGGACTCGAACCTGGGAACTGCAGATTACGAGCCTGGCGCGCTACCGACTGAGCCCCCCCCCGCCCCCTGCACAGGGTATGACGCTACTATACACGGGGACACATCTTAACATCCCCTGCGACAGCAGTGATCGTTCCAAACCCGTTGGTGCCCTTGCTGACCGAGGGCAGTGCAGAGAATTTTTTAATTCTCAACCCTCGCCCGAGTGGGACTTGAACCTGGGAACTGTAGATTACAAGCCTGGTGTGCTGCTGACTGAACCACTCCCACCCAATATTTCGAAGAGAATGGAGTATTTTATTTTCTGTTTCTGGCATCAACAGCTGAAACTTGAACTAATAGATTTTAATGTTTTGAGAAAATAGAAATAATAATATTTTATTTGTACCGTAAGAAAAGATCTTTTCTTCATCTCTTAAAACATCAAAGGTTGTTTTACTACACTCCCTGGGAGTAAGGTAGCAAAGCATTGATATCTATATAGATATGTAAATGTTATGACCGTCACACTCTATCACCAAAATTTAAAATTTCTACGATAAATAGATCGTTTGCAATATTCGTTTAAACTTTTACTTTTAGCCCACATTTGCCCACCGCTAGGGGGCGCTACTGAAGCATTTCTCTTTATCGTCATCTAATCAAAGAAGGTCTAAGGAGAAACCCAGCTCCGCACAAGTGGCGCCGCTCTGCGGAATTTTGCCGAAGCCGAATGTGGCAAATTGGTGAGCAGCTACAAAAACAACTGTAAGGTACGATCTGCGCATAAGCAGTGCAATTGCTTTAGCACGCTGTAACTGGGGTTTGTCTTACTCTTCAAATATTTAATGTGATTTAATTAATATTTCAACCTGTCTAACGATCATGGTTATTTGCCTAGAGCCGTAACTTAGCGTAACGTTATTCAATGAGTATTTTATCCCGTTCAGGAGTTCATGCTATGATAAATGAAAAATCCGTAGTTAGTAAGTTTATTTTGAGTAATTTTACAGAATTTTTAGAATTAATAATATCTAAATTAATACATTTAATAATCTTGAAAATACATAAGTCAATATATGTTGCAGTTTTGTGCTCCCTGGAACATATCAATTAATATAGGTTTGTACACTTTGTTCTAACACTGTAATTCTTTTTTTATGGTTGATACGAGAAGTACTTGCTGCCATCTGTTGACTATTTGTGCAAGTAATATACTAGATATGCTTTTATTGAATATATGTTCAGTTGAGTAATATATTTATATAAAACTTGTTACTATGTAATCACATAAATCTCAATTTATTATAATATACTAAATATTGTAGAGTGTTCAAATATATTTATTATATATATCATGGCTCGTGAAAGACGGGACGGGGGTGGCTCTGTCGGTAGCGCGCCAGGCTCGTAATCTGTAGTTCCCAGGTTCGAGTCCCAGCTGGGTCAGCGTTGAGATTTATCTCCGCAAAATTCCCCGCCCTGCCAACGGTCAGTAGGGAACACCGATGGGCTTGGAAAGGCCGCCGTCCGTCGGATGGGACGATAAGCCGTGGCTCCGTGTGCGGGAGAGGCATAACCTGTGCACGTTGAAGAACACGCTGAATGGCCTTGACGGGAGGCTACCATCTGTCTCCAAACAGCTGTTCCAGTGGGTCCCCTCCCCCAACCTTCTCTGAGCCTTCGGGGTCCATGTGACTTGGCCATTTAGCCCATGGTGTGCAAAAAAGTGCCGCTCAGAGGTAAAACACCCCAACCCAATCTGAAATGCGTTTTATGAAAATAACGAGCAAAATATGTATTTTTGTTTCATGGCTTTAGGTTGATTTACCTCTGAACGGCACTTCTTTTTTTTTGGCACACAATGGACTGAATGGCCAGGTCACAAGGACCCCGTGGGCTCACAGAAGGTTGGGGGTGCGAACCCACTGGAACAACTGTTGGGGAACAAGACGATAGCCTCTTGTCAATGCCATCTGGCGTGTTCTTTAACGTGCACAGGGTATGGCTCTCCCGCACACCGACCCACTGCTTAACGTTCCATCCGACGGATGGCGGCCTTTCCAAGCTCATCGGTGTCTGCTACTGACCGTGGGCAGGGCGGTGAATTTTGCGGAGATAAATCTCAACGCTGACCAAGCTGGGACTCGAACCTGGGAACTACAGATTACGAGCCTGGTGCGCTACCGACTGAGCCACCCCCGCCCCTTTAAATATCGGGATCGTAGATTCCGTGGGTAGGTAGTGATCCCTCTGAAAGTGTACGAAATAACTAGGAGCGCTGCCATCGCCTACCATGAATGGAGTATTAATAATAAATAGAATAAAATAAATACCCCTCAAGCAGCTGCTTGCCACAGAGGTCTGACAGGAGCCTGTCAGTTTATATGCCATAGTAGAAGATCTGTGGGGATGGCAGGACCTCAGCAGAAAAACGACACACACACCCATGCCTTACCCGGGACTCGAACCCGGTCCCTTAGATCAATAGCCAAGCGTGCTAACCACTTTAAGTAGCAAGTAATACGTGTGGAAAGATATGAATGAAGAAAGAATTATCAATGGACATACGTTTCGCGCCAAAATATATCCCATCCTGCCCAACAGAATATCTCACCTATACTCTAGATCAGTGATTCACAACCTTTTCTGGGCCATCGGCCCCTTTAGAAGAGAACAAAAATTTCAACGCCCCCCTAGTCCATAATATTTAATTTTATACGAAATATTAAAATATTATTGCATATTATCTGTACCTAATTTATCTGTTTATTTATCCATTAAAAATCATAAAGCAGATATTAATAAAACGACAACCAAATGTACAATAAAATTCTTTATTAAAATTTTAAAAATAAACACAGAATCAATACGAAATAAAAAAAATAATGAGATAAACACTAAATTAATGATAAATAAAAAAAATTAATGAGATGGTTGAGGCTGGTAGAGAGTTAACAATTTGTTAATGTCAGGTTCCAATTTCGTTAACATCAATCGCAGATCGCCACGTTCAGTGATGTGTAGTCTGTTCCTCTTCTTTGACAGTAAATTAGCTACTGCACTGAATCCACGCTTAGCCATATAGGATGAAGGAAATGCGATTGAAAACTTCTGTACTACTGCCCACAATCCAAGTTAGAGAACTGGTATTGATTTTTGAAGCCAGAACTCTTGGTATCCATGTTTGAATTTTACTTTGAGTCTTTCGTTAGTCGTGAGTTCTAAGAGTTCCTCTTCCAAATTTGATGATTCTCCAGTATCTGTGTTTGCGAAAGGATCTAAAACCCAACTCGGTATATTCATGTTAAAATATCTTGGAAACGCTCCGTAAAATCAACATGAAGAACTTCCAAGTGTTGGCAGTAAGTAGGTAAATCTTCCGGTTTTGCAGAGACTCTGCTGATAATGTGGGAAAGCTGGTGTGATATCGGTCTGCTGATAATGTGGGAAAGTGGTTGTATTCACCTCTACCTAGATTTCGTTTGAATAGAAGAAGTTTTCCCGCAAAAGCAGCTATGACGTTTTTTTTTAATTCAATTCAACTCATCACCTTGCAATTGTAAATTAACTTGATTAAATATTTTAAATAGGTCTGTCAAATAAGCGATGTCATTTTTTGACGTAATCAGGTTTTCGCGCAATTTTTCGTCTCTGTCTTCAAGAAAGTCCAGTACTGAATCAAATAGATTGAAAAAACGATTCAGACAAACACCTTTAGAGAGCCAACGTACTTCTGTGTACTTACCAAATAATCGGTCATTCAATGAATTGCTTCTAATCTTATTGATTGCTTTAATAACGTAATGGAGCGACGTATGCAGACGTTTATTCAAATTTTTTGCAACCAAATGCTGACGATGAATAATACAATGTACAGCGAGTACATTTGGTACTGCTTGTTTTAAATGCGCTATCAAACCATTATGACGCCCTGTCATTGCTGGATCACCATCAGTAGCAGCAGACAAAATATTGCAAATAGGAATTTCTTTCTCTTGAAAAAACTTTTGCACGGTATTAAATATAGATTCTCCCTTTGTATCATATTCCAAATTTTTAACAAATAATAACTCTTCATGAAATTTTTCTTCTTTTATAAATCGTACGTATGATAAGAGTAGAGCTTCGTTATTTGGTAGAGTTGATTCATCGAGTTGAATGGAAAATTTGCAAGTCTTTAAGTAATCACATAATGATATCTCAACGTCTTTTGCCATTTCATCTATTCTTCTTTGCACTGAATTATTACTGAGAGGAATATTTTTGATGATATCTGACGGTGTCTTATGATGAAGAACAGTTTTTAATATCTCTTTGACTGCCGGCAAAATTAATTCCTCGCCAATTGTGTGTGGTTTTCCTGCTTTTGCGATTAACAATGAAACGTTATATGAGGCTCGTAGTCCATCATCATCTTGTTTAGAAGACGACGCAAAAAGGTTTGACATAGTTGGCTGTTTAAAATATTGCTTTTCCAGTTCTTGAAAATAGGATAAATCTTTGTTCTTCTTATCAGAATGCATTTTATTTAAATGCTCTTGTAGCCTAGAAGGTTTCATAGCTTCATTTGAAAAAACCTTTCGGCAAATTAAACACATAAGTAATGATTGGTTTGTAGGAGAGTACGTAAATCCATATTTCAAATACTCAATACTGTACTGCCGACATTTCTTTTTAGATGTAGATTTAGATCAGAAATTTTACAAATACAAATTAACTTCTCAACAGATTAATAAATAGTTATAAAAATAATGTTTATAATGACTTCTAACACTTATCACTCACGACTATTTATCACGGCGAAGCACATAAAAATAATAAAACATTCCTAGAGCTATCGCTTTTATAGATTGATTTTGTGCACGCATTAACTTGTATGTTTGCGATGCCGGCGCACTTGCTCCGTAAACAAGTCATTTCAATCTCTCATATTCTTGTCGAAACATGTTAAATTGCATGAACCGCGTGTTTGCCTACAAACGTGCAAGGACTTGTCACCGTCAATCTATTCTAAACTAAAACAAATTAGGTATAGGTATACCTAATGCTAATTTAAAAATGCTTATTAACGCGATAACAGTAAGATAATTTACATAGCTAGATAAAATATTTATTCATGAAAACAGGTATTTTCAAAGCATTTTATTATATTAAAAAAATTATAAAAAATATTAAATATAATAAATTTATTATTATTATTATATTATTATTGCATCAAGGTTGATTTGCCTATCAGGACAGATACACATGTCCAACGTAATAAGCCTGATATAGTAGTGCGTGTTAAGGTTAGGAATAACATCTCAGGATAACCTGCAGACAGTAGAGGTTGAAAAAAAGAGGAAGTATGATCTGCTGGCTAATGAGTTGAGCCAAAGTCACAAGTGTAATGTTAATATTATACCTTATGTTCTGACGTGGGATGGTATTGTAACACGTACCATAGAGCATACTCAAAGCGACTTGGAGTGGGAAAACATATTGAAGCTTATATCCAATCTGTGATCTTGAAGAGAACTTTTGAGAGCATCTCAGTCGACTTCAGACGTACCAGTACGCTAGTAGGCGGTAGCAGGGAACTTATTGTACAAGTTGCTGTTGAAAAGCTTTACCTGACGGATGAGGTAGTAGATGACCAGAATCACCAGGAAGACAATACAGAATAGAAGTGATAAAAAGGTTGTCACAGAAAATTACATTAAATTTATTTATTTATTTGACCGCCCCTCTTGACTGCCTCAAAGCCCCCCATTTGCATCTGGATCCGCTTCCGCCCCCATGGAAGGCTCCAGCGTCCACTTGGGGGCGGTATCGCCCCCTTTGCGAATCTATGCTCTAGATGTTCATTGACAGATGATGTGCCTTGATTAAATATACCGATATTAAAGAGCTTCTCATCATTTTACCCTCCGTTTTAGCAAGTTTCAACAAATTCGTAAAGCAATTCAGGTAATATACATTTAAAACATTTTTGCCTTCAATGCATTTATTTTCAAAAATAAGGGATCTCTCCTCACCCCCCCCCCCCCTATCCAATAAAACATTCTACTTCTGAATAAGTTGCCGATTGGAAATATCTTTAATAAGATAATTGAATTGCGCAGTAAAATCAATTAAAAACGAAATGCGCTCTAAAATTTTGAATTAATATTTTTAGACATTTTATTTTAGCAGTAAGAGGTGAAATTTACAAAATCTGGGTTGGGTTGTTTTACCTCTGAGCGGCACTTTTTTGCACACCATGGGATAAATGGCCAGGTCACATGGAACCCGAAGGCTCAGAGAAGGTTGGGGGAGGGGACCCACTGGAACAGCTGTTGGGAGACAGATGGTAGACTCCCGTCAAGGCCATCCAGCGTGTTCTTTAAAGTGCACAGAGTATGGCTCTCCCGCACACGGGGCCACGGCTTAACGTCTCATCCGACGGACGGCGGCCTTTCCAAGCCCATCGGTATCCCCTACTGACCGTGGGCAGGGCGGAGAGTTTTGCGGAGATAAATCTCAACGCTGACCCAGCTGGGACTCGAACCTGGGAACTACAGATTACGAGCCTGGCGCGCTACCGACTGAGCCATCCCCGCCCCTCCGAAGTGGGACATGAACCAGGGAACTGCAGATTACGAGACTGGATCGCTACCGACTGAGCCACTCCCGGAACACCTTCACAGCATCTTAAATATTGCACTATTACTTACAGGGGTTTATCAAAATAATGGTAACACAGACGGAGAGTAGAGTACACGCAGTGTGCCGTTTGCGTATCACAGGGACGACGTCACCCGCGATGTGAGGTATATAAAGGGGACAAGTATGATATCGGCTATCACGTAGCAGTTGGGTTGTTTTACCTCTGAGCGGCACTTTTTTCCACACCATGGGCTAAATGGGCAGGTCACGTGGTCCCCGAAGGCTCAGAGAAGGTTGGGGGAGGGGACCCACTGGAACAGCTGTTGGGAGACAGATGGTAGTCTCCCGTCAAGGCCATCCAGCGTGTTCTTTAACGTGCACAAAGTATGGCTCTCCCACACACGGGTCCACGGCTTAACGTCCCATCCGACGGACGGCGGCCTTTCCAAGCCCATTGGTGTCCCCTATTAACCTTGGGCAGGGCGGAGAAATTTGCGGAGATAAATCTCAACGCTGACCCAGCTGGGACTCGAACCTGGGAACTACAGATTTCGAGCCTGGTGCGCTACCGTCTGACGTAGCCTCACGTAGCAATGCCACAGGCGCAGGTGAAATACCTTTTGGGGTGTAATTGTCGATAATATCAGATCTCAGTGACCTCCAAAAAGGCATTATCATTGATGAGCGTCTTTCAGGAGCTTCAGTAACTAGAACAGCGGAAATAGTAGGTATAACATGAGGAACTGTATCGAAGATTATGACTACCTATCAGAAAGGACAGGCCGTTGCCTCCAAACGTGCAAATTGTGGATGCCATAAAAAGTGGTCAGATAGGGATAGGCGAAAGTCGGCACAGATTGTACAATGGAAGCAGAAAACCATGACACTGCAAATAGCAGCAGAGTTGAACACCAGTCGGTATGATTCCGTTACCGTCAAAACAATTCGTGTGGAACTTCATCGTAACGGTATTTATTGCCGTGCTGCAATCCACAAACCCCTGATTACGAACCTCAATGCAACAAAACGTGTAAGGTGGTGCAAAACACATGAAAACTGGTATGCTAAAGACTGGCAACGTGTGATCTGGTCTAATGAATCGTGCTACACATTGTTTCCTACCAATGGTAGAGTATTCGTCTGGCGAAAACCTGCAGAAGAGTACATTTTGGGTTGGGTTGTTTCACCTATGAGGGCATTTTATTGCACACCATGGGCTAAATGGCCAGGTCACATGGACCCCGATAGCTCCAGAGAAGGTTGTGGTAGGAGACCCACTGGAACAGCTGTTGAGAGAGAGATGGTAGCCTCCCGTCAAGGCCATTCAGCGTGTTCTTTAACGTGCACAGGGTATGGCTTTCCCACACACGAGGCCACGGCTTAACGTCCCATCCGACCGACGGTGGTCTTTCCAAGCCCATCGGTGTCCCCTACTAACTGTGGGCAGGGCGGAGAATTTTGCGGAGATAAATCTCAACGCTGACCCAGCTGGGACTCGAACCTGGTAACTACATACTACGAGCCTGGTGCGCTACCGACTGAGCCACCTCCGCCACACAGAACAGTACCATCCCGACTGTTTGATTCCGACTGTGAAGCACACAGGTAGGTCCCTGATGCTGTGAGGTGTCATATCATGGCATTCCTTACGGCCATTAGTTATTCTTCAGTGTGGTTTCACATCCGCAACGTACGAATCCATTCTCGAGGACCATCTGCACCCAATGTTGCGGAATTGTTGACCAACCCTTTCTCAAGCGGATAATTCACCCATGCATTGTGGGAAACGTGTCGAGTTGTTATTTGCAAAGCATGAAGATGAGGTACAGCCGATAACATGGCGACCTCAGTCTCTAGACTCAATATTATTGAACATTTGTGGCAATATCTGGAACGCAAGGTCAGATCACACTTTTCATCTCCAGCATCACTGGCACAATTGGACCATATTTAACAGGGAGAATTGTTCCACATTCCATTACCATATGTACATGGCTTGTATAAATCTATTCCACCTTGAATTGCATTTGTTCTGAACGCAATAAACATATATATATGAAAAAAATAATAATTATATATATATGAAATATATAATAATTATATATATGTATATGAAATATATAATAATTATATATATATGTTATATCCTATATATTCTATCACATGACATGGAACTATAATTTCCCTCAACTGTTCATGATCAGACATTAGTTTTTGTGCAAAAAACATATCATATAATAAACGATAAAATAAAATTATCCATTCATATTACTACTGTTATTAAGATTACTGGTTTTTGATATATTACTAAAACTTCCAGCACAGAATTTAGATAAAGAAATATAAAGTAGTAATTATTTCGTTTAATCAAAGATCTACATCGCAGCTTTCGACAATCAAGAGATGTTTCTGCGCAAGTAGAAATTGAAATAGAAACGAAAACTAGCGGTTAATTTATGAATTCATAAATACCTTTGAAGGAAAGAGGACTAGGAGTACTATTGATTTGTCCAATATATAAGAAGATACTGATGTTTCATAACACTAAATTGCTAAACATTTGCAATTAATATTTTTTTCTCAGTTTTTTCATCATACTAATATACTTTTTATGTTATAAAAGAGATAAGTTACCCCTCAAGCAGTTGCTTGCTACAGAGGTCTGACAGGAGACTGTCTCTGCAATATTCCATAGATATCTGTGAGAAAGGCGAAACCTCAGCAGAAAGACAATAATTGATCTGGGCTCTAATCTGGGTCCTTAGTAAAGGGCTCAGAATTGAGTCCTTTGATTCGGGACCGTAGACTGATTCCTTTGATACTTGACTCGAACCTTGGTCCTTTGAATGAGATCTGAACCTAGTTCCTTTAATGCTTGACTCTAACCTAGATTCTTTCATGATGGGCTCTAATCTGATCTGCAACTAATTATGCTAACCACTCGCCACTATTTATAATTAACTATAGGTAACGCAACAGTCACTTTCCAAGCTGACTGGAACAAGCAAAATGTACAACCTTACAAAAGAAATGACAAGCATAAACAGGGGAGGGGGGGGGGGGGTTCAACCATAAGTAACGTATTATTACGTGAGATGAAATTGGAAAAGGGGTGAGAGTCAGGATAAGACAATTGGATCAGTTTTAATGGATATCAGTCGATGAGCAGTACAATCATGTTTGTAAATAAATCTGCAATCTATCGAGAATAACCTTACCAATTCTTGTAAACCAACTAAATGTAACTATACAACAAATGATGAATTCTTCCTACAGAACACTTGAAATCAGCTCTGTATGTTCGACTAATACAGGGTGATTCAGAATTCATCATCAATATTTAGTGGGGAGGAAGGGAATAAGAAAAGAAAGAGATTTCACATAGGAAAGTATGGGGGCAGACGAACGCATGGTGGTGTAGAGGGCGCTGTGTGTACACACCTCTCATACAGAAGCACAGCTGTTTGACGCGTGCAGTCAGTTGTCATTCGACAAGGTGAATTTGCAGAAGTAACATGAACCGGTATACGTGGAATGAATGTGCAGATATGCATGTAACTTACGGTGCGGCAGGAGAAAGATGTCTTCGAGCCAGGCAATTGTATGCAGCGCGCTTCCCAAACCGCCGTGTGCCACAGCATCAAATGTTTTCACGTATTCATCGCCAACTGCGTGAAACAGGATCGTTTGCTGCTAGTAATGTTAATCGAGGGAGGCGCAGATCGGCACGGACAGTAGCAGTAGAGGAAGCTGTCCTACAGGAAATCGAGGAACAACCTGGTGCTAGCACACGAGGTATGGCTAGGCAGTTTGGAATTTCGCAAGCAACAGCGTGGCGGATATTACACGATGAACGGTTACATCCGTTTCATCTGCAAAGAGTGCAATTATTGGCAGCAGACGACCATCCCAAGCGTATTATTTTTTGTCAGTGGTTCATGCAGAGAACAGCCGTTGATCCCAATTTCCCAACGTATGTTCTTTTCACCGATGAGGCGTTGTTCACTCGAGAGGGTGTCTTCAACACACACAATTGGCATGTGTGGGCTCATCAGAACCCACACGGTACAAGACCTGGAGCTGCGCAACAACGTTTTGCTGTCAATGTGTGGACTGGGATTGTCGGTGACTGTTTGTTGGGCCCATATTTACTACCATCCCGTTTGGACAGTGCCAAGTACCTAACATTTCTTCAGACTGTGTTGCCGGATCTTCTGAACGAGGTTCCTGATGGTAGTCTCGCGCGAATGTGGTTCCAGCATGACGGCGCTCCTGCACATTTCGCAAATGCTGTGCGTGCTTACCTACGCAGACAGTTTGGTGGTCAATGGATTGGCCGCGGTGGACCGGTTTCTTGGCCACCACGTTCACCGGATTTATCTCCAATCGATTTCTTTGTATGGGGTGCTATGAAAAACATGGTGTACGAGACCCCTGTTAATAGTGCTATGGATCTTGTAGCACGCATATCAGTTGCTGCCTCAAACATCCGGGAAATGCCAAGCATCTTCCACAGGGTCCGGCTGTCCATGCAACGCCGTTGTGAGTCACGCATTCTAGCACATGGTCGGCAGTTCGAGCACCTCTTGTAAGTCTGTACAACCAATGCAAAGAAATGTTACATGTAAGATAATAAATGTTTTTTCCTTACCACTTCCTTCTTATGTGTTCTTTCCATCATTGAACTGGGGTCATTTTGCCCTACTACATGGCATATGCGCCAATGCTTTCCTATGTGAAATCTCCTTCGTTTCTTATTACCTACCTCCCCACCAAATATTGATGATGAATTCTGAATCACCCTGTATAAAATCTCCTTAGTCATATTTTAGGTGTCCTAAACATCCTTATTTTTCTTGTCAGTCCACTAGTAGAATCAACACTAATAACTTATTTAAACGTTTAAGAAAACGTAGTTAGTCGTTTCTTTTCACACTCCATCTCCTATTCATGCAATTCTTTCTCCCTTCTTTCAATTAGGTTCTTCGTTCGAAGTCGTTGGTGACGTAATAATCACGCTGTAGTTCACGCGAGCATCAAAACGACGCATCACATCACGGTTCATTTTAGCACATTTATCTGTCGTAACATTGCTCTCTCCTAAGGTCTTGTTCATCCCGAACAATTCTGGATTCCGAAGCTTCTTCAGGTCTTCGATGAAACGGGGCTAAACGATCCACGTGAACCACGTTGCATTTTGTAGATGGACGTCGAAAATTGCGATACACCAAATCGTTAATCCTGTTAACTACCCTATATGGACCTTCCTACGTTTCTGAAGTTTTGGAGAAAGTTTTTTCTTTCTTTGTGGAGTATTCAGCCAGACTAGATTTCCTTATTTGAAAACAGTTCTATTTGTTTTCCTGCCGTATGTCGTTTAGGTTTTCTCGCTTGCCAAATTGATGTTATGTCTGATGGATTGGTGAATTTCTTCTAGTCATTGTTGTAATTCTTGTACGTATTGTGCGGTGGATATAGACTTCGCTTCAGGACGACCATATAATAGGTCACATGGAAGACGAAACTCCCTTCCAAAGAGCATCATAGAAGGTGTCTGTCCAGTTGGCTTGTGCACTACCGTTCTGTATGCCAACCAAAGGAATGATATATGGCGATCCCAGTCATGTTGATGGTCGTCGACGATGTTGTGCAATTCTCCTATTAAATCTCTCAACCATACCATCCGACTGAGAGTGAAGGGGAGTTGTTCTTTTGTCTGAATGCCTAAGAGTTAACAGATGTGTTTAAACGTACTAGATTCAAAATTCCATCCTCAGTTTGAGTGGAGTTAAAAAGGTACTCCATACCTACTAATCAAGTTATTTAATATCATCTCAGCAACTGTTGTTGCCTCTTGATATTGACTGGAATAAACTTCAGGCCACTGGGGGCGGGGATGGCTCAGTCGGTAGCGCGCCAGGCTCTTAATCTGTACTTCCCAGGTTCGAGTCCCAGCTGGGTCAGCGTTGAGATTTATCTCCGCAAAATTCCCCGCCCTACGCACGGTCAGTAGGGGACATCGATGGGCTTGGAAAGGCCGCTGTCTGTCGGATGGGACGTTAAGTCGTGGCCCCGTGTGCGGGAGAGCCATACCCTGTGCACGTTAAAGAACACGCTGGATGGCCTTGACGGGAGGCTACCATCTGTCTCCCAAAAGATGTTCCAGTGGGTCCCCTCCCCCAACCTTCTCTGAGCCTTCGGGGTCCATGTGACCTGGCCACTTAGCCCATTGTGTGCAAAACAGTGCCGCTCAGAGGTAAAACAACCCAACCCAACTTCAGGCCTCTTCGTGAAATAATCCATTACCACTAATAAATAGTCCATTCCATCATCACTCTTAGGGAACGGACACATTAAATCAATGGTTATTCTCTCAAAAGGGGCACCAAACTTATACGTCTGCAGCTTATCCCGACTCCTAGTCTTAGGGACTTTCTTTGCTGCACAGGCCTCACATTGCCTACACCATCTTTCAACGTCAACCCTACTTTTCAGCCAATGAAATCGTTCCCTGACTTTCCCTAATGTTTTATTAACACCAAAGTCCTCCAGTGGCACTATATGCACATCTTTCATCCCTAGTTCCACTCGGGAGCGAGGAAGGATTACCTGCGAACGGATCAATCGTCCAGTGGGATTCTCCCATCTTCTGTATAATACACCGTCTTTCACTTCTAAGGAGTCCCGCTGTGCACATTAACTTTTTGTATTTGGGCTATACCTCGATATTTGCTCCCAATTAGGACTTACATAAGATTTTTCAATCAAATCCATTATTGGCTTTATACCTTCATCGTCTAGTTGGACCTTTCTGTTTTTTTATTTTGTTCCAGATGTTAGGGGTATCATTTTCTGCTTGTGTCGATGTTATTTGTCTTATGGACATTACATCTTTATTACTATATTTCAAATCTGCATTATAACAATGATTACAGTTGTCAACACATGGACGTCTGGAAAGGGCATATGCATTCCTATTCATTTTGCCACTTTGATGCTCGATGGAGAAATTGTACTCTTGTAATTACTGTATCCACCTAGCGATTTGTCCTTCAGGGTTTTTAAAGTGTAGTAGCCACCTGAGTGCAACGTGATCAGTGCGTATAAAAAATTTCTAGCCACAGAAATAACGATGAAAATGTTATGTTGCTATAAAATAAAAATAAATAAATACCCCCTCAAGCAGCTGCTTGCCACAGAGGTCTGACAGGAGCTTGGGTTGGGTTGTTTTACCTCAGAGCGGCACTTTTTTGCACACCATGGGCTAAATGGCCAGGTCACATGGACCCCGAAGTCTCAGAGAAGATAGGGGCAGGGGACCCACTGGAACAGATGTTGGGAAACAGATGGTAGCCTCCCGTCAAGGCCATCCAGCCTGTTCTTTAATGTGCACATGGTATAGCTCTCCCGCACACGGGGCCACGGCTTAACGTCCCATCCGACGGACGGCGGCCTTTCCAAGCCCATCGGTGTCCCCTATTGTACATGGTCAGGGCGGGGAATTTTGCGGAGATAAATCTCAACGCTGACCCAGCTGGGACTCGAACCTGGGAACTACAGATTACGAGCCTGGCTTGCTACCGACTGAGCCACCCCCGCCCCTGACTGACAGGAGCCTGTCAGTTTATATGCCAGAGTAGAAGGTCTGTGAGGATGGCAGGAACTCAGCAGTAAAACAACACAAACGTCCATGCCTTATTCGGGGCTCGAACCCAGGTTACTTTGAGCAGTAGCCAAAGCGCGATAACCACTCGGCCAAGGGACGGCTTATGTTGCTTTTACTATTGCTAAAAGTTTTTATCGTGTGGCACAATAATTCCGTTCTGGTTTGGATAAAGTTTTGCTAAAATATGCAATAACTCTTTATTATCCGTCTTGTTGTTGTGAAAGTAGAGAATCAACTCCTGTGTTGCTTCTGTCAGTATTTGTTAAGACTGTTTTCCAGTTGTTTCCATTATGCTAACACTGTTGCCGTGAAAAGAGCTGTCCTCAACCGTTGGAAGGCCACTTCAAATTCGGTGGTTCATATGAATCGCTAGCCCTCTTCTGTCAGACGATGTCATGGCCTTGAGGTGTGGGAGAAACCCTTGACAAATCTGCTACAACATGTACAAAATCCAATAAAGTATGAAGTTGATGAACATTTTGTGGTGGAGGCTGATCTCTTAGAGCTTCTACCTTATTAGGATCAGACTTAATCCCTGATGTAGTGATGACATGACCAAGATAATGAATTTCTTGCTGGAACAGCGTACACTTAGACGGTCCCAATTTTAGCTTGGCTGCCCTAAGTGTTTCAAACACTTGACGAAGATTTCTCAAATGTTTCTTAAAAGTCTTTCCAAGAACGATGATGTCGTCTAAGCAAACCAGGTAGACATCACAAGACGAACCTTTGAGCACAAACGTTGCAGGTGCGTTGCAAAGTTTAATGGCATCACTTTAAACTTCCAAAATCCATTTCCTATAGTGAAATCTGTTTTCTCACGGTCTTCAGAATGTATACCAACTTGCCAAAAGCCGCTCTTCAAGTCTAATGCCGAGAACCATTCTGACCCATATAGTGTGTCAAGTGTGTCATCAATCCTGCGTAAAGGAAAGCAGTCTTTCTTTGTTATATCATTCAATCTGCTGTAATCCACAAAAAATCGGATAGATCCATCCATTGTCTTGACATGACGTCCAGGGACTCTGTGATGGTTCTGTAATATTTTGAGCTTCCGTATCCCTTATGAGTTGTTCTGTCGCTTCCCGTTTTGCCAATGGACGTCTTCTTGCCGGTAGAATGAACATTGTTGATCTTATGTTCTGTCAGGTTAGTACGGCCATAATCATTTGATGTGACAGAAAAAATATGGGAAAACTCTATCAATAGGTTCTCAGCTTCACGGACTACAACTTCACTTTGTGCAGGAATTTTTGTGTCTTCTGTCACTAATACTGTAGTAACACTTGATAAAGAATCAGATGTTCGGTTAAGCAGATGGATCTCTTCTGTCTTATATATGAATAGTCTGTCACTGGGTCTAATGTTGAATCCCTGCCCTACCAGCGCACACAGTTCCACGAGCCACTGCCGCCCTGCCAACTCCCAGTACACCCATTCAATGACCGCCCACACTCGTATTCATTGCGTCACCGTGAACCGAATGGTAAATCCACTGCTCCCCCCTGGGGGCGGGGGTGGCTCAGTCGGTAGCGCGCCAGGCTCGTAATCTGCAGTTCCCAGGTTCGAGTCCCAGCTGGGTCAGCGTTGAGATTTATCTCCGCAAAAATTCCCCGCCCTTCCCACGGTTAGTAGGGGACACCGATGGGCTTGGGAAGGCCCCCGTCCGTCGGATGGGACGTTAATCCGTGGCGCCGTGTGCGGGAGAGCCATACCCTGTGCACGTTAAAGAACACGCTGGATGGCCTTGACGGGAGGCTACCATCTGTCTCCCAACAGCTGTTCTAGTGGGTCCCCTCCCCCAACCTTCTCTGAGCCTTCGGGGTCCATGTGACCTGGACATTTAGCCCATGGTGTGCAAAAAAGTGCCGCTCAGAGGTAAAACAACCTAAACGAACTGCTCCCCCCACTGCAGACAGGACCACCTGGCTATTTAGCCCATGGTGTGCAAAAAAGTGCCGCTCAGAGGTAAAAACAACCCAAACCCTCCCCGAACCTTCTCTGAGCCTTCGTGGTCCTTGTGAACTGGCTATTTAGCTCATTGTGTGCAAAAAAGTGCACCTCAGAGGTAAAACAACCCAACCCAAACCCTCCCCCAACCTTCTCTGAGCCTTCGTGGTCCTTGTGACCTGGCTATTTAGCCCATTGTGTGCAAAAAAGTGCCGCTCAGAGGTAGAACACCCCAACCTTCTCTGAGCCTTCGTGGTCCTTGTGACCTGGTTATTTAGCCCATTGTGTGCATAAAAGTGCCGCTCAGAGGTAAAACAACCCAAACCCTCCCCCAACCTTCTCTGAGCCTTCGTGGTCTTTTTGACCAGGCTATTTAGCCCATTGTGTGCATAAAACTGCTGCTCAGAGGTAAAACAACCCAACATAAACCCTCCCCCAACCTTCTCTGAGCCTTCGTGGTCCTTGTGACCTGGCTATTTAGCCCATTGTGTGCAAAAAAGTGTGGCTCAGAGGTAAAAATAACCCAACCCAAACCCTCCCCCAACCTTCTCCTTGCCTTCGTGGTCCTTGTGAACTGGCTATTTAGCCCATTGTGTGCAAAAAAGTGCCGCTTATAGGTAAAACAACCCGACCCAAACCCTCCCCCAACCTTCTCTGAGCCTTCGTGGTCCTTGTCAAGTGGCTATTTAGCCCATTGTGTGCAAAAAAGTGCCGCTCAGAGGTAAAAACTTCCCAACCCAAATCCTTCCCCAACCTTCTCTGAGCCTTCGTGGTCCTTGTCAACTGGCTATTTAGCCCATTGTGTGCAAAAAAAGTGCCGCTCAGAGGTAAAAACTTCCCAACCCAAATCCTCCCCCAACATTCTCTGAGCCTTCGTGGTCCTTGTGAACTGGCTATTTAGCCCATTGTGTGCAAAAAAGTGCCGCTTATAGGTAAAACAACCCAACCCAAACCCTCCCCCAACCTTCTCTGAGCCTTCGTGGTCCTTGTCAACTGGCTATTTAGCCCATTGTGTGCAAAAAAGTGCCGCTCAGAGGTAAAAACTTCCTAACCCAAATCCTCCCCCAACATTCTCTGAGCCTTCGTGGTCCTTGTGAGCTGGCTATTTAGCCCATTGTGCGCAAAAAAGTGCCGCTCAGAGGTAAAACAACCAAACCCAACAATCCTTCACATCAGCATGCCAATAGCAGAAGCTAAGGTACAGTGGCTCAAAAACATATCCGAACACTATGGTTGATTACTGAATTCAGTACACGAAGGTTGCCAGATCACTAATTTCTAAAAAAAACGTTGTCCGATATTTTTTCTCAATTCTGTAATCAACCATAGTGTTCGGATATTTTTTGAGCGACTGTATTTAGAGTTGAATTATAAATTAATTTAAATATCCATATTTACAAAAATAAAACTATTTTCTGTATGAATCAATTTCTTTTGAAGAATATACCATTACAAAAAATGGTATGATAGGTATATGTTGATGTTAAATTATTTACTTTACTTCTGGAGTATCATCAAAATATTTCAAAAACAAATACTGGTTTCCGTAAATTAAGAAACAACCGTCTGTTATGTAAATGGCAAGATAACGTCGAAGTAAGGTAACTTGTGAAAGAAGTGAAATATAATCAATATCTCTGGCTTTTCAACACTATTCGTTCAATATTTAATGAGTTATTTGAATATTAAAAAATAACAATGCCAGTTACAAAAATTCACTTCAAAAGTCAGTTTTTGTGATCACTTATTATACAACAGGGGAGCCCACAACGGCAATCACAAAGGAAAAATTAATAATTTCTTAATAAAATTGTATTTTTATTTTAGAACTTTCATACCGTTCCCATTCCCAACCTGACAAGACAACGAAATAGTTCAGAATGGGTTGGGTTGTTTTACCTCTGAGCGGCACTTTTTTGCACACCATGGGCTAAGTGGCCAGGTCACATGGACCTCGAAGACTCAGAGAAGGTTGGGGGAGGGGACCCACTGGAACAGCTGTTGGGAGACAGATGGTAGCCTCCCGTCAGAGCCATCCAGCCTGTTCTTTAACGTGCACAGGGTATGGCTCTCCCGCACACGGAACCACGGCTTAACGTCCCATCCGACGGCCGGCGGCCTTTCCCTACTGAAATTCCCCCCTACTGACCGTGGCAGAGCGGGGAATTTGCGGAGATAAATCTCAACGCTGACTCAGCTGGGACTCGAACCTGGGAACTACAGAATACGAGCCTGGCGCGCTACCGACTGAGCCACCCCGCCCCCTAGTTCAGAATGAGTGCGAATGCAGCACAATATAGCTGTAGCGCAACCAACATTCTGCGCAATAATCCCGCCCTGCCCGCGATCAGTAAGAGACACCGATCGGCTTAGAAAGGCCTCCGTCCGTCGCATGTCAAGGCCACCGTAATACACCAGGCCTGGACAACCTTAAGCAAAAGGAAGGAAGAAAGCAGAGAAATTAATTTTTCATAAATATATAAGTGATTTCATTTGCTTAAAATTTATATTAAATCTATCTATTTTAAAACTAAATAAAATAGAATAATTTACTCCTTACGGTTTTATTAAAATAAATAAGAATATTTTAAAATTAACTATGTAATTTTTAAAAGAGGTAACTACTGGTTAAATTTTTAGTAAAAGTTAGTATAATTAGAACTGCTCTATTTTCTTTCAAAATTAGGTGTTTTGTGCTTGCAGTGTCCAGGTCTATTGTATAGAAGTGGCCTTGCTCGTGTGCAGGAGAGCTATACCATGTGCACGTTAAGGAACACGCTGGATGGCCTTGATGGAAAGCTACAATCTGTCTTGGTGTGGGGAATCATTAGTCGGACATCTCTGTCAGAACTGGTCATCATAATGGGATCTCTAACTGCCCAACAATATGTTACATTTTGCAGCCAGTGGCTTTCCTATTTGTTCAGCAGCACGGAACCTTTTACCAGAAAGATAACGCCCGTCCCCACACAGCCCGCATTAGTCTGCACGAGCAAAACGTTCAGATACTACCACGGACAGTATGCTCACCGGACCTTTCACCTATTCAACACGTCTGGGAATGATGAGCCGACAGCTCCAACAACATCCAAGAGGTGCGGTAATCACTGTCGCTGAAATGGAACAGCGACTTCTCGCTATTTGGAGTACTATTCCTCAGGAGGATATTATAGAGGTGGACGATAGCTTTTCCCGCCGTGTTCATGAATGCATTGCTGTGCGGGCGGGTTCAACATCATACTACATATGTCATATTTCATCATCATTGACCATATTTTTTTTTGATAATGTAATCAATCGCATATCTCAGTGTACGTTAACACCTGACTGCATTTCAATAAAATGACATCAATCCTTCCAGGTGTTGCAATTTTTTTTCCTGTAGTGTATTTATAGTGTGATCAATCAATATTATTTCATCTTATGTCTTACAAGGCATTGCCCAATTTATTAATGATGCCCTCATTGAATACAGATCCAAAAATCCCTCCACATTTCGGTTGCTTTTGATATTTATTTCCATCTCCGCAAACGCAGAAATGCCCTTGAATATAACCCATATGACACTTGATTAAGATTGAACGAAAATAATTTTACTTTAATTTGTTTATCTAAACTTTTCACTGGTAGCCATAATTAAATATGAAAACATAACAAAATTGGTAATAAAAAACGATAAAATTGTAATAAAATCTTGGAAGAAAATAATAATAAATAAATAAATAAATAAATAATAATATAGCAAATAAAATATTGGTAATAAAAATATCAATTTTGTTAAGACAAAGGCCATACCAATTTAAAAACACCGGTTTTTGTCCCATCCTCAGATGTTAAGCAGCTTTGGGTTTGGGTTGGGTTGTTTTACCTCTTAGCGGCACTTTTATGCACACCATGGGTTAGATGGACAGGTCACAAGGACCCCGAAGGTTCAGAGAAGGTTGGGGGAGGGAAACCAATGGAACAGCTGTTGGGAGACAGATGGTAGCCTCCCGTCAAGGCCATCCAGCGTGTTCTTTAACGTGCACAGGGTTGGGTTGGGTTGTTTTACCTCTGAGCGGCACCTTTTTGCACACCATGGGCTAAATGGCCAGGTCATAAGGACCCCGAAGGCTCAGAGAAGGTTGGGGGAGGGGACCCACTGGAACAGCTGTTGGGAGACAGATGGTAGCCTCCCGTCAAGGCCATCCAGCGTGTTCTTTAACGTGCACAGGGTATTACTCTCCCGCACACGGGGCCACGGCTTAACGTCCCATCCGACGGACGGCGGCCTTTCCAAGCCCATCGGTGTCCCCTACTGACCGTGGGCAGGGCGGGGAATTTTGCGGAGATAAACTCAACGCTGACCCAGCTGGGACTCGAACGTGGGAACTACAGATTACGAGCCTAGCGCGCTACCGACTGAGCCATCCCCGCCCCACGTGCACAGGGTATGGCTCTCCAGTACACAAGGCCACTGCTTAACGTCCCATCCGACGGACTGCGGCCTTTCCAAGTGCATCGCTGTCCCCTACTGACCGTGGGCAGGGCGGGGAATTATGCAAAGAAAATAAGCAGCTTTGGGCGAGATCAGTACTTGGGAGGGTGACCATAGAGAACACCGCGTGCAGTTGGCAAATTTTTGGTCTGTAAATGGTAGCTAGACATAAACTGGATGGAGAGCTGTGTACCAGTCCCCAGTGATGATGCACAGAACTGGCCACTCTAGCACCTAATGTCTGATCCAGCCTTCACGGGGTGCAGACCCTTAGTTTCTTTCAAAAGAGATACTCTCTTGTGGAAGAAAATGGAAGAGGAGGGCTGTCAGATCAGTGTGGCCTATTAATCTGATCATCTAAGGCCATATTTTTCCTGGAGCGGGGGTGGCTCAGTCGGTAGCGCGCCAGGCTCGTAATCTGTAGTTCCCAGGTTCGAGTCCCAGCTGGGTCAGCGTTGAGATTTATCTCCGCAAAATTCCCCGCCCTGCCCACGGTCAGTAGGGGACACGGATGGGCTTGTTAAGGCCGCCGTCCGTCGGATGGGACGTTAAGCCGTGGCCCCGTATGCGGGAGAGCCATACCCTGTGCACGTTAAAGAACACGCTGGATGGCCTTGACGGGAGGCTACCATCTGTCTCCCAACAGCTGTTCCAGTGGGTCCCCTCCCCCAATCTTCTCTGAGCCTTCGGGGTCCATGTGACCTGGCCATTTAGCCCATGGTGTGCAAAAAAGTGCCGCTCAGAGGTACAACAACCCAACCCATATTTTTCTTTCTTCAAAGGCTCGCAGATTGCTGAGAGAGGGGGCACACTGGCAGCTGTGGGAGGTAGATGGTAGCCTTCCCTGAAACCCATCCATCATGTTCTTTATCGTGAAGAGAGTGTGGCACTCCCACACACGGGACCACGCCGCTTACCTCCCATCAGATGAATGGCAGCCTTTTCATGCCCATCGGCTTCCCTCTCTGAGGGCAGGGAGGGGATGTTTTGGGGATATAAATCTTAACTCTTGCGCAGGCAGAACTAGAACCTGGGAACTGTAGATTACAAGCCTGGCTATCACTGCAGATATAACTAATTTGTTGCTGAGTATATAGTCATAAAAATTACAACATATATATAATATAAAATTAACGGCAGTTTATTCACGTAAGGAATAATATAATAATGCTGAATTATGTTCCTGTTTTTTTGACCAATTTGATACATCGTTTTTCTTTTTAAGTATATTGTCCAAGCCCTGTAGTAGCTCTGGTAACCCATCTACATAGCTCTTGTTTTAGGACAGCTCCATTACTACTCCTAGTTCCACGACTACACCTCCATCCGACAGACAGCCTGTTTTTCAATACTGCTATGTGTCATATGGCCGTAGGCTTGAAAAGACCTGCTATGCAGGCTTGAAATGACCTGGCCTTGCCATAAGGCATAGCAGGGTATTTTAAGTATGACAATCCTGTAAAATTTGCCATAAAGCCAATATTATTATTAAAATCGTTATTACCTGACTGCATTACGAAGCAACGGATGGTTTCAATTTCATTCGGACAAAGCCATACTCATAGATATTTAAACAAAATATTCCACTTTTGATAGGTCAAGAAACGGTCTAGAACTTTTCATTTCAACCATATCGAAGGTTGTTGGGTTGTTTTACCTCTGAGCGGCACTTTTTTTGCACACCATGTGCTAAATGGCCAGGTCACATGGACCCCGAAGGCTCAGAGAAGGTTGGGGGAGGGGACCCACTGGAATAGCTGTTGGGAGACAGATGGTAGCCTCCCGTCAAGGCCATCCAGCGTGTTCTTTAAGGTGCACAGGGTATGGCTCTCCCGCACACCGAGCCACGGCTTAACGTCCCATCCCATGGACGGCGGCCTTTCCAAGCCCATCGGTGTCCCCTACTGACCGAGGGTATGGCGGAGAGTTTTGGGGAGATAAATCTCACCAAATTCTTATCCTACATGGGACTCGAACCTGCGAACTTCTGATTAAGAGCCTGGTGCGATACCGACTGCGTACCCCTTACAAACAAACAGACAAATGAGCTATACATTTATATAGATTAAACGCCAGGATCGTAGCCTCTGCTTCAATTGTAGCCAGTGATGTATCGAAGCTGGGTGAGCTCTGGAATTTAAATTGCTATTTCCTTAGATTTCATGAGATTTTGGATTAGACAGAGAAACGGAAACAAGTTACTGATCATTTAAAGTCAAAGATATATGAATGTTTATTTTCGTTTATTTTAAATATTTAAGTCGAGCAATATATTAAAGAGTTCGGTTGCAAATAAAGAGTCATCACGAGTTCTTTAAAGGGGAAAAAAACATTATTTTTAATATAACTCATATTATTCAACATAAATTCATTTTTCCGAGGAGGTTGCTTCTCCCCCCCCCCACACCTTTTGCAAGCGACAACGGGAAGAAGAGAAATCCTAAAATTCCTGCAGTTGGATTGGCCTCGCATTGGTTACGTACAAGGGTAATTTAATTAGTTCTCCTTGAGATAATAGATGGCGCCACTAATCAGTAACGTTTACCAAAAGGTAAACATTTCTTAGATTTTACAGATTGTAAGTTGGGTTGTTTTACCTCCGAGCGGCACTTTTTTGGACACCATGGGCTAAATGGCCAGGTCACATGGACCCCGAAGGCTCACAGAAGGTTGGAGGAGGGGACCCACTGGAACAGCTGTTGGGAGAAAAATGGTAGCCTCCCGTCAAGGCCATCCAGCGTGTTCTTTAACGTGCACAGGGTATGTCTCTCCCGCACACGGGGTCACGGCTTAACGTCCCATCCGACGGACGGCGGCCTTTCTAAGCCCATCGGTGTCCCCTACTGACCGTGGGCAGGGCGGGGAATTTTGCGGAGATAAATCTCATCGCTGACCCAGCTGGGACTCGAACCTGGGAACTTTGCGGAGATAAATCTCAACGCTGACCCAGCTGGGACTCGAACCTGGGAACTACAGATTACGAGCCTGGAGCGCTACCGACTGAGCCACCCCGCCCCACAGATTGTAAGAAAATGAAACTTAAACTCCATTTAAAATGACGATATTTATTTAGGATCGTCATTTTAAAATTTAAAACAGAGTTTATGTTTCATCTTCTTACATAGAAAAAATATTTTATGAGACCAGACACAGTTGAAGGAGCATATATAATCTGTGGATGCATCCTTAACTTTTCGGCATTCCTTTGTAAAAGAAAGAACATAATACCAGAGCGCATCTCACGATGCTGAGTGGTGGGTCCGTCAGTTCTTCCAGCAGTGGGGGAAAAATCGGGCCAGGGAACGGAGAGCACAGCTTTCTTGGCTGAACTTAAGGTTAAATTTCCTGTCTCGTAAAAACTCCCTACGCCGGCCATTCAGTTGGAGCTGGTCTCTCTACATAACCAGATTCAGTGCTACTCGTTAAGTAGCGAGAGGGGTACCGCGTCAGGTCGGGCGCCTCCCGCCTGGATGCCGAAGAGACATTCTCTCGCCACTTCTTCAAGCGAGAGAGAGAGACAATGGTCAAGACAGAGGTTTCTTTTCCTTAGTCGGCCGGAATGGTCAACAGCTAAGTCGCACAGAGGACATTCTGGCCCATGCTGCTGACTTTTTTCAGGATTTGTTTGCTGAAGGCACCGTTGAACGCAACGAATCGGACTCTTTCTTGGAGTTGTTGCCTCGACTCCAGCCCGAGGTGAACGTGACTGTGGAGCAGCCTGTTACCTTGCAGGAGTGCATCAAACCTCTCTCATAGCTCCGCAACAGTAAGAGTCCTGGTAGCGATGGGTTACCAGTTGAGTTGGGTTAACCCTGGAGCCTCTTCTCATTGATGTTTACCAGCGTTGCTTTCATGAAGGTTTGCTGTCCACCTCCCAGCACGGTGGGGTCGTAAGGCTTCTTTGCAAGGATGAGGCAAAGCAGCCAGCGTTGCTTTGATGAAGGTTTGCTATCCACGTCCCAGCGCGGTGGGGTCATAATGCTTCTTTGCAAGGATGAGGCAAAGCGGCCAGCGTTGCTTTGATGAAGGTTTGCTATCCACCCCCCAGCACGGTGGGGTCGTAACGCTTCTTTGCAAGGATGAGGCAAAGCGGCCAGCGTTGCTTTGATGAAGGTTTGCTGTCCGCCTCCCAGCACGGTGGGGTCCTAACGCTTCTTTGCAAGGATGAAGCAAAGAGGCAAGCGTTGCTTTGATGAAGGTTTGCTGTCCACGTCCCAGCACGGTGGGGTCGTAAGGCTTCTTTGCAAGGATGAGGCAAAGCAGGACGACCTCTCCTGCTGGAGACCCATCACCGTGCTTAACGTCGATTACAAGATTCTTACCAAAGTTTTTTTAATCGATTTGCTGGTGTCCTCTCCCAGCTGGTGAGTCCCGACCAGACTTGCGCAGTCCCGGGACGTTCCATTGTAAGTTTTCTCCATCTAGTTTGAGACGTACTGGATTATGTCGACTCCGAGGACCTTCCAGCTGTCTTCTGAACTTCGATCAGAGCCAGGCTTTCGATTGAGTGGATCATGGCTTCCTGTCGCATTAGGGGCATCACTGTCCCTGGCAATGCTTCCGTCGATCTGAAATGTGTCACGTATGCCGACGATGTCACACTTCTCCTAGCCGACCAACACTCCCTCACCTGGGCGTTGAGGGAAGTCGGAAATTACTGCAGGGCTACCGGTGCTCTGCTTAACCAGGAGAAGCTGTCGCATAGTGGCTTCAGTGGAGTAGGGGTTGCCTCAAATCCCCCCACGACCTGGGATGGATCGTGACCCGATAAAGGTTCTCAGTGTTTACTTTGGTCGTAGTCTGTGGATGAACTGGAAGACTAGCACCCTGAAAGTTCAGTCCATAGCTTCCATGTGGGCTGAGTGTGACATGTCTTACCGAGCTTACGCCCACGTTGTCAGACAGGACTTCATGCCATGCCTCACGTATGCTGCACAAGTTTTGCTTGTTCTGCAGCACCTGGTCTGTCAGTGGACCAGACTCTTGTTCACCTTCTTTTGGGGGAGATAAACAGGAGTTGGTGAAGAGGAACGGAGTGAACCATGCCATCGACTCAGGTGGATGGGACATTCCGGAACTTCAACACCACTTCGTTGAGGTGGAAATCTCTTCTCTCATCACGATTTTGAATTCCGGTACCTCCATGTCCAACTTCATGTTCTACTGGTTAAGTCTTTCTCTCAGGTTCCTGTCGCCGGATCTCGTATTCAATGGTCCCAGGTCTGAGAAACCCACCCGCTTCTATACTGATGTTCTCAGGAATGTAGAGTGTATTTCCCATGTCATTAATGATTTTGATTTGTTTCAGAGCACCACCAGGAGCCTGTACCATAGCCTCTTGCCACCCTCTCTTGCCCCAGTTTGAGCCCCGTGTTCAGAGGAGGCAGCCATAGTTGGATTGGAGGGAAGCCTGGAGTAACGTAACCGATTGCCATCTGATGCAGAGCCAACAGGACCTCAATTGGCAGATAGCCCACGAGGTCCTCCCAGTGAGGGACCGACTGTATCACTTCTGTCACATCCTCTCCGCAAAATTCCCCGTACTGCCCACGGTCAGTAGGGGACACCAATGGGCTTGGAAAGGCCACCGTCTGTCGGATGGGACGTTAAGCCGTGTCCCCGTGTGCAGGAGAGTCATACCCTGTGCACGTTAAAGAACACGTTGGATGGCCTTGACGGGGAGGGGCTACCATCTGTATCCCAATAGCTGTTCCAGTGGGTCCCCTCCCCCAACCTTCTTTGAGCCTTCGAGGTGCTTGTGGCCTGGCCATTTTAGCCCATGATGTGCAAAAAAGTGCAGCTCAGAGGTAAAACAACCCAACCCAACCCTGTCACATCCGAACGACAGTGTCCCAACTGCGGAGAGGTGGAAATGGTGACTCACGCTGTCTACATTTGTTTCCTACCAGAGGCCATGTGGAGACACGTCGGCATGTCTTCGGCATTGCAACGTCAGGAGTGACTTCGGTGCTCTATCTGACTACCCTGAGAGTCCGGGCAGCCGGCCGGAAACAGTTCATGTTGATGTCCAGCGAAGTCAAGTACCATCTGTGGAAGACGAGGAAAAAGACCCTGTTCCAGAGGACGAAGACGGGCCTTCTAGACGTGAAGGCTCGTGTATCCGGAAATTTTCGTAACTTTCTGAGGGTCGAACACTTCCGAAGAGGTAAGTCGGAGTTCACCAGGCAATGGTGTAGGCCTCCGTTTCTTTGTTATTTTTTTTTTGGCCATGCTCTTCACTTTACTGGGGCGGGGGTGGCTCAGTCGGTAGCACGGCAGGCTCGTAAATTGTAGTTCCCAGGTTCGAGTCCCAGCTGGGTCAGCGTTGAGATTTATCTCCGCAAAAATTCCCCGTCCTGCCCATGGTCAGTAGGGGACACCGATGGACTTGGAAAGGCCGCCGTCCGTCGGATGGGACGTTAAGCCGTGGCCCGTGTGCGGGAGAGCCATACCCTGTGCACGTTAAAGAACACGCTGGATGGCGTTGACGGGAGGCTACCATCTGTCTCCCAACAGCTGTTCCAGTGGGTCATCTCCCCCAACCTTCTCTGAGCCTTCGGGGTCCATGTGACCTGGCCATTTAGCCCATGGTGTACAAAAAAGTGCCGCTCAGAGGTAATACAACCCAACCCTCTTCGCTTTAAAGTGTAACTTTCCCTTTCTTCTCGTTGTCGTGTGTAGCGTTCTTTCTATCGTAGTGTTCTTAATGTATTAATCTTGTCTTTCCTTTCAGGAGTTAGCGACGGTGTCCGTGGCTCGGTGCATAGCGGGCATCGCTGCGTCCGGGATGCTTACCGAACTTGGCTCGGTTTCCGTGGCTCAATGGATTGCATAGCGGGCATCGCCGCGTCCGGGATGCCTACGAACTTGGCTCGGTTTCCGTGTCTCAGTGGATTGCAGAGCGGGCATTGATGCGTCCGGGATGCCTACCGAACTTGGCTCGGTTTCCGTGGCTCAGTGGATTGCATAGCGGGCATCGCTGCATCCGGGATGCCTACCGAACTTGGCTCGGTGGATTACATAGCGGGCATCGCTGCATCCGGGATGCCTACCGAACTTGGCTCGGTGGATTGCATAGCGGGCATCGCTGCGTCCGGGATGCCTACCGAACTTGTGGTCCTCATACTCCTGTTCACGGCATCTCTGTCAGATAGTAAATTTCTAGTTTCGTGTAATGCTGTGAGTCACTTTCATAGTTTCTTTCATTAGCAGTAACAAAAAAAGTCTGGAAAATATAATTTGTATGTTCTTTTCAACTTGTACGTGCCAAATTTAGCAATTTTTGAATGTAATAAATTAAGTAAAGGTGTCCCATTTTTAAAAATACTTCCAAAAATTCCTACTGCATGTTTTGCTTAAAGTGAAAATTAGCATGTTCCTTGAATAACTAAAATAATTTAATATTGAAAGAAAAATATTGGAATGAAGTGATGTTTAATAATTTAGCACTTCCTATTCAGAGATGGCCGTCCCATTGTCGAGTGGTTAGCGCGCTTGGATACTGATCTAAGGGACTCTGGGTTCGCGCCCCGGGTATGGCTGTTTGTGTCGTTTTTCTGCTGAGGTCCTGCCATCCTCTCAGACTTTCTACTGTGACATATAAACTGACCGGCTCATGTCAGACCTCTGTGGCAAGCAGCTGCTTGAGGGAGTATTTATTATTATTTTTTATTTATCTATTTATTCAGAGATGATGAAATGTCCATATTGGTGTTTCGTTAACGGAGAGAGCTACTTTGATGTATTTTGGCTTTTAAATTTTTAACATGAAATATACTTGGAATAAATATATTTTAGTCCATTTCAAATGTGCCTTTTATTCACAAAATATTACAGATGTGACAGAAAAAAAATTCAGAAATTTAAGTTATGAAATTTAATACATATAAATATTCAAAATAATCACTTTTCCAAAATTAAGCATTTTGAATAATAAAATTTTCCCCATTGCCACATTGCTTTACGCAGATAATATTGAAGGCTGTACGTGATTAAGTTTATATCTAAAAATATTTTCAAAACCAGATCTCTGAAAAAAACCTGCACTGTTTGAAAATAATAAGTCCATAAAAATAAAAACAGTAGTAAGAGAAAATAATTATTCTTTAAAATTGTACTAGTCTATAAGTTTAAATACGTGTTCTCCAAAAATTTAATTGCTTTGAGACAAAAAAAGATGTTGAACAGTTCCGTGACAAAATAAGTATAAGAAGCTCTTTAACAGTTCCGTTTAAGGAATATTATAAAACGGCAATTTATTCATTATTTCGCCTTAAATTTATGAACTACTTTCACTAACGCATTACTGAGCAGATTTTATTTTCCCACATTATTAAATAATTGATAATTTTGATTGTGTAGCTTATAAATGCGTGAATGACAGAATTTCGTGCACTGAAACGCACTGTTAGAAAGACTGTGTATATTAGGCGGCCACTGCCATCTGGCGGCCAACGAACGAACTTTAGGGAATTTGTGTTTCGCATTTTGAGTCTGAATCTACAGGCAGTATCCTAGAGGAGGCGATGTATATTCTTTGGGGAATATCGGATGTTCGTTTTCAAACAAAGTAAAGTTTTTTTTTTTTTATTATCGACTTGTAGCACCTTCTAACATGGGAAATCAGAAATTAATTGATGACTGGGAATATGTGCAATAATATTTTATTAACATCTATACAAACCAATTTTTTTCTATAAGAATAATAAAAAAAAAAACTCCTCTTAGGGTATCGGAAATAACATAAAATAAAATGGGGCATAAGACTGGCATTTCCCTCTACATTTTAAGAGTCTTTAAAGATTAGATTGTTTTACCTTTGAGTTATCACTTGTTTAGTACACAATGGGGTAAATTGCCAGGTCACAAGAACCCTGAGAGCTCAGAGAATGTTGGGAGACAGATGGTAGGATCCCATCATAAGCCATCCAGCTTTTTTTAGCGTGCACTGGGTATGTCTATTTCGCACACAGGCCAACGACTTAACATTCCACTCGACGGACGTGGCTTTTCTAAGCCCATAGGTGTCTCCCTAGTGACCGAGAGCAGGGTGAAGAGTATTGCGGAGATAAATTTCAACATTGGCCCAGTTGGAATTCGAACCTGAAACTGCAGATTACGATTCTGGCGCCTACACATTGAGACACCCCCGCCCCACGTCTTTAACCCTTTCACGACCAAGGGAAACATTTTTCCCATTTTAAAATTGGGGATTGTCGTATTTAATTATAACCTTATCTGCATTTTTTTATACAGAATGTCAAAATAGAACGTATGCCGAACGCAATTACGTAAATGGGAACGTTTAGAAAACAAAAACAGAACTGTCAGGACGCATAATATATGTACTATGTGCAATGTCCATCTTTGCCTCACTACCAAAAGAAATTGCTTCGCAGAATATCATAATTAGCACATCATTTTGTATAGTAATTTTATTTCATAATTTTGTATTATTTTAGTTAATATTTTGTTCTAATAAACCAATAAATAAAAGACATTTGAAAATAGGGATAACAATAGCTCTGGTAAAATCCTTAGGAACCATGCCTTTATCATAAAAGATATTCAGAATTTCAGTCATCCAAGTGGTAACCGAAACATTTCAGCTCTAAGCATTTCTGCAGTAATTTCATCTACCCCTGGGGATTTATGAAGTTTAAGTTTAGAAACAGCCAAAATAACTTCAGATTGCGTTATAGGGCCAACATTAACGCCACCAATGCATCTATCATCATTGCAAACAATGGGAATAGAACTAACCGCATTGTTTAGAATATCACTGAAATGCTCAGCCCACCTAGCCATGACAGAATCCTCACCTTCTATAACCTTACCTTGTTTATCCTTCAAGCCCTGTATACCTGTTCGTTTTCTACCACACAAAACATTAACTATCTGGTACAGCTCTCTGCTGTTGTGCTGTCTAACTGCTTCCTCGGCTTTGTCAGCCAAACCATCAAGCCAAAGATTCTTATCAGCAGCTAACTGATCTTTTACACGTTTATTAAGTTCTCTGTAATGCTTTCTATTAGGACTAGTAGGGTATTGATTAAGGACATTCCTGCAGTTCGTTCTTTCCGAAATAAGCTCAAGTGCTTTATCACTCAGATAATTCTGTCTCTTCTGCTCCTTTTTTCCTAAAAGTGTACTGTTAGTGTCCAAAAAAGCCTGTTTAAAATGATCCCATTCTTCCTCAACTTCAGTAGTAAGCATACCATGACTGTCATAATGACTAAGTAACCTATCATGGTAAGCTTTGGCTATAACTGGGTCCTTCAGAGCTTCAGTATTAAAAGCAAATTTTTTAACCCTAGCACAACACTTTTTAAGTTTAAGTTGCAAGACACTTTTAACAAGATAATGGTCAGATCCAATTTCAGCTCCCCTATATGCCCTGGTATTTCTAACAGAACTAGCCCATTTGCTGTTAATTAATATATAATCAATCATATTCCTATGCAGCCCATCAGGTGAAACCCATGTGTATTTATGTATGTCGCGGTGTTTGTAATAAGTGTTAGTTATTCTGAAACCATTGAGTTTACTTACCTGTAGGAGACGTTGCCCATTGCCGTTGCAGCTACCAATACCAAAAGGGCCTATTACTCCTCCCCAAAGGTCAGAGTCAGTACCAACTTTGGCATTGAAGTCACCAAGAACAAGGATAATATCTCCTTTCTTGACTGAATTCAAAATTTCCTGAAGTTGTCTGTAAAACCTATCCTTCTCATCCTCATCAGCATCCTCAGTGGGGGCATAACAGCAGATAACATTCAAGTCTTTAATGCTTCTCTGAAATCTTGTTGTAAGAAACCTTTCATTAAAGCATTCGTATCCTAGAAGAGCATCACTAACATATCTGCTGAGAAGCAGACCCACGCCTTGGTGATGCTTTCCATCCTCCCTCCCTATAAAGAGAAATTTAAGATTATTTTTAAGAATCTGACCTTTATCTGATTGTGCCGAGTAGTTAGTGAGCTCAGATACTGATCAAAGAGCCTGATTACAGGCCCAGATAAGTTATGGATGTCTTTCTCTTGAAGTCACGCCTTCCTCATAGATCTTCTCTAGGGCGTGTGTAACTGACACGCCATTATCAGACCTCTGTGCAAGAAGCTTGCTTGAGAGGTAAATTATTATTAAATCATTCAAAAAGTTTCGCTGAGAAATTTAACAACTGAAATATAAAATAGTCAACAAAAATCTTATATAAATAACTAATAATTTGATTATGCATATTATGGCCTCTTTTTTTGAACACTGCTGCCAGGCATTTAATCTGTAGTTCTCAGGTTCGAGTCCCGCTTGGGTCAGCGTTGAGATTTATCTCCGCAAAATTCCCCGCCCTGCTCTCGGTCAATAAGGGATATCGATAGGCTTGAAAAGACCGCCGTCCTTCGGATGGGACGTTAAACCTTGGCCCCGTATATGGAAGAACCATTTCCAATGCACATTAAAGAACACGACTTGATGTGAGGTTACCATGTGTCTCCTAACAGCTGTCCAGTGGGTCCCCTCCCCCCACCTTCTCTGAAACCTTGGGGGGTCTTTGTGACCTGTTCATTTAGCCAATTGTGTGCGCCAGGCTCGTAATCTGTAGTTCCCAGGTTCGAGTCCCAGCTGGGTCAGCGTTGAGATTTATCTCCGCAAAATTCCCCGACCTGCCCACGGTCAGTAGGGGACACCGATGGGCTTGGAAAGGCCGCCGTCCGTCGAATGGGACGTTAAGCCGTGGCCCCGTGTGCGGGAGAGCCATACCCTGTGCACGTTAAAGAACACGCTGGATGGCTTGACGGGAGGCTACCATCTGTCTCCCAACAGCTGTTACAGTGGGTCCCCTTCCACAACCTTCTCTGAGCCTTCGGGGTCCATGTGACTTGGTCATTTAGCCCATGGTGTGCAAAAAAGTGCCGCTCATAGGTAAAACAACCCAACCCAATAATCCCTCCCTGCCCGCGATCAGTAAGGGACACAGATCGGCTTGGAAAGGCCTCCGTCAGTCGGATGTCAAGGAAACCGTAATACATCAGGCCTGGACAGCCTTCAGCAAATGGAAGGACGAAAGCAGAGAAATTAATTTTGCATAAACATTTAAGTGATTTAATTTGCTTAAAATTTATATTAAATCTATCTATTTTAAAACTAAATAAAATAGAATAATTTACTCCTTACGGTTTTATTAAAATAAATAACAATATTTTAAAATTAACTATGTAATTTTTAAAAGAGGTAACTACTGGTTGAATTTTTAGTAAAAGTTAGTATAATTAGAACTGCTCTATTTTTTTTTTCAAAATTAGGTGTTTTGTGCTTGCAGTGTACGGGTCTATTGTATAGAAGTGGCCTTGCTCGTGTGCAGGAGAGCTATACCATGTGCACGTTAAGGAACACGCTGGATGGCCTTGATAGGTAGCTACAATCAGTCTTGGTGTAGGGAATCGTTAGTCGAACATCTCTGTCAGAACTGGTCATCATAATGGGATCTCTAACTGCCCAACGATATGTTACATTTTGCAGCCAGTGGCTTTCCTATTTGTTCAGCAGCACGGAACTTTTTACCAGCAAGATAACGCCCGTCCCCACACAGCCCGCCTTAGTCTGCGCGAGCAAAACGTTCAGGTACTACCATGGCCAGCACGCTCGCCGGACCTTTCACCTATTGAACACGTCTGGGACATTCAGCTCCAACAACATCCAAGAGGTGCGCTAATCATTGTCGCTGAAATGGAACAGCGACTTCTCGCTATTTGGAGTACTATTCCTCAGGAGGATATTATAGAGGTGGACGATAGCTTTCCCCGCCGTGTTCATGAATGCATTGCTGTGCGGGGCGGGTTCAACATCATACTATATATGTCATATTTCATCATCATTGACCATATTTTTTTTTATTTTTTTTTTGATAATGTAATCAATCGCATATCTCAGTGTACGTTAACACCTGACTGCATTTTAATAAAATGACATCAATCCTTCCAGGTGTTGCAATATTTTTTTCCTGTAGTGTATTTATAGTGTGATCCATCAATATTATTTCATCTTATGTCTTACAAGGCATTGCCCAATTTATGAATGATGCCCTCATGGAATACAGATGCAAAAATCCCTCCTCATTTCGGCGGCTTTTGATATTTATTTCCATCTCTGCAAGCGCAGAAATGCCCTTGAACTGCAATTAAAGAAAGGAACTAACTCGAAGATTGAACGAAAATAATTATACTTTAATTTGTATGTCTAAACTTTCTACTGGTAGCCTTAATTAAATATGAAAACATAATATTGGTAATAAAAATTGATAAAATTTTAATAAAATCTTGGAAGAAAATAGTAATAAATAAATAAATAAATATATAAATAATAATGTAGCAAATAAAATTTTGGTAATAAAAATATCAATTTTCTTAAGACAAAGACCATACCAATTTAAAAACACCGGTTGTTGTCCCATCCTCAGATGTTAAGCAGCTTTGGGTTTGGGTTGGGTTGTTTTACCTCTTAGCGGCACTTTTATGCACACTATGGGTTAAATGGCCAGGTCAAAAGGACCCCGAAGGTTCAGAGAAGGTTGGGGGACCCACTGGAACAGCTGTTGGGAGACAGATGGTAGCCTCCCGTCAAGGCCATTCAGCGTGTTCTTTAACGTGCACAGGGTATGGCTCTCCAGTACACAGGGCCACTACTTAACGTCCCATCCGACGGACTGCGGCCTTTCCAAGCCCATCACTGTCCCCTACTGACCGTGGACAGGGCGGGGAATTTTGCAAAGAAAATAAGCAGCTTTGGGCGAGATCAGTACTTGTGAGGGTGACCATAGGGAATACCGCGTGCAATTGGCAAATTTTTGGCCTGTAAATGGTAGCTAGACATAAACTGGATGGATAGCTGTACTACCAGTCCCTAGTGATGATGCACAGAACTGGCCACTCAGCAACTAATGTCTGATCCAGCCTTCACGGGGTGCAGACCCTTAGTCTCTTTCAAAAGAGATACTTTCAAAAGAGATACTACTTTCAAAAGAGACCCTTAGTACCTTTCAAATGAGATATCATGTGGAAGAAAATGGAAGAGGAGGGCTGTCAGATCAGTGTGGCCTATTAATCTGATCATCTAAGGCCATATTTTTCTGCGGCGGGGGTGGCTCATTCGGTAGCGCGCCAGGCTCGTAATCTGTAGTTCCCAGGTTCGAGTCCCAGCTGGGTCAGCGTTGATATTTATCACCATAAAATTCCCCGCCCTGTCCACTGTCAGTAGGGGACACCGATGGGCTTGGAAAGGCCGCCGTCCGTCGGATGGGACGTTAAGCCGTGGCCCCGTGTGCGGGAAAGACATACCCTGTGCACGTTAAAGAACACGCTGGATGGCCTTGACGGGAGACTATCATCTGTCTCCCAACAGCTGTTCCAGTGGGTCCCATCCCCCAATCTTCTCTGAGCCTTCGGGGTGTATGTGACCTGGCCATTTAGCCCATGGTGTGCAAAAAAGTGCCGCTCAGAGGCAAAACAACCCAACCCATATTTTTCTTTCTTCAAAGGCTCAGAGATTGCTGAGAGAGGGGGCACACTGGCAGCTGTTGGAGGTAGATGGTAGCCTCCCCTAAAACCCATCCTTCATGTTCTTTATCGTGAAGAGAGTGTGGCACTCCCACACACGTGATCACGCCGCTTACCTCCAATCCGATGAATGGCAGCCTTTTCAAGCCCATCGGCTTCCCTGTCTGAGGGCAGGGAGGGGATGTTTTGGGGATATAAATCTTAACTCTGGCGCAGGCGGGACTCGAACCTGCGAACTGTAGATTACAAGCCTGGCTATCAGTGCAGATATAACTAATTTGTTGCTGAGTATATAGTCATAAAAATTACAACAGATATATAATATAAAAATAACGGCAGTTTATTCACGTAAGGAATAATATAATAATGCTGAATTACGTTCCTGTTTCTTTTGACCAACTTGATACATCGTTTTTGTTTTTAAGTATATTGTCCAAGCCCTGTAGTAGCTCTGGTAACCCATCTACATAGCTCTGGTTTAGGACAGCTCCATTGCTACTCCTAGTTCGACGACTACACCTCCTTCCGACAGACAGCATGCTTTTCAATACTGCTATGTGTCTTATGGCCTTGCCATAAGACACATAGCAGGCTTGAAAAGACCTGCTATGCAGGCTTGAAAAGACCTGGCCTCGCCATAAGGTGTTTTAAGTATGACAATCCTGTAAAGTTTGGCATAAAGCCATTATTATTAAAATCGTTATTATCTGACTGCATTACGAAGCAACGGATGGTTTAAATTTCATTCGGACTAAGCCATACTCATAGATATTTAAACAAAATATTCCACTTTTGATAGGTCAAGAAACGCTCTAGAACTTTTCATTTCAACCATATCGAAGGTTGTTGGGTTGTTTTACCTCTGAGCGGCACTTTTTGTGCACACCATGGGCTAAATGGCCAGGTCACATGGACCCCGAAGGCTCAGAGAAGGTTGGGGGAGGGGACGCACTGGAATAGCTGTTGGGAGACAGATGGTAGCCTCCCGTCAAGGCCATCCAGCGTGTTCTTTAACGTGCACAGGGTATGGCTCTCCCACACACGGGGCCAAGGCTTAACGTCCCATCCGACGGACGGCGGCCTTTCCAAGCCCATCGGTGTCCCCTACTGACCGTGGGCAAGGCGGGGAATTTTGCGGAGATAAATCTCAGCACTGACCCAGCTGGGACTCGAACCTGGGAACTACAGATTACGAGTCTGGCGCGCTACCGACTGAGCCACCCCCGCCCCCAGTAGTAAAAGAAGGACGTGTTGTATTGTGTTATATTGATTCAGAGTATAAAGGTTGTTTTTATTTCGTTCAAGATGAAGCCTAGTTCCATTGGTGAAAGGAAGTCAACGATAAATGTTTGTTTTTAAGTCTTCTTTTATGAGAGATCATTGTCAGATACCTCGCATTAATAAAATATAAAGAATTATTAAGGCAACTAAACAATATATCATAAATGAATTTCAACATAACTTTGTTTCAAGTTGTGAAATAATAGTGTTATGAATTAAATGGATGAAACTCAGCGTGGGTTCAGTTAACCCATTAATTCCTAAAGTAGAATTTATAATATTTTAAAGGTAGTACTTTTATTATAGACCAAACATACTTGTAAATAGGCAGTTGTGATAAAAAAAAAGTAATTTGTGACCACAGAAGCCACAGAAAAATGTTGCGTATACGCAACTTTGGGATTATCAGAACATGAATACTTAAAGTTGAAACATATGGAATTGTCTGAAGCAGTCTGCATGAAAATGAACTCGACACTTTTTACACATATATATTTCATTGCTTTTGCACTGTCGACATCTTCTTCTTGCTTTATTCTCCCGTTCAACTATAACATGGCCAATATTATCGAACTGTACTTGGGGGAGGGCTCAGTCGGTAGCGCTTCAGGCTCGTAATCATTATATTATTAGATATAAAGTATCTTCTCGAACTATCTATTCGAACTAAATAATATCTACTCGTAATCTGTAGTTCCTAGGTTCGAGTATATAGGGAGAAGGAAGGAAAAGATGGGGAAGAAAGAGATTGGAAAGAAAGTATAGAAGAGAGAAGGCAGAAAGAGATAGGGAGAATGAAGAAAGTGATAGGGAAGAAAGAAGACTGGAAAGAAAGTATAGAACAGAGAAGGTAGAAAGGGATAGGGAGAATGAAGAAAGTGATAGGGAAGAAAGAGGATTGGAAAGGGAGTATAGAAGAGAGAAGGCAGAAAGGGATAGGAGAATGAAGAAAGAGATAGGGAAGAAAGCAGATTGGAAAGAAAGTATAGAACAGAGAAGGCAGAACGGGATAGGGAGAATGAAGAAAGTGATAGGAAAGAAAGGAGATTGGAAAGAAAGTATAGAACAGAGGGGGCAGAAAGGGATAGCGAGAATGAAGAAAGTGATAGGGAAGAAAGAGGATTGGAAAAGAAGTATAGAACAGAGAAGGCAGAAAGGGATAGGGAGAATGAAGAAAGTGATAGGGAAGAAAGAGATTGGAAAGGGAGTATAGAAGAGAGAAGGCAGAAAGGGATAGGAGAATGAAGAAAGTGAAAGGGAAGAAAGTAGATTGGAAAGGAAGTATAGAAGAGAAAAGACAGAAAGGGATAGGGAGAATGAAGAAAGTGATAGGGAAGAAAGAAGACTGGAAAGAAAGTATAGAACAGAGAAGGGAGAAAGGTATAGGGAGAATGAAGAAAGTGATAGGGAAGAAAGAGGATTGGAAAGGGAGTATAGAAGAGAGAAGGCAGAAAGGGATAGGAGAATGAAGAGAGAGATAGGGAAGAAAGAAGATTGGAAAGGGAGTATAGAAGAGAGAAGGCAGAAAGGGATAGGGAGAATGAAGAAAGTGATAAGGAAGAAAGAAGATTGGAAAGGAAGTATAGGAGAGAGAAGGCAGAAAGGGATAGGGAGAATGAAGAAAGGTATAGGGAAGAAAGAAGATTGGAAAAGAAGTAGAGAAAAGAGAAAATTTATCATTTACGTCTAATTGGTCATTATCTGATAAGTGTATATTTTGTTTGATGGAATCAAATCTATTCCTACTCATGCAATGTCTTACCAATGGTATACCTTTGTCCTCATCCTTCGACCAATACATTTTTATAGCTGGTAAGGTATGGTAATCGGTAATAATCAATATACCACAAAAAAGCTTCAGACTTGCCTTGCTTAGTTCAAAAGAATGTCGATTATGATCATTCGCATATTTTTTTTAAATAACCAGCAATTTTTCCCCATACATCATCATTAAAATATAAACAAAAATTATCGTATGGAGACTCACCACTAATTTTGTTTTTAATTTCCTCTATCATAATATGTTCTTCTTTTTGTGGTAAACTTTTCTAAGTCGGAATTTCTTTTTTCCACTTCGGAATAACTTTTTTTGCTTTTGTTTTTGACAGCTGTTCTAGTAGAAGTTTTCACTTTCTTGGAACTTAATGCTGTAGATTGGTCTACTTCGACATCTTGAGCTTCATCAGGTAAATTTGTAGATTCTAGCTACGTCTGGCAAAACGTTTTCACTCTCACATATATCACCACTAATATCCTCCTCATCTGTAAGTTCGTCAATCGTTGGTGGTTTGTACACCGCGTCAATATTTTCAGTTTGTCGCAAATCGTCATCCTCTTCTAATATAGCCATTAGTTCTGCAGTTGACATAGGTCTATTTTTCCCCCACCACTGAGCCCAAATCATTTAAAAAGAAATATCCTAAGATAGCAAAACAACGATTTATTATTGAATGTATTTACATCATAATAAATACTTACTTGAACTATATATTTTTAGCTATACTGCCGAATTTACACTTCACTAATTACCTAACACCAATTATTGTTATACTAACAAGACGAAAACTTAGTTCAACTTCACAAATCTCTGAACACTGACGATGTCACTCGTATCAGAACTAAAATCGTAAGAATAGACTCGTTCGTAATGAGTCATCAAACGTGTGGCAGACATAATTTGCACATGTTGTGCAATCCCAATGTTTCGTAAACGCAACATTACTCTAAATGTTATACTGTGCAAAAACTAAAAAAACATTTCCTAATTATATGAAACGTTGTCTTGAATGAAATATATGTGAAGCTATTTTCATAAATTCTTAGGACATTTAGTATTTCTACATATCTTTTTTAGACCTGCAGAAAAGCTGTCAAACTACAAAAGATTAGATAGACTGTTTAGGTATAGTTTTAATATGAATAATAATTAGGCTTTTATTTTATATTTATAAATATGTATGCTTGGACATAAAAGACTATGTCCTTTATAACATACATTGGCTTAAAATTGGATTAGTAGGGAAATATATATATTTTTTTATTATTATTTGAATGAATTATTATTTTTATTATTATTTGAAGAATGTTTCGTTTAGGCAACGTTGGGGATTAATGGGTTAAATAATATATAACAATGATAATTCTGAAATAATGTAATTCATTACAAAAGTATGGATGATATCACTTATACAAACTAAATTCAACCAGTGCTTTTCGTATATGTGAGCATATCTACAATCTATCTAGAATGTTACAAACAACTAAATGCAATTACACCTATCCCTCGATTTACACTGAAGATAGGTTCCGCACAAAACCGTGTAAATCGAAATCCGTGTAATCGAAATCAAAACCGTGTAAATCGAAATCCGTGTAATCGAAATCAAAACCGTGTAAATCGAAACTGAATTATGTACATTTTAGTGTTTTTTTCGTTTTACACGGTTTTACATAGCAAAATCCAAGATTTCGATTTACGCGGAACCTATCTTCAGTGTAAATCGAGGGATATGTGTATATACCAAGTGATGAACTTTTCTGACAGAAAAGATCAGCTCTATCTACTTGACTAACATATTAACTATTCATTTTTATTGTCATGTCTCTTTTACAACTTTCACCTCAGCCTAAACAATCCTTTACGTTATCTTACTAGTTTTACTAACAAAATTCTACACTAAATAACTCTTTTAACCTCCCGCGAACTCACCACATAAAATACTTCTTCCATAGATTGTTTTGTCACGTAAAAAGATTAGACTAACTTCATTTCCTTTTGCATTTCAACTGTGTTTCATAACAACACTTTTTTTTTTCTTATTCTTTCAGTCAAGTTCGTTCGATGTCGCTGGTGACGTAGCTCTCACGCTGAAGTATACGCGAGCGTTCCTGACGAGTTTATCATAAATTCATTGTAGCACGTTCATCTGTCGTAACAATAGGTTCCATTTTTTTTTAGGGTTGGGTTGTTTTACCTCTGAGCGGCACTTTTTTGCACACCATGGGCTAAATGGCCAGGTCATATGGACCCCGAAGGCTCAGAGAAGGTTGGGGGAGGGGACCCACTGGAACAGCTGTTGGGAGACAGATGGTAGCCTACCGTCAAGGCCATCCATCGTGTTCTTTAACGTGCACAGGGTATGGCTCTCCCACACACGGGGCCACGGCTTAACGTCCCATCCGACGGACGGCGGCCTTTCCAAGCTCATCGGTGTACCCTACTGACCGTGGGCAGGGCGGGGAATTTTGCGGAGATAAATCTCAACGCTGACCCAGCTGGGACTCGAACCTGGGAACTAATGATTACGAGCTTGGCGCGCTACCGACTGAGCCACCATCGCCCCTTTGTATTAGGAGTAAATATTGACATCACAGAGGTCTGGATAGGAGCTTGTCAGTTTATATGCCATAGTACGTAAAAGCTCTATGAGGATGACAGGACCTCAGCATCAAAAGAAAACATACATCCATGATTTACCCGTGGCTCGAACCCAGATACTTTAGATCAGCAGCCAACCGCAGTAACCACACGGCCACGGGACGGTACTGTAGTATAAACATTATAAAATTAGTTAATCATAATATATCATTCTTCTTATGCTTTAACTTTTGCTGATGATCAGAAAAATTTGTGTCTAGATAGACACCTTCATCTAATAAAAAAAAAACTTCCTCAACCCTTCCGCGCCAGGCTCGTAATCTGTAGTTCCCAGGTTCGAGTCCCCGCTGGGTAAGCGTTGAGATTTATCTCCGCAAAATTCGACGTCCTGCCCACGGTCAGTAGGGAACACCGCTGGGCTTGGAAGGCCGCCGTCCGTCGGATGGAACGTTAAGCCGTGGCCCCGTGTGTGGGAAAGCCATACCCTGTGCACGTTAAAGAACACGCTGGATGGCCTTGACGGGAGGCTACCATCTGTCTCCCAACAGCTGTTCCAGTGGGTCCCCTCCCACAACCTTCTCTGAGCCTTCGGGGTCCATGTGATCTGACCATTTAGCCCATGGTGTGCAAAAAAGTGCCACTCAGAGGTAAAACAACCCAACCCAACCCTTCCGCAACCCTTCCACGGTATGCCAATGAGAATCTGACTTCGTAGCTTTATAACTTCTAAAATATGCATTTAATGGAAAAATGTAGCTGGTGATAAATTAAATATAATAATCAATTAAATCTCAATTTTCAACACTGTTCGTTCGGTACTTAAAGAGGTACGGAAGCTGGAATACGTAGAAATAAATTATTTTTATAAATATCATTAATAATTATCTAATATTGAAATAATCATTACTCAAACATTTAAAATGCTTATTTTATTAAATGGTTTGAAACAATGAGGGGGAGCGGGGGGATGGGCTCAGTCGGTAGCGCGCCAGGCTCGTAATCTGTAGTTCCCAGGTTCGAGTCCCAGCTGGGTCAGCGTTGAGATTTATCTCCGCAAAAATTGCCCGCCCTGCCCACGGTCAGTAGTGGACACCGATGGGCTTGGAAAGGCCGCCGTCCGTCGGATGGGACGTTAAGCCGTGGCCCCGTGTGCGGGAGAGCCATACCCTGTGCACGTTAAAGAACACGCTGGATGGCCTTGAAGGGAGGCTACCATCTGTCTTCCAACAGCTGTTCCAGTGGGTCCCCTCCCACAACCTTCTCTGAGCCATCGGGGTCCATGTGACCTGGCCACTTAGCCCATGGTGTGCAAAAAAGTGCCGCTCAGAGGTAAAACAACAACCCAATTTCTGAGGGAAATTCTGTTTAACCTTTCAAAGTCTAAATTATTGTCTCTAGAGTTCATTTGAACGATCTATAGATATCACTCGTGTAACACTGTGATGACTTTACGCTACGATGAATTGATGCTGCGATGAACTGACGTTGTCATTAATTGACTGCGGTGAATTAAGCGCAATGAATTGACGGGACTCCTCAAAATTTCATAATAACGAAACATGAAAGAGAATTATTGAAAGGTAAAGTCGGTAGAAAAGCACACACAAGGCAAAAAAAAAATACTCTCTCCGAGACAAAAAAAATATTAAAACTAAGCTAAACTTTAATTTTAGGGAAAACACTATCTATTCATATTTATGTGCAGTGTGTTTTACTGGATAGGTTGTAGAAACTTAGATGACTTTTCTTCATAGTCATAATATTTTATTCTGAAGCAGCAGCTGTTGTCGACAGTTGGGGATTCATAAGAGTATGTCTACAATTTGCTTGAACCATTTTTTTTAAGTCTGTCTGTTTGAATGCGTCCCTTCTCTCACGAGGGGCAGGGGTGGCTCAGTCGTTAGCGCGCCAGGCTCATAATCTGTAGTTCCCAGGTTCGAGTCCCAGCTGGGTGAGCGTTGAGATTTATCTCCGTAAAAATTTTCCCGCCCTGCATACGGTCAGTAGGGGACACCGATGGAAGTGGAAAGGCCGCCGTCCGTTGGATGGGACGTTAAGCCGTGGCTCCGTGTGCGGCAGAGTCATACCCTTGCACGTTAAAGAACACGCTGGATGGCCTTAACGGGAGGCTACCATCTGTCTCCCAACAGCTGTTCCAATGGGTCCCCTCCCCCAACCTTCTCTGAGCCTTCGGGGTCTTTGTGGCCTTGCCATTTAGCCCATGGTGTGCAAAAAAGAGCCGCTCAGAGGTAAAACAATTCAATCCAATCTTCTCTCACGCAAAGATGAAAAATGCATTACAGTTTGGGCACTGAAGTAGTTTTGAGGTCAACAAATTTCGTTGTATTTTCCAGCATTCCAGTTAATAAATTTATTAAAAAACAACTTGCCGTAGTTTTACGTCTTCTCAACCTTCGACATCAGCCAACACCTCCTACAACAGAAGGTCTGTGGCCCAGGTTATGACGTCAGCATAAGTAGTCATGTCAGTCAGTCAATCAAAAAAAAAAACTCTAGACTACCGGAAACTCGTGGCTTTTCGTCTCTCTCTTCCAGATCGTCAAGAATGTAGCAATTGCCTAAAAGCAAGACCTCACCTTAGTTCAAAGTTCCTTTAAATTCTTTCAAAAAGATCACAATTACACTGCTCACAAAAATCAGGGGATATTTCAAAATGAATGTGAAGCGATAAAAAAAGAAGCATTTGAATTGTTTTTATTAAACGAGAACATCGGAAAAGCAAAGGACAAGTCAAAGAAAGTTGTTCGATTATGAAAATGAGATGCAAAACCAACTCTGATGTCATTGGTGAAAATGCACTATTTAAAAGGCTGAAATTACTCGAGTATCAGCACGTTCTCTAATCTTGAAAGTGCACATCTTGCAATTTTCCAGCCCTTGCAATGCCCCTGAAACACGATTTGCCCGAATTCGAAGCCATAGGACGTCTTGAAGCTAGTCAAACACAGACGACAGTGGCAACAGCACTTGGAACATCCCAAAGCGTGATTAGCAGACTGTGGAATCGCTTTCAAGAGATTGGCACAGTACGAAGAAGACGAGGGCAGGGTCGCCCATCTGCAACAACAGCAAGAGATGACCGCTACTTGACCTTATTGGCAAGAAGGAACAGGCGCAACAATGCAACAGAGCTGCGGGGACAGTTCTTGCTGCCACTAGACAACGGATATACACCCAGACCATACGAAATCGGCTCCATCGTGTTGGACTGCATGCCCGGCGACCAATGGTATGCATTCCGTTATCTGCTGAACACCGTAGAACCCATAGAAGGTGGGCTGATGAGCATTGTCATTGGACCCGTGTTGAGTGGTCAACTGTCCTCTTCTCTGATGAGTCACGGTTCAGTCTGCAGCCTGACAATCATCGTGTCCTGATGTGGCGTGAACGAGGAACACGGGAGAATCCACGTTTCATGCGAGAAAAGGACTCATTCGGTGGTGGTGGAATCATGATATGGGCTAGCATCAGCATTGGTGGTCGTACCGACCTCCACGTCATCAGAAACGGATCGCTGTTCAGATATCGAGATGAGGTCCTGCACCCTATAGTGGTATCCTGTGCTGGAGCAGTTGGAAACAACTTTCTTTTCATGGACAATAATGTAAGGCTCCACCGTGCGCATCTCGGCAACAACATGCTTCAGGAGGCAGGAATCGAACGCATGGACTGGCCTACACATTTTCCAGACCTGAATCCCATTGAACATGCTTGAGATGCACTGGGAAGACGTCTGGCAAACTGTCCAATGCCTCCCACAACACTTCTTGAGCTGGACGTTGCCCTGGAGCAAGAGTGGCAGAGGATCCTACAAGAACTGCTGGACATTCTGATCCTGTCCATGCCCCATCGCTTTCAGTGTGTTTTGGCAGTCTTGGATGACCATACACCCAACTGAACAGTCAATGTGTGCCACTCTCGTCCAGTTTGACATACTTCTATTCACCCCCACCAATATGTCACTTGCTACTCAATCACGTCAATTGAGTTTGCATCTCATTTGCATAATCGAACAACTTTCTTTGACTTGTCATTTGCTTTTCTGATGTACTTGTTTAATAAAAACAATTCAAATGCTTCTTTTTTTATCGCTTCATATTCATTTTGAAATATCCCCTAATTTTTGTGAGCAGTGTATGTAAAAATTTCAAAGTTTCTCGAAAGCAAAATCTTCTTAAAGAGTGTTCTTCTTGGCCTAATAGACTTTTAAGATTCAATTCAGTAACATTATTTCTTTTTAGACTGTTTATTAATTTTCTCCTTTGATTTTCATATTCTCCACAATTAAGAAGCACATGTGATACTCTTTCTTCCACATTGCAATGAACACAGTTCGGAGAATTTACTTTTTTCATTTTGAATAAGAAATCGTTTAATAAAGTCGAGCCCGTTCTGAGCTTGGTGATACAGATAAATATTCCTTCTGGTCAAACCAAAGTTTCGAAAGGGAGAAATCTCATTCTCAATCATGCTTCGATGATTGAATCTCCCAGATGTTAATACCTAAAAATAATGTTGAAATGCTTCGTTGAATTTTTTCTTGATTAACTTCTTGAGGTGTGTATTTCCCATGTACTAGTAGAGGGATTTTTCATGCAAGAGTGCTGCTTTTGCCAAAAGGTCAGCGAATTCATTACCCTGGAACCCCACATGTGCAGGGATCCATTGTAGTATAAATTCTGCACCATTTTTCATGATGATTGCTGAGAATTTTAATATGCTCTGAAAAATTCTATTATTGCTGGATCGGCAGGGATCACCTTCAAGAAAATGTAAAGAGTAACTGCTGTCTGTTTATAGAACTTTTTTTGGTGTGACTGTTTAATGCACCATTTAAGTGCCAAGTCAATGGCGTACAATTCCGAGGTGAGAACTTCTGTTTACGTTTTGAAGTCGCACTGCTTCAAAATGCGAGACTTCGGGAACACAAAAGACAGCAGCCCCTCTTCCCAACCCACTCTCAAAAGATGCGTCCGTGAAGATCATCACATGATCTTTAGAATGGTTATAAATGAATTCTGAAGCAATTATGTTTTGAGCCGATATATCCATTTCTTTTTAGTGGAGAAACCAGGGATGGAAAATGAGCAATTTCCAGTAGGTTCCCTTACCCAACCTTCCTGAGCCTCCCTTGTGACCTGGCCATTTAGCCCATGTTGCGGAAAAAAGTGCTGCTCAGAAGTAAAACAAACCAAGTTGAATGCATTTTTTGAAATAATAATCTTTATTCATATTCATGCTTGTTATACAAGAGTTTAACAAATGACCCGCAAAGCATCTGCAGGAGAGAAGAATAATAACTTACATGAAAATACATAAGATATAGTTAGTTAGGTTTTTCAAAGTCATCGAATTATGTGAATTACAGTGGAAGCTCCATTGTGGTGGTTAAAACGTTTACATTGATATCAATGCCGAGAAGAAAATTTTCAGTCTTATTTTTAATTTCATTAATAAAATAATTTCCCTTGGTAAATGATTGAACACGTAAGGTATTGTATATGCCCTAGTACATTTCCCGTAATTGTTTAATATTTTTGGAAATTGGAAATAATTTTTGGATTATAATCTTGTTGTTTTTCCCATGAGAGATTTTTGATTTAATTTGATTGTCAAAAAATTATTTTAAACTGAATGTGTATTTGTAAAGGTTGTACAAAGTATGCCTAGATAATTTAGTCTTTCTTCACTATGATAAAATTAATTTATTATGTTGTGTGGGATTCTATTTTTAGCAATCAATGATTGAATAGTTTCTATTTTCTTTATATTTGTGAGGTTAGTTGAGCCGTATATTGACAAACCATATGTCAATATAGATTCACTGATAGCTTTGTAAACCAAAAATACATGTATGTGTGCTTCCAGCAAATTGTAGTTTGTAAAATTTAGATGCACATAGATGCAATTTCCCTGCTGACCTTTGAATAAGTATATTCCATCGTAAGGTTGTGTCCATGTAAAGTCCGAGATATTTATGGCTCTAAATACGCTTAATAACATCACAGCCGCAACAATCAGGGTCAGGAGTTCTCATCATATGACACAAGGGTTTGCAGTTTTTTATTGCATAAGATGAAAGATCATAATATCCTGGTGAATGAAAGCTCATCCATTTGGTTCTATGCGAATTTTTGTAAATACGATTAATGTGAGATCAGTTAATAATTTTGTTAAAAATCATCCTGCGTATCTCGGACTGCATCGCCTATATTGTGATTCACGTTAACCAAGGTGGTGTCATCAACATATAAAATATATATGAAGAACCCTTCAGTTTAAGGTTAGCTACATCATTAATATAAATAATGAATAAGAGCGGACCTAAAATTGAACCTTGTGGGACACCAGTGTACACTGTTCTCTTCTAATTTAAAATGTCATTAATTTTATTAATGCACTCAGTTTATTATGCACTTATTTTTTTAAATAATTTTCCAACTATTTAAGTGTAATACCTCGAATACCATAGGTATACAATTTTTGAAGTGCAATATCGTGAACTAATGTATAAAATGCTTTACAAAAGTCCAGAAAGATAGCAACTGCTTTTTTTCCGTTGTTTAAAGTTCCGTTAATGACGTCAGAAAAGTCCGTTAAAAGTGTAACAGTATTTTTATTTTTGTGGAAACCATATTGCTTTTCACTAATAATGTTATGTTTTTTCAAGAAATTGGCTAGAACATTAGATACATATCTTTCAAGTATTTTGTGAAGAACGGGTGAAATGGCAATGGGACTATAGTTAGTGCAATCGAATTTGGTTCCAATTTTGAAAATTGGCCTTAAAATAGTAATTTTGGGTTTGTTAGGGATGTTTCCTGTAGATATTGGGTTGGGTTGTTTTACCTCTGAACGGCGCTTTTTTGCACACCATGGGCTAAATGGCCAGGTCATATGGACCCCGAAGGCTCAGAGAAGGTTGGGGGAGGGGATCCACTGGGACAGCTGTAGGGAGACACATGGTAGCCTCTCGTCAAGGCCATCCAGCGTGTTCCTTAACGTGCACAGGGTATGGCTCTCCCGCACACGGGGCCACGGCTTAACGTCCCATCCGACGGACGGCGGCCCCTCCCAAGCCCATCGGTGTCCCCTACTGACCGTGGGCAGGGCGGGGAATTTTTGTGGAGATAAATCTCAACGCTGACCCAGCTGGGACTCGAACCTGGGAACTACAGATTACGAGCCTGGCGCGCTACCGACTGAGCCACCCCCGCCCCTTCCTGTAGATATGCTTTCATTGATAAAGTTGGTCACGAGATCAGTTAAGTAGATTTTGCACGCTTTAATGTGTTTTACATGTACCTGATCGTATCCACAAGATTTTCTTTCATTTAAGTCACTTAGAATTTTGAAAGTTTCTTGTTTTGAGATGGGAGGAATAAAAATTGAGGGAATAGAATGTTGGATATGTTTAGGAACTGTAGAGAGGTTCTGTATACGGTTATCGTCTCTAAGATGGACAATAATGTCTGCTGTTGTTAAATTTCTCTGCTGCTTGAGTTTCAGTTCATGAAGTTTCAGCTCTTCATTGAGTTTCAGTTCATGAAGAATGTGCTTGTGGCACATTCTTCATGATAAAATCGGCAATGGCAGTTTTACCTTTATTGTTCATAATTTGGTTGATGAGTTCCGAATTTTGCTTTCGGTTTTTTTTACAGGACTCAAATTGTTTGAAGTAATATTTTTTTTCCTGCCTAATAAGGTACGTGTCTGTGTTTCTTAAGTTTGTGTATAGTAGTTTAAGATTTCTGCTTCTATTGCTGTTTTTGTAGTCAACCGAAGCCGATTCTCTTTTTCTTATTAAGTTTAGTATTTCCTGATTTATCCAGTCTTTGCAGCAATTGCGTTGGGTTGGGTTGTTTTACCTCTGAGCGGCACTTTTTTGCACACCATGGGCTAAATGGCCAGGCCACATGGACCCCGAAGGCTCAGAGAAGGTTGGGGGAGGGGACCTACTGGAACAGCTGTTGGGAGACAGATGGTAGCCTCCCGTCAAGGCCATCCAGCGTGTTCTTTAACGTGCACAGGGTATGTCTCTCCCGCACACGGGGCCACGGCTTAGCGTCCCATCCGACGGACGGCGGCCTTTCCAAGTCCATCGGTGTCCCCTACTGACCGTGGGCAGGGCGGGGAATTTTGCGGAGATAACTCTCAACACTGACCCGGCTGGGACTCGAACCTGGGAACTACAGATTACGAGCCTGGCGCTCTACCGACTGAGCCACCCCCACCCCAGCAATTGCGTTGTTTAATTTTTGATGCACCCGAAAGTTTATTAAATTTGTTACTTTTAACAATCACGGTATATTTTTTTATGAATGCTTCATAAAGTACGTCTATTGGTTCTGAATTTACGTCTATTGATTCTGAATTTGGGGTTTCGTTTCCAGTGCTTCTCTCCAGCCAGTTTGTTAGACTAATTTCTTTGCCTATGTATTTATGTTCTAAGATAGTTTTTGTGTTAAAAGCGCTGTCTAGCTTTTTAGTGTAATTGGACGAATTCCCAAGTTTTTTTCCCCGCAAGTTGACGCAATTAAATAGTGGACTGCGATTCTTCTGCAAAAAATTATCGAATTTGTGTCGAATTTAATGTCAAGTCGGAGGTTAATGTGATCAATGCATGTCTCAGAGAGAGTCACCAATGATGCCTTACCTAGTTGGTTGGCTGTTTAATCTCTGAGCGCACTTTTTGCACACAATGGGCTAACCGAACAGGTTACATAGACCCCGAAGGTTCAGACAAGGTTAGACGAGGGTACCAACTGGAACAGCTGTTGGGAGACAGATGGTAGCCTCTCGTCAAGGCCATCCAGCGTGTTCTTTAAAGTGCACGGGGTGTTTTTCTAGCACACGAAATACGGCTTAACATCCCAACAGACGCACGGTGGCCTTTACAAGTCCATTGGTGTCCCCTACTGACCGTGGGCAGGGCGGAAAATTTTCCGGAGATAAATATCGACGCTGACCCAGATAGGTTGGGTTGGGTAGTTTTACCTCTGAGCGGCATTTTTTGCACACCTTGGGCTAAATGGCCAGGTTACATGGAATCCGAAGGCTCAGAAAAGGTTGGGGGAGGGGACCCACTGGAACAGCTGTTGGAGACAGATGGTAGCCTCCCATCAAGGCCATCCAGCGTGTTCTTTAACGTGCAAAGGTATGGCTCTCCCGCACACGGGCCACGGCTTAGCGTCCCATCCGACGGACGACGGCCTCTCCAAGCCCTTCGGTGTCCCCTACTGACCGTGGGCAGGGCGGGGAATTTTGCGGAGATAAATCTCAACGCTGACCCAGTTGGGACTCGAACCTGGGAACTACAGATTACGAGCCTGGCGCGCTACCGACTGAGCCAACACCGCCCCAACCCAGATAGGACTCGAACCTGGGAACTGCAGATTAAGCGCCTGGCGCGCTACCGACTGAGCCACACTCGCCCCATATTTCATGGCGCAAATGAATGAAACACCATATATGACATAAAACAATAAATACCCAGAAGTTACATGGGTCTCGATACAATGACACAGATCCGGCATGCACAAAATATTTAGTTTCATGGGAGAAGGTCTGTGAATGAGATTTGATTATGGTTTCGCAATTACTGAGATATACCACCGTCCAGGAAACGTTAAAATAATATCAATAGGGAATAAAATTATGTAGCTGTTATTTATATCTATTTTTAGTGCCGGACATATGCTATGTGGGTAAAATAATTCTTCCCAGAGATAAGCGCTTTGAATTTTCTCAGCAGGTAAACAAGTTTAAGATTTCGTACAAGACGATACACTATATTGCAAAAAGTGTCCGGTTGGGTTGTTTTACCTCTGAGCGGCACTTTTTTGCACACCATGGGCTAAATGGCCAGGTCACATGGATCCCGAAGGCTCAGAGAAGGTTGGGGGAGTGGACCCACTGGAACAGCTGTTGGGAGACAGATGGTAGCCTCCCGTCAAGGCTATCCAGCGTGTTCTTTAACGTGCACAGGGTATGACTCTCCTGTGCACCTGTGCTCCTGTGCAACCTGGGAACTACAGATTACGAGCCTGCCGCGCTACCGACTGAGCCAACCCCGCCCCAGTTATTGGTGAGAAACTGTTTGCCACAGAGGACTTCTAGTGTGATGATTGGATTGTTTAACTCTCCGAGCTGCTCTTTTTTGCACAGAATGGGTTGGTTGGTTGTTTTAACTCTGAACGGCATTTTTTTGCACACAATGGGCTAAATGGCCAGGTGAAAAGGACCCCGAAGGCTCAGAGATGGTTGGGGGAGTGGACCCACTGGAACAGCTGTTGGGAGACAGATGGTAGCCTCCCGTCAAGGCTATCCAGCGTGTTCTTTAACGTGCACAGGGTATGACTCTCCTGTGCACGTTAAAGAACACACGTTAAAGTCCCGCACACGGGCATGGCTTAACGTCCCATCCGACGGACGGCCGCCTTTCCAAGCCCATCGGTGTCCCCTACTGACCGTGGGAAGGGCGGGAATTTTGCGGAGATAAATCTAAACGCTGACCCAGCTGGGACACGAATCTGGGAACTACAGATTAGGAGCCTGGTGCGCTACCGACTGAGCCACCCCCGCCCCACAAAAAGTGTCCGGACACTTTCATGTTAAGTGAACGAATAGCCACATTCAAATCTACCTAACTTTGAAAATAAGCTTTTTACGGAAAAAAGTCACTGGGCATAAATTGAAGATCCCGGTCAGAGCTCTTGAAATCTCTGCTTTCTGTAAGAAAAATATCTTTATCTAATATCTAACGAGTTATGGAAGCTATAATATTTAATAACAGATATCACACACCACACTTCCATAACATTCCCCCCCCCCCATAAATTGATGAAAACTTCAAAAATCATTACTCAAAATATCGCACTTATATTGCGAACAATTTGTTAAATCAGTTGTGATTTAACTTTTTGAAATAAATTTTCAAAACTAGCAAAATTTTCACTTAAATATTTCAACTTCCATAACTCTTTAAATATTAGATTAATATTATAGAAATAGAGATTTAGAGAGTTCTGACCGAGATTTTCAATTCATGTCTGGTGACCTTTTTCTGTAAAAAGCTCAGTTTAAAAGTTAGGTAGATTTCAATGTGGCTATTCGTTCACTTAACATGAAAGTGTCCGGACACTTTTTGAAATATAGTGTAGTGTGTCTGTAGGAGAATTACTTGGAGATAATCACTAATCCCACGGGGCGGGGGTGTCTCAGTCGGTAGCGCGCCAGGCTCGTAATCTGTAGTTCCCAAGTTCGAGTCCCAGATGGGTCAGCGTTGAGATTTATCTCCGCAAAATTCTCCACCCTGCCCACGGTCAGTAGGGGACACCGATGGGCTTGGAAAGGCCGCCGTCCGTCGGATGGGACGTTAAGCCGTGGCACCGTGTGCGGGAGGGCCATACCCTGTGCACGTTAAAGAACACGCTGGATGGCCTTGACGGGAGGCTACCATCTGTCCTCCAACAGCTGTTCCAGTGGGTCCCCTCCCCCAACCTTCTCTGAGCCTTCGTGGTCCATGTGGCCTGGCCATTTAGCCCATGGTGTGCAAAAAAGTGCCGCTCAGAGGTAAAACAACCCAACTAATCCCACGATCCGAGAGTTTTACCTTGTTCAAGGGGACGGAGATGGAGATAGACCTTCTCGGGGAAGTGTCACCATTCTCGTGATCGCGGCCAATTTTTTGGGGAGGGCTTATTTTCTGGTATTGAATACCTTACAGTGGTGGGATGCGATGGCTTAATGGGTAGCTCACCAGGCTCTTAATCTGAAGTTCCCAAGTTCGAGTGACACCTAGACCTGCATCGAGATTTACCTCTGCAAAAAGTTCTGCATTCAGTTATTAGGGGACACCAATGAACTTGGAAAAGCCACCGTCTGTCGGTTGGGAAATAAAGCCGTGGTCTCATGTGTGGGAGAGCCATACTCTATGCATATTAAAGAACATACTGGTTGGACTTGACGGAAGGCTTTTATTTGTCTCCTAACAACTGTCCACTGGGTGGCCTTCCTTAACCTGCTTTGAAATATTCGGGTTTGGATTAGATTGTTTTACCTCTGAGCGGCACTTCTTTTGCACACCATGGGCTAAATGGCCAGGCCACAAGGACCCTGAAGGCTCAGAGAAGGTTGGGAGAGGGGACCCACTGGAACAGCTGTTGGGAGACAGATGGTAGCCTCCCGTCAAGGTCATCCAGCGTGTTCTTTAAAGTGCACAGGGTATGGCTCTGCCGTACACGGGGCCACGGCTTAACGTCCCATCCGATGGACGGCGGCCTTTCCAAGTCCATCGGTGTCCCCTATTGACAGTGGGCGTGGAAATTTTGCGGAGATAAATCTCAAAGCTGACCCAGCTGGGACTCGAACCTGGGAACTACAGATTACGAGCCCGGCGACGCTCAGAGGTAAAACAACCCAGCCTTACAGTACACTAAGTTGCAGTGAGATTAAACTAAGTATTGTGGTTCTAGCTCTGATGTCTAGGAGAAGATATCGAACAAACAGATTGAGTTCATTTGCCTCCAAGCGGCACTTTTGTCGCACACAGTGAGTTAAATTGCCAAGTCACAAGGACCCCGAGGTCTCAGAGATAGTTGGGGGACGGGAACCCAATGGACGGCTGTTAGGAGACAGATGATAGCCTCCCATCAAGGCCATCCAGTGTGTTGTTTAACGTGTACAGAGTATGGCTCTCCCACACACGGGGCATGACTAAACGTCCCATTCGTCCGAGGGGGCCTTTCCAAGCCCATCGGTGTCCCCTACTGACCGAGGGCATGGCGGACAGTTTTGGGGAGATAAATCTCACCAAACTCCTATCCTAGATGGAACTCGAACCTGCGAACTTCTGATTACGAGCCTGGTGCGATAACGACTGCGTACCCCTTTTCAAACAAACAGACAAATCAGCTATACATTTATATAGATTAAACGCCAGGATCGTAGCCTCTGCTTCAATTGTAGCCAGTGATGTATCGAAGCTGGGTGAGCTCTGGAATTTAAATTGCTATTTCCTTAGATTTCATGAGATTTTGGATTAGACAGAGAAACGGAAACAAGTTACTGATCATTTAAAGTCAGAGATATCTGAAAGTTTATTTTCGTTTATTTTAAATATTTAAGTCGAGCAATATATTAAAGAGTGCGGTTGCAAATAAAAAGTCATCACGACTTCTTTAAAGGGAAAAAACGTTATTTTTAATATAACTCATTATTCAACATAAATTCATTTTTTCGAGGGGGATGCTTCCCCCCCCTTTTGCAAGCGACAACGGGAAGAAGAGAAATCCTAAAATCCCTGTAGTTGGATTGGCCTCGCATTGGTTACGTACAAGGGTAATTTAATTAGTTCTCCTTGAGATAATAGATGGCGCCACTAATCAGTAATGTTTACCAAATGGTAAACATTTCTGAGATTTTACAGATTGTAAGTTGGGTTGTTTTACCTCTGAGCGGCACTTTTTTGCACACCATAGGCTAAATGGCCAGGTCACAAGGACTCCGAAGGCTCAGAGAAGGTTGGGGAGGGGAGCCACTGGAACATACGTTGGGAGACAGATGGTAGCCTCCCGTCAAGGCCATCCAGCGTGTTCTTTAACGTGCACAGGGTATGGCTCTCCCGCACACTGGGGCCACGGCTTAACGTCCCATCCGACGTACGGCGGCCTTTCCAAGCCCATCGGTGTCCCCTACTGACCGTGGGCAGGACGGGGAATTTTGCGGAGATATATCTCAACGCTGACCCAGCTGGGACTCGAACCTGGGAACTACAGATTACGAGCCTGTCGCGCTACCGACTGAGCCACCCCCGCCCCAGAGATTGTAAGAAACTTAAGCTTCATTTAAAATGACGATATTTATTTATGATCGTCATTTAAAAATTTAAAACAGAGTTTATGTTTCATCTTCTTACATAGAAAAAATATTTTATGAGACCAGACTGAAAACACAGTTGAAGGAGCATATATAATCTGTGGATGCATCCTTAACTTTTCGGCATTCCTTTGTAAAAGAAAGAACATAATTCCAGAGCGCATCTCACGATGCCGAGTGGTGGGTCCGTCAGTTCTTCCAGCAGTGGGGAAAAATCGGGCCAGGGAACGGAAATTGCAGCTTTCTTGGCTGAACTTGAAGTTAAATTTCCTGTCTCGTAAAAACTCCCCTACGCCGGCCATTCAGTTGGAGCTGGTCTCTCTACAGAACCAGATCCAATGCTACTCGATAAGTAGCGAGAGGGGTATCGCGTCAGGTCGCGCACCTCCCGCCTGGATGCCGAGGGGAATTCTCTCGCCACTTCTTCAAGCGAGAGAGAGACAATGGTCAGGACAGAGGTTTCGTTTTCTTAGCCGGCCGGGGGGCGTGGGTGACTCAGTCGGTAGCGCGCCAGGCTCGTAAACTGTAGTTCCCAGGTTCGAGTCCCAGCTGGGTCAGCGTTGAGATTTATGTCCACAAAAATTCCCCGCCCTGCCCACGGTCAGTAGGGGACACCGATGGGCTTGAAAAGTCCGCTTTCCGTCTGATGGGACGTTAAGCCGTGGCCCCGTGTGCGGGAGAGCCATACCCTGTGCACGTTAAACAACACGCTTAATGGCCTTAACGGGAGGCTACCATCTGTCTCCCAACAGCTGTTACAGTGGGTCCCCTCCCCCAACCTTCTCTGAGCCTTCGGGGTCCATGTGACCTGGCCATTTAGCCCATAGTGTGCAAAAAAGTGCCGCTCAGTGGTAAAACAATCCAATCCAATCCTTAGTCGGCCGGTCCATCAGACGGCCGCTGTCCGTCTGATGGGACATTAAGCCGTCGCCCCGTATGTGGGAGAGCTATACCCTGTGCACGTTAAAGAACACGCTGGATAGCCTTGACGGGAGGCTACCATCTGTCTCCCAACAGCTGTTCCAATGGGTCCCCTCCCCCAACATTCTTTGAGCCTTCGGGGTCCATGTGACCTGGCCATTTAGCCCATGGTGTGCAAAAAAGTGCCGCTCAGTGGTAAAACAATCCAATCCTTAGTCGGCCGGAATGGTCAACAATTAAGTCGCACAGAGGACATGCTGGCCCATGCTGCTGACTTTTATCAGGATTTGTTTGCCGAAGGTACCGTTCAACGCAGCGAATCGGACTCTTTCTTCGAGTTGTTGCCTCGACTCCAGCCCGAGGTGAACGTGACTTTGGAGCGGCCTGTTACGTTGCAGGAGTGCATCAAAGCTCTCTCATAACTCCGCAACAGTAAGAGTCCTGTTAGCGATGGGTTACCAGTTGAGTTGGGTTACCCCTGGGCCCTCTCCTCATTGATGTTTACCAGCGTTGCTTTGATGAAGGTTTGCTGTCCACCTCCCAACACGGTGGGGTCGTAACGCTTCTTTTGCAAGGATGAGGCAAAGCGGCCAGCGTTGCTTTGATGAAGGTTTGCTGTCCACTTCCCAGCACGGTGGGGTCGTAAAGCTTCTTTGCAAGGATGAGGCAAAGCAGCCAGCGTTGCTTTGATGAAGGTTTGCTGTCCACCTCCCAGCATGGTGGGGTCGTAACGCTTCTTTGCAACGAGGAGGTAAAGCGGCCAGCATTGCTTTGATATAGGTTTGATGTCCACCTCCCAGCACGGTGGGGTCGTAACGCTTCCTTGCAAGGATGAGGCAAAGCGGCCAGCGCTGCTTTGATGAAGATTTGCTGTCCACCTCCCAGCACGGTGGGGTCGTAACGCTTCTTTGCAAGGATGAGGCAAAGCGGCCAGCGTTGCTTTGATGAAGGTTTGCTGTCCACCTCCCAGCACGGTGGGGTCGTAACGCTTCTTTGCAAGGATGAGGCAAAGCGGCCAGCGTTCCTTTGATGAAGGTTTGCTGTCCACCTCCCAGCACGGTGGGGTCGTAACGCTTCTTTGCAAGGATGAGGCAAAGCGGCCAGCGTTGCTTTGATGAAGGTTTGCTGTCCACCTCCCAGCACTGTGGGGTCGTAACGCTTCTTTGCAAGGATGAGGCAAAGCGGCCAGCGTTGCTTTGATGAAGGTTTGCTGTCCACCTCCCAGCATGGTGGGGTCGTAACGCTTCTTTGCAACGAGGAGGTAAAGCGGCCAGCATTGCTTTGATGAAGATTTGATGTCCACCTCCCAGCACGGTGGGGTAGTAACGCTTCTTTGCAAGGATGAGGCAAAGCGGCCAGCGTTGCTTTGATGAAGGTTTGCTGTCCACCTCCCAGCACGGTGGGTCGTAAGGCTTCTTTGCAAGGATGACGCAAAGCGGCCAGCATTCCTCTGATGAAGGTTTTCTGTCCACCTCCCAGCACAGTGGAGTCGTAACGCTTCTTTGCAAGGTTGAGGCAAAGCGGCCAGCGTTGCTTTGATGAAGGTTTGCTGTCCACCTCCCAGCACGGTGGGGTCGTAACGCTTCTTTGCAAGGATGAGGCAAAGCGGCCAGCGTTGCTTTGATGAACGTTTGCTGTCCACCTTCCAGCATGGTGGGGTCGTAACGCTTCTTTGCAACGAGGAGGTAAAGCGGCCAGCGCTGCTTTGATGAATATTTGCTGTCCACCTCCCAGCACATAGCGCGCCAGGCTCGTAATCTGTAGTTCATAGGTTCGAGTCCCAGCTGGGTCAACGTTGAGATTTATCTCCGCATATATTCCCCGCCCTGCCCACGGTCACTACGGGACACCAATGGGCTAGGAAAGGCCGCCGTCCGTCGGAGGGGACGTTATTCCCCGCCCTGCCCACGGTCAGTAGGGGACACCGATGAGCTAGGAAAGGCCGCCGTCCGTCGGGTGGGACGTTAAGCCGTAGCCCCGTGTGTGGGAGGGCCACTGCACCTGTGCACGTTAAACAACACGCTGGATGGCCTTGACGGGAGGCTACCATCTGTCTCCCAACAGCTGTTCCAGTGGGTCCCCTCACCCAACCTTCTCTGAGCCTTCGGGGTCCATGTGACCTGGCCATTTAGCCCATGGTGTGCAAAAAAGTGCCGCTCAGAGGTAAAACAACCCAACAACTTGTTTATTACACAATGGGTTAAATTGCCAGGTTACTAGAACCCTGAGAGCTCAGAGAATGTTGGGAGACAGATGGTAGAATCCCGTCATAAGCCATCCAGTTTTTTCTTTAGCGTGCACTGGGTATGTCTATTTCGCGCACAGGCCAACGACTTAACATTCCACTCGACGGACATGGCTTTTCCAAGCCCATAGGTGTCGCCCTAGTGACCGAGAGCAGGGTGAAGAGTATTGCAGAGATCAATTTCACCATTGGCCCAGTTGGAAATCGAACCCGGAACTGCAGATTACGATTCTGGCGTCTACACATTGAGACACCCCCGCCCCACGGCTTTAAAGAATTTCTTAAAAAATGCGCGAAATATAAGCGTTTAATAAAAAATAATTGCCGTCATTACCTTTCTAGTATTTTTAGGGAGGGTAGGCATGCTCTCCTCCCTCCCCTAGATTCTGTCCCCCATTCTACCATCAAATTAAATATTTCTAGCATACATAGATCGCCGTCCCATGGTCGAGTGGTTAGCGCGCTTGGCTACTGATCTAAGGGACCTGGGTTCGAGCCCCGGTAAGTCATGGGTATATGTGTCGTTTTTCTGCTGAGGTCGTGCCATCCTCTCAGACCTTCAACTATGGCATAAAAACTGACAGGCTCTTGTCACACCTCTGTGTCAAGCAGCTGCTTGAGGAGGTATTTATTTATACATAGATCGCATGTAATATTTGTTTTCGGTATTTTTCAACTGTTTTTTAGCATTAGAGAGCGCTATTGAATCTATTGCTAAATTCTGAAATTCCGAATCCTAGCGTTTCATCAATACAATCGAACCCAAAGAGATTGAATCTCTGAAATGAAAAAAAGCTGAATATCTTTTCATCTTTTGAAAACGTATCATAAAAGAACTTAAAAAAATGCCGCCCTGCCCACGGTCAGTAGGGGACACCAATGGGCTTGGAAAGGCCGCCGTCCGTCGGATAGGACGTTAAGCCGTGGCCCCGTGTGCGGGAGAGCCATGCCCTGTGCATGTTAAAGAACACGCTGGATGGCCTTGACGGGAGGCTACTATCTGTCTCCCAACAGCTGTTATAGTGGGTCCCCTCCCCCAACCTTCTCTGAGCCTTCGAGGTCCATGTGACCTGGCCATTTAGCCCACGGTGTGCAAAAAAGTGCCGCTCAGAGGTAAAACAACCCAACCCAAGTTAAAAAAATGTCAGTTTCGATTTCATCGCCCTTTAAAGCTGCGGCTAATTCAGTAGTCCCACCGACTACAAAAAATAACTTTTTTTAAACTATTTCTTAAAGAAGAAGAATTGGGTGGCTCATTTGGTAGCGCGCCAGGCTCGTAATCTGTAGTTCCCAGGTTCGAATCCCAGCTGGGTCAGCTCTGAGATTTATCTCCGCAAAATTCCAAGCCCACGGTCTGTAGGGGACACCGATGGGCTGGGAAAGGCCGACGTCCGTCGGATGGATGCAAATCCGTGGACCCTCGTACTGTAGAGCCATACCCTGTGCACGTTAAAGAACACGCTGGATGGCCTTGACGGGAGGCTACCATCTGTCTCCCAACAGTTGTTCCAGTGGGTCCCCTCCCCCAACCTTCTCTGAGCCTTCGGGGTCCATGTGACCTGGCCATTATACCATGGTGTGCAAAAAAATGCCGCTCAGAGTTAAAACAAACCAAACAAACCTCGTCATCATCATCATCATCATCATCATTCTCAAGCAGCCATGGGCTAAGGAGATCCAACCAGACCGTGCAATTTAGTTCTCCAAGCAAGTCTATCCTGAGCTACATCTACTGCATCTGGCCACCATCACTAAACCAATTCTAACAAGGTCCTGTTTGACATTGTCTGCCCACCGCATTCTAGGTCTCCCCTTCTTTCTGAGGCCTTTAGGCACACTGTTCATAACAATATTCGCCAATCGATAATTATTCATACGGGCAACATGGCCAAACCAACGGAGTCTCTCTCTGCAAAATATGCTGCTTAAAGGAGGTTGCAGACTTCTTTGCCTAACCTCATCATTAGTTACAAAGTTTAACCACCTAATACCCAAGATACTACGTAAGCATCTAGAATCAAAAGCATCTAGTTTCCTGTTATCTTGTTTACACAGCGTCCAAGTTTCACTACGATAACTAACATCAGAAAGAACCAAATTATTACACAGTCTAATTTTGGTCTTTAGGTGTATACGCCTATTTCTCCACAATCTCCATAGATTCTTAAAAGTACCGGCAGCAATCCCTATTCGTCTGTTAATCTCATGCCGCACATCACCAGTATCTGTTATATATCTCCCAAGGTAATTAAACTGTGACACCTGCGCAAGACTGCAACCATTCAGATGAACTGAATGACAACCTGCCTGACCAATTTTCATCACTTTAGTTTTCTCTCTGTTTATAACCAAACCTACTCTACTACCAGTCTCATCAACAGCTCGAATGAAAGAGGGCTAAATCATCAACATAATCTAAATCAGAAATTTTCGTATCTCCAGCCCATTTAAGGCCAAAGTCTTGAAGTGAATTTCGCATAACATTATCAATAACCAAACTAAACAGAAAAGGAGACAAAATGCACCCTTGTCGAACACCAGAAGTAATACTAATCCAATTGCTACAAGCCATACCAACTCTCACACACGACTCAGTGTTATTATAGAGAGCTTTCATTATGTTAACTAACTTGTCTGGTATACCATATGATCTCACAATCAATCACAAATTATTACGATCGAAAGAGTCGAAAGCCTTTTTGAAATCACCAAAGCTGGCTACCAAAGGTTTCTGAAAATCTAAACATTTCTCAAGAATCTGCCTAAGTGAAAATATGTGATCCACACATCCCCTACCACTTCTGAATCCACATTGCTCATCACGCAATTGCCTGTCAACCAGATTCTTAATTCTATTAAGCACAATTATGGAAAGAACGTTACCTGGAACAGAGAGTAGGCTGATACCCCTATAGTTATCACAAGAACTGCGATCACCTTTCTTGAAAATAGGGATAATAATAGCTCTGGTAAAATCCTTAGGAACCATGCCTTTATCATAAAAGACATTCAGAATTTCAGTCATCCAAGTGGTAACCGAAACATTCCCAGCTCTAAGCATTTCCGTAGTAATTTCATCTACCCCTGGGGATTTATGTAGTTTAAGTTTAGAAACAGCCACAATAACTTCAGATTGTGTTATAGGGCCAACATTAAAGCCACTAATGCATCTATCATCATTGCAAAACAATGGGAATAGAACTAACCGCATTGTTTAGAATATTACTGAAATGCTCAGCCCACCTAGCCATGACAAAATCCTCACCTTCTATAACCTTACCCTGTTTATCCTTCAGTCCCTGTATACCTGTCCGTTTTCTACCACACAAAACATTAACTATCTGGTACAGCTCTCTGATGTTGTGCTGTCTAAATGCTTCCTCAGTTTTGTCAGCCAAACCATCAACCCAAAGATCCTTATCAGCAACTAACTGATCTTTTACACGTTTATTAAGTTCTCTGTAATGCTTTCTATTAGGACTAGTAGGGTATTGATTAAGGACATTCCTGCAGTTCTTTCTTTCCGAAATAAGCTCAAGTGCCTTATCACTCAGATAAGTCTATCTCTTCTGCTCCTTTTCTCCTAAGAGGTACTGTTTTAGTTACCTAAAAGAGTACTGTTTGTCCAAAAAGGTGTGTTTAAAATGATCCCATTCTTCCTCATCTTCAGTAGTAAGCAAACCACGACTGCCATAATGACTAAGTAACCTGACATGGTAAGCTTTGGCTATAACTGGATCTTTCAGAGCTTCCGTATTAAAAGTAAATTTTTTAACCCTAGCACAACACTTTTTAAGTTTAATTTGCAAGACACTTTTAACAAGGTAATGGTCAGATCCAATTTCAGCTCCCCTATAAGACCTGGTATTCCTGACAGAACTAGCCCATTTGCTGTTAATATATAACTAATAATATTCTTATGCAGTGCATTTGGTGAAACCCATGTGTACTTATGTATATCATGGTGTTTGTAATAAGTGTTAGTTATTCTGAAATCATTAAATTTACTTAACTGTAGGAGACGTTTCCCATTGTCATTGCAGCTACCAATACCAAAAGGGCCTATCACCCCTCCCCAAAGGTCAGAGTCAGTACCAACTTTGGCATTGAAATCACCAAGAACAAGGGTAATATCTCCTTTCTTGACAGAATTCAAAATATCCTGAAGTTGTTCATAAAACCTATCCTTCTCATCCGCATCGACATCCTCAGTGGGGGCATAACAGCAGATAACATTCAAGTCTTTAACGCTTGTCTCAAATTTTGCTGTAAGAAACCTTTCATTAATGCACTCATATCCTAGAAGAGCATCACTAGCGTGTCTGCTGAGAAGCAGACCCACGCCTTGGTGATGCTTATTATCTTTCCTCCCTGAAAAGAGAAATTTAAGATTATTTTTAAGAATCCGACCTTTATCTGATTGTGCCCAGTGGTTAGTTAGCTCAGATACTGATCAAAAGAGGCTGGTTCCAGACCCAGATAAGTTATGGATGTCTTTCTCTTGAAGTCTCGCCTTCCTCATAGATCTTCTCTAGCCATTTCCAATGAACGTTAAAGAACACGACTTGATGTGAGGTTACCATGTGTCTCCTAACAGCTGTCCAGTGGGTCCCCTCCCCCCACCTTCTCTGAAACCTTGGGGGGTCTTTGTGACCTGTTCATTTAGCCCATTGTGTGCGCCAGGCTCGTAATCTGTAGTTCCCAGGTTCGAGTCCCAGCTGGGTCAGCGTTGAGCTTTATCTCCGCAAATATCCCCGACCTGCCCACTGTCAGTAGGGGACACCGATGGGCTTGGAAAGGCCGCCATCCGTTGGATGGGACGTTAGGCCGTGGCCCCGTGTGCGGGAGAGCCATACCCTGTGCACGTTAAAGAACACGCTGGATGGCCTTGACGGGAGGCTACCATATGTCTCCCAACAGCTGTTCCAGTGGGTCCCCTCCCCAACCTTCTCTGAGCATTCGGGGTCCATGTGACCTGGCCATTTAGCCCATGGTGTGTAAAAAAGTGCCGCTCAGAGGTAAAACAAACCAACCCATTGTGTGCGAAAAAAAAGTGGCGCCCAATCCAATTTTCAACACTTCTGTACCATTCCCTATTTTAGTGCTTACTATTGAAAATAAATATTTTCATATTTCTTATCTTTTATGTTGTTCTTTTAACTGTAGACATCTTTTGCGGTAGATAACGTGAATGGCTCGTGGTTTTGGCAAAAACTGTAGCCCTTTCCCCATATCATGCCAGCTCAAAGGTCAATTCAGAACACATTGCATATCAAATGAAAATATATGACGTCAAACATGACGCATCAAACGTTTGTCATTCTATGTGCATGAATCCGATTTCACGTGGCTCGTCAAAAAAACCGAAATTAGTTCTTTCTTTATATTTTTATTTTCCTTCTGGAGCATTGGTATCTGGTAAGGTACAGTCGCTCAAAAAAGTATCCGAACACTATGGTTGATTACAGAATTTAGAAAAAATATCTGGCAACGATTTTTTTTTAGAAATTAGTGATCTCGCAATCTTCGTGTCACGTGACACGAAGGAGACAGTGTTCGGATTTTTTTTTTGAGCGACTGTACCCTACTACGACAGGAAAGGATTAAGAAATTTTTCATCCCTGACCAATTTTAAAAATGAGCCAACCCCAACCCCGATTACTGTCAAGTTATCCAATAGACGGCTCAGTTGGTAGCGCGCCAGACTCGTAATCTACAGTTCCCAGGTTCGAGTCTCAGCTGGTTCAGCTTTGTGATTTTTCTCCGCAAAAACTCTCCACCCTAACCACGGTCAGTAGGGGACACCTACGGGCTTGAAAAGGCCGCCGTCTGTCGGATGAGACGTAAAGCCATGGCCCCGTGTGCCGGGAGAGCCATACTCTGTGCACTTTAAAGAATACGCTTGGTGGCCTTGACGGGAGGCTATCATCTGTCCCCCAACAGCTGTTCCAGTGGGTCCGCTCCCGCAAGCTACCATCTGTCTCCCAACAGCTGTTCCAGTGGGTCCCCTCTCCCAACCTTCTCTAAATCTTCGGGGTTCTTAAGACCTGGCCATTTAGCCCATAATGTGCAAAAAAGTGCCTCTAAGAGGTAAAATACACAAAAATCTAATAGACATAGACAGCGCGTTTGAACTTTGGCGTATGAACAATTACCTGTTACGAGAGGGAGAAAAGATTTGAGCCTTATTATTATTTATTTTTATTTTTTTTAAATTACATCTTCAATTTCTTTTTTAGTTTAAATTTTTAAAATAATTAATAATAATAGAAACATATTGCATTTTGCAATTCGCTGAAATGTTTCCTCCTTTTCATAACAAGTAATCGCACGTAAGAATAAATTAACACACTTTGGTAGGATCTTTGTAGCTCATGGATATTGTATGTATGTACAACTTCATTCAAGAATTACAAAAACTAAGTTAATAATTTTACATGGTTAAAACATATTTAATTTAATTATAAGGAGTTATTGATGTTCCTCAGTAAGTCATCTACAGGCGCACGAACAGGAAATAATATTATGTATCGTATACAGATCAGAGAGAAAGATTAATGCCGGAGGGATGAGGGAGCATCTAAGTTTTCGTTACCCTCAGATTTGTCACTCTTTCATATCTCTCTTTCTTTCTCTCTTTTAAAGGAATCTTTCTCAAAAAATTTTTATATTTCCTTAAAAGTGAGGTCTCCTACCATCTGTTTGGAAATTTAAAATCTGAAATAACACTGTCTATAAGAAGAGCATTACCGCAGTATTTCCTTAAGCAGGTACTAATTGCCAAAGAACGTATAAGGAAAAGAAATTCAGCTTTGACAAAGCGTAAGTGGCGACCTCAAGTGGTGTTTCGATTCGTATCGTGCATTAATTTAAGCTGGGAAGCAAATAATAAGGGGCAAGGAAATTATGCATAAAAAAATTTATATTTTAAAAAAGGAAAAAAAAAATAACTGCACTTTGTATTTGAAAAAAATAATATCATGATTTTAATAAAGGTTTATTTTCTCCATTGGAATTATTTTTCGTTGAACCAACAATTATAAATTGAACGGAAAGAGAAGATTTGAAATTAGCGTGAAATTAATTTATAGAATAAATTTTACAATTAGAAGCTTTCTTGGTTGCATAGAAACAGGAAACAGAATTGATATTAATATACTCTGCAAGGATATCAATGGGAAATTATTACATAGGAAAAGCGAAGAGAATGGAAGTTGACAGTAACATGTAATTACAAAAGCGTTCGTCCCCTGTAATGTTATTTTCACCTCTACGCCAAATGCACGATATTCGATTTTACATTAATCTCAATGGAAGCTTAACTTCTTCTCCCTCTACATTCTTTGCTAATTCCTCCCCGATTCTGATGAAGGAGAAGGCTCCCAGTACCATTCCGTTAATCTCTATACCAACAGAAAGCCAAACTACAATATATGACGTCACCTTAAGTAGCATTTCAAAATAGACATTTCTTCTATTTTCGAGTTTAATATTATTACTGGTGGCTTCTGCGCTATTTTTTATACTAATATTCATTTATAAATATATTTTATTTAGGAAAAAATTTATTTATATTAAGTATCATTATTATATTTGATAATAAATACGAATAATTTTCTTTCTAAATAAAATATATTTATTAGAGAAGGTTGGGAGAGGGGACCCACTGGACTGACTGCCACATTAGTTTAAAGATTAGCACTAGAATCCACCAGTTTATATATAAATATATGAAATATTAAAATCAAAAGTATAAGAATTGTCTATATAGTATGATTATTTAAGTGATGTCAAAAATTTGGCAATTTCGTTTGGCTGATTTTGGTTCTTAATTTTGGTTCTTAAAAAGTGCCGCTCAGAGGTAAAACAACCCAACCCAAGTTCGAAATTCTGTTAGTTTCGTGGATAGTTGGGTGAGGAGACCCACTGGACAGCTGTTGAGAAAAGGGTGTCAGCCTCCCGTCAAGGCCATCCAGCGTGTTCTTTAACGTACGTGGGTGTGTCTATCCCACGCACGGGACGACGGCTTAACGTCCCATCCGACGGATGACGGCCTTTTCAAGCCCAACAGTGACCCCTATTCACTGTAGGCAGGGCGGGGGTGTTTGGCAGAGAATAATCTCTGCACTTGCCCAGCTGGAACCGGAACTTGATAATTGCAGGTTACGAGCCTGGCACGCTACCAACTGAGCCTCCCCTGTCACCGTAATAAAAAAAAATGAGAATAATAAAAATAGAAAGAAGCAGGGAAAAGAGAAATGGTGACAAAAAATAGATGAATAAATAGTAAAGAGGCAGAATAAAACGATAAGATAATAGTGATAAGAAAATATGAATTAAAGGGAGAGGGAAGAAGGGGGGATGGAAATAATGAGAAACAAAATGAGAGAGATGGATTGGGTTGGGTTGTTTTACCTTTGAGCGGCACTTTTTTGCACACCATGGGCTAAATGGCCAGCTCACATGGACCCCGAAAGCTCAGAGAAGGTTGGGGGAGGGGACCCACTGGACTGATGGTAGCCTCCCGTCAAGATCATCCAGTGTGTTCTTTAACATGCACAGGGTATGTTTCTCCCGCACACGGGGCGACGGGTTAACGTCCCATCCGACGGACGGCGGCCTTTCCAAGCCCATCGGTGTCCCCTACTGACCGTGGGGAGGGCGGGGAGTTTTGCGGAGATAAATCTCAACGCTGACCCAGCAAATAAGGAAGATGGCGAATAGAAAAAATAGATATAAAATCTTCAAATCCAGACAGTGTTTGAATTTGTTATGTGTTTATGGTTAGAAATGCCAATCATGAGAATAGTTCTAAATTTTAAGAAATATTTATTATTATTATTAATATAATTAGTTTTTATTTTGGAAGGATACGAAGTATACTAAAGTGTAAGAGGGCGGCGAAAGCGTTCACAAAATCCGTCTCGACGTTGATTGGTGCTGCCACGAACATCGAACCACGCGCAACTGAGATGAGGGACGGACCCCGTCAGCGCTCCGCAAGTTGTGGCATTTCGGAGATATTCTTTAGTGCACAAGGTCCCGTACGAGATTCTTTGTTGGGTTGTTTTACCTCTGAGCTGCACTTTTTTGCACACCATGGGCTAAATGGCCAGGTCGCATGGACCCCGAAGGCTCAGAGAAGGTTGGGAGAGGGGACCCACTGGAACAGCTGTTGGGAGACAGATGGTAGCCTCCCGTCAAGGCCATCCAGCGTGTTCTTTAAGGTGCACAGGGTATTGCTCTCGCGCACGGGGCCACGGCTTAACGTCCCATCCGACGGACGGCGGCCTTTCCAAGCCCATCGGTGTCCCCTACTGACCGTGGGCAGGGCGGGGAAATTTTGCGGAGATAAATCTCAACGCTGACCCAGCTGGGACTCGAACCTGAGAACTACAGATTACGAGCCTGGCGCGCTACCAACTGAGCCATCCCCGCCCCTCCTTCGTGGTCAGAGATAAAATGTCTACCTGTTTTTCATTGAACATTTTAGGGATAAACTTCCTTTGCACAAAGTCGCATGATATCTGTAACTCAGATGAACAGTAGTAGTTCCCCACTATGGGGGAGAAAGGGTCGAGCCACAAGGGCTGACCTTGACCGAGAGGGTCGATAGATATCCAGGGAGTCAAGGAGCAGATCTCAGAAACTTTAAAAAGGTTTAGATCCGATGTCGTACAAGATCAAATAGGGCTTGGGATGGCAATCGTGAAACCAAGAGAGGCCAAAATAGCGATTGATTTGTTCTATATATATATATATACAGGGTGTACCAAAAATAAATGAATGAAAATAAGCGAAGATTGTTTGGCCGTGTCAAACAGATTTTAGCGCTCTAAATATCCTCTGGATAAAAATACTGTGGACGTGCTAAGAATCATACGGGGCTATTTAGCCTTGATACAACCTACTGGGTATATTTGAGGGATCTCTAAATAAAAAAACATTGAAAGTGAAACTGTATCTCTATATAGAATGTTTGTCTCGATTTGTTGAGACAGTCATTCAAATCTTTTAAGTAATTATATCTTCCAAACAAAAGAGAAAGTTTTTTAAGTTCTGCTTCTTTAGGGGAACAAAAAAAAATAAAAAGATTAACGCAGCTCGCTCGAGTGGGATCTGTGCAAACAACAGGCTAAATGGAAACCATCGCATTGTGAGGGTTGTGCGAAGCCAAAGTGGGACTCGAACCTAGGAACTGTAAAACGTGGGTGGGTTCGGATCTTCTAAACTGTATTTTCCCCTCAACTACTCTGAGCGTTTGTTGCAAGAATGGTTTCCAATGGATATGTCCTAACGGAAATTTTGCTGTAAGAAACCTTTCATTAATGCACTCATATCCTAGAAGAGCATCATTAGTGTGTCTGCTGAGAAGCAGACCCGTGCCTCGGTGATGATTATTTTCGTCCCTCCCTGAAAAGAGAAATTTAAGATTATTTTTAAGATTCTGACCTTTATCTGTCCATCTGGTCTCTTGGAAGCCGTGAATATCTAAATTATAATGGTGGAATTCTTGTGTGAGGATATCAAGAGAAAAGCTCTGTGCAGAGTACTCACATTCCAACTACCTATGGAGAGAAAATGGTTAGTGGGATGTTTAAAGAAACTATATTTATTGAGAGAGAAAATTCTGACAATATCAAACAGATCCCTAATCGCAGGCATGGGGCAAAGACCTGTTCCCCCACCACTAAAGGCTGAAGCCATCTACACTGGAAGACTTCCTCCAATGCAGAATTTGATGATGACAATAGAAGCAAAGAGTTCCGGTGCCTGCGATGACCTCTGTTCAGGATTATCCACCAGCTGATAAACATATCTTGTGAATCGAAATTTTGAATATTTTTTATGATAAAGGTGTTGTTACTAAGGATTTTAGTAGTGTTATTATTGTCCCAAATTTTAAAAAAGGTGATCGCAGTTCTTGTGATAATTATAGGGGAATTAGTTTACTTTCTGTTCCAGGTAAAGTTCTTTGCATGATTATACATAATAGAATTAAGAATTTGGTTGATGGACAACTGCGTGATGAACAGTGTAGATTCAGAATTGGTAGGGGATGTATTGATCAAATATTTTCACTTAAACAGATTTTTGAGAAATGTTTAGAGTTTCAGAAACCTGTGGTTGCTAGCTTCATAGATTTCAAAAAGGCTTTTGACTCTGTTGATCGACATAATTTGTGGTTGATTGTTAGATCATATGGAATACCTGATAAGTTGGTTAGTGTAATGAGAGCTCTCTATAATAACACAGAGTCGTGTGTGAGAGTTGGTACGTCTTTCAGCGATTGGTTTAGCATTGCTAGTGGGTTAGACAAGGGTGCATTTTGTCTCCTTTTCTCTTTAGTTATGATTATGTAATGCGAAATTCTTTGCAAGGGAAAGATTTTGACTCTAAATTGTCTAGAGATTTCGAAATTTCTGGTTTAGATTATGCAGATATTTTGGCCGTGTTGGCTACTGATGTTGATGAGATGAATTTGTTCATTAGGGCTGTTAATGAGACTGATAATAGAGTAGGTTTGGCGATAAACAGAGAAAAAACTAAAGGGATGAAAATTGGTCAGGCAGATGGTTTTCAGTTGCTTTGAATGGCTGTATCGAGCAAGTGACTCAGTTTAATTATCCTGGGAGATATGTAACAGATATTGGTGACGTGCGGCTAAGATAAAGTAGGTAGGGATTGCCACTGGGACTTTTAAGAATTTATGGAGAGTACGGAAAAATAGGCGTATACACCTAATGACTATAATTAAGCTGTATAATAATTTGGTTCTTTCTAAGGTTAGTTATGGTAGCGAAATATGGACCCTTTGTAAACAGGATAACAAGAAACTTGATGCCTTTGATTGTAGATGCTTACTCAGTTTCTTGTGCATTAGGTGGTTTGACTTTGTAAGTAATGATGAGGTTAGAAGAAGAAGTCATCAACTTCTTTTCAGCAGCATATTGTGCTGAGAGGGACCGCATTGGTTTGGTCATGTTGCCGTATGCATATCTGCAGATTTGCAAAGAGGATTATGAACAGTGTGCCTAAGGGTATCAGAAAAAGGGGGAGACCTAGGATGCGATGGACAGACAATGTCAAACAGGATCTTGCTAGAATTGGCCTAGAGTGGCCAATTTCAGCAGCTGTAGCTCAAAAGAGACACGTCTGGTGAGCCAAACTACACAGTCTGGTTGGGCCTCCGTAGTCGGTGTCTGCATGAGGATTTTGTATGTATGTAGATATTAAGAAATTAATCACAGATGCTTGTTGGAACAGACAGTTAAAAATTGCCCACTTTGTCAAGAAGTAAACCCTAATACACAGTAAATTTCTTTCAAATTGATTATTTTGTAGTGTATCACTGCGGTTTGGTTTTAATATTTAAGAATAAGGAATATCTTTTGGTCACCGCTCGATTTCATTATACTTTCACTATAAATAGTTGTTCCTATTGGATGAAAAAGATTGAGTGCTCTAGAAAATACTATATTTTACAGTTAGTTTTAATTTGCAAGATATTGAGAATGAAGAGAATTAAACGAGATTGCATATTACCGGAATAGGCATCTGACCATCAATTTATTGACTTATATGCAATTATTTATCTATATTTCATCTAATGTGTAGCTGTAGTATTAATGTGTAATGCTAGTTGGCGAAGCTATTTGTGAGGATTTTATTTTCAAATCATTAACATTTATTCCGGGTAAACTATCACATATTATATTACCATTACTCAATATTTGCATGTTAAATTTACAATAAAAATAAATACCCCCTCAAGCAGCTGCTTGCCACAGAGGTCCGACAGGAGCCTGTCAGTTTATATTCCGAAGTAGAAGATCGAGAGGATGGCAGGACCTCAGCAGAAAAACAACACATACAACCATGCCTTATCCGGGGCTCGAACACAGGTCCCATAGATCAGTAGCCAAGCGCGCTAACCACTCGGCCATGGGACGGCTAAATTTACAATGGATGGAAAATAATCTTGAAAGGACTGCAGTTTACAGGCCTTTGTTTTCGTTGCTTTAGTCCAGAATTTGTTCCGAATATTTCTTATTTTTAATAGTATTTCTTATAGTAAGAAAAAATTCCCTTTTCAATTTCGTAAGAGGTTCAAGAAAAATTATTTAATTTTTAGTAATATATTATTAAAAATTTATTCTTTTAGCTATGGCATTTGTAAATGAATCAAAAACACTCTAGTTAACGTGGTCGAGCATTCATTATTTCGCTACACAATATTGCAAATGGAATATTATTGTGTCAACAATTGAATCCTCTTTGATGAAACGGAAGAGCTTCCCTTCTACTCTATTCATTTTTGCCATGTCCCTTATCGAGTGAAGCAGAAGGTCCTGTCGGTTCCTGTCAGAGAGCTGAAATGGAAGAATAGTCATTCTGCGGGGATATCTAAGAACACAGGTAAGGTAAGACAGCAGAGGTAGGTGAAATTTTATCCCTTGCATTAAAATATTCACATGAATTTAATAGTGGGGCGGAAGTGGCTCAGTCGGTAGCGCGTCAGGCTCGTAATCTGTAGTTCCCAGGTTCGAATCCCAGCTGGGTCAGCGTTGAGATTTATCTCCGCATAATTCCCCGCCCTGCCCACGGTCAGTAGGGGACACCGATGGGCTTGGAAAGGCCGCCGTCCGTCGGATGGGACGTTAAGCCGTGGCTCCGTGTGCGGGAGAGCCATACCCTGTCCACGTTAAAGAACACGCTGGATGGCCTTGACGGGGGGCTACCATCTGTCTCCCAACAGCTCTTCCAGTGGGTCCCCTCCCCCAACCTTCTCTGAGCCTTCGGGTCCCATGTGACCTGGTAATTTAGCCCATTGTGTGCAAAAAAGTGCGGCTCAGAGGTAAAACAATCCAATCCAATCTGACCACGAAGGACACGTCATATTAGAAATTTCTTAATGTTTCTAACTGAAGTACCCTCAGGCAGAAATTTTCAGGTTCATAGCACACCTAGGTGGAAATTTGATCTCTAACCTGACTGGACAAGTCACAACGAAAATTTCGTAACTTTTCTGAAACGTAGAACTCGAAATACCTTCAGTTGTCAATTGTTGATCTCCCTGGTATCTATCGGATGCAAAATTTCGTAAACGTTCTGAGATCTACAACCCGAAATAATCGCAAGCCTCAATTTTTCATTTTTTAGCATTTTTAGATCAAGATTCGACCTCTATTTGACTTCGAAGTTCACACCAGATGTCAAATTCAGAATTTTTCTCGCTATCTATGACCCAGATTATCCCCTGGTGTATATAACAACCTTAATACATAACCTTTTCTGCATCAAATTTAAAATTAATATGATCCTTCTTCCCCTCCCAACGCAGTTATCTCTATATGTATGTGCGGGGGTGGCTCAGTCGGTAGCGCGCCAGGCTCGTAATCTGTAGTTCCCAGGTTCGAATCCCAGCTGGGTCAGCGTTGAGATTTATCTCCGCAAAATTCCTCGCCCTGCCCACGGTCAGTAGGGGACACCGATGGGCTTGGAAAGGCCGCCGTCCGTCGAATGGGACGTTAAGCCGTGGCCCCTTGTGTGGGAGAGCCATACCCTGTCCACGTTAAAGAACACGCTGGATGGCCTTGACGGGAAGCTACCATCTGTCTCCCACAGCTGTTCCAGTGGGTCCCCTCCCCCAACCTTCTCTGAGCCTTCGGGGTCCATGTGACCTGGCCATTTAGCCCATGGTGTGCAAAAAAGTGCCGCTCAGAGGTAAAACAACCCAACCTAACCCCCTATCAATTTTCATTGCTTCTCCTAAACCTTACCAAATCTAGCTCCAAATCTAGCACAGAGGTCTGACAGGAGCCTGTCAGTTTATTTGCCATAGTAAAAGATCTGAGAGGTTGGCAGGACCTCAGCAGAAAAACAACACATACATCCATGCCTTACCCGGGACTCGAACCCAGGTCTCTTAGATCAGTACCCAAGCGAGCGGTTACTTGGCCATAAGGAATTTAATATAATAATTTACTTTAATTAAATGCCGGTTGTCAAATTAATCATGCTAATTTGGTTCAGGATACTTATATTAAATTTATTTTATGATATCAATACATATTTTACTATCATATCAAATTACACTGGATGGCCTTGAAGGGAGGCTACCATCTGTCTCCCAACAGCTCTTCCAGTGGGTTCCCTCCGCCAACCTTCTCTGAGCCTTTGGGGTCCATGTGACCTGGCCATTTAGCCCATGTTGTTCAAAAAAGTGCCGCTCAGAGGTAAAACAACCCAACCCGAGCTGTTTTATTAATCACTGTCCCAGCTGTTATATCATTGTGTGATCTGTGCAACAGGAAAGGACTTACTTCACATATTACTACGAGAAGTAACTAACATCCCAACTATCCTGTATTCACTGATCGAAATGCCATTTTGATTTACTAAAACAATAATAAAACGAATTATTTGATATTTTGAATAGCGATTATTGAATAGCGATTAACTTTTCAATAAAGGACACAGGTGGTCTTGAAAAGATCACCATTTGTTGCATGCGATGTTAAATGGTTGCTTATAAGCGTAATATCGTTTGCAGGAGTTACGCTGTGGATATTAAAAAGCATGTAGATGATCTTAACGGGTTGGGTTCTTCTACCTCTAAGCGGCACTTTTTTGCACACCATGGGTTAAATGGCCAGGTCACATGGACCCCGAAGGCTCAGAGAAGGTTGGGGGAGGGGACCCACTGGAACAGTTGTTGGAAGAGTGATGGTAGCCTCCCGTCAATGCCATCCAGCGTGTTCTTTAAAGTGCACAGGGTATGGCTCTCCCGCACACGGAGCCACGGCTTAACGTCCAATACGACGGACGGCAGCCTTTCCAAGCCCATCGGTGTCCCCTAGTGACCGTGGGCAGGGCGGGGAATTTTTGCGGAGATAAATCTCAACGCTGACCCAGCTGGGACTCGAACCTGGGAACTACAGATTACGAGCCTGGCGCGCTACCTACTGAGCCACCCCCGCCCCTCACTGGCAAAGAAAACTTGCATGAAATCATTACTGTTCTGTATCTTCGTTTATTTGCAAATTTGATTTCCTTCTTCTTAAAAGTGGGCAATTTTCGTTTGTTAATCATTCCATAGATCAGTTTCAACTGTTCATAGCTTTAACTGCATCTTTTATTTTAAATATATAATGTATTTTTTTTAAATGATTTAGTATGAAACTTTGAATATTTAAAAAATAACTCTTTTTTTTATCTGAAAATAAGAATAGATTCAGTTACCTGCGCATTAATTAATTAAATTCATTTAATATGCATTCTCATATTTCCATTGGTTCTTCCACACAACATTCTTTCATCTTTGAAATCTGAAATCATTGAGTTCAGTCGCTATATCTATTGCATTTGTCGGATGCTTCACGATTTTCTAAAAGTGTGATTTTTAAATTCTTGATGTTTTACTTCACAAAAGATTGGAAACAAAATGAAATACTGGTCTAATTCATATTTATCATAACATAATTACACATAATTAATTTATATTTAGATTTTTAAATTTGTACTCTTCTGCATAGCTTTATTATATTCACTGATAAATTATTCTCTTTATTACTAGGTATAAATTCAAAATTACCCTTCACAAGTTAATAAATAAACTATTATTAATATTTAGAAAAACAATGAGACGATAAGTTTAAATTTCATACATTTTGGCGTTCATTCTGAGAATCCATCATACTGCGATATAATAATAGAGAACAACTACGGCAGATAAGAACAAATTTGAGAGTGGTTACTACGTATACAGGGTGTTTCAAAATTCTCTGTATAAATTTTAATGGGAGATAGAGAACACCAAGACAAAACTTTTTTATCTCTAAATGTATCTCCTCTGACGTAGCCCTTCGGTGCTAGAGGGCGCTGACAGAAATATCGGTGGAGCTTATACATAAATGAATGGAAACGAGTGTGAAAAGCATGTTTATTTAAAGGTGTTCAAAGTTGCAATCGGCAACAGCATTGCATGCATGACAGCGTAGAAGCATTGATTTGTGGTACAGTCGCTCAAAAAAGTATCCGAATACTATGGTTGATTACAGAATTCAGAAAAAATATCTGGCGAAGGTTGCCAGATAAGTAATTTCTATAAAAAACTTTGCCAGATATTTTTTCTGAATTCTGTAATTAACCATAGTGTTCGGATACTTTTTTGAGCGACCGTACATTAGCATCTGGTAGGATGCCATATAAATCACTTATATTCTAAGCTTTACCAGTGAATATAATAAAGCAATTTCTAAAAAAATCGTTGCCGATATTTTTTCTGAATTCTGTAATCAACCATAGTGTTCAGATATTTTTTTGAGCTAACACGAGGCTCAGCCATAGTGTCCAGATATTTTTTGAGCTATTCACGAGGTTCTTCATGTGTCCCCAGAGGAAGAAAACGATACATGTTCAATTGGGCGACCTTGGTGGCGACGGGTCCACGCCGGCCTATCCATCGGTCCCCAAAAGTGATGTTCAGATAATCCCGCATATCATTGCTGAAGTGTGCTGGCGCCCGGTAGTGTTGAAACCACATTTGTCTGCGAATAACCACAGGAATATCTTCCAGCAGTCCTGGCAATATTTCTTCAAGTGAGGCAGCAGGTATGGCCCAATCAAAATGTCATGGATGATACCCGCCCAAACATTGACGGCAAACCATTGTTGATGACCATGCGCCTTTGTGGCATGTGGATTTTGGTGTGCCCAAACGTGAGAATTGTGCACATTAAACACCCCTCGCATGTGAACGAGGCCTCATCTGATAAAAGCACATGAGCCGGAAAATCAGGTTGCGCCGCATTCTGCTGCAGAGACCAGCGAACAAATTCTGCACGAAGAGTGTAATCCTGAGGCTGCAATGCCTGGAATCTCTGACGATAAAACGGATGTAACTGTTGCTCGTGCCACACTCTCCACATGAGGGGATGGTTCACACCGAGGCTACATGCAACAGCTCACGTGCCTGGATTATCATCAATCTGTCATAGTATATCTTCTTCCATGTCAGGAGTGTGCGTGGTTTTCTCCTGACCAGTGTCATGCATGTTTGCATGGAATGTTCCAGTTTCTCGCAGTTTCTGGTGCAAACGCACAAATGTTTGGTGGTTTGGCACAGGTCTGTTTGGGAAACGCTATCGGTACAACTTCACAGCAGCTCTTCCGTTCCCATTGGCAGCACCATACACCAGATGCATGTCAGCCATCTCAGCAGTCGTGAAACACTCCATGTTACACATAATGTGCATGATTTACGAATGCCGACAGGAAACACAAGTCCGTTTTCTGTTCCCACTTCGCCCCTATAGCAAATTGCAGTGCCGCCAAACAGCGCCCTCTAGCGCCGTAGGGTTAGGTCAGCAGACATACATTCACAGAAGGAAAAGATTTGTCTTGGTGTTTCCTATCTCTCATTGAAATTTGTACAGAGAGTTTTGAAACACCCTGCCTGTATAACTCATCAACTGGTATTAATTCATGTTAGTTTTAATAGCTTGCTAAATCTTTGTCACTTATATTTATCTTTTATCTGATAAACTGGAATAATTGTTTTGTACAATTTATCTTAATTGATAATTATAATAGTGCTCAAAGCATGTCTTATTCGTTTCACAGTTCCAATTTAAATGACGAATTTAATTCGATATTAAACACGTTGTAAGATAATTTTAGATACACTAATACAGAAATGTCCAAGTGAAAAAATAACTGAGATGGTTGATGGATCCCTGAAGATTCAATCTTTTTATTTGGTAAATTATTCAATTTCTACAAATGTAGAAACTGGAGCACGACATTATCACGTTTTTCTGGAGTGAAAGAATGTTGAATTGAAGCGAATCGTTAATTCTTTTAAATATTATTTTAATATTTCAACCGGTAGCTACAGTTATCACGAAAGAAATGTTTATAATGAAATGTTTATATGTATTGGAATCAATAAAATTGTGAAGTGGTACTCGTTTTATTTTCGATAAATTCTCACTTAGATATGTCTGAAGTGTAGGTAGATGTAATAAAGGATTTAGTTTTGCCTTAGTTTATTTATGAGACTCCATGAGGACAGATTTTAGGATAAATATATAAAATATGTTAAATATATTTCTAAATCAATTCTTTGATATTGAAGATTTTCCATTTTATTTAATAGAGAACTGAATCAGGATATTATGTTTTAGCGATGTGATATAACACAGTCTGAAGACGATGTGTTTCTATACCACAGTATAAAGTATATTAAATGTATAATGATGTGTTTCTATAACACAGTCTGAAGTTTATTAAAAGTATTAAGTAATAAATGTCAATTGATATGTTTTTATATTAGTAGGCCTGTAAATAGTATCTAGGTAGTCATTGGAAGGAGAGCTTATGCACCAACTCTAAGCCTTCCGGAGTGGCAGAAATTACTAGTGGTGATGGACAGAATCGACGTCACTAATTCCACCGAGAGACTTGGTTCGTGATGAATAACCTACAATTGTGTGCTTACTGTAATAATGATGGGTGTCGACGCCTCGACATCATCAAATCCCTACCTGGTTCAACATCTTGCGGTGTGAATCTCGCCTTGGCCCAGTGGGAGGAAATACGAAACCGTAGCAACGATGTGAAAAACAGCCTCGATCATCACCGCAGGTCCAATGTTCATTTTCACCTGCGGCATGCCATCGCTGAACAGAGAGACCTTCTACTAGCGTTTCTTTTGACTCCCCCGGCATGGGATCAAGGGCATTTGATGCAGCTATTGACGGACATTTTAGTGCACGATCTAATTCAAGTCTTGCTATCCGGGACTAGGCTTATAGAGCCCGAGGATAAAGAACATTGTTTGAATACTTATTTGAACGATGCAGTGCGCTCATTGGACATTGACGGTATTGCTAATGCATTTGTTGACACGGCGTGGTCTCAAGGCCTCCTCTGTTATGTAAACGGCGCCTTTCTTTCCTCTCTGTTCTTTGGTGACGTGTTAAAGAGAGCAAAAGACAACCTGTATACTAGCGACAATTGGTTTTGTAAATAAAAGTCCGATATTACCTAACAATTACTGTGTTGTGTGCTCATTTACGTTATGAATCGTGTGAAGCAACAGCTGTGATTTGTGGGGTCACGTTATCTCCAGATTATTTAGCCACACGTTGTGGAGATTCTAGGCATTTGGGAAGAAACGTTTGGTTGAGCGTGTGTAATAAAACAGTGGATATCAGATTATTTTTGCGTAAACAACCGACGGTGAAAGGAATTAACTTATCTTTTTCTCAGCGGAAGAAACTCGTTACTCTGGACGAGTGGGTCGAGAAAATTGTTGTGGGCTCCGAGTTACCGATTCTGTCTGGTGGAGGTGGGAACAAAAGCGATGTACTATGACCATCCGGTCATTTACACATCGAGAGAGTTGTGTGAAGAGGTACATCAGACCGTACATCTACAGACATACCTGACTCCCTTCCTATCGAGGTCTGGATTAAAGAGGGAAAGCGACTGCTGGTCGATGAACGACGCGTTGGAAAAACCTTATTACGATCCCAAGAACCCTGGCAGCTATGGAGGGGTGACTCGATTATCCCAGAGTACCGGACAGGATCCAAAGACAGTCAGAGAATGGTTAGCAGATCAAGAGACGTACACTCTCCACAAACCGGCAACGAGCAAATTCAGATGGAACCAAACGTACGTGACACGTCTGGATCAACAATGGCAGGCGGATTTAATGTTCGTGAAAAATATTGCACGATTTAATGATGGTTATGGATACATATTAGTCGTCATTGATATTTTATCTCGCTATGCGTGGGCGATTCCTGTGAAAAAGAAAACAGGAACTTCTGTGAAAGAAGCATTTGAACAGATTCTAGCACAGGATCGTGAACCCATGACACTAAACACCGATCAGGGGACAAAATTCACAAACCGTGTTTTTCAAAAATTACTAAAAGAAGAAAAAAACTTTCACTTCTTCGTGTCTTATATTGATAAGAAAGCTGCGTTGGTAGAAAGACTGAATCGAACCCTGAGAGAAAAATTATGGCGTTATTTCACTAAACATAAAAATTTTAGATTCTTACACGTTCTGGATTCCATATTGAAGGGTTACAACGCTTCCAAACATCGAGCCCATGACCTTGCTCCCAAGGACGTGGATCTGTTTAACTTGGTAGTGTTGTGAGTTGGGTTGTTGGGTTGTTTTACCTCTGAGCGACACTTTTTTTGCACACCATGGGCTAAATGGCCAGGTCACATGGACCCCGAAGGCTGAGAGAAAGTTGGGGGAGGGGACCCACTGGAACAGCTGTTCGGAGACAGATGGCAGCCTCCCGTCAAGGCCATCCAGCGTGTTCTTTAACATGCACAGCGTATGGCTCTCCCGCACACGAGGCCACGGCTTAACGACCCATCCGACGGACGGCGGCCTTTCCAAGCCCATCGGTGGTCCCTACTGACCGTGGGCAGGGCGGGGAATTTTTGCGGAGATAAATATCAACGCTGACCCAGCTGGGACTCGAACCTGGGAACTACAGATTAGGAGCCTAGCGCGCTACCGACTGAGCCACCCCCGCCCCCTAAAATAATCAATGAAGTATAAATATACTAGTGGCCACTAATATATGAGATCATCTGATTTCTCTTTAGACGGCATTCCCTAGTTGTTTTGATGAAAGATAGCATTCCCATTCAACCGTCTTTATTAATTGCATTCATAATTCTTGCACTTATTCGCATTTTCCATTCTTTCATTGTTAAGTGCCCAAACTTTTCGAATACGGGGAAGCAAAAGCTGAAGAAAAGAACAGTATCAAGGAGGATAACAAAAACAACGAAATGGCGGGAACAGTCGAGTTCAATATATGTCGGGTCCCCATTTCGTTAAATGTGGGCTGACACTGGCACCAATAACCGACTGGTGAATTACTGGCTCAATGTAAAAGCCGAACTGATCTATGCTTGCATGGGGCGGGGGTGGCTCAGTCGGTAGCGCGTCAGGCTCGTAATCTGTAGTTCCCAGGTTCGAGTCCTAGCTGGGTCAGCGTTGAGATTTATCTCCGCAAAATTCCCCGCCCTGCCCACGGTCAGTAGGGGACACCGATGGGCTTGGAAAGGCCGCCGTCCGTCGGATGGGACGTTAAGCCGTGGCCTCCGTGTGCCGGAGAGACATGGCCTGTGCACGTTAAAGAACATGCTGGATGGCCTTGACGGGAGGCTACCATCTGTCTCCCAACAGCTGTTCCAGTGGGTCCCCTCCCCCAACCTTCTCTGAGCCTTCGGGGTCCATGTGACCTGGCCATTTAGCCCATGGTGTGCAAAAAAGTGCCGCTCAGAGGTAAAACAACCCAACCTCTTGGAGAAGGGAAAATTCTTACAAAGTTTAGTTTCTGTAGCTCTTTTGAGGGTTGAGGGAGAAAGTAGACAGGAAACAAACAAACACACAAACTTGCTTCTTTATATATGACATAATAATAATATATTTCTGCATTTTTGGTCTCTCAAGTTTATGTTGTCATTAAGTTATTTTCGTTACAGAAGTAATTTTTTTTCCTTGCAGCGGAAATGGGTCGATCCGTCAGCCTCAGTTTCAAGTGTGTGATTCAGATACTCTTCATCTTGCAATTCACGTGTTCGACAGAAACTGGTTCATCTTCCCTCAATAGTACGGAATCATTTCAACGCCATAAACCGTACTCGTCTTTCCTCGATGGACCGGATTTGTATTCCCTCGCTAAACCGGACTTTTCCTCCCTCAATGAGCCAGAATCACCATCCCTCGATAAACCATACTCGTCTTCCCTCAATACAACAGAGAGGATCAGCCGCTCAGGACGTAATGATGACTATAGCGAATTTCTCGGTTACAGTCAGCCCAACATGTACTCCTCCTCATCTGAAATCAAGCCCAACCTCGAAGAGAAAACCTATATACCAGAGAGGATACCTCAGAAGCTGCACGGTGAAAATGTTCACACTGATACCAACTCAGACAGATTTCAAGATACGTGTCGTCCAACCACAACGTATTTACCACCCCCTGCGAAATTCGACTATTTCTCTCCTCTCTATGAATACACTCCAAAACCAGCTCCAACTTATTTTCAGCCAATAAGGGATAGCTATTACAGACCGATTCCCGGAGGAGTTTCTAAGAGTACCTCCAATGTCCAGTGGAGCATATGGCAAACAGACAATGGTGGAACTTCTCCTGACGATGCTGATGACAGCAAAAACGGCAAAAGGAAAGGTGGCTCTCCCGACTATGTTCATATTCATCACTTTCAACAGCCGTGGAAGTGGGGATACCATGATGATGATGATGATGATGAAAGGGATGAATGGAATGATTCCTGTACCCGGTAATGGTGATGTAAAGGGAAGCTTGTTGGATAAACTCAAAGAGGATCCTATGGCTCTCATAGTGGCTGGATTATTGCCTCTTAGTATTCTCCTGGCTGCTATTCTCCCTTCACTGATAAAGATGATGATGATGAATATGATGAATGGGAGCGATGTTCCAATGATCACCACCACAGCGACGGGAAACAACGGACGTACCGGCTATAATAACACTCTGTTTCTTCATCCAGTTCTCGAGGCAATTGGTCAGTTTCGATTCAAGAGTTTGGATGGGCAGTGCATGCAAAAGACTTTCTGTCAACTGACCAAGGGCGGAGAGAATTCGGACTCCAGGATATTTCAGAAGACTTTGTACAAGCCTTCAAAATTGTGAGTAATTTTAATCTGTCTTCAAATTTATGCGAGGTTATTCCTATTGATTGAAAAGTGTTGGGTTGGGGGATTGTTCTATCTCAGAGCGACAGTCTATTGTACACAATGGGCTAAATGACCAGCTCACAAAGACCTCGAGGATTCAGAAGTTTGGGTGGAAGGTACCATTGGAACAGCTGTTAAAAGACAGATGATAGCCTCCCGTTAAGACCATCCTTCAAGTGCACAGGGTATGGCTGTCCCACACACAGTGCCATGGTTTTACGTCAAAACTAATGGTTTTGCGGAGAAAATTTTCAATTCTGGCTTAGGTGGGACTCGAACCTGGGAACTGCAGATTATGAGCCTGGCACACTACCGACTGAGGTAGGATCCTGCCCCTGGTTTATGAGACCACAAGATTTTAGAATAAATTATCGCAGGTGATGTCCTTAGACATGAGACTCGTGAAAGAGTTTAGCTGAAAAAATTTAGTTTCGCGTAGGTGAGATTTTTGTCAGCTAATGGGACTAAATAAACTTTTCCGCACATTATTTGATTCACTAATATATAAAAGTGCCACTCAGATAGTTTTGCATGTGAGTGATACTTTTAGGTGCACAATGGGCTAAATGGTCAGATAAAAGGGTCACAAGGGCTAAGAGTTTCGTAGGATGAAGTGGACCCAATGGACAACTGTTAAGTTGTCCATTGAGCTGTTAGGTTAAGGACATGGACTCCCGTCATGGCCGTGAAGCATATTCTTTAAAGTGAATATAGTACGAGTTTTTCTTCACACAGTACCACGGTTTAAAGTCTCATCCCAGGCTCAGTGTTTCCTAAGAGCTTTTCTTGTGGGACCCCTATCTCCACAAACCTTCTCTGAGCCCTTCGGGATCCTTGTGACCTGGATTGGGTTGGGTTGTTTTACCTCTGAGCGGCACTTTTTGCACACCATGGACTAAATGGCCAGGTCACATGGACCCCGAAAGCTCAGAGAAGGATGGGGGAGGGGACCCACTGGAACAGCTGTTGGGAGACAGATGGTATCCTCCCGTCAAGGCCATCCAGCGTGTTCTTTAACGTGCACAGGGTATGGCTCTCCCGCACGCGGACCCACGGCTTACGCCCTGCCCACGGTCAGTAGGGGACACCGATGGGCTTGACCAAGCCCATCGGTGTCCCCTACTGACGTGGGCAGGGCGGGGAATTTTGCGGAGATAAATCTCAACTCTGACCCAGCTGGGACTCGAACCTGCGAACTACAGATTACGAACGTGGCGCACTACCGACTGAGCCACCCCCGCCCCATGTGACCTGGACATTTAGCCCATGGTATGCCGTCGCGTGACCGAGTGGTTAGCACGCTTGGCTAGAGAGCCGGCGTGCTCGGTCACGCGTGGCTAGAGAGCCGGCGTGCTCAGCCACTCGGTCACGCGTGCTAACCGAGTGGTTAGCACGCGTGACCGAGTGGTTAGCAACGTGGCTCAGTGTGGGTTCGAGCCCCGGATTAGGCATGGATGTGTGTGTCGTTTTTCTGCTGAGGTCCTGCCATCCTCTCAGATCTCCTACTGTGGCATATAAACTGACAGGCTCCTGTCAGACCTCTGTGGCAAGCAGCTGCTTGAGGGGGTATTTATTTTTATTATGCAAACAAGTGCCGTTCAGAGGTAAAACAACCCAACCCAATCCATGACATACTTGATATTTGCTTCTTGAGGTTGTTTTTGAGCATTGTTTTAAATGACAATGCGCTAACGAGACAAAGAAAATTCTGAAATAGAAAGTTCATAGAATCATTTAGAGAAGATCTTGATTATCGGCGGCAGGTTGCTCAACTGTCAGAATACCTGACACGTTATCAGAAGATCGTGTGTTCGTATCCCACCCGGCTCAAGACAATTTTTCCTCTAAATTTAATATGGACGTTAAACTAAGAGTCATACCACCGTTGAGAGGTGAGTTGGGATGGGTTGTTTTACCTCTGAGCGGCACTTTTTTGCACACCATGGGCTAAATGGCCAGGTCACATGGACCCCGAAGGCTCAGAGAAGGATGGGGGAGGGGACCCACTGGAACAGCTGTTGGGAGACAGATGGTAGCCTCCCGTCAAGGCCATCCAGCGTGTTCTTTAACGTGCCAAGGTTATGGCTCTCCCGCAAACGGGGCCACGGCTTAACGTCCCATCCGACGGACGGCGGCCTTTCCAAGCCCATCGGTGTCCCCTATTGACCGTGGGCAGGGCAGGGAATTTTGCGGAGATAAATCTCAACGCTGACGAACCTGGAACTCGAACCTGGGAACTACAGATTACGAGCCTGGCGCGCTACCGACTGAGCCACCCCCGCCCCTTGAGAGTTGAGGAAAACCTTCGAGAAATTTCTTAAATTTATACAACTAATAATTTTTAATCTGACCTTCCTCTACGCACTTCGAAAACAATAAATGACAAACAATAAAATGATAAATCCCCACACTTGCACAAAATGGCCTCTCACGGGTAAGGCAATGCACCCCGCTCATTCATTGAATAACACTAAAGCTAAAGCAGTTTATTAAATGTTTGTTAAAAACTACACTTCATTATAATAAGTGGAAAATGTATAATTTTCCTTAATTTAGTGGGGGCGGGGGTGGCTCAGTCGGTAGCGCGCCAGGCTCGTAATCTGTAGTTCCCAGGTGGGTCAGGGTTGAGATTTATCTCCGCAAAATTCCCCGCCCTGCCCACGGTCAGTAGGGGACACCGATGGGTTTGGAAAGGCCGCCGTCCGTCGGATGGGACGTTAAGCCGTGGCTCAGTGTGCGGGAGAGCCATACCCTGTGCACGTTAAAGAACACGCTGGATGGCCTTGACGGAGAGGCTACCATCTGTCTCCCAACAGCTATTCCAGTGGGTTCCCTCCCCCAACCTTCTCTGAGCCTTGGGGTCCATGTGACCTGGCCATTTAGCATATGGTGTGCAAAAAAGTGCCGCTCAGAGGTAAAACAACCCAACCTTAATTTAGTTTTATATCAACGTAAGCCATGTTGTCCAGTATTTGTAGACAATGATCATGGTTTAATAGATCTTCTAAAGAAAGAAAATCTCAGCTATTTTCTAGTTCCTGCATTGTAATCAGGAGTCTCACTAAATACTCTCTGTAACACTAGATCGAACGCGCTATTTTGTGTCCTGAAAACAAATATTCAAAATCTCAGAACTCGGTGTTGCCTACTGATCTGGTCAGCTCCAGAAATATTTACTTTGCTCGAAATATGCCTACGTTGACATTTATCTACGGTGAGAATAGAAACACTCATGGGCTTGGAAGGACCTCGTTTGTCATTTATCTACGGTGAGAATAGAAACACCCATGGGTTTGGAAGGACTGCGTTCGTCATTTATCTACGGTGAGAATAGAAACACCCATGGGCTTGGAAGGACTCCGTTCGTCATTTATCTACTCCATTGGATTTGGTTGCCGAAGACCCTTAGTGTATCATTGCTTACATGTCGTCACAGAGCTCAATGACTGAAATAGGCCGGAGGACATCGAAATTGGACAGTAGAACAGTGTCAGAAAGCATGGTCCGATGCTTTCCGACACACAATGAACAGCGTCGGAAAGCATGGTCCGATGAATCGAGGTTCCAGTTGTTTTGCGCTGACGGACGCGTTAGAGTGTGGCGTAACCCCTGTGAAGCCATGGGCCCTTCCTGTCTGCAAGGGCTGTTCAGGCTGGAGCGGCTCTGTGGTGGTATGGGGCGTGTTCACGTAGTCTACATTGGGTTCTCCCGTCCGTTTGGAGCAATCTCCGGCAGGTATGAAATACGTGGACATTCTCGCACATCACCTGTACCCCTTCCTGACTCTCGAGCACCCTGATGGTGAAGAGGTGTTCCAATAAGATAATTCAACGTGTCACCAGTCTTTGGTTGCTAGGAGGTAAATCGAGGAACACTCCACGGACTTTACCACCCCTGCAGAACGGTACCGGCAACTTGTTGACTGCATGCCTCGACGTGCGGTTGCACTGCTGAGGGCTCGAGGAGGACCAACCAGTTATTTGTCACGTATCCCATGACTTTTGACCTCTCTGTGTATATCACTACACTTAATATTTTAGGATGCGTACGAAAAGTTTCATCCAAACACGATAGATTTCCTGTTAAAGACTGTGATGGATTGTGATTAAACGGAAACTTCAATACTTGTATTAATTTTGCACATGATTCGACTGGTGGTTCTACTGTTTAGCAATGTTTTCAGTTATACAATAATTCTTCAATATTGGTAAGTACATGGAAATTTTTAACGCCATGCAAATCAAATTTGAAAAGCATTAAATAGAGAAAAAGCGGAAATTTCTGTTTGTTCAATCAATTGTCACATTCCAGGTTCAACTCCTTCTTTTTACTTTTTCAGATACTTCATACCAAAAGATTTTTTTAATTAAAAAAGAACGGAGAAAACTTGTAAGCTCCTTCACACACAACAGAAAGATCAGAAGATATAAACACTTACACAAGAACATGACCGCTGGAATAGTAGTCTGGTACGCTAAGCACTAGGCCAGATAGGCTTTGTGGATTTGCATTTTCCGATTTCTGCACTAGATGACGAAAGTGTAACCGGGAACAGAAATAATATGCACATTATCACAGATATAGTGGCTAAATTACACATAGAAAAGTTATCATTCGAATAACATCTTTGAAACACGGGCAGCCTCTTGTTTCAGAAACGGCTAATCGACGATGTATGATTACAGGAATCATCTGGTCCACATTGACAGCAGATTCCATTGGCAGGCTTCCGAAATGCTACGAATTATAAAAAGCTTACTCATGCGAACGATTTTTCTGATTTTAGAAAAAAAAGGATGCAAAAAATGTTCGTTCATTTAGAACTTCGTTAATGACAACAAAATTAATTAAACTTAAGATGATTTTTAATTTTGCAACACAATCAACAAAGATAAATGCATGATTCTCCAGTAGCCTGATATTCTTTCCATACTTTCCTTCGCTATTTGAAAATAGGAAATAATATTATTTAAACCCTCCCTACTGATTTTAAAGTATGTTCCACTTATTCATGCCACTGCAGATGTTTGTTGTTTGCAGATACGTCCAGATTTGCTCTATAGAATAATATGCATATTTTAAAGCCAAAAATTACTTACACCTAATTCAAACTAATTTTACACATGACTATCGATTTCGCTCTTATAAATATTGGCGTAAATCGAGCATGGTTTTCACGTAAGAAACTTTAGTGAGGAAGAACTGACTCGAAATTCATATATCTGTTTCCTCCACTGTTTCAGTATAAAGTATTTATTTGTTACAATAGCGAAACCCTTAAGGTACATTACAGTAATGTTAAAAACGAACTAATAGAGCGTATCTAAAAGACACAGCTTCGCGATTATAATTATTTTTTGATGAATTGTTTTCTAACTCTGTGTGATGTCTCCGATGGTTTGCTCATGCAAGTTGTTGGATTGAAGGAATATGCATAGTATATTCCTTCAATCCAACAACTGGCGATCTGGGCGAGGGAGACGGTTGAGATTCAGGATTTATTTTTCTCTCTAACTTAAGGTAAGAAAGCAGCGATGTTTCAGATACTTTCATTTTCTTTTCAATTTTCTGAATTCAAAATGAGTTGTTCCCAAAAAACTACGTAAATAAAAAAAGATTATAAATACATTGACCGCGTTATTCCAAAAATGCGCAATTCTAATCCATTAAATCTAGAGCTAACTCTATTTCAAAAGTGTTATCACTTTCCTTCGGTAAGTGTAAGGAAAGAAACGTTGAATACATATTACTAGAGATATCCGAAAACCACAGATAATTACGGTAATACAAGAATTTGTTTTGTGAGTATTGTTTTGCACATTTCTTTAAATGCTGCGTATGCTGAATAGAATTTAAAACTGACCTGAAGCATGCCACTGTTGTTTTACCTCTAAGTAGCACATTTTTCACACAATGAGCTAAATGGCCAGAGCACAGGACTCCCCAAGGCTCGGAAAACGTTGGGGTGTTAACCGACGGGACAGTTGTTAGAAGACAGATCGTAATCTCCAGTCAAGTACATTTCGGACTCTCTCGGATATATATCGTGTGGTATAACGCGCATGGCGTATGACTCTCTCGCACACGGGGGCGGGGGTGGCTCAATCGGTAGTGCGCCAGGCTCGTAATCTGTAGTTCCCAGGTTCGAGTGCCAGCTGGGTCAGCTTTGAGATTTATCTCCGCAAAATTCCCCGCCCTGCCCACGGTCAGTAGGGGACACCGATGGGCTTGGAAAGGCCGCCGTCCGTCGGATGGGACGTTAAGCCGTGGCCCCGTGTGCGGGAGAGAGCCATACCCTGTGCACGTTTAAGAACACGCTGGATGGCCTTGACGGAAGGCTACCATCTGTCTCCCAACAGCTGTTCCAGTGGGTCCCCTCTCCCAACCTTCTCTGAGCCTTCGGGGTCGTTGTGACCTGGCCATTTAGCCCATGTTGTGCAAAAAAGTGCCGCTCAGAGGTAAAACAACCCAACAACTCGCACACGGCGCCATGGCTTTACACTACATTCGATAGACGGCGGCCTTTTCGAACCCATTGGTGTCCCCTACTAAAAGAGATCTGGATGGGTTTTTTTGCGTAGATAAATTTCAACGCTGACCCATGTGGTTCTGATAAAAAATGTTTTTGAATTCAAGAAACCATGTAAACCTATTGAGAACTAGTCTCTAAAATAATTTGTAGAAATTAGAAAGTAAAGTAAGAGGTCGGTGATTTTTTTCGTTTAAGGAATTTTTAATAGGTTTAAGAATAAAAGTAATGTAAGATTTTAACGATGAAAATGGGTTTTCTCTTATCTAAAAATCATTAAAAGTATTTAGTAGTTTAATTCTCCAGATTTGTGGAAGTGAGGACAAAAATATATTACAACTATTATCTGGACCTTTTGGATTTAATTTTGAAATTGCTATATTTAATTCAGAAATAGTTAAAGGAAGGTCCAGTGCTGGAATGCTTTGATCAATTTTAAAGTTTTTTGTAGAAATTTTGGAAATTTATTTCCATTGCTAATAGTTTTAGATTATTACACTAATTTGAAATTTTATTTGAATAAGTTAGCAGTGAGTTTTAAAGTTAGTCGATTTTCTATTGCATTTTTATTCGATGGATATTTTTGCTGATTTAGATTATTTTTTATTAATAGCGTTATAAGTTTTCCAAATACTTCTACCTTTATCATTTAAATTTAAATTTTCGGCAAAAGTCCTCCAGTTTTCTTTTTATAGACTTTTAAGTTTTCTCTTACTAAAACTTTGATTTGTTTAAAATGAATAATGTCTGAGAAATGTTTTTGATCTGTTAGTCTTATGTTCAATAGTTATTATTGTATTCATATACCAGAATTTTTTTCAATTCTTGCTACTTTGTTAAAAACAGTTGTAAAACATTTTTGCAAGGTTACTGATTTCATCTTAAAAATTGATAATCTAAATTATATTTCAGTAGAATATTATTTCCTATAATTTTTTGAAAGTTTACCAGGTATTCAAATTTAGTAATAGTTTTATTGGTTTACATTTGAGATGAGTAATAATTATGGGGTAGTGGTCATTTCTCCCAAAGTCGTCAAATCTATCCCATTCCAGGGTTTGAGGAAGAAAAGTATCTATAATGGAAAGTTCAATTACTGAGAAGGATTTAAATTTATTTACATGTGTTAAAGTTTTTTTATTTAAAATATGAAAATGATGTTGGTTTATAAAGTTCGATAATGAAACTCCAGCAGAGTTATTTTTAAAGGAAAACCAGCTATTGTTAGGGCATTAAATTCTCCAAGCAAGATTGCTGGTTGCAGAGATTGTGAAATAATTTTTTTTATAAACATTAGGTTGCATATTTTCATTATGAACATAAATATTAAATAAGGTATTAATAATATTATTTATAATTAAATCAATAGCAACAGAGTCAATTTTTGTCGTGGACTTGCAAAATAGTTCGATATTTCGGTGGTAATTGTTTCTGTATATAGATGGCAGCACCTCGATTTTGATTTATATTGAAGTAGGAGAAACAAAGGTATTTAAATTAATTTGTCAGTTTTAATTTTTGAAGGGCAATAACATTAAAGTGGAAATTTTTTTATCATTACCAGCAATTTCTCCTTCTTAGAAGGAAGGCAGCAACAATCCAATTAAAAATTTTTAAAAAAGAATCTTTATTTTTAGTCGACTCGTAGAATATTACTGATAAGAAGGAAATCGTTTTCGGTATTTACTACAAATCGCAGAAGCTGTAACACCGAGTGTATGATGTTACTTTGGCCTGGCTCAATTCTTTTTCAATGGTGATAGGTGAATAGATATTAGAGAAGTCTTTTCTGGACGTAAGATTTTCTGCTTTGCTGTAACGGAAGCGTATGTATTCAAGTTTGAACTGGTCATGTTGGTTGATATATCTTAAGGTGAAGTTTGACAGACTCGGCATAAACCCGGCATGGAAGCAGAAGGGCGAGTAAATGTAGGGAAGTCGTTACTTAAAGTCTCTGGTCTAAGATGTGAAAATTTGGTGGTCTATTTTCGTAGTTACGATAAGATGAATTAGGCAAATTTCCATGACTTTTGGTTGAGAATTTTATAGCAGTATTCCAAGAAACATTACATTTTACATAGTAGATTGGCTTTGCATGTCAGGCGTTTAGCTGTGCAGGCATAACACGTTGAGGGGTATGCACCTTTACAGTTAGGGCAGCATAAATAAGTAGTTTGACATAATTTAAAGTAGTGATCACCTAAACATTTTTACACCTTGTCTTACCTGTACACCTCACAGTGTTATGTCCAAAACGATTACACCGGGCACACCAAGGTAGGGGGGGGGGGGCGTAATAATATGGAATGACCTTGAATCTGACAAATCCTATGTAGACTTCAAGTGGAATAAAGTTTTTGGTCGAATACATAATTGTCTTGTCAGTTGGGATTTATATAGACTAAGTGTGATCAGCATTGGATTGATAATGAATCATCCTTTGTATTTTATAAATATCGTATTTTTTCAGTTCCTCGAGGATAAAGTTTTCTTTTCATTTTTCAGCAACTCCCTCAATCTTTCCATAACAGTTTCCTCTTCAGGTATACAAAAGGAGATATCAATATTTAATATCTAGTCACTTTTCTTTTATAAATTTAGATCTTTGAGATTTGTAGGACATAATGCAATGTTACCGTTTCTGATATAGAGACTTATAATTTGTTTTTCATTCATTTTAATGAAAATATTTCGTGACATCTTCAAAATCAAGATCTTTCAGCCTGTCCAATTCATCATAAAATATTATGGATAATGTTTGTTCTTCATCAGTTATTTATCCACATTTTGTGAATTTAATAAATGTATTTTATCCTTTTCCACAGTTATGAATGAGTTCAGAGATAATTGAAACATTGTCATTTGAGTCCGATTTTATGTTCGAGGAGCCAGACATAAAATTATTTTTTGAATTATTTTGAGATTTGTCAGTGAACATTTTTCCCTGACATTTGTCGAAAATTGCACTCTCTTCTAATAAGTCTTGAATACTATTACAACAGTTTAATTTAGTTAGGTGTTACTTTTTTCCCTCTTTTTTAAAGTTCGTTTCGTTTAACATTTTAGTTTATTTTCCAGATGTTCAATCTCTGTTAGTTGATCAGATTTTTGTTAAGTTAGATTGGATTTCTTCTTTTTTGTTTTCTACTTAACATAGTTTCCTATGTTAGTAAAATTTCTTTGGAACGTGAAAATCACCAAACTTAATAATTCAATCACAATGCACACTCAAAAACATTTTGTGTCCGCTTTATTTGACCTCTCAGACCAAACTCATTATGTTTAAGCTTTCACTATATATATATATACACTGAGAGGCCAAAAGTCATGGGAATAGCAGTTAAAGTAGAATTAGCGTGCTGTACTCGTAACCGATGAATTGGACGTCAACCGCAGAATGGCGCTGCAGTAGCCTACAAACCTTACATTCATTTCGGAGTAGTTGTTAATTCATTATGGCGGCACGTCATAAGATGTCTGACTTTGAACGTGGATTGATTGTCGGTGACAGAAAGATGGGTCATGCAATATCGGAGATCGTGCAGGAATTCGGTTTTCCAAGTCTACGGTCTCAACAGTTTATGATCAGTATTCTATTGACGGCATTTCCACACACGTTAACCAGCGAAAGGGACGGCCACGTGCAGTTGACGAACGGAACTCGCATCGGCTCTCACGAATGGTAACGACCAACAGACGGGCTAGAGTGCATTAAATCACTGCAAATTTGAATGCGGGCCAAACATTAACACAGTCTGAAAGGACTGTACGTCGCCACCTGCACTCTATTGGATTTGGTTGCCGAAGACCCTTAGTGTATCATTGCTTACGTGTCGTCACAAAACTCAATAACTGGAATGGGCCGGAGGACATTGAAATTGGACAGTAGAACAGTTTCATCGGATAGCATGGTCCGATGAATCGAGGTTCCAGTTGTTTCGCGCTAACGAGCTCATTAGAGTGTGGCGTAGGCTCCGTGAAGCCACGGACCCTTCCTGTCTGCAAGGTACTGTTCAGTCGGCAGGCGGCTCTGTGATGGTGAGGGGAGTGTTTACGTGGTCTACATTGTGCTCTCTCGTCCGTTTAGAGCAATCGCTGACAGGTATGAAATACGTGGACATTCTCGCACATTACCTGCACCCCTTCATGACTCTCGAGCACCCTGATGGTGAAGGAATATTCCAACAAGATAATGCAACGTGTCACCAGTCTTTGGTTGCTAGGACGTGAATCGAGGAATACTCCACGGACTTTACCACGATGAAATGGCTCCCACGGTCTACCGATATTAAACACTTGTAGCATCTGTGGGACACAATGGAAACAAGTTTAAGATAAATGAATCCAGCCCCATCCAATGCAACGTAATTATGGTGGCAGGATGTGTGGGCTGCCATCCCTGGAGAACGGTACCGGCAACTCGTTGACTGCATGCCTCGACGTGTGGCTGCACTGCTGTGGGCTCGAGGAGGACCAACCCGTTATTTGTCACGTACCCATGACATTTGACCTCTCTGTATATATCACTATTCTTAATATTTTGGGATGCGTCCAAAAAGGTTCATCCAAACACGATAGATTCCCTATTATAAAATAGTAAATGATGGTGATTAAACGGAAACTTCGGAACTTGTATTAATTTTGCCCATAATTCTACTGGTAATTTTACTGTTTAGCAATGTTTTCGGTTATACAATATTTCTCCAACAGGGAAATTTTTAACGCCATGAAAATCAAGTTTGAAAAGCATTAAATAGAGAAAACGAGGAAATTTATGTTTGTTCAATCAATTGTCACTCTCCAGTTTCAGCTCTTTCTTTTTACTTTTTCAGCTACTTCATAACAAAAGATTTTTTTAAATAAAAAAGGATGGAGATATCATGTAAGCATCTTCACACACAACAGAAAGATCAGAACATATAAACACTTACACAAGAACATGACCGCTGGAATAGTAGTCTGGTACGCTAAGCACTAGGCCAGATAGGCTCTTTTGGATTAGCATTTTCCGATTTATGCACTAGATGACGAAAGTCTAACCGGGAACAGAAATAATATACACATTACCACAGATATAGTGACTAAATTACACATAGAAAAGTTATCATTCGAGTAACATCTTTGAAACACGGGCAGCCTCTTGTTTCAGAAACGGCTAATCGACGATGTATGATTACAGGAATCATCTGGTCCACATTGACAGCAGTTTCCATTGGCAGGCTTCCGAAATGCTACGAATTATAAAAAGCTTACTCATGCGAACGATTTTTCTGATTTTAGGAAGAAAAATAGATGCAAAAAATGTTCGTTCATTTAGAACTTCGTTAATGACAACAAAATTAATTAAACTTAAGATGATTTTTATTTTTGCAACACAATCAACAAAGATAAATGCATGATTCTCCAGTAGCCTGATATTCTTTCCATACTTTCCTTCGCTATTTGAAAATACGAAATGATATTATTTAAACCCTCCCTACTGATTTTAAAGTATGTTCCACTTATTCATGCCACTGCAGGTGTTTGTTGTTTGAAGATGCGTCCAGATTTGCTCTATAGAATAATATGCATATTTTAAAGCCAAAAATTACTTACACCTAATTCAAACTAATTTTACACATGACTATCGATTTCGCTCTTATAAATATTGGCCTAAATCAAGCATGGTTTTCACGTAAGAAACTTTAGTGAGGAAGAACTGACTCGAAATTCATATATCTGTTTCCTCCACTGTTTCAGTATAAAGTATTTATTTGTTACAATAGCGAAACCCTTAAGGTACATTACAGTAATGTTAAAAACGAACTAATAGAGCGTATCTAAAAGACACAGCTTCGCGATTATAATTATTTTTTGATGAATTGTTTTCTAACTCTGTGTGATGTCTCCGATGGTTTGCTCATGCAAGTTGTTGGATTGAAGGAATATGCATAGTAAGGGGCCATCTGTGCGAGAGAGACGATTGAGATTCAGGATTTATTTTTCTCTCTATCTTAAGGTAAGAAAGCAGCGATGTTTCAGATACCTTCATTTTCTTTTCAATTTTCTGAATTCAAAATGAGTTGTTCCCAAAAAACTATGTAAATAAAAAAAAGATTATAAATACATTGACCGCGTTATTCCAAAAATGCGCAATTCTAATCCATGGATATCTAGAGCTATCTGTATTCAAAAGTATTATCACTTTCCTTCGGTAAGTGTAAGGAAAGAAGAGTTGAATACGTATTACTGGAGATATCGGAAAACCACAGATAATTACGGTAATACAAGAATTTGTTTTGTGAGTACTGTTTTGCATTTTTTTAAATGCTGGGTATGCTGAATAGAATTTAAAACTGACCAGAAGCATGCCACTGTTGTTTTACCTCTAAGAAGCACATTTTTAACACAATGAGCTAAATAGCCAGGGCAGAGGACTCCCCAAGGCTCAAAAAACGTTGGGGTGTTGACCCACGGGACAGCTGTTTGAAGAGAGATAGTAATCGCCCGTCAAGTACATTTAGGACTCTATCGGACTTGTATCGTGTCGTTTAACGTGCACAGCGCGTATGACTCTCTCGCACACGGCGCCATGGCTTTACACTTCATTGGACGGATGGCGGCCTTTTAGAACCCATCGGTGTCCGTTACCGAAAGAGAGCCGGATGTGGTTTTTGCGGAGATAAATTTCAACGCTGTACCAGGTAGTTTTCATGAAAATTGTTTTCGAATTCAAGAAACCATGTAAACCTATTGAGAACTAGTCTCTAAAATAATTTGTAAAAATTATGTAGTTAGTTTCTGCCTGTGCGGTAGACAAATATTGCGTTGAAATGACCATTAGAAACAGAGATAGAGAAAAAGGGATGATTGATTGATTACTTCTGATGACATTTTTGTATAAACAATTCGCTTAACCATATCAGTTTCTAAATAACTTGAATAATAACGTCTGAAGCATGGTATTATTGTTATTTAAAGTAATGTAAATTTCTTTCGCCAAAATAAAAATATAATAAACTAACAATTTATCCGGCGTTGCTTGGATCTGAAACTCTTTATGTGTATAACAGATGGTACTTCCCAAGTCACAATCTATTCACGGCCCAGCCCATGGTCAGTAGAGGTCTCCCATGAGCTTGGAAATGCCCACCCTCTTTCAGATGGGACGTACCGGAGAGAGCCATAACCTGTGCATCTTAAAGGCTGAATGGCATTGACGGAAGGATGTCATCTGTCTGTTAACAGAGGCCCGGCTCAAAACTACCCATCTGTTTTGGTTGATCTAGCCAGTTTTTACATAGCTTATACTCTTCCCTTGGGTGAAGGAGGTGGCTCAGTCGGTAGAGCGCCAGGCTCGTAATCTGTAGTTCCCAGATTCGAGTCCCAGCTGGGTCAACGTTGAGATTTATCTCCGCAAAATTCCCCGCCCTGCCCACGGTCAGTTGGGGACACCGATGGGCTTGGAAATGACGCCGTCCGTCGGATGGGACGTTAAGCCGTGGCCCCGTGTGCGGGAGATACATACCCTGTGCACGTTAAAGAACACGCTGGATGGGCTTGACGGGAGGCTACCATCTGTCTCCCAACAGCTGTTCCGCTGGGTCCGTTCCCCCAACCTTCTCTGAGCCTTCGGGGTTCATGTGACCTGGCCATTTAGCCCATGGTGTGCAAAAAAGTGCCGCTCAGAGGTAAAACAACCCAACAACCCAACCTTGGGTGAAGGAACGTTCATACAAAGTTTGATGCCTCTAGCTCTTCTTGGGGCCAAGTGCATAAGGTGACGGAAGAACAACACAAAGAAACAAACAAACGCAGAAGCGGAGAAACACACAAACGAACTTTCTCCTTTATATATTCATTAAATTAAAGAAATTATTTACTAATTGCAAATATGTTTCGGGAAACAGTTCGGATAAAAACTGTGAATTGTAGATAGGCTAACTGGAAGGAGAGCTGCGCACTATTCCTCTCTGTCGATGCAGAGAGCCGTGCACTATTCCTCTCTGTCGATGCAGAGAACCGGCTGAGCTTAGCACCTAGAGTCCGACCCTGCCTCCTCGTAGTGGAGGCAGTGAGTACCTTTCAAAGTGTTATTCTCTCACCTGAAATCAGATGGAAAGCCAGGGCTGCAAGTTCAGTTTGGTCGATTGATTTAAACTCCTGTGGAAACTTTTTCTTCCTTTTATTATCACCCCTGATGAGAACGGGCCGACTTCACAAGGGCTTGATGCTGACCATCTAAGCCAACACAATTGGTTATTAGCTATGATTTTAATTTTGGATTTTTGAGTCCATGCAATGGTGGGCTTCTGCAGAAAAAGAATCTATAACTGTGTTTTCTACTTTCTTATGATTTGTCAGCCCCTGCTAAAAGAGGCGCAATACACTGAGATGCCGGTTTACTAAATACAATACTCCTCTTCATGTAAATGGGTCATTATAACACGTAATACGTCACGTGACCGGGGTGTGCGGTACATATCAAGCAGACCAGCTCTTCGAGCATCGGTTAGAGTTTGACTGAGTGTTGGAATGGACAAAACGAGCTACTTGGGTTGGGTTGTTTACCTCTGAGCAGCACTTTTTTGCACACCATGGGCTAAATAGCCAGGTCACATGGACCCCGAAGGCTCAGAGAAGGTTGGGGGAGGGACCCACTGGAACAGCTGTTGGGAGACAGATGGTAGTCTCCCGTCAAGGCCATCCAGCGTGTTCTTTAACGTGCACAGGTATGGCTCTCCCGAACACGGGGTCACGGCTTAACGTCCCATCCGACGGACGGCGGCCTTTCCAAGTCCATCGGTGTCCCCCTACTGACCGTTGGCAGGGCGGGGAATTTTTGCGGAGATAAATCTCAACGCTGACCCAGCTGGGACTCGAACCTGGGAACTACAGATTACGAGCCTGGCGCGCTACCGACTGAGCCACCCTCGCCCCCTACTGTGGGGTATAAACTGACAGCCTACTGTAAGACCTCTGTGGCAAGCAGCTGCGAGTGGGTATTTATTTATTTTCCTTAACGTTAAATCGAAAAGTGTCAAGAGCTATAGTTTACAATGATCAGAGCCGTCGGTTCATGATCTCTGTTTATGAATAATGTATTAAATGAAAACTCTCTAAAGTATGTAGTTTTAGTGATAAAGGAAAAAAAATAACAATATATAAAAAACTAAAAAAACTATATTCCTATATTATGTCCTAAAAAATAGGAAATAAACCTAATACATATCGGCGTTGCATTCAGTCACCGAGTTCGCACTCACTTCAAAGGATGATGAACAAGATAGCCGGCGTCCTATCTTCCTTTGAGGTGAATACGAATTTAGTGACTGATTGCAACATTGATATGATTTTGGTTCATTTTCTACTGTTTACTGAGGCATATAGGAAAATACCTATATTTTAAATTTTCTAACATTTATATTTTGTATGTTTACTGCGTTTTTTATCTTTTCACGGAGAGATAAAATTCTTCTGTATGTACAATAACTAGTAATATGTATTTTAACAGAGGAGATATTTTACAAACAAATCGGATATCGGATATTGTGATGGGATCAGACTGAGTAACGGATTGTCCAACCCTTAACTTCATCCATCCTGCCTCAACCACTAAATGGACTTGAAATATTTATTTTGTCACGAATGACAACTGGATAAACGACATTTATGTGGGCCCGAAGGGCTTCGTGCAAAAAATAACTACCAGCTGAATTACATGTAAAGCTACGTATATTAAGTTACTACCGATCCCTCATTACTGCAATGTTAGCCCTTCGGGGCCCACCCACGGGTGGTTTATATTTTTATATTTTTACTCATACCAAATAGGCATATCATGAGATGGAGTTGGTGAAGTATAAAGTTTTTCCCGCTACATCGAATATCCTTTAACGATCTACGATCATTACTGTAAAATGACATAGGTGAGAAAAAACAATCCCAACCTCCTAAACAAATTAATAATGTACAGCCGGGAAAATCCTATGCTAAGACTGTGATAAATCAGACTGAACCTTCCACAAGTGCTGATAATTCGAAGCCAACAATTTATGTTCCAATTTTTATACCAGATAAAATGCATTCCATAACTCAAGAAGATCCTGTTCTTAGAGAACAGCAAAAGAAAAAGAAATTGGAAAATATGTTGCCAAAGGTTTTCTGGCTAAAACTACTTCTATCACTAGCACAACAGCAAGACGTGACTTAAAATTTTTAGAAGCTGTAAAGGAAATTGTTGAATTGTTCGATGGTTTTAGTTTTACAGAACATTTTAAATTCAGTCTCAATCTCTGATTTTAAATCTGCAAAGACAAATTCAGACAAATGTGACATTGTATTCAAAGTGCTTGAATGCAATGGCCAAAAATATCTGTTCGAATCATGGCCAATAATTCAAATGGAAGACAACTTTCGATTGTTCATTGGAATGCTAACGGGGTTAAACAAAACCTCGAACTGAAGCATTTCCTGTTTAAGTACAACAATGATATCGTACTCATTGGCAAAACACACTTAAAACCTGGTGAGTCGCTAAACATTCCAAGTTTTGTGATCTATTGGACCGACCGACTTCATAACAAAGGAGGAGGAACGGCTATTCTTATCAGAAGATATCTGAAGCATTGCGAATTTCCTCTTGCCAATCTTATCACTCTGGAAGTCACAGCTGTTTTGTCTTGAAGATCCACAATATGGACATATTCTGCTAATAAGTGCGTACAAACCTCCGAATGCTCTTCTCTGCACGGTAGATATGGATTCTATCTTCTGAAATAATTTCTCAACTCTTGTGGCTGGGGATTTAAACTCAAAGCATACAAGCTGCATAGCAAAATATCAAATGTAAACGGTATATTCGTATTTAGTTACACCGTTAAAAATGGCATAATGGTGGATGCACCACAAGCCCCGACTTCCTTTCCCCATGTCAGTCATTTTAGACCAGATGTACTGGACATTGTTCTTCATAAATATTTCTTTCTTAACTACATTCTGCAAGTTTTAAATAAACTCTCGTAAGATCACAATCCGCATTGCTCAAATTAGACTTGCAGAATGAAGATTCCAAGAGCAGGAGCATTCTGAATTGCAGGGAATACGGGAGCTTCCCACTTGCAACAGAATAAGCTAGGAAAAATTTCGTATTATTCTTAATAAAACAGCCCCTGCTACATTCGAAAATGTCAAACACGTAAATCTGGATGCTGAAATTACAAATCTCAATGGACCAATTCAAGACGCGCTTCAAAAATCAATCGCTGTGCATAAAAGGGAATTCAAACCTGAAACTCTTCCACCTGACATGGGGCGAGGGGTGGCTCAGTCGGTAGTGCGCCAGGCTCGTAATCTGTAGTTCCCAGGTTCGAGTCCCAGCTATGTCAGCGTTGAGATTTATCTCCGTAAAAATTCCCCGCCCTGCCCACGGTCAGTAGGGGACACCGCTGGGCTTGAAAAGGCCGCTGTCCGTCGGATGGGACGTTAAACCGTGGCCCCGTGTGCGGGAGAGTCATATCCTGAGCACGATAAAGAACACGCTGGATGGCCTTGACGGGAGGCTACCATCTGTCTCCCAACAGCTGTTCCAGTGGTTCCCCTTTCCCAACCTTCTCTGAGCCTACGGGGTCCATGTGACCTGGCCATTTAGCCCATGGTGTGCAAAAAAGTGCCGCTCAGAGGTAAAACAACCCTTCCACCTGACAAAAAGAAATAAGAAACAGATAAGGCCAGGAAAACATGGCAGCGGATGTGGGATCCGCATGACAACAACATCTTTAACAGAAAACATTCACTCAGGAAGAGATGGTTGGTTGGTTGTTTGGGTTTTAATGGCCATTCGCATCTAAGGCTATAATGCGCCATACGAATGTCCAAAAGATAAAAGTTGTGCAACCCTTAACCAAATTTAAAATAAACCACAAACATATACTAAGAATGTAAAGCAATAAAAGGAAACAGTCGCCAACAAGAAACAAATGTATAAATAAGTTATAAATATAAAAGTAACCGAGGTGTAAGCGACCTGGGTTAAATATTGGAATAAAACTATATGCATGTAAAATATCCTGTAAAACGTAAAAATTCAAAGACAGCGTTAAAACAACAATGATCTGATAACAAATGTTCGAGTGTAAGGGGCTCGGACGTAAAATCATGAAATTTAAAAAAGAAACGCCTCTCAAAGTTAAAACGTGGACAAGAAATTAAAATATGTTTTATAGTTAAAACGGTGTCACAAAACTCGCACTTAGGTTCGGCATCCGTCCGTAGAAGAAACGAATCAGAAATAAACGAATGACCTAAGCGGAGCCGAGCAAGTACAGTAGCTCAAAAAAGTATCTGAACATGGTTATGGTTGATTACAGAATTTAGAAAAAATATATGGCAACGATTTTTTTAGAAATTAGTGATATGGCAACCTTCGTCTACAGTACACGAAGGTTGCCAGATCACTAATTTCTAAAAAAATCTTTGCCAGATATTTTTTTCTGTATTCTGTAATCACCTATAATGTTCGGATACTTTTTTGAGCGACTGTACAACTTCCTCCTTGCGATTCCTGCGAAAACATGACTGCCATGGTTTGATGATAGGTTTGATCTCAACTAGCTTGTTAATAAGCTTTTCTGACCAAGATCTCTGTCACTGTGCCCCGGAGCTCGATGGTAAAAAGCTGCCGGAAATCCTGATATGGAACCAGCAGCGGAGAGTCGGACAAGGGCGTGGCTGACTTGGCAGCAGTGTCTGCCAAGTCATTGCCCCCGATTCCGACATGACCGGGCACTCAACATAAGAGAACATTGGTCGTGGCTGCCAGACGATGCAGCTGCTGGAGGATCTTGGAGAGAACAGGGTGAGCCAATGCCTCACCGAGATCAAAGCCTTTAGCGAGCTAAGCGAGTCGGTGTAAAGTGCACACGGACGATGACGCTTAGCTGCTATGTGGTCCAAGGCAATGCTGATAGCATGCAACTCTGCAGTGAAGATGGAACACTGCTGTGGGATCTGGTCTGCAATGATTACATCACAGCAGACCATGGCTGATTCCACCGATGTAACGGACTTCAAGCCATCTGTGAAGAGAGATGGTGCACACCACAGGGAGGGTGCATACCACAGTGATGGGATCACTTCCATATGGATTGTCCTAGACCTCCCATGTAAAGAGTGGAAGGATTGAGGAGGAGCAGACAGTGAGTTCAATGGCAGTGAAAGTGGGGGTTGGGGAGTTAAAATACGTACTGACACCGGTGTTAAATGGGAGAGCGATGGATCCAGGAGTCACTGCTCCGGGACCCTGCCCCTCGTTGGTGTCAGACTGCCCCATACTGGACTGTGTCAGTTGAAGTCCCCCATGATGAGGAAGGGGGACGGCAGCTGCGAGAGGAGATCATCGAGGTCTTCCTGGAAGACGATGCTTCCAGGTGGGAGATATACAGAACAGACAGTCAGTGAGAACCCCACGAAGAGGAGGATGGCAACCACCTGTAAGTTGGTGATGAGGGGTATGACCTGGAATGGAGAATGGTTGCTCACGAGGATGGCGACACCCACGCGAGCTGGACTATCTCCATCCCGGTCCGGACGAACTATTGGAAAGTGCCGGATTGTGGGATCTGTGACTGGCTGTAAGTATGTCTCCTACAGGCACACACAGATGGGCTGGTGTGCCTGAAGGAGTGCCTTGATTTCGTCAAGATTCCTCTGGAATCCACGACAACTCCATTGTAGGAGTGTGGCCATCTCATAATTTAGAAGAGTGGGCGGATGACGAATTCCTATTCAGTTTAACCGCCGCAGACGACAGTTTAGTGAATAGGAGGCGGTCGTTATCCATATCCTCGGAATCGTCCGGGGGACATGGATCAGTGACCTCCCTTTGCGGAGGAGTGATAACTTTTTTTCCGGCCCCAGCCTGGGCCACTTTGGTTTAGAAGGTCTTGCTGTCTGAGAACAGGAAGGAGGAGGCCTTCCGGTGGACGTGGAAGGCTCAGTTGCAGGAATGGAAACCGGGGTTAATGTCGAAGTCGACACCACCCTCGGTTTCGCCTGCGTAAAGAGGTACTTTGCTGCAGGCGAGAAAGACTCAGTAGGTGGTACATTGATGTCGGTCTGCACCGCCACCGAAGTCATTGGAACGATGGCCTTTCTAATTACCGCACCAGCGTTGGATACCTTGCCAGGTGGGGCTGGCAGTGCAGCAAGCTTTCTCGCCTCGGCATATGAGATGTTATTCATAATCTTAAGGCAGGCATGTCAAACACGCGGCCCGCCGGGAACTGTTCTACGCCCCGCCAAGATTGATAACCAATACGTTTATTTAACTTTTGACAACACTGGATTCTTTAATTAAAATTATAAGTACGTACACGTACAAGAATTAAATAAACGTATTTCAGAAAACATTTCCATTTATATATAAGGGAAACTATTGCGCATAAATGTATATGTCGGAGCCCGATCGTAGAATTGCTCATATCATGAAATGCCCGATCATTTCATGAAATAGTGGCATTTCATGATATGAGCAATTCTACGATCGGGCTCCGACATGTATACACATGTCTCGAGGTCATTCAAATGTACGTACTTTGCGCATGGCAATGAGTCACGAAATGCCAGTAGAGTCGGAAGCTATTCGTTAGCAGTCAGTGAACGAATACTGCGTTCTAGTCTAGTTTGCACATAACAATTTTCATCTGGTATTTTTTGTTTTGCGGCCCGCGATTTAATATATAATACTTAATATGGCCCTAGATGGTTAACGAGTTTGACATGCCTGCCTTAAGGGGTTGCACCTCCTTTTCCTCCTTACATTTCAGACAGTCGCGGGAGTACGCTGGATGTTCGCCACCGCAGTTCGCAAAGCATGCCTTTTCTGCTGTGCAGTCAGGATCGAGTTGATCCTTACTGCCACAGCGAGCACAGGTGGGTTTGCCCCGGCATGCTGTGCGGGCATGACCGTATATCTCACACTGAAAACAGCGCAGAGGGTTCGGTATATACGGCCGTACCTCACAATCTAAATAACCTGCTTTGATGGAAGAAGGCAGGCGTGGCGAGTGGAATGTCACAATCAGTACCCGGGACGGTACCAATTTCCCATCACGGTGTGTCGAAACTCGGTGGACCACTGTTACTCCTTGAGGTGTGAGCTCTGAGAGGATTTCCTCCTTAGTGACTTTGAGGAGTCCCCACTCAGTGATCACATCCCGAGAGGAATTTAAAGTTTTGTGGGGAGTGACTTCGACAGCCACCCCACCAATTTCTTTGACTTTCAGGAGCAGTTCCGAGTGTTTGGAGCAAGCAGTCTCAACCTGCAAGTCGCCAGATCGTAAGCGCTTGACGGATTTCGGTTCTCCCGCAAGACCTTTCAAACCTTTGTTGACGAAAAAAGTGGACATGTCCCCAAGTACCTGATCACCCATGGAGTGGATGATCAGACACCTCGGGAATGAAGACACAGACACAGAAGACGATGGCAGAGACAACGGAGACGAGGCAGATGGGGGCTCATGTCGAGCCCTCTTGTTGGCACCGATCGCATTAATTTCATCATTCTCTCTCATGGTTTTTTTTTGTGTGGTTCAGTGCCTGCTGTCCCCACCCTCCACAGAGCCCAACAAGGGGACGCCCAGTCGGGCGCCAGGGCTACGCAGGCACTATACCCACACAGACAGTGAGTCAAGCCCTCACAAATAAAAGGAAAATAAAAATAGAAAGTGCAGAACAAAAACATTCTACACAAAAGGAACAAAGCGTAAAGTAACAAAATTGTGAAAGACCAAATTGGCCTCACAAAGAAAGTATAACTTTAAAAGGAAAATAAGTTGTGAGGAAACTTGCGAACCTGTACCCGGACCGTGGGCAAGGTTACTCACCGCTCTGCATAGTTGACCCTAGCAGGATCTGCCAACCAGCCGATTGCTTCTAGGGGGGGGGGGGGGGGCTACCCCAGGAGATCCAGTTTACTGGAAACAGAGGCCAAGCAGTGTATAGCAGAGGCCAAAACAGTGTATAGCAGAGGCCCTGGAATCCGCTGCCCAGCTCCGTGACAGAGAGGCTCCCCAACGACAAGTTGGCCAAAGGGGGCCCTGCCAGTCATGAGCTGAGGAGAGAAGACAGGGACCCCCGAGCAACTACCAGGATACTCCTTTCCCAGGACACGGGTCTCCGCGCACGGCAAACACGCGGGCAAGCGTTCAGGACCCTGTGAAGGTAACCGAGCCAGCGGAACCTTCACAGGGTTGTCCCCTCACTGCGTACAGGAGCTCGCACCGAGGGGTTCAGGAAGAGACTTCAAGAATTTGGAATGATTGCTGGGCGGCCAAGCTTAACTCGTTTAATCCACAACATGGTTCATTCGGGAAAATTATCCCAGCGCTTAAAGAAAGAAAATGACAAATTCCTGTTCTCCATGGAGAAAATGGATTAGTTTACGATAATAAAAATAAAGCGGAAGCATTCGTGTCCTGCTTAGAAAAACAATTTGTGACAAATGATGAACCCTAGGACGAGGATTTCATCTCGTACACCAATAAAACAGTCCGAGATTTTAGCACTCAACAACACAACTCGAGTGTCAAGTTTGCTTCCTATTCTGAACTATGTGGAATTATCTCCAAGTTAAAAACTGCAAAAGCCACTGAATGGGATAAAATCAGCAATACAGGTTTAAGGAACCTTCCCAAAAAGGTTCTTACGCTTCTGCTCTGCAAAATTAACAAAGCTGTTAGACTGACTATTTTCCATATGTATGGAAATTGGCGATCGTGCTATGCTTTACAAAAGCGGCAATGACCCTCGATTTCCTCAAAACGAATACAAAAAAAATCCTTGTAACATAAACTATGCATTCACTAAATATGACTTTTATATCTCTTGTCTTTCCTGCTATTGCACTTTTAATGGGGGGTGGCTCAGTCGGTAGCGCGCCAGGCTCGTAATCTGTAGTTCCCAGGTTCGAGTCCCAGCTGGGTCAGCGTTGAGATTTATCTCCGCAAAAATGCCGTCCGTCGGATGGGACGTTAAGCCGTGGCCCCGTGTGCGGGAGAGCCATACCCTGTGCACGTTAAAGAACACGCTGGATGGCCTTGACGGGAGGCTATCATCTGTCTCCCAACAGTTGTTCCAGTGGGTCCCCTCCCCCAACCTTCTCTGAGCCTTCGGGGTCCATGTGACCTGGCCATTTAGTCCATGGTGTGCAAAAAAGTGCCGCTCAGAGGTAAAACAATCCAATCCAATCCTCCTATTGCCCTTTTAATGGTCAGCAGTATATATTAGCTATAAGTCCCAACAAGCAAATAAAAAGAAAGCTAAAACAATTCTCACAAAATAAATTCTTGCATCAGAGTAATAAGCCTAATAACGCAGTTTTTCTATAAGTTTCAAGTGATATGAATTCAACCCTTAATTCTTTTCACTTACCTAAAGAATTTGATAATAATTTTGAGATGTAGTTAATTTGAATTACGCATAGGTGATATTAAAATTTCCTTTAAGATAACATACATAAAAATAGTTTAATTTTATAACCATTCGGTTTAATTTTACAACCTGTAGTTAATTCGAGACATACTGTTCGACTGGGTGGCACGTCTTTTACGGTGAAACGTTTTCTCATTCGGTTGTTGGGTTTTTTTACCTCTGAGCGGCACTTTTTTGCACAACATGGGTGTTTCCTCATTGCTCCTGCATAAGATCTCGTACGGGAGTCATAAGAATGCCACATCACTAATATCCCATTTATATGCCATGAGATATTATGTCTATATTTCTGAAATTCTAGTGCACCTTTAAAGCACATAGAGATCGGTATGTACAGCCAAAGAAACGGCTGCTCAAACCATCACACAACCATGATCATAGTTGTCACTTTCAATGCTGTTAGATGGTTGAGAATGTTTCTCTCTCTCCTATCAGATGCTTGTGCATTCTGAATCACTCTAAAGAGGAAATCTGGACTCATAAGAACACAACTCACTCCTCTAATGCTCTTGAGTCCATCATATGATGCCTATATCAATTAATGCTTTCCCTTCTATACAGTGAATAAGCAGAACACACTGTAAATTAATGCAATAGGTACAATTACTCTTTTCTGCTAGAAGAGAAAATTTCTTTCTAAAGTTTCCGAAGAAGAATACCTTTTTTTGTATATGCTGTAAAATAAAAAAAGTACCTTAAGGTTCTCCTAAGGCTCGAATTGTTTAGCCATTAATAGAGCTAAACGAAAGAGCGTTTTTCTTTTTTTGCATTCCGGAAGCAGGCTTTTCTTTTGGTTAAATATGTCATGGGGTCAATCCGGACGAAGGCTTTTCTTTTGCTTTCAAAAGCTAATTAAAAAGCAGAAACGGCCGACATTTTAAATAGACTATTCAAATTAGTGTTATTCCTTTCACTTCACTACCTGCTACCTGCAGTTTGAGCCAGGCACGGTAGAGATTAAATCAGTTTCCAAAAAAACAGTCAGAATATTGTTTGCGTACGCTTTATAATCTGTAGCAGTTTAGCAGCTTGATGATGGAAGAGCCGTCAGATGACAAAGTGTGGGAGGGAAGAATGGGACCGGGATATTCCTGAAATAATAGACCATTTCTTAGTGTTTTTGGGGCGGGGGTGGCTCAGTCGGTAGCGCGCCAGGCTCGTAATCTGTAGTTCCCAGGTTCGAGTCCCAGCTGGGTCAGCGTTGAGATTTATCTCCGCAAAATTCCCCGCCCTGCCCACGGTCAGGAGGGGACACCGATGGGCTTGGAAAGGCCGCCGTCCGTCGGATGGGACGTTAAGCCGTGGCCCGTGTGCGGGAGAGCCATACCCTGTGCACGTTAAAGAACACGCTGGATGGTCTTGACGGGAGGCTATCATCTGTCTCCCAACAGCTGTTCCAGTGGGTCCCCTCCCCCAACCTTCTCTGAGCCTTCGGGGTCCTTGTGACCTGGCCATTTAGCCCATGGTGTGCAAAAAAGTGCCGCTCAGAGGTAAAACAACCCAACCCATACTATAACTATAGTGTTATCTATCTAAACAAGGGGTACGCTAGTTACATACACATTTTCAGGAGTTACGTGAGGCATAAAAGGTTGAGAACCACTGCACTATAGTATAGAAGAAATGTTTTTATTTGTGTGTGCTGAGGGGTATATATGTTGGTCGAACAAGCAGAGCTGATCTGTAGGAAGATTTCATCGCCAGCTTTTGGGTGTTAGAGCTGTCTGCCTAACATTTCCCAGACGTGTTCAATAGGTGAAAGGTTCGGAGATCGAACTGGCCATGGTAGTACCTGAACGTTTTGCTCGTGTAGATACTGCAGACTAATGCTGGCTATGTGGGGACATGAGTTATCTTGCCGGTAAAAGGATGCTGCTGAACAAATGGGAAAGCCACTTACTGCAAAATGTTGATAACATATCGTTGCACAGTTAGAGATCACCTTATGATGACCCATTGCTGACCGAGATGTCCGAATAATGGCACCCCACACGAATAATGGCACCCCACACCAAGACACCAGGTGTTTGAGTTGTGTAACGATGTCGCAGGCGCTGGGTGTGTGCACCAGTTCTGTCTGAGGCAACACTACTGAAGACGTGCTTGCGTGTGGACAGATATTAGGGGCAAACGCAATGCCAGATGATAGACTCGCAATGAAAACTGTAAAAGCCTATTTTTTCCCGTCCGCCTGGTAGGTATTTGGTGTGTTACCTGTTTCCAGTCTCTTTGCAGTTGCATTATAGTCTCGAATCTGTCAAGCCATGCCATGCATCGCAATTGGCGATCCTCTCGCTCCTCGGTCATACATCCTCTTCCTGATCCTTGCCGACGTGTGTCCGGAAAGGTTCATCCAACCACTGTAGATTTCATTCTCTCGAATAGCGTGTTGTTAAACGAAAGATATATTATTTAATTAATTTTGCGCATAATTCTTCTAGTGGTTTTATTCTTCAGAAGGTTTTTCAGTGTTTTTTCCTGGCCATTTAGCTCAATGTGTGAAAAATGTGCTACTTAGAGGTAAAACAATAGCGGCATGCATCAGGTCAGTTTTAAATTCTATTCAGAATACCCAGCATTTAAAGAAATGCAAAACAGTACTCACAAAATAAATTCTTGTATTACTGTAATTATCTGTGGTTTTCGGATATCTCCAGTAATATGTATTCAACGCTTCTTTCCTTACACTTACCGAAGGAAAGTGATAATACTTTTGAATATAGTTAGCTCTAGATTTCCATGGATTAGAATTGCGCATTTTTTGGAATAACGCCGTCAATGTATTAATATCCTTTTCTTTTATTTACGTAGTTTTTTGGGAATAACTCAGTTTGAATTCAGAAGATTGAAAAGAAAATGAAAGTATCTGAAACATCGCTGCTTTCTTACCTTAAGATACAGGGAAGCATAAATCCAGAATCTCAACCGTCTCCCTCGGCACAGATGGCCCCTTACTATGTACCTTCCTTCAATCCAACAACTTGCAAGAGGAAGCCATCGGAGACATCGCTGGAAGTTAGAAATCAATTCATAAAAAATAACTATAATCGAGAAGATGTGTCTTTTTGATACGCTCTATTAGTTCGTTTTTAATATTACTGTAAAATACTTTAATGTTTTTGCTATTGTAACAAATAAATACTCTATACTAAAGACAGCGGAGGAAACAGATATATGAATTTCGAGGAAGTGCCTCCTCCCTAACCCTAAAATTTCCATTTTTTCATACGAGAAAATCATGCTTGATTTACGCCACCATTTATATGAGCGAAATCGATAGTTATGAGTAAAATTAGTTTGAATTACGTGTAAGTAATTTTTGGCTTTAAAATATGTATATCAATTCTATAGAGCAAATCTGGACTCATCTGCAAACAACAAACACCTGCAGTGCTCGAGAGTCCATAACATGGATTTTACATCAATCCAAAGGAATGAATAAGTGGAACATACTTTAAAATCAGTCGGGAGGGTTCAAATAATATCATTTCCTGTTTTCAAATAGCGAAGGAAAGTACGGAAGGAATATCAGGCTCCTGGAGAATCATGCATTTATCTTTGTTGATTGTGTTGTAAAATCAAAAATAATCTTAAGGTTAATGAATTTTGTTGTCCTTAGCGAAGTTTTAAAAGAAAGAACATTTTTTGCATCCGGTTTTTTCCAAAATCAGAAAATCGTTCGTATGCGTAAGCTTTTCATAATTAGCAGCAGTTCAGAAGCTTGTCAATGGAAACTGCTGTCAGATGACAGAGCAGGAGCGTGGACCAGATGATTCCTGTAATGATCCATCGTCGATTAGCCTTTTCTGAGACAAGAGGCTGCCCGTGTTTCAAAGATGTTATGCGAATGATAACATTTATATGATTAATTTAGCCATTATATCCGTGGTAATGTGTATATTCTTTCTGTTGGCGGTTAGACTTTCGTCATCTAGTACATAAGTCTGAAAAAGCAAATCCAAAATCAAATTAGCCTACCTGGTCTAGTGGTTAGCGTACCTGATTACTATTCTAGCTGTCATGTTCTGTGTAAGTGTTTATATCATGTTATGTGTGAAAAAGCTTAGAAGTTATCTCCGTCCTTTTTTAAGTAAAAAAAAACATTTTTGGTATGAAGTAGCTGAAAAAGTAAAAAGAGCTGAACCTGGAAAGTGACAATTGATTGAACAAACAGAAATTTCCTCTTTTCCTCTATTTAATGCATTTCAAACTTGATTTGCATGGCGTTAAAAATTCCCCTCTACCTACCAGTATTGGAGACATATTGAACTGAAAACATTTCTAAACATAAAACTACCAGTCGAATTATGGGCAAAATTAATACAAGTAAAATAATTTCCGTTAAATCACAAAACAATTTTTCTCACAAAATGAAACTATCGAGTTCGGATGAACCTTCTCGGAAACATCCCAGAATATTAAAACTAGTGATATACACTGAGAGGCCAAAAATGTGATACGTGCCTAATAACGGGTTGGTCCTCCTCGAGCCCTCTGCAGTCAATGAGTTGCCGGTACCGTTCCGCACGGATGGCAGACCACACATCCTGCAGTGCAGACCATATTTGTGTTGCATTGGATGGTGCTGGATTCATGGATCGTAAACTTGTTTCCGTTGTGTGCCACAGATGCTCCAAGGGGTTCATATCGGGGGACCGTGGGGACCACTTCACGGTGGTAAAGTCCGTGGAGTGTTACTCGATTCACCTCCTAGCAACCAAAGACTGGTGACACGTTGCATTATCTTGTTTTAATACCCCTTCACCATTAATTCACCTTCACCATTAATGGGTGCTCGAGAGTCATAAAGGTGTGCACGTGATCTGCGAGAATGTCCACGTATTTCGTACCATCAGCGATTGCTCCAAACGGACGAGAGAGCCCAATGTAGACCACGTGAACATACCCCCCCACAACATCACAGAGCCCCTCCAGTCTGAACAGTACCTTGCAGACAGGAAGGGTCCATGGCTTCAAGGGGCCTACGCCACACTCTACCGCGCCCATCAGCGCGAAACAACTGGAACTTTGATTCATCGGACCACGCTAACCGACGCCACTGTTCTACTGTCCAATTTCGATGTCTTCCAGCTCATTTCAGTCATTGAACTCTGTGACGACATGTAAGCAATGAGACACAAGTGGGTCTTCGACTACCAAATCCGATGGAGTGCAGATGGCGACGGACAGTCTTTTCTGAAAAGTTTTGTGTTTGGCCCGCATTCAAATTGGCAGTGATTTCATACATTGTAGCCCGTCTGTTGATCGTTACCATTCGTGAGAGCCGAAGAGAGTTCCGTTCGTCAATTGCACGTGGCCATCCAGTTCGCTTGTTAACGTGTGTAGAAATGCCGTCAACAGAATACTGACGATCAACTCTTGACACCGTAGACTTGGGAAAACCGAATTCCTGCACGATATCCGATATTGCATGACTCATCCTTCTGGCACTGACGATCAAGCCACGTTCAAAGTGACTCATGATGTGCAGTCATAATGAATTAACAACTACTCCGAAATGATTGTTGGGTTTGTAGGCTACTGCAGCGCCATTCTGCGGTTGATGTCCAATTCATCGGTTACGAGTACAGCGCGCTAGTTCTACTTTAACTCTATTCCCTTCACTTTTGGCATCTCAGTGTATATGTATATAGAGTGAAAGCTTAAACACAACGAGTTTGGTCTGAGAGGTCAAGTGAAGCGGACACAAAAAGTTTGAGTGTGATTGAATTATTAAGTTCGGTGATTTTCACGTTCCAAAGGAACTTTAACATAGGACACTACTAACATAGAAAACTACCGGTAAGCAGAAAACAAAAAAGAAGAAACCCAATCTAACTGAACAAAAATCTGATCAACTAACAGAGATTAAACATCTGGAAAATAAACTAAAAATATTAAAGGAAATGAACTACAAAAAAGGAGGAAAAAAGTACAAGCCTATATAAATCAAACTCTTGTAATAATACTCAAGATTTAACAGAAGATAATGCAATTTTCGACAAATGTCAGAGAAAAATGTTCACTGACAAATCTCTAAATAATTCAAAAAATAATTTAATGTCTGGCTCCTCGGACAAAAAATCGGACTCAAATGACAATGATTCAATTATCTCTGAACTCATTCATAACTGTGGAAAAGGATAAAATACATTTATTAAATTCACAAAATGTGGATAAATTACTAGAAGAAGAACAAGAATTATCCATAATTTTTACGATGAATTGGGCAGGCTGAAAGATCTTTATTTTGAAGATGTTACGAAAATTTTTATTAAAAAAATTAAAAAACAAATTACATGTTTCTACACCAGAAATGGTAACATTGCATTATATCCTACAAAACTCAAAAATCTAAATTTATTAAAGAAAAGAGACAAGATATTAAATATTGACGTCTCCTTTCGTATACCTGAAGAGGAAACTGTTATGGAAAGATTGAGGGAGTTGCAAAAAAATTAAAAGCAAACTTTATCCTCGAGGAACTGAAAAAACACGATATTTATAAAATACAAAGGATGATTCATTATTAACCCAATGCTGATCACACTAAGTCTGTACACCTCCCAACTGACAAGATAATTATATACTCGACCAAAAACTTTATTCCACTTGAAGTCTACATAGGATTTCTCAGATTCAATATCATCCCATATTACTACCCCCACCTTTGTGTGCCCGATGTAATCATTTTGGACATAACTCTCTGAGGTGTACAGGTAAGACAAGGTGTAAAAAATGTTTAGGTGATCACTACTTTAAATTATGTCAAACTACTTATTTATGTTGCCCTAACTGTAAAGGTGCATACCCCTCAACGTGTTATGCCTGCACAGCTAAACGTCTGACATGCAAAGCCAATCTTCTATGTAAAATGTAATGTTTCTTGGAATACTGTTATAAAATTAGCTGAAAATATAAACTATGATGTCTCTAAAGACCTCTATCCAACCTTAAAAAATGTTCCTACAACCAAAAATCATGGAAATTTGCCTAATTCATCTTATCGTAACTACGAAAATAGACCACCAAATTTTCACATCTTAGACTCGAGACTTTAAGTAAGGACTTCCCTACATTGACTCGCCCTTCTGCTTCCAAGCCGGATTTACGCCGAGTCTGCCAAACTTCACCTGAAAATATATTAACCAACACGACCAGTTCAAACTTGAATACCTACGCTTCCGTTACAACAAAGCAGGAACTCTTACGTCCTAGAAAAGACTTCACTACGATCCATTCACCTATCACCATTGAAAAAGAACTGAGCCACGCCAAAGTAACATCATAGACTTGGTGTTACAGTTTCTGCAATTTGTAGAAAATACCGAAGACGTTTTTCTACTTATAAGTGATATTCTAGGAGTCGCTAAAATAAAGATTCTTTCTTAAAATATTTTCAATGGGGTTGTTGGGGCCTTTCTTCTAAGAAGAGGGAATTGCTGGTAATGATAAAATATTTCCTCTTTAATGTTATTACCCTTCAAGAATTTGAAACTGAAAAATTAATTCATTTAAATAACTTTGTTACTCCTACTTCACTATAAATCAGAATCGAGGTGCTGCCATCTATGTACGAAAACAATTACCACGCAAATATCGAAACTATTTTACAAGTCCACGACAAAAGTTGACTATGTTGCTATTGATTTAATTATAAATAGTGTTATTTATACTTTATTTAATATTTATGTTCATAATGAAAATATTCAACCTAATGTTTATAAAAATATTATTTCACAATCTCTACACCCAGCGATCTTGCTTGGAGATTTTAATGCATATCACAAAAGCTGGTTTTACTTCAAAAACAACTGTGCTGGAGTTTAATTATCGAACTTTATAAACCAACATCATTTTCAAATTAGATTGGATAATAAATATTTTTTCTTAATGTGAATAGGAGGAATAGCTGTTTCAGCATATAGGTGAATGTTTTTGCTTCCATTTGGAAGACCTAGTGAGCGTCTTAAAATTTTGGTTTGAAGTTGTTCTAAAAGTTTTGCTCTGTGATTTGATAAGTTATTTAAAAACTCTATGCCACATTGATATTTGGGTAAGATAATATTTTTGTGAATAAGGAGTATATTTTGGATGGTACATCCCTTTTGGCTTGACCAAGATATTTTAGGAAGTTAAAAAGTGGATTACCAGTATTTATAGCTTTGTTAACATGAAATTTCCATAAAAGTTTCTGATCAAAATATAATAAATACCCCCTCAAGCAGCTGCTTGCCACAGAGGTCTGACAGTTTATATGCCACAGTAGAAGATCTGAGAGGATGGCAGGACCTCAGCAGAAAACAACACGAATATCCATGCCTTACCCGGGGCTCGAACGCAGGTCCCGTAGATCAGTAGCCAAGCGCGCTAACCACTCGGCCATGGGACGGCTTTCTGATCAAAATGTAAGCCTAAAAATTTTGCTTCTTTAACTATAGAGAGATTACAATCATCTATTAAAATTTTAAAATCTTTAGCTGGCAAGTTGGTCTTGTGAAATGAAAGGATGGATGTGTTTTCTGAAGATATTATTAGATTCCATTTTTTGCAGTAGGAATGTAGATTGTTAAGATTCAATTTTAAAAGATGTTGTATAACATTAGGATTATCATGATATGTCCATATTATTATATCATCAGCATATATGCCATATTGTATTTTAGAGGTAAATATTTCATATATCAGAAAGTAATATGTTGAATAAGTTAGGAGAGAATATATCTCATTGTACTACTCCTGTGGTAAAAGGGTACTCATTAGAGAATATGATAGCTAATTTAACTTTAAATTTCTTATTGCAGATAATGGAGAAAATAATTTTATATATATTACCAGATATTTGAATTTGTTTGGTTTTGTGGATTAGAGCTGTATAGTTGAGAAATTCAAATGCATTTTGTATGTCAATAATGATTGCAACAAAATATTGGTTTTAGAGAAAGCATGTTCAATATCAGTACAATTATGCAATAGAATATCTTTGGTGGTCTGTAACCATAGAAATTGTCATTAAGGATCTCGTGGTGTTCTAAATACCACGTTAGTCGATAATTAACTAATCTTTCATAAAGTTTTAGCATATTTGAGGATAAACAGACGGGTCTATATTAATTAAAATTAAAGACATCTTTTTGTTTTTGTGAATGAAAATTAAATAGTTATCAGGCCATTGTGGTGGAATTTTACCTCAATTCCAGATTGATCAAAGATTTGTAATAGTTTTTTTAAGCCAATGGAATATTTTCAAGATGCTTGTTAGAGATACCATCTGGCGCAACTGCTGTATTATTTTTTAGATATTTTAGACCACTGTTGAGTTCAAAGAAAAAAATCGGATGTTGATATATTATGTCCAATATAAAATTGATGCACCAAAAGTATCACTGTCGTATTTTTAATTTAGGTACTCGGAGTCTTTACCTTTATTTAAATGATGGTGGGCAAATTTTTCTGTATGTGACAACAACATGATTGCTACAAATAGGGCTGACAACGTTTTATTTGGAACATTATAGCCTAAGTTCCTGAAGCGCTATAAAACCCAAAACAAATAAACCCAAAAACTTTTATTCTTCCAAAAAAAAGACATAGATAAAGTTTGCTTTCTTGTTTCCTTTCACCGACAGCGCAAACATTGAAATATAGTCATATCCGAACAGGCTACTCAACGAATGGGAGTATAACCTTAAGGACATGGATATATGAGAGTTCTTTTTAAGGCCTTGTTGATGACGCAGCACATGGAAGCATTGAGATGTTGCCATTGCCAAAATTCGGCGCCCTGTAAATCCACGGATACTTGATCAATTGGTCGCAAATTTCGTATCCGTGTGCCTTTGGTGTGACCCCATACAGGTCAAAAAGTCAGTTCGCTATCTTCCATCGGACGCAAATAATCGCTTGATAAATATCGCGGTTCTGGGGTGCAATGGTCGCCTTCGCTGCAGTATGAAAGATAGGAATACATACTTACCTATAAAACGTTTGGCGCGAAAGATTATTACTGAAACTCTAAGATAGCTCTTGGGCCAAATTTTGTCAGAATATAGGTATTATATGGAAGCTATAATTCCGGGAATACAAACGAACGGGACATGTGTGATTACTTTAAGTCAGTCTGCAAGCTCAGAAAGCTACATCTGAGTCAGCCCTAATGATCAAGAAACTATGTGCACCTGAATCAGCCTACATCCTCAGAAAGCTATATCTCAGTCTGGATACATACATACATACATACATATAAAATCTTCATGCAGTACATGGACTACGGAGGTCCAACCAGACTGCGTAATTTTTTCTCTTCAGACGTATCTCTTTTGAGCTACAGCTGCTGCATTTGGCCACTCTAGGCCAATTCTAGCAAGGTCCTGTTTGACATTGTCTGCCCATCGCAACCTAGGTCTCCTTCTTTTCTGATACTCTTAGGCACACTGTTTATAATCCTCTTTGCCAATCTGCAGCTATGCATACGGGCAACATGGCCAAACCAACGCAATCTCTCTCTGCACAATATGCTGCTCAAAAGAGGTAGATGACTCCTTCTTCTAACCTCATCATTACTTACAAAGTCAAACCAGCTAATGCCCAAGATACTGCGTAAGCATCTAGAATCCAAGGTATCAAATTTCTTATCCTGCTTACAAAGGGTCCATGTTTTGCTACCATAACTAACCTTAGGAAGAACCAAACTATTATACAGCCTAATTTTAGTCGTTAGGTGTATAAGCCTATTTTTCCATACTCTCCATAGATTGTTAAAAGTCACAGCGGCAACCCCTATTCTTCTATTTATCTCATGCCGCACATCACCAGTGTCTGTTACATAGCTCTCAAGATAATTAAAAGCTGTCCTTTTGCATAAAGGAAACCAAAACCTTCCATTACAGTAACACACGCTGTGGGAATGAAGGAAACTTATGAAAGCATGGAAAAAATACTCACTGCTATAAATATGACTAGTTTAAGTGGACAATATATGTGACCTAAAAGTCATATCTCTCTTCCTCGGGCTTCAAGAAGGCTTCACAAAATGTTTTTTCTGTATTTTTGGGACAGTAGGACCAGAAAGGAACACTACAAAACAAACGACTGGCCCGAAAGAGATGTTTTCATTCCTGGAAAGAGTAATGTGATGTATAAGCCTCTAGTTGACCCCTCTGATGTTCTGCTCCCTCCACTACCCATGAAACTGGGGCCTATGAAAAGCTTTGTAAAGGCTATAGACAAAACTGGTAAAGGGTTTTTGCCCTTGAAGTGAAAAAAACCCAAAAAACTAAGTGATGTTAAACTCAAAGAAAGGATCTTTGTTGGTCCTCGGATATAAAGCAGTGCGCTGCATGGAAATCCTTCACGTCTGTGGTCCAGGGTTTTCTGAGGAATCACAAAGAGAAAAACTACCTTCAGCTCATTCAAGATCTTCTCAAAAACTTTTAAAATCTTGGCTGCCGAATGCTTTGAAGATCCATTTGTTGCAGTCGCATCTCGTCTTCTTTTCCAAGAACTGAGGATCTGTCAGTGATGAGCAAGGGGAAAGATTTCACCAGGATATTGGAATCTTGGAGGAGAGATACCAAGGCAGGTGGGACCCAGCAATGATGGGTGACTACTGCTGGTTCTTGCAGAAGGAAGATACCTCAGCACATAAAAGACAAAAATGAACTTCTTGTAAGTATAAAAGATCCTTACCCATGTTTTCTTATTTTGCGTTTCAATATTATTTCATTTGTTACTTTATATTCAGTGTCTATAACTATGATGTTTATAATTTTTTTTCACTGTAATAATATAATTAATTAATGAGTTGTAAGTTGCAATTTATTAAAATAATCACATTTATATTCATTTCCCAAATATGCATATTCTTTGAAATACATCAATCCGTAATTTAAAAAATCACTGCGTGCTGCAAATTTTTCACAGCCATATTTGAATTCAGCACCCTAAATTTAGTTAAAAACATCCTATTTGGCCAAGCCGTCCCATGGCCGAGTGGTTAGCACGCTTGGCTAGTGATCTATGGGATTTGGGTTCGAGCCCCGGTAAGGCATGGATGTATGTGTCGTTTTTCTGCTGAGGTCCTGCCATCCTAACAGACCTTCTACTCTGGCATATAAACTGTCAGACCTCTGTGGCAAGCAGCTGCTTGAGGGGGTATTTATTTTATTTGGCCAATGTTATTAAAAAAGTTTCAATTTTTTGTCTAGTGTAACTCCATTTAAGATAACGTTTACCAGCACACAAAACGCTTTTGAGATCTCACAAGAGTAAGTTAATTCGTGAGACCTCCATAAATAAAATAAAATAAATACCCCCTCAAGCTGCTGCTTGCCACAGAGTTCTGACAGGAGCCTGTCAGTTTATGAGCCATAGTAAAAAGTCTAGGAGGATGGCGGATGGCGGGTACAGAAACAATTTAAATTGAAAACATCAGTCGTCGCATTGAAAATGGTACATCAAACACGAAGACAACTCAAAACAAAAACTTGCAAAACATTTATTTTAATCCAGAAAGTGTGATATTCAAAACGGAAACAACGTTCAATATCTCTGATACATATAAACAGTCCACTGTCTGTTAGGGGCATATGAAAGCATCCCTTCATGACCATCTATTGTCTACTTTAATATGCACAGGCTGTGCCTCTCCTGCACACAGGATTATGGTATATTCGCTACACACAATGGAAGTTGCATTTCGAAGCCCATCGGTGTCCCTTTTCAAACAGATGGGGAAAACAGATGGAAAATAACAATACAAGTACAGTTGGGACTCGAATTCGCGAATATCAGATCGTGTAACTTGCGTCCTATAACTGAACCAAACCCACCTTAGGGGAAAAAGTACAAAATCAAAGCACTTTGTCTCTATCGTAAAAACAACAAAAGGAATAATTGATGACTCCCTACAACTCTCTGTCTAGCTACAGAGGACAATACAAGAAGATTACGAAAATATTATCACAATGATTTTAAATTATTTTAGAAGATAATCAGAAGGAACATTTGTTATTTAGAAATCATCAATTCGTCGATTTACATTAATAGTATTATTGATATGATATCTACGTTCACCTTCCAAAAATCGTGGCTACCGAATGATTGCAAATTTACACAAAAAGGTCAGTTGTTCCGAAGGTCAAAAAGGTGTAAATGTTCACTATTAACGTTTGCTTGAAAAGGCCAAATTTTCATGTACAGATTCAAATAATGCTTTCAATGATCTAATTCAGGTAGCCTTCACCTCGTGAAACGACCCTACATTTTTAGTAAGAAATTTATATTCATTCTATAAGATTAAGTTAAAATGCATTCACAAAATCTTTGGTACATTAACAAATCTTATACTAAAAAAATTTTTAGAAGTTTGCGTAATCATTCATTGAGTTGTCAGTTCTGTAACAGCGGAGTCTGCTATTAAACGTTTCAAATTGATTAAAATTTTAAATGTGGAAGAGCAAAGTCTTCTGTTAAATCTGTGAAGTACAATAACTTTACAAATTCAAAAGAAAATGTTCATTGAAGTTCAGCGTGTCCCCATATTCCCTCAGTCAGTGAGGGACACCGATGAGCTTCGAAAGGGCACCTGTCAGTCGGATGGGACGTTAAGCGATGGCCCTTTGCGGGGCGAACCATACCCTGTGAACTTTAAAGAGCACGCTGGATGGCCTTGATGGTAGGCTACTATCTGTCTCCTAACAACTGTCTAGTGGGACCACTTCCCCAACTTTCTCTGAGCCCTCGCTGTCCTTGTGACCTTGATTGTAAAATATTTTACCATTGTACGCCAAAAAGTACCATTCAGACGAAAAACAACCCAATCCTTTGAAATTTAATGGGTTCATTAAAATTTCTTCCCATCACAATTAAAATAAAAACACAAAAATAAGAGCGGTTTTAACCTCTAAATCTTGTTTTCTCATAGCTGGAGATTTCAATCATTAACACAATATCGAAAGGGAAGGAGAAAATCTAATTATCTGGGACTAGGTGGTCGAGTGTTTGGAATGTTAGGTGGGGATGGGAGGCTCCAAAATCAGTAAAACAAAGCCGAAATGGCAAGCTGTAAAAATGGGGGTTGGAGATGAGTAAGATTCGAAATCACGTCTTGTTATAGATCTTTTTTTAAGGCAATACAGAGTAGCACAGGTGAAACCAATATGCGAAATTTGAAACAGGGAGGTCAAATATTTAGTAAAATTACAGGACCATCCGACTCTATTTAGAAAAAACCATCTTTTGACTTAAGCTGTGCGCACCTCTGTTCGGTGTATCCCAAGTGGAAAATGCAAAATCTTACGTCAACATGCATAGTTAACGGACGTTGTCCGAAAGTAAGATGGACTTTGATGATTCTCAGGGAATGAATTATGCACCCATTACATTAGATTTCTTAGAATAATTCAGATAATAGGGAGGGAAATTCCGATATATTCAAACAGAGGAGCAAACAGATGGAAAAGAGCAATACATCCGTATTTTAAATTTAAACTTACGACATTACGATATTTTAGAAAGTTTTTAATAAATGAAAAGAATAGTCATATGACTAATACGATACATAATACATTAAATGCATGCAAGAAACTGATTGCTATATTTTTGCATTGAAAAAGGCATTTGATTTAGTAAATCACAAGACTAACAAAACTGCATAAGCTTTTTTATTTGGATAAAGTATTATTCACTTATGAATTTTATTTTATCTATCACATAAAAAGTAAATCATTAACGAAAATAATTTTAAATAATATTTCAAACAATTTTTATTTGTATTTTGTTGTAACTTGTTGTAATTTGTTGTAACAAATTTTCGTCTGAAAATATGTCAACAGAATACTTCTATGCAATAATGGTTGTTAAATACTTTGTGAACCATTAAAGTGTGGTGGATAAAAAGTTGACAAAATTACATTTTGAAAATTAAACACGCTCTACAAATTAAAATATAAAATACATCTAAGTATTAACAAAGAGTTTCAAATTTTATTTAAAAACTACAAACTCTAATTAATGTTGTAACTTAAGCAATTAAAATGTTAAATGGGGAGAGAGTAGAAATCCTGGATCATCCTCGCAAATTTCCCGATATTGGTGTGATACCATACAGAGCAGTTCTGATACGTAACGAAAAAACCTTTATTGAAAAATATTATTATAGGAAATCATGAACCTCATATTTGTTAGTATAAAAATACGTGTATAGATACATGACAGTCAGGATAATTATTTCGTTTAAATTAAGCTTTGTGGAAAAGCAAAACCCTTGGAGATGAAGAGAAAGTACGAAAACGAACTTCTGTGTGCGAATGAAATCGGTAAAAAAACAACGTACGAAATGTAGTGTGTAAACTTTATGCTTAGAAATTACTGACTAATTGTTTTTTTTTTTTTAACTTTAAATCTCTCTTCCTGCTTTAGGTCGGAAATATCAAACAATCCTGAAAACTAAAATCGGGACGATTTTTATGACTGTTATACACAAAAATGCTTTTTAAATGGAACTGCATGTTAGGGAAAAATTTTAAACCTTATCAAAGTATTTTTTTTTCCAATTGCACAAAACGTTTATGTATAAGAAAATAAATAATCTGAAAATTGAAAGTATGATAAACTGAGATAAAAGTTTTTAGAAGTTAAAACTACGCGAAATTAAAAGCTTCAACAGATTGCTCCACACAGCAATGGGAAACGTTGACTGACATGAGCAAGTCGGTTACGTGCAGTTTGCTATCTTTGAAATTCGAATCAGGCCGATTTTCCAATGCACTGTGGAATGCCGAATTAGCTGCAAACCCTTTGGCAAATTGTATTGCATATGATATTAAGAAACAAGGAAAAGAGGTAATCGATGAGTTGAAAGAAACGCTGAAATCAGCAATAAAACAGAAAATGTTTGCATTTTACAGCAACAGTGTGAAGAGTGTGTTGAGTGTGAAGATCTATGCCATTCATGTGTCAAAATCGCAGATAAGCCAATGGATAGTGATTTCGCAGATGCAGTTAAAAAATTGAATGTCAATGATGTTGCTGAAATGTTTAGGAAATAAGTAGGACCTGAATTAATTACAATTCGTAAATCATCTTTTCTGGCAACAGTAAACTTTAGAACTTTGCTAAACGACCTCTATGATGAACTGGTGTATTCTCCTGAAACATTTGTTGAGCTTAAATCGAATTCAAATCTTGAAAAGACTTAATTTCCAGATGTTTGGTCATGATGCAATCTATTCAAGTTCTGACAGGAGTTTGTGACACAGCAACAAGTGGAACCGTTAGATTCCAACAGTCAGATAACGGTTGTTGATATTTTAACCAATGGGGAGACAGTTGGTGACGTGGCCCTCCTTGGTGGTAGCTGACGGATCAGTTTGTCGTTGGTCCCCATGGAGAAAACTACGCTATCCTTCGGTGAAGTTGTTCGATCTATGCTCCAGAGTGTACGTATCAAAAGCCCATATCGTATGAAGAGTGTCTACAAATTTTAATGCAAATATTAACAGAAAAATTTTTACAAGCCTTAAACATCGTGTGTCATGGAGAGACCATCACCATTGAACTGGATGAAGTGGCACATGAATATCTATGCAGAGTCTGTTTTGCAGAAGAAATGGCAGTAAAACATCTAGAAAGCATGGACTATCGGGGCGTGGTGGAGGACGCTATGAGCTCCATCGAAATAGCGAACATTGTTGAAGTGGTGGCATAACACAAGAAAAAAAAAGGTTCTTTTTAGAACCACTTCATTTGTGTAGAAAGGATTACCAATCGTACAATTTCTTGTTTCTCTTCGCAACTCTTACTTCTCTATCTACACGAAGCGATTCTTCTATATCAACACATATTGCCAGAAAATAACTTATGACATTCCTGCTTATACAGATTCACCCTACAATAACGAAACGATGTGTATACTTTTCTCGAGTATTGGGAAATAATGAACAATACGGTCTTTCATATTCCCTCATAAGAAAACTTTATTTGTGAGATTTCAAAAAATCAATTTTTTTTTAAATAATACTTTCCGAAAACATTGAGTTTTTTTTTCATTAAAACTTTTTAGCATTAAGTATTTGTAATGTTTTTTCAATTTTTAAAAACGTTATTCATTTTTTTTCACTTTTTGATTTTCTCACATGTTTTGTTTTCAAATAATAACTTTTAAAAAAAAAAGTGTTTCATTTTTCTTTTTTTATTTCAAAGATTCAATTTCAGTTTTAGAAATTTGGTTTTCAATTAATAAAAGACTTTAGAAAATTTTCAGCTTTATTTTTCACTTTTCCACTCTGCATCATTGTTAGTATTACACTTAACTAAGGTTTGGAAACTCTTAACTACGTCTTTAACTCTATTAATATTTTGGTTTTCAAATTTTTTTTTATTTTCCAACTAAAAGTTTTTCTGTTGAAGCTTTTAATTTCGCGTTGTTTTAACTTCTAAAAACTTTTTATCAGTTTATCATACTTTCCATTTTCATATTATTTATTTTCTTACACATAAACGTTTTGTGCAATTGGAAAAAAAAATTACTTTGATAAGGTTTAAAATTTTTCCCTAACATACAGTTCCATTTAAAAAGCATTTTTGTGTATAACAGTCCTAAAAATCGTCCCGATTTTAGTTTTCACGACTGTTTGATATTTCCGACCTAAAGCAGGCAGAGAGATTTAAAGTTAAAAAAACAATTAGTCAGTAATTTCTAAGCATAAAGGTTACACACTACGTTTAGTACGTTGTTTATTACCGATTTCATTCGCACACAGAAGTTCGTTTTCGTACTTTCTCTTCATCTCCAAGGGTTTTGCTTTTCCACAAAGCTTAATTTAAACGAAATAATTATCCTGACTGTCATGTATCTATACACGTATATATGTATAAAACTAAGAAATATGAGGTTCATGATTTCCTAGGATAATTTTTTTCAATAAAGGTTTTTTCGTTACGTATCAGAATTGCTCTGTATGGTGTTTCTCAGCTAGAGTTTATACGAAACTTCAGCTAGAATTTTACACGTGAAATAAATTTAGAAATAAATCAGTGTATTCCGTAGGAAGTCAAATGTAATAATTCCGTTTTTGAAAAATGTTAATTATATGTTTTCAATAACCTAAGCGTGGTTGCATGCGGTTGGGTCATGGACTTTGTCCCGGAGAGCTCTTTCCCTCAGGAACAAACACTCCATTTCCGATGCACGCCTGTCGATTGTCCTGTTTTATCTAACCATTCATATCCTAACGTTAGTTTAGTCCAGTGAGGTATACAGAGAAAACCGCATAGGTTAAATTCTTCAAATAACTGTTTGACTAATACACTATTTTCCTGCAACTAGTGAATGCTAAGACAGTATATACTCTACTTTAACACTATCGAGTTTTGTGTGAAAGGGATAATTACTGAGAGTAAGTTCAAATCCAGATATTCCTATGCAAACGAGAATCACATTCTAAGTGTAAATCATACTTTAAAAAAATTGTTGAATTTTTAGATCCGAATGACACGTATATATAATCAAACTCATAGGCTTAGCGATGAACTTTGACAGAATGGTTAGGGCCACTGGTCCGTCAGGGAAAGCGTTGTGTTAGTTCTAGCTGAGTTTAGTGGTGAGCAGTGACTTTTGGGTTTAGTAGGGCATTTATTAGAAGACGTGCAAAAGTTAGGAGTAGTTTTCTTCTCTATAGTTAATGAAAAAACTTAATGATCGATTAGTAATAAATATTCGTAAGACAGATGTTGTTCCGATGAATAGATCAAAACTTTTGAAATAAATATTGAAGTAATTTCAAAGTGATCCATTCATGTGAATGAGGAGAGACAACGTTTATACAGAGTCTAAAACAAACCTTCATGTGCGAGTACTGTATTTCGAGAATTATCATCTACAAGCGGATAAAGTCTGCGATTCATAGCAGAAGAATTTTATTTCAACGTTAGGAAATGATTTGTATACGTCTGAGTGTGATGATTTTAAATCCTTTTCGTTGATGCTTTTTCATTAAAAATGCTAACCAACTCAAATTTTCTGTCCAAGTGTCCCGTATATTTCGATGTACCAAGTAATCGTCGTTATTGTAGCCATCAGCTTTATAAAAATGATCACACTGAAGCTGTTTTAGGTGAGAGATTAGGCAGGTAAGAGTTTGCGAAGTTCCTGTAGGAAACTCATCAGGCAAGCGAGGTGATTCACTGTTGTAAGTGTTTCAACTGTCTAAAAATTTCTCTGCCCTTCGTTCGATACGACTCCATAAAAGAATTATTATAAAGTTAGTTTTCTTGAATTGATTTAAAGGATCTTGCATTTCACTAGTATTTACTGGATTAGTTTTTTTTACTGAGAGTATGATGATAGCTAACATTTCCCTTGTGTCTGCATATAACTTTGAATGTACATTGTATTTTCTCCCCTCTGTGAGAATTTTTTCATTATGAACTATTTGAGTTTGATCAGGAAAAGAGTACGATCCATAAGAGAATTCTATCGTAGTGAAGAAACCGTCGTAAAGTATTTTGATATATCGTGTTAAAAGTATTTTCTGTGGATTAAGAAGAGTTTGTATTAGAGCCTTTGAAAGTTAGCGATTTTCTTAATAATTTGTTTCGATACAAAATATTCAAATCATGATGTGACAGAGAGTTGAAGATCAGTAAGCTGAGAATATTTGGGTTTCACAATAGGAGCGATTTCTGCTCTCCATGCAAAAGGCCATGAAGCAGATATTCAAAAATTTCAAAAATATATCATTTTAGTCCCTAAGTACTTGATATTCTTTTTTCGCAAGTGTTATATCATTTATTTGGTCACATAGCCTACTATATTTCGTATGCTATTTTATTTTATCTCTTCTCTAAGTAAGTGATTATGTAAGTCAGTAAGTAATTTAGCGAGTGATCATTCCGTTTTCGAAATCAGTATGTGTTTTACTGACCGAGTAAGAAAGTAAGTCAGTAAGTGTGTGGGCAAATAAATAAGTACTGTATGTCAGTAGGTGTATTAGTAAGTCGATAACTGTGTAAGGTAGTAAGAATGTGAGTAAATAACTCAATAAGTGTTTAGTAAGTAAGAAAGTGTGTAAGTAAGTCGGCAGTGGTATGTGAGTTAGTGAGTCAGTAAGTAATTAGTGAGTGATAATTCCGTTTTCAAAGTCTATAAGTGTTTTACTGAGCGAGTGAGGAAAGGAAGAAAGAAAGTAAGTGTGTGAGTAGGTAATTCAGTAAATATTGTGTAAGTCAGTATATGTGTCAGTAAATAATTCTATAAGTGGGTGAGTGAGTAAGTCAGTATATGTATCAGTAAGAGTGTGAGATTAGTCAGTAAGTGTGTGTTTGTGTGTGTGTGTGTGTGTGTGTGTGTGAATATTTCAATAAATGTGTGGTTTAATGGATGAGTAAGTAAGTAAGAATGTGAGTCAGTCAGTCTGGGAGCAAATAAATAGATAAGAATGTAAGGTGGTAAGTTAATAAGTAAGAAAAGTGCAAGTGTGGAAGTCAGTAAGAAAGTGCGTAAGTAAATAAGAAAGTGAGTGAATAAGGCAGTCAGTAAGCGATTTAGAATGTAAGTTAGTGTTTTACAGAGTAAGTGAATTGATGAGTGAGATAGTCTGTCAATAAGTAAGAAGTATCCCTGGTTCGATGTGTATGATACGATTATGTAAACGTTTTTTTACTCCAAAGAAAATTCTTATGGTGTTGAATAAGAGCCTAAAATGTGTTCGGCTTATAGTGTTACTAGTGGAATAAAGTATTTACACTATTTATTAGGATTTTTTTAATTCAATTTTAATCATAGTGTAAAATAATGCCTACCGATATAAAACATTTATTTCTCCAAGGCTGTAGTCCAATAAGGCGTGATAAATATAGCTGAACGACAGACAGTGAAGAAAAAACAATGTCTGCACATTTGCGAAACACTAGCTAGTTTAAGAATTAATCATTAAAATCAGTGGGGTGAATTAAGACCGTGATAATTCCAACGTATCGAAGGAAATTTTTTTTATAATATTAAGAGTCGTTTTATTAAGTTATTCAGGAAGGAAAGCAAAACTTCTAGGATTGTATACCATTTTTAAGAATGAAGTCCAATATCACCCTTAGCGTCGTTGCTAAACGCATTGACTCATCAAAGAGTGTGAATCATACTCTCCGCAAACATAGAACGCTTTGATCTCTATCTTTAAGGGTCCAATATCATCCTTCGTGTCATGGGAAACTTAAGAATTGAAAATATATGTACGGAAGAATAGTTTCATGGTTCAAAATATTCAAACGCAAAATGGAAGTAAATATATACTACAAAATTGTTACGTATTAAAAAATTTTAAAATGAAAATATAAAAGAAAGTAAGAGTTTTCAAACGCACGTAAATTTTATAAAATTGAAAAAAATATTACGAACTAGAAAATTCTTTGAAAAACGTAAAATATTTTAAAACAGAAAGAAACAAATATAGAGTAAAAGTATTTTAAGAATGGAAAAAATAAAAAAAACGTATATAATTTTCAAACTTACAACTGAAAAAAATTATTATGTAATACAAGATTTTTAAATTTGAAAAAAAAATGAAAAAAAAAAATAAGAGACTGATTTATAGAGTATGTAGAAATAATAGTGAATAATTAAAAATGCAAATTAATTTCCTAGAACTACAAAATGCAGTTTTGTTAAAATGATAAAATATCTGTGTCCACCATCACCCTTCGTGTCATGTGCTCTCCGCAAACACAAATATGAGATTTACGGTCTGTTTCACAGGACTTTTCAGTTTGTAAATCCAAAGAAGTACTTATAAATTGATTTCTAAGTGTCATTTACAAGGAATAGAAAAAAGTATATATAGTGCCAACCCTTATCAGATTCACTCGACGCTGAATGATATAAAGCTTGCAACAATCCTAAGACGTGTTGGAATGCGACACCCTGTGAATCATCGCTACCTCCCCTTTTCGCAAATATAAGGACCTTTGACCAACGAGATGACTCATCAACGTCATGTTCCGTGCCGTATGGGTAAACGCGTAGACTCATCAAGTGTGAATCATCCATAAACATATATGGAACTTTTTTAAATACGTATTTTAAATGTCTGTTTCGCAGTACTTTTCAGATTATTAATCCGTCTGTCAGTAAAACGTGGTCACAGGACTTATAAATTGATTTTCAAGTGTCAATTACAAGGAATAAAAAATTAATATTCAATGTGGTTTACAAGGAATAAAAAATTAATATTCAATGTGGTTTACAAGGAATAAAAAAATAATTTATTCGTAGACAAGGAATAAAATAATTAATTCCCAATGTGGTTTACAAGAAATAGTAAAATTACTTCCCAATGTGGTTTAGAAGGAAAAAAAATTCCTTTGTAAACAAATATATATTCCTACTATACCAGAGGTCTGTAAATGGTAGCTAGGTAGTCACTGGAAGGAGAGCTATGCACCAATCCCCTGTGATGATGCATAGAACCGGCCAGGCCTAGCACCTAATGTCCGACCCCGCCTTCTCGTGGTGCAGACCGTTAGTACCTTTCAAAAGAGATACTCTCTTGTGGAAGTGAACGGAAGGGGAGAGCTGCCAGATTACTGTGGCCTACTGATCTGGACAACCATGGCTACTTTTCTTTTCTTTTCTACCCTGCTGAGGAGTGGTCAACCACACAGGGTCCTGGTGCTGACCATATAAACCTACTGGACTGGACAGATATATGGCTCTGAGCTTGATTATGGATCCTGATTTTGTTGCACTGGTGGGCTTCTGTGGAGGGAAAATCTTCCGCTGTGTTTTCTGTTTGTTTGTGGGCTGACAGCCCCAAGTGAATAGATTCACAGGATATGTTTATCAGCTGGTGGATATTCCTCAGCAGAGGTCATCGCAGGCACCTGAACTCTTTGCTTCTATTGGCATCGTCAAATTCTACATTGGAGGAAGTCTTCCAATGTAGATGGCTTCAGCCTTTAGTGGTGGGGGAACGGGTCTTTGCCCCATGTCTGCGATTAGGGGGCTGTTTGATATTGTCGGCATTCCCTCTCTCAATAAACATAGTTTCTTTAAACATCCTACTAACCATTTTCTCTCCTTAGGTAGTTGGAATGTGAGGACTCTGCACAGAGCTTTTTCTCTTGATGTCCTCACACAAGAATTCCACCGTTATAATTTAGATATTCTCGGCTTGCAAGAGACCAGATGGACAGATAAAGGTCAGATTTTTAAAAAATAATATTAAATTTCTCTTTTCAGGGAGGGACGACAATAAGCATCACCAAGGCGTGGGACTGCTTCTCAGCAGACACGCTAGTGATGCTCTTCTAGGATATGAGTGCATTAATGAAAGGTTTCTTACAGCAAAATTTCAGACAAGCGTTAAAGAACTGAAAGTTATCTGCTGTTATGCCCCCACTGAGGATGCCGATGAGGATGAGAAGGATAGGTTTTATGAACAACTTCAGGATATTTTGAATTCTGTCAAGAAAGGAGATATTACCCTTGTTCTTGCTGACTTCAATGCCAAAGTTGGTACTGACTCTGACCTTTGGGGAAGGGTGATTGGCCCTTTTGGTATTGGTAGCTGCAATGGCAATGGGCAACGTCTCCTGCAGGTAAGTAAACTCAATGGTTTCAGAATAACTAACACATATTACAAACACCGCGACATACATAAGTACACATGGGTTTCACCTGATGGGCTGCATAGGAATATGATTGATTATATATTAATTAACAGCAAATGGGCTAGTTATGTTAGAAATACCAGGGCATATAGGGGAGCTGAAATTGGATCTGACCATTACCTAGTTAAAAGTGTCTTGCAACTTAAACTTAAAAAATGTTGTGCTAGGGTTAAAAAAATTTGCTTTTAATACTAAAGCTCTGAAAGACCCAGTTATAGCCAAAGCTTACCATGATAGGTTTCTTAGCCATTATGACAGTCATGGTATGTTTACTACTGAAGTTGAGGAAGAGTGGGATCATTTCAAACAGGCTTTTTTGGACACTAACAGTACTCTTTTAGGAAAAAAGGAGCAGAAGAGACAGAATTATCTGAGTGATAACGCACTTGAGCTTATTTCGGAAAGAAAGAACTGCAGGAATGTCCTTAATCAATACCCTACTAGTCCTAATAGAAAGCATCACAGAGAACTTAATAAACGTGTAAAAGATCAGTTAGCTGCTGATAAAAATCTTTGGCTTGATGGTTTGGCTGACAAAGCCGAGGAAGCAGTTAGACAGCACAACAGCAGAGAGCTGTACCAGAGAGTTAATGTTTTGTGTGGTAGAAAATGGACAGGTATACAGGGATTGAAGGATAAACAAGGTAAGGTTATAGAAGGTGAGGATTCTGTCATGGCTAGGTGGCCTGAGCATTTCAGTGATGTTCTAAACAATGCGGTTAGTTCTTTTCCCATTGTTTGCAATGATGATAGATGCATTGGTGGCCTTAATGTTGGCCCTATAACACAATCTGAAGTTATTTTGGCTGTTTCTAAACTTAAACTTCATAAATCCCCAGGAGTAGATGAAATTACTACAGAAATGCTTAGAGCTGGAAATATTTCGGTTACCACTTGGATGACTGAAAATCTGAATATCTTTTATGATAAAGGCTTGGTTCCTAAGGATTTTACCAGAGCTATTGTTATCCCTATTTTCAAAAAAGGTGATCGCAGTTCTTGTGATAACTATAGGGGTATCAGCCTACTCTCTGTTCCAGGTAAAGTTCTTTCCATGATTGTGCTTAATAGAATTAAGAATCTGGTTGACAGTCAATTGCGTGATGAGCAATGTGGATTCAGAAGTGGTAGGGGATGTGTGGATCAGATATTTTCACTTAGACAGATTCTTGAGAAATGTTTAGAGTTTCAGAAACCTTTGGTTGCTAGCTTTGGTGATTTCAAAAAGGCTTTCGACTCTGTTGATCGTCATAATTTGTGGTTGATTGTGAAATCATATGGTATACCAGACAAGTTAGTTAACATAATGAAAGCTCTCTATAATAACACTGAGTCGTGTGTGAGAGTTGGTATGGTTTGTAGCAATTGGTTTAGCATTACTTCTGGTGTTCGACAAGGGTGCATTTTGTCTCCTTTTCTCTTTAGTTTGGTTATTGATTATGTTATGCGAAATTCACTTCAAGGGAAAGATTTTGGCCTTAAATGGGCTAGAGGTACGAAAATTTCTGATTTAGATTATGCTGATGATTTAGCCCTTTTGGCAAATGATGTTGATGAGATGAACTCTTTCATTCGAGCTGTTGGTGAGACTGGTAGTAGAGTAGGTTTGGTTATAAACAGAGAGAAAACTAAAGTGATGAAAATTGGTCAGGCAGGCTGTGATTCAGTTAATCTGAATGGTTGCAGTCTTGAGCAGGTGTCACAGTTTAATTATCTTGGGAGCTATGTAACAGATAATGGTGATGTGCGGCATGAGATTAACAGACGAATAGGGATTGCTGCCGGGACTTTTAAGAATCTATGGAGAGTGTGGAGAAATAGGCGTATACACCTAAAGACTAAAATTAGACTGTATAATAGTTTAGTTCTTTCTAGGGTTAGTTATATCTACCTTTAAGCTATCAAACCACATGAAATCCGTGGCGTAGTGGATAAGAGTATTGACTTAAGCACTGAGGTTTTGAGAACGAGCCCATCCTCCTCCAGCCGGAAGACGGTTTGTTTTTTAAATAGAGTACTTGCTAATATATAACATGTGTTTTAAACACTAGATGGCGCCATCAAAAGCAAATTTGTAAGTTAAGAAAATTCTAGGCTTTCCTTCAGGGGGTGCTTAAAAATACAGGTGGGTAGGGGGTCTTAAAAAGTACAGGTCGGTCAACCAGGGGATGACGTTAGAATTCAAAAAGGCAAAATCGGGGGTTTTAGAGTTGTTTACTTCACGATGGATTTGGTGGATCTTCGAGGGAGGCGTATGACGTCAGAATTCAAAATGGCGGACGAACGACCAAATCGAGGGACTGTTTGAAAAGGGGACGATATCGGAGAGACTTTTGCGGCTCAGGCGTCAAAGGTCGTTTGATGCGAAAGTAACCCATCTACTACTTTCCCATGATGGCAGATAGGTAATAATAAACAGCTACCCTGAATACAGACACTTTATAAAATTTTCGTATTATGCAAAACTATGAAGCTCCTCCTATGAAAGGTATCAGATCTAGATAGAGGAAAGGGATCCACTTGACAACTGTTAGAAGACATATGGAATTATCTCAAAAAGACCATCCAGCATGTCCTTTAACCTGCACACATGGTAATGGCTCTTCTGCACACTCCTCCATCTGAAGGATGCGGCAGCCTTTCGAAGATCAGTTAATTTGTAGATTGCATAAAGGTTTCCTTAAATAGATGTTGGGAATTTTCTTTTATCTTTTTGTTTTCAATTATGTTGTGAATCATTATTTAATTATAAGGTGGGAAATTAGCTGTTTCAATACATCTGAGTGGCAATTTTCCAGTTAAATTGTTTTATCCAAAATTTCGTACAATTCAAGGTTTCTCTCCGGGTAACTGAATTAAATACAACTGATGAAAGTTCGGTTCGTCATAAACAAATTATGCTAAATCGAAATATAGGGGTGGCCAAACAGTTCTCTCAAAGCAGATGGAAGCGAAATCTAACCGAACCTTTCAAAACTTTTATTCTAAAAGTAACCATGTCCAAATGAAACATCAAATTTTTGATCTTTTGATAATATATTGATCTCAATAATAAGCCACCGCATGAGAAAAGATTTCAATTCAAAATATTTTAAAATTTATGAAAATATATCATTTACCTTCTGAAATGCCTACCAGTAATAAAACAAGTTAAAAATTTATAAATATATTTTAAAAAGCGGTGAAATAAAAAAGGAGATCTAAGGAGAAGAAGGCTAGCTTCGCACAAGCGTAAGTGGCGCCGTTCTGCGGAATTTTACCGAAGCTGAACGTGGCAAATTGATGTGCATGCACAAAAGCAACTGTAAGGGGCAATGTACGCAATCATTTTTAGTCTGCTGCAGCTATGGTTTGTCTCCCTATTGGTATATTTATTGCGATTTAATCAGTGTTTCAACCTGTCTAACACCCATGACTGTTTGGCATAGTGATAGCTGACCCTAAAGTTATTCAATGAGTATTTTATCCCGTTCAGGAGTATATTTTTACGATACCTGGAAAAGCCGTTGTATGTTTATTTTGAGTAATTTTGCAGAATTTTTAAAATTAATATGTAAATTAATACATTTAATCATTTAGCGAACATGTAAGTCAATGTATGTTGCAGTTTTGTGTTCCCTGGAGCATATCCACATATATAGGTGTCTGCAGTTTGTTCTAATAGTAATTGTTTTATGGTTGATACGAGAAGTGTCTGCTGCCATCTATTGACAGTTTATACAAGTAAGAAACTCGATGTGACGAAAATATCCTAAATTTTATAAAATATAATTAAACAAAACGTGTTGTCTCGCATTAAGCCATAAATTTCAATTTATTATAATATATTAAATATAGTAGAATGTTCAAAATATAAAAATTTTTATGTTGAGCAAAGTAGTAGAATGTTCAAAATATTAAAATTTTAATGTTGAGCATAGCTACTACCTGTTTTACAAAACGGGATTTTATTAAGGAGAATAATTCTAACTAATCTTTGGGAAAGGAAAATCATGATGGTAAAATTTAAGAAATGAACAGTGAACGAGTCAAAGTGTATGTAAAATTAGTGACATGGTGTAAGCCATTGAAAACCTTGTTGGGCGGTGGAAAAATAACGCAAGGAACTGGCTCCTCTCCCTGGCTAGGTGGCTTCACTGCAATACACGAATTTGCCATGTTTAGAGGGCGCTGCAGTCGAAAAGTTTACATTACGTCTATGGAAGCTAGCTCTCTTCTCCCCTAGACACTCCTTGCTTGGAATACTATTGATTTGCCCTATATATAAGAGGATGCGATATTTCATAACACTAAAATGCTAAACATTTGTAATTAGTATTTTTTTCTCAGTTTCTTCATCATACTAATATACTTTTTGTGTTTTAAGAGAAATAAGTTACCCCTCAAGCAGTTGCTTGCTACAGAGGACTGACAAGAGCCTGTCTCTGCAATATTCCATAGATATCTGTGAGAAAGGCGAGACCTCAGCAGAAAGACGATAACAGAAAGAGAAACATCCATGCTTTATCTGGGGCTGGAACATCGGTGCTTTGATCTGGGCTCTAATCTGGGTCCTTAGTAATGGTCTCCAAATTAAGTCCTTTGATTCGGCACCGTAGACTGATTCCTTTGATACTTTACTCGAACCTTGGTCCTTTGAATGAGATCTGAACCTAGTTCCTTTAATGCTTGTCTCTAACCTAGGTTCTTTCATGATGGGCTCTAATCTGATCTGCAACTAATTATGCTAACCACTCGCCACTATTTATAATTAACTATAGGTAACGCAACAGTCACTTTCCAAGCTGACTGAAACAAGCAAAATGTACAACCTTACAAAAGAAATGACAAACATAAACAGGGGAGGGGGGGGGGTTCAACCATAAGTAACGTATTATTACGTGAGATGAAATTGGAAGAGGGGTGAGAGTCAGGATAAGACAATTGGATCAGTTTTAATGGATATCAGTCGATGAGCAGTACAATCATGTTTGTAAATAAATCTGCAATCTATCGAGAATAACCTTACCAATTCTTGTAAACCAACTAAATGTAACTATACAACATATGATGAATTCTTCCTACAGAACATTTGAAATCAGCTCTGTACGTTCGACTAATATAAAATCTCCTTAGTCATATTTTAGGTGTCCTAAACATCCTTATTTTTCTTGTCAGTCCACTAGTAGAATCAACACTAATAACTTATTTAAACGTTTAAGGAAACGTAGTTAGTCGTTTCTTTTCACACTCCATCTCCTATTCGTACAATTCTTTCTTTCTTCTTTCAATTAGGTTCTTCGTTCGAAGTCGTTGGTGACGTAATTATCACGCTGTAGTTCACGCGAGCATCAAAACGACGCATCACATCACGGTTCATTTTAGCACATTAATCTGTCGTAACACTGCTCTCTCCTGAGGTCTTGTTCATCCCGAACAATTCTGGATTCCGAACCTTCTTCAGGTCTTCGATGAAACGGGGCTAAACGATCCACGTGAACCACTTTGCATTTTGTAGATTGACATCGAAAAATGCGATACACGAAATCGTTAATCCTGTTAACTACCCTATATGGACCTTCCTACGTTTCTGAAGTTTTGGAGAAAATTTTTTTCTTTCTGTGTAGAGTATTCAGCCAGACAAGATCTCCTTATTTGAAAACAGTTCTATTTGTTTTACTGCCGTATCTCGTTTTCGTTTTCTCGCTTACCAAATTGATGTTGTGTCTGATGGATTGGTGAATTTCTTCTAGTCATTGTTGTAATTTTTGTACGTATTGTGCGGTGGATATAGGCTTTGCTTCAGGTCGACCATATAATACATCACATGGAAGACGTAACTCCCTTCCAAAGAGCATCATAGAAGGTGTCTGTCCAGTTGGCTTGTGCACTGCCGTTCCATATGCCAACCAAAGGAATGGTATATGGCGATCCCAGTCATGTTGGTGGTCGTCGACGATGTTGTGCAATTGTCCTATTAAATCTCTCAACCATACCATCCGACTGAGAGTGAAGGAGAGTTGTTCTTTTGTCTGAATGTCTAAGAGTTAACAGATGTGTTTAAACATACTAGATTCAAAATTCCATCCTCAGTTTGAGTGGAGTTACAAAGGTACTCCTTACCTACTAATCAAATTATTTAATATCATCTCAGCAACTGTTGTTGCCTCCTGATATCGACTGGAATAAACTTCAGGCCACTTCGTGAAATAATTCATTACCACTAATAAATAGTCATTTCCATCATTCACTCTTATTGGGGCGGGGCTGGCTCAGTCGGTAGCGCGCCAGGCTCGTAATCTGTAGTTCTCAGGTTCGAGTCCCAGCTGGGTCAGCGTTGAGATTTACCTCCGCAAAAATTCCCCGCCCTGCCCACGATCAGTAGGGGACACCGATGGGCTTGGAAAGGCCACCGTCCGTCGGATGGGACGTTAATCCGTGGCCCCGTGTTCGGGAGAGCGATACCCTGTGCACGTTAAAGAACACGCTGGATGGCCTTGACGGGAGGCTACCATCTGTCTCCCAACAGCTGTTTCAGTGGGTCCACTCCCCCAACTTTCTCTGAGGTTTCGGGGTCCATGTGACCTGGCCATTTAGCCCATGGTGTGCAAAAAAGTGCCGCTCAGAGGTAAAACAACCCAACCCATTCACTCTTAGGGAGCGGACCCATTAAATCAATGGCTATTCTCTCAAAAGGGGCACCAAACTTATACGTCTGCAGCTTATCCCGACTCTTAGTCTTAGGGACTTTCTTTGCTGCACATGCCTCACATTGCCTAAACCATCTTTCAACGTCAACCCTACTTTTCAGCCAATGAAATCGTTCCCTGACTTTCGCTAATGTTTTATTAACACCAAACTCCTCCAGTGGCACTATTATGCACATCTTTCATCCCTAGTTCCACTCGGAAGCGAGGAAGGATTATCTGCGAACGGATCAATCGTCCAGTGGGATTCAAACATCTTCTATATAATACACTGTCTTTCACTTCTAAGGAGTCCCGCTGTGCCCATTAACTTTTGGTATTTGGGCTATACCTCGATATTTGCTCCCAATTAGGTCTTACATCAGATTTTTCAATCAAATCCATTATTGGCTTTATAACTTCATCGTCTAGTGGGACCTTTCTGTTTTTTATTGTGCTCCAGATGTTAGGGGTATCACTTTCTGCTTGTGTCGATGTTATTTGTCTTATGGACATTACATCTTTAGTACCATATTTCAACTCTGCATTATAACAATGCTTACAGTTGTCAACACATGGACGTTTGGAAAGGGCATATGCATACCTATACATTTTGCCATTTCGATGCTCGATGGAGAAATTGTACTCTTGTAATTACTGTATCCACCTAGCGATTTGTCCTTCAGGGTTTTTAAAGTTTAGTAGCCACCTGAGTGCAACGTGATCAGTGCGTATAAAAAATTTCTGGCCACAGAAATAACGATGAAAATGTTACGTTGCTTTAAAATAAAAATAAATAAATACCCCCTCAAGCAGCTGCTTGCCACAGAGGTCTGACAGGAACTTGGGTTGGGTTGTTTTACCTCTGAGCGGCACTTTTTTGCACACCATGGGCTAAATGGCCAGGTCACATGGACCCCGAAGGCTCAGAGAAGGTTGGGGCAGGGGACCCACTGGAACAGCTGTTGGGAGAAAGATGGTAGCCTCCCGTCAAGGCCATCCAGCGTGTTCTTTAACGTGCACACGGCATAGCTCTCCCACACACGGGGCCACGGCTTAACGTTCCATCCGAAGGAGGCGGCGTTTCCAAGCCCATCGGTGTCCTCTACTGACAGTGGGCAGGACGGGGGGAATTTTGCGGAGATAAATCTCAACGCTGACCCAGCTGGGACTCGAACCTGGGAACTACAGATTACGAGCCTGGCGTGCAACCAACTGAGCCACCCCCGCCCGTGACTGACAGGAGCCTGTCAGTTTATATGCCATAGTAGAAGGTCTGTGAGGATGGCAGGAACTCAGCAGTAAAACAACACAAACGTCCATGCCTTATCCGGGGCTCGAACCCAGGTCACTTAGAGCAGTAGACAAAGCGCGCTAACTACTCGGCCATGGGACGGCTTATATTGCTTTTACTATTGCTAAAAGTTTTTTTCGTGTGGCACAATAATTCCGTTCTGGTTTGGATAAAGTTTTGCTAAAATATGCAATGACTTTTTATTCTCCGTCTTGTTGTTGTGAAAGTAGAGAATCAACTCCTGTGTTGCTTGTGTCAGTATCTGTTAAGAACTGTTTTCCAGTTTTTTCCATTATGCTAACACTGTTGACGTGAAAAGAGCTGTCCTCAACCGTTGGAAGGCCACTTCAAATTCGGTGGTCCATATGAATCGCTAGCCCTCTTCTCTCAGACGATGTAAAGGCTTGAGGTGTGGGAGAAACCCTTGACAAATCTTCTACAACATGTACAAAATCCAATAAAGTATGAAGTTGATGAACATTTTGTGGTAGAGGCTGATCTCTTTGAGCTTCTACCTTACTAGGATCAGTCTTAATACCTGATGTAGTGATGACATGACCAAGATAATGAATTTCTTGCTGGAACAGCGTACACTTAGACGGTCCCAATTTTAGCTTGGCTGCCCTAAGTGTTTCAAACACTTGACGAAGATTTCTCAAATGTTTCTTAAAAGTCTTTCCGAGAACGATGATGTCGTCTAAACAAACCAGGTAGATCTCCCAAGACGAACCTTTGAGCACAAACGTTGCAGGTGCGTTGCAAAGTTTAATGGCATCACTTTAAACTTCCAAAATCCATTTCCTGTAGTGAAATCTGTTTTCTCACGGTCTTCAGAATGTATACCAACTTGCTAATAGCCGCTCTTCAAGTCTAATGTCGAGAACCATTCTGTCCCAGATAGAGTGTCAAGTGTGTCATCAATCCTGCGTAAAGGAAAGCAGTCTTTCTTTGTTATATCATTCAATCTGCTGTAATCCACAAAAAATCGGATAGATCCATCCATTGTCTTGACAAGAACCACTGGTGACGTCCAGGGACTCTGTGACGATTCTGTAATATTTTGAGCTTCCGTATCGCTTATGAGTTGTTCTGTCACTTCCCGTTTTACCAATGGAAGCCTTCTTGCCGGTAGAATCACCAGTGTTGATCTTATGTTCTGTCAGGTTAGTACGGCCATAATCATTTGATGTGACAGAAAAAATATCATAAGACTCTATCAGTAGGTTCTCGGCTTCACGGACTATAACTTCACTTTGTGCAGGGATTTCTGTGTCTTCTGTCACTAATACTGTGGTAACACTTGATAAAGAATCAGATGTTCGGTTAAGCAGATGGATCTCTTCTGTCTTATAGATGAATAGTCTGTCACTGGGTCTAATGTTGAATCTCTGCCCTACCAGCGCACACAGTTCCACGAGCCACTGCCGCCCTGCCAACTCCCAGTACACCCGTTCAATGACCGCCCACATTCGTATTCATTGCGTCACCGTGAACCGAATGGTAAATCCACTGTTCCCCCACTGCAGACAGGACGACCTGGCTATTTAGCCCATTGTATGCAAGAAAGTGCCGCTCAGAGGTAAAACAACCCAATCCAAACCCTCCCCCAACCTTCTATGAGCCTTCGTGGTCCTTGTGACCTGGCTATTTAGCCCATTGTGTGCAAAAAAGTGCCGCTCAGAGGTAAAACAACCAAACCCAACAATCCTTCACACCAGCATGCCAATAGCAGAAACTAAGAAAAAATTTCAAAACTAAACTTCAAAAACATATCCGAACACTATGGTTGATTACAGAATTCGGTACACGAAGGTTGCCAGATCACTAATTTCTAAAAAACGTTTTCCGATATTTTTTCTGAATTCTGTAATCAACCATAGTGTTCGGATATTTTTTGAGCGACTGTATTTAAAGTTGAATTATAAATTAATTTAAATATCCATATTTACAAAAATAAAACTATTTTTTGTATGAATCAATTTCTTTTGAAGAATATACCATTACAAAAAATGGTATGATAGGTATATGTTGATGTTAAATTATTTCCTTTACTTCTGGAGTACCATCAAAATATTTCAAAAACAAAAACTGGTTTCCGTAAATTAAGAAACAACCGTCTGTTATGTAAATGGCAAGATAACGTCGAAGTAAGGTAACTTCTGAAAGAAGTGAAATATAATCAATATCTCTGGCTTTTCAACAATATTCGTTCAATATTTAATGAGTTATTTGAATATTAAAAAATAACAATGCCAGTTACAAAAATTCACTTCAAAGGTCAGTTTTTGTGATCATTTATTATACAACAGGGGAGCCCACAACGGCAATCGCAAAGGAAAAATTAATAATTTCTTAAAAAAATTGTATTTTTATTTTAGAACTATAATTGGGCATTGCCCAATTTATGAATGATGCCCTCATTCAATACAGATGAAAAAATCCCTCCTAATTTCGGTTGCTTTTGATATTTATTTCCATCTCCACAAGCGCAGAAATGCTCTTGAATCATTAAATCACGAAACAGATCACACAACATTAAACGAAAATAATTATACTTTAATTTGTTCATCTAAACTTTTTACTGGTAGCCTTAATTAAATATGAAAACAGAACAAAATTGGTAATAAAAATCGATAAAATTGTAATAAAATCTCGAAAGAAAATAATAATAAATAAATAAATAAATAATATAGCAAATCAAATTTTGGTAATAAAAATATCAATTTTGTTAAGACAACGGCCATACCATTTTCAAAACACCGGTTGTTGTCCCATCCTCAGATGTTAAGCAGCTTTGGGTTTGGGTTGGGATGTTTTATCTCTTAGCGGCAATTTTATGCACACCATGGGTTAAATGGACAGGTCACAAGGACCCCGATGGTTCAGAGAAGGTTGGGGGAGGGGACCCACTGGAACAGCTGTTGGGAGACAGATGGTATCGTCCCGTCAAGGCCATCCAGCGTGTTCTTTAACGTGCACAGGGTATGACTCTCCCGCACACATGGCCACGGCTTAATAACGTCCCATCCGACGCACGGCGGCCTTTCCAAGCCCATCGGTGTCTCCTACTGACCGTGAGCAGAGCGGGGAATTTTGCAAAGAAAATAAGCAGCTTTCTGCGAGATCAGTACTTGGGAGGGTGACCATGAGAACACCGCGTGCAGTTGGCAAATTTTTGGCCTGTAAATGGTAGCTAGACATAAACTGGATGGATAGCTGTGTACCAGTCCCCAGTGATCATGCACAGAACTGGCAACTCTAGCACCTAATGTCTGATCCAGCCTTCACGGGGTGCAGACCCTTAGTACCTTTCAAAAGAGATACTCTCTTGTGGAAGAAAATGGAAGAGGAGGGCTGTCAGATCAGTGTGGCCTATTAATCTGATCATCTAAGGCCATATTTTTCTGGGGCTGGGGTGGCTCATTCGGTAGCGCGCCAGGCTCGTAATCTGTAGTTCCCAGGTTCGAGTTCCAGCTGGGTCAGCGTTGAGATTTATCTCCGCAAAATTCCCCGCCCTGCCCATGGTAAGTAGGGGACACCGATGGGCTTGGAAAGGCAGCCGTCCGTCGGATGGAACGTTAAGCCTTGGCCCCGTGTGCGGGAGAGCCATACCCTGTGCACGTTAAAGAACACGTTGGATGGCCTTGACGGGAGACTACCATCTGTCTCCCAACAGCTGTTCCAGTGGGTCCCCTCCCCCAATCTTCTCTGAGCCTTCGGGGTCCATGTGACCTGGCCATTTAGCCCATAGTTTGCAAAAAAGTGCCGCTCAGAGGTAAAACAACCCAACCCATATTTTTCTTTCTTCAAAGGCTCGGAGATTGCTGAGAGAGGGGGCACACTGGCAGCTGTGGGAGGTAGATGGTAGCCTCCCCTGAAACCCATCCATCATGTTCTTTATCGTGAAGAGAGTGTGGCACTCCCACACACGGGACCACGCCGCTTACCTCCCATCCGATTAATGGCAGCCTTTTCAAGGCCATCGGCTTCCCTGTCTGAGGGCAGGGAGGGGATGTTTTCGGGATGTAAATCTTAACTCTGGCGCAGGCAGAACTCGAACCTGGGAACTGTAGATTACAAGCCTGGCTATCACTGCAGATATAACTAATTTGTTGCTGAGTATATAGTCATAAAAATTACAACAGATATATAATATAAAAATAACGGCAGTTTATTCACGTAACGAATAATATAATAATGCTGAATTACGTTCCTGTTTCTTTTGACCAACTTGATACATCGTTTTTATTTTTAAGTATATTGTCTAAGCCCTGTAGCACCGTTGGTTACCCATTACATAGCTCTGGTTTAGGACAGCTCCATTACTACTCCTAGTTCCACCACTACACCTCCATCCGACAGACAGCATGCTTTTCAATACTGCTATGTGTCTTATGGCCTTGCCATAAGACACATAGCAGGCTTGAAGAGACCTGGCCTTGCCATGAGGCATAGCAAGATATTTTAAGTATGACAATCCTGTAAAGTTTGCCATAAAGCCATTATTATTAAAATCGTTATTACCTGACTGCTTTACGAAGCAACGGATGGTTTAAATTATATTTGGACAAAGCCATACTCATAGATATTTAAACAAAATATTCCACTTTTGATAGGTCAAGAAACGCTCTAGAACTTTTCATTTCAACCATATTGAAGGTTGTTGGGTTGTTTTACCTCTGAGCGGCACTTTTTTTGCACACCATGGGCTAAATGGCCAGGTCACATGGACCCCGAAGGCTCACAGAAGGTTGGGGGAGGGGACCCACTGGAACAGTTGTAGCCTCCCGTCAAGGCCATCCAGCGTGTTCTTTAACGTGAACATTGTATGGCTCTCCCGCACACGGGGCCACGGCTTAACGTCCCATCCGACGGACGGCGGCCTTTCCAAGCCCATCGGTGTCCCCTACTGACCGTGGGCAGGGCGGGGATTTTGCGGCGATAAATCTCAACGCTGACCCAGCTGGGACTCGAACCTGGAAACTACAGATTACGAGCCTGGCGCGCTCCCGACTGAGCCACCCCCGCCCCGCACAGAGTATGGTTCTCCCACACACGGAGTCATGGTTTAACGTCCCATCCGATGGACGATGGTATTTCCAAAATTATCAGTGTCCCTTATTGACCTAGGATAGGATGGGAGTTTTGCGGATATAAATATCAACGCTGGTTTAGGTGGGAATGCAAATTACGAGCCTGGCCCTATACGACTGAGCCATATCGGCACATTTTTTTCTGTATGAATTGTATAGGGACCGAAGTTTTGTAAACAATGCTTCCTAAAGAAAGAAATTTGAGAGTCTTCGTAACACTTAACATTTTAACAGTTATATATTTATAATTGATTTTATTTACATTCAAAACTGCTTGTCACAGAGGTCTGATAGATTGCTGTTTGGTTGTTTCGCTTCTGAGCGGAACTTGGGCTGAAACGCCAGGTCACAAGGACCCAAAGGTTCAAAGAACTTTGTGGAAGGTAACCCTCTGGACAGCTGTTGGGAGACTGATCGAAGGGTCCCATTAAGACCATCCAGCATGTTCTTTAACATGCACGGGGTATGGGTTGGGTTGGGATGTTTTACCTCTTAGCGGCACTTTTTGCACACCATGGGCTGAATGGCCAGGTCACATGGACCCCGAAGGCTCAGAGAAGGTTGTGGGAGGGGACCCACTGGAACAGCTGTTGGGAGACAGATGGTAGCCTCCCGTGAAGGCCATCCAGCGTGTTCTTTAACGTGCACAGGGTATGGCTCTCCCGCACACGGAACCACGGCTTAACGTTCCATCCGACGGACGGCGGCCTTTCCAAGCCCATCGGTGTCCCCTACTGACCGTGAGCAGGGCGGAGAGTTTTGGGGAGATAAATCTCAACGCTGACCCAGCTGGGACTCGAACCTGGGAACTACAGATTACGAGCCTGGCGCGCTACTGACTGAGCCCCCCCCCCCCGCCCCCTGCACAGGGTATGACGCTACTATACACGGTAACACATCTTAACATGCAGAGAAGTGAAGAGAATTTTTTAATTCTCAACCCTCGCCCGATTGGGACTTGAATCTGGGAACTGTAGATTACAAGCCTGGTGTGCTACCGACTGAATCACTCCCATCCAGTTTTTCGAAGAGAATGGAGTATTTTATTTTCTGTTTCTGGCATCAACAGCTGAAATTTGAACTAATGGATTTTAATGTTTTAGGAAAATAGAAATAATAATATTTTATTTGTACCTATAAGAAAAGATCTTTTCTTCATCTCTTAAAACGTCAAAGGTTGTTTTACTACACTCCTTGGGAATAAGGTAGCAAAGCAGTGATATCTATATAGATATGTAAATGTTATGACCATCACACTCTATCACCAAAATTTCAAATTTCTACGATAAATAGATCGTTTGCAATATTCGTTTAAACTTTTACTTTTTTGCCCACATTTGCCCACCGCTAGGGGGCGCTACTGAAGCATTTCTCTTTATCGTCATCTAATCAAAGAAAGTCTAAGGAGAAACCCAGCTCCGCACAAGGGTAAGTGGCGCCGCTCTGCGAAATTTTGCCGAAGCCGAATGTGGAAAATTGGTGAGCAGCCACAAAAACAACTGTAAGGTACAATCTGCGCATAAGCAGTGCAATTGCTTTAGCACTTTGTAACTGGGGTTTGTCTTACTCTTCAAATATTTAATGTGATTTAATTAATATTTCAACCTGTCTAACGATCATGCTTATTTGCCTATAGCCGTAGCTTAGCGTAACGTTATTCAATGAGTATTTTATCCCGTTCAGGAGTTCATGCTACGATAAATGAAAAAGCCGTAGTTAGTAAGTTTATTTTGAGTAATTTTACAGAATTTTTAGAATTAATAATTTCTAAATTAATACATTTAATAATCTTGAAAATACATAAGTCAATATATTTTGCAGTTTTGTGCTCCCTGGAACATATCAATGAATATAGGTTTATACACTTTGTTCTAACACTGTAATTCTTCTTTTATGGTTGATACGAGAAGTACTTGCTGCCATCTGTTGATTATTTGTGCAAGTAATATACTAGATATGCTTTTATTGAATACATGTTCAGTTGAGTAATATATTTTTTTATATAAAACTTGTTACCGTGTAATCACATAAATCTCAATTCATTATAATATACTAAATATTGTAGAGTGTTGAAATATATTTATTATATATATGTGTCTCGTGAAAGACGGGTCGGGGGTGGCTCTGTCGGTAGCGCGCCAGGCTCGTAATCTGTAGTTCCCAGGTTCGAGTCCCAGCTGGGTCAGCGTTGAGATTTATCTCCGCAAAATTCCCCCGCCCTGCCGCAAAAATTCCCCCGCAAAATTCCGCCCTGCCCACGGTCAGTAGGGGACACCGATGGGCTTGGAAAAGACCGCCGTCCGTCGGATAGGACGATAAGCCGTGGCTCCATGTGCGTGAGAGGCATACCCTGTGCACGTTAAAGAACACCCTGGATGGCTTTGACGGGAGGCTACCATCTGTCTCCCAACAGCTGTTCCAGTGGGTCCCCTCCCCCAACCTTCTCTGAGCCTTCGGGGTCCATGTGAGTTGGCCATTTAGCCCATGGTGTGCAAAAAAGTGCCGCTCAGAGGTAAAACACCCCATCCCAATCTAAAATGCGTTTTATGAACGTAACGAGCAAAATATGTATTTTTGTTTCATGGCTTTAGGTTGATTTATCTCTGAACGGCACTTTTTTTTTTGGCACACAATGGACTGAATGGCCAGGTCACAAGGACCCCGAGGGCTCACAGAAGGTTGGGGGAGCGAACCCACTGGAACAACTGTTGGGGAACAAGACGATAGCCTCTTGTCAATGCCATCTGGCGTGTTCTTTAACGTGCACAGGGTATGGCTCTCCCGCACACCGACCCACGGCTTAACGTTCCATCCGACGGATGGCGGCTTTTCCAAGCTCATCGGTGTCTCCTACTGACCGTGGGCAGGGCGGGGAATTTTGCGGAGATAAATCTCAACGCTGACCCAGCTGGGACTCGAACCTGGGAACTACAGATTACGAGCCTGGCGCGCTACCGACTGAGTCACCCCCGCCCCTTTAAATATCGGGATCGTAGATTCCGTGGGTAGGTAGTGATCCCTCTGAAAGTGTACGAAATAACTAGGAGCGCTGCCATCGCCTACCATGAATGGAGTATTAATAATAAATATAATAAAATAAATACACCCTCAAGCAGCTGCTTGCCACAGAGGTCTGACAGGAGCCTGTCAGTTTATATGCCATAGTAGAAGATCTGTGACGATGGCAGGACCTCAGCAGAAAAACGACACACACATCCATGCCTTACCCGGGACTCGAACCCGGTCCCTTAGATCAATAGCCAAGCGTGCTAACCACTTTAAGTAGCAAGTAATACGTGTGGAAAGATATGAATGAAGAAAGAATTATCAATGGACATACGTTTCGCGCCAAAATATATCCCATCCTGCCGAACAGAATATCTCACCTATACTCTAGATCAGTTGATTCCCAACCTTTTCTGGGCCATCGGCCCCTTTAGAAGAGAACAAAAATTTCAACGCCCCCCTAGTCCATAATAGTTAATTTTATATGAAATATTAAAATATTGTTGCATATTATCTGTAACTAATTTATCTGTTTATTTATCCATTAAAAATCATAAAGCAGAAATTAATAAAACGACAACCAAATGTATAATAAAATTGTTTATTAAAATTTTTAAAATAAACACAGAATCAATAAGAAATAAAAAAATAATGAGATAAACACAAAATTAATAATAAATAAAAAATATTAATGAGATGGTTGAGGCTGGTGGAGAGTTAATAATTTTTTAATGTCGGGTTCCAATTTCGTTAACATCAATCGCAGATCGCCACGTTCAGTGATGTGTTGTCTGTTCCTCTTCTTTGACAGTAAATTAGCTACTGCACCGAATCCACGCTTAGCCATATAGGACGAAGGAGATGCGATTAAAAATTTCTGTACTATTGCCCACAATCCAGGATAGAGAACTGGTATTGATTTTTGAAGCCAGAACTCTTGATATCCATGTTTGAATTTTACTTTGAGTGCTTCGTTAGTCGTGAGTTCTAAGAGTTCCTCTTCCAAATTTGATGATTCTTCAGTATTTGTGTTTGCGAAAGGATCTAAAACCCAACTCGGTATATTCATGTTTAAAATATCTTGGAAACGCTCCGTAAAATCAACATGAAGAACTTCCTAGTGTTGGCAGTAAGTAAGTAAATCTTCCGGTTTTGCAGTGACTGCTGATAATGTGGGAAAGTGGTTGTATTCACCTCTACCTAGATTTCGTTTGAATAGAAGAAGTTTTCCCGCAAAAGCAGCTATGACGATTTTTGTTTTAATTAAATTCAACTCATCACCTTGCAATTGTAAATTAACTTGATTAAATATTTTAAATAGGTCTGTCAAATAAGCGATATCATTTTTTGACGTAATCAGGTTTTCGCGCAATTTTTCGTCTCTGTCTTCAAGATAGTCCAGTACTGAATCAAATAGATTGAAAAAACGATTCAGACAAACACCTTTAGAGAGCCAACGTACTTCTGTGTGCTTACCAAATAATCGGTCATTCAATGAATTGTTTCTAATCTTATTGATTGCTTTAATAACGTAATGGAGCGACGTATGCAGACGTTCATTCAAATTTTTTGCAATCAAATGCTGACGATGAATAGTACAATGTACAGCGAGTACATTTGGTACTGCTTGTTTCAAATGCTCTATAAAACCATTATGATACCCTGTCATTGCTGGAGCACCATCAGTAGCAGCAGACAAAATATTGCAAATAGGAATTTCTTTCTCTTGAAAAAACTTTTTGCATGGTATTAAATATAGATTCTCCCTTTGTATCAGATTCTAAATTTTTAGCAAATAATAACTCTTCATGAATTTTTTCTTCTTTTATAAACCGTACGTATGATAAGAGTAGAGCTTCGTTATTTGGTAGAGTTGATTCATCGAGTTGAATGGAAAATTTGCAAGTCTTTAAGTAATCACATAATGACATTTCAACCGCTTTTGCCATTTCATCTATTCTTCTTTGCACTGAATTATTACTGAGAGGAATCTTTTTGATGATATCTGACGGTGTCTTATGATGATGAACAGTTTCTAATATCTCTTTGACTGCCGGCAAAATTAATTCCTCATCAATTGTGTGTGGTTTTCCTGCTTTTGCGATTAACAATGAAACGTTATATGAGGCTCGTAGTCCATCATCATCTTGTTTAGAAGATGACGCAAAAAGGTTTGACATAGTTGGCTGTTTTAAATATTGCTTTTCCAGTTCTTGAAAATAGGATAAATCTTTGTTCTTCTTATCAGCATGCATTTTATTTAAATGCTCTTGTAGCCTAGAAGGTTTCATAGCTTCATTTGAAAAAACCTTTCGGCAAATTAAACACATAGGTAATGATTGGTTTGTAGGAGAGTACGTAAATCCATATTTCAAATACTCAAATACTGTACTGCCGACATTTCTTTTTAGATGTAGATTCAGAAATTTTACAAATACAAATTAACTTCTCAACAGATTGATAAATAGTTATAAAAATAATGTTTATAATGACTTCTAACACTTATCACTCACGACTATTTATCACGGCGAAGCTCATAAAAATAATAAAACATTCCTAGAGCTATCGCTTTTATAGATTGATTTTGTGCACGCATTAACTAGTATGTTTGCGATGCCGGCGCACTTGCTCCGTAAACAAATCATTTCAAGCTCCCATATTCTTGTCGAAACATGTTAAATTGCATGAACCGCGTGTTTACCTATCAACTTGCAAGGACTTGTCACCGTCAATCTATTCTAAACTAAAACAAATTAGGTATAGGTATACCTAATGCTAATTTAAAAATGCTTATTAACGCGATAAGAATAAGATAATTTACATAGTTAGATAAAATATTTATTCATGAAAACAGGTATTTTCAAAGTATTTTATTATATTAAAAAATAATTATAAAAAATATTAAATATAATAAATTTATTATTATTATATTATTATTGCATCAAGGTTGATTTGCCTATCAGGACAGACACACATGTCCAACGTAATAACCCTGATATAGTAGTGCATGTTAAGGTATTGAATGAGATTACAATTATTGAAGTAGGAATAACATCTCAGGATAACCTGCAGACAGTAGAGGTTGAAAAGCAGACGAAGTATGATCTGCTGGCTAATGAGTTGAGCCTAAGTCAAAAGTGTAATGTTAATATTATACCTTATGTTCTGACGTGGCTGGTATTGTAACTACGTACCGTAAAGCATACTCAAAGCGACTTGGAGTGGGAAAACGTATTGAAGCTTATATCCAATCTGTGATCTTGAAGATAACTTTTGAGAGCATCTCAGTCGACTTCAGACGTACCAGTACGCTAGTAGGCGGTAGCAGGGAACTTATTTTCCAAGCTGCTGTTGAAAAGCTTTACCTGACGGATGAGGTAGTAGATGACCAGAATCACCAGGAAGACACCACAGAATAGAAGTGATAAAAAGGTTGTCACAGAAAATTCCATTAAATTTATTTATTTATTTGACCGCCTCTCTTGACTGCCTCAACGCCCCCCATTTGCCTCTGGATCCGCTACCGCCCGCATGGAAGGCTCCAGCGCCCACTGGGGGGGGGGGGGTATCGCCCCCTTTGGGAATCTATGCTCTAGATGTTCATTGAGAGATAATGTGCCTTGATTAAATATATCGATATTAAACAGCTTCTAATCATTTTACCCTCCATTTTAGCAAGTTTCAACAAATTCGTAAAGCAATTCGGGTAATATACATTTAAAACATTTTTGCCTTCGATACACTTATTTTCAAAAAGGAGGGATCTCTCCTCACCCCCCCCCCCATCCAATAAAACATTCTACTTCTGAATAAGTTGCCGATTGGAAATATCTTTAATAAGATAATTGAATTGCGCAGTAAAATCAATTAAAACGAAATGCGCTCTAAAATTTTGAATGAATATTTTGAGACATTTTATTTTAGCAGTAAGAGGTGAAATTTACAAAATCTGGGTTGGGTTGTTTTACCGCTGAGCGGCACTTTTTTGCACACCATGGGCTAAATGGCCAGGTCACATGGACCCCGAAGCCTCAGAGAATGTTGGGGGAGGGGACCCACTGAAACAGCTGTTGGGAGAGATGGTAGCCTCCCGTTAAGGCCATCCAGCGTGTTCTTTAACGTGCACAGGGTATGGCTCTCCCGCACACGGAACCACGGCTTAACGTCCCATCCGACGGACGGCTGCCTTTCCAAGCCCATCGGTGTCCCCTACTGACCGTGGGCAGGGCGGGGAATTTTTGCGGAGACAAATCTCAACGCTGACCCAGCTGGGACTCGAACCTGGGAACTACAGATTACGAGCCTGGCGCGCTACCGACTGAGCCACCCCCGCCCCGGAAAACTAAGATTTTTGTTAATTACTAACATTGTTTTGCTAGGCATTACATTAATAATATTTTAAATTAATATGTGATATATAATATAGTTTATTAGAAAACCTTCAGAAAAAATTTCTTGAATTAATATATCACAGTTAAATAAATTTGTGAAAAAATATCAAATTTATGAATAAAACTTTCTGTAGAGTGAACATGCGAAGATATAAAAGTGAACTCATGAAATGATGAGCTGGAAAAAATTTGGGTTTGCCATGAGTGGGATTCAAACCCACGTCTCCAGGAAACATCCCTGTCATGCTACCACTACTCCACCAATGGCTAACCCTTTCTCAGCTTATGTGACCTTATAAACCTTCGAATTTTATTTATTTGATTCGCACAGTTAATGTTAAGTGTGTTTACACACGGGGTCGAAGCTTCACACACGGGGTCGAAGCTTCACACACGGGGCCACGGCTTAACAGCGTGTTCTTTAACGTGCACAGGGTATGGCTTTTCCACACACGGAGCCACGGATTAATGTCCCATGCTAGTGGCGCCATCTATCCAGGAAGTGGACAAATTTGTTGCCTCACTAGAGATGGAATTAATATTTGTCACTCATGCTCAGGTCAGTACTACTGACATATAGAAGTGATTTTATTGTCAATTCTACATATCATTTCTTATCCTATTCACTGGGACTAAGTTCCATGCATTCAGCTCTGATAACCCTTATAAATGTAGAAATATTAGTTAAGTGAGAAATTACCACAACTAAATACACTACCTTCAATAAATTCAGGACCATCCCTTTGCTATGTCAATGGGAGGTTAACGTCGAAGCTCCATAATATATAACGTCCGCCAGAAGGACGGCTGCTATTACAAGCCAATCGATGTCTTCTACTGACAAGGGAGGGAGGGATGGAACTCTGCTGATAAAATCGCAACGCTCTGCGAAGTGGGTTGGGTTGGGTTGTTTTACCTCTGAGCAGCACTTTTTTGCACACAATGGGCTAAATGGCCAAGTCACATGGACGTCGAAGGCTCAGAGAAGGTTGGGGGAGGGGACCCACTGGAACACCTGTTGGGAGACAGATAGTATCCTCCCGTCAAGGCCATCCAGCGTGTTTTTTAACGTGCAAAGTGTATGGCTCTCCCGCACACGGCGCCACGGCTTAACGTCCCATCCGACGGACGGCGGCTTTTACAAGCCCATTGGTGTCCCCTATTAACCGTGGGCAGGGCGGAGAAATTTGCGGAGATAAATCTCAACGCTGACCCAGCTGGGACTCGAACCTGGCAACTACAGATTACGAACCTGGCAACTACAGATTACGAGCCTGGCGCGCTACCGACTGAGCCATCCCCACCCCTCCGAAGTGGGACTTAAACCAGGGAACTGCAGATTACGAGACTGGATCGCTACCGACTGAGCTACTCCCGGAACACCTTCACAGCACCTTCAATATTGCACTATTACTTAAAGGGGTTTATCAAAATAATGGTAACACTGACGGAGACTGGAGTACACGCAGTGTGCCGTTTGCGTATCACAGGGACGATGTCACCCGCGATGTGAGGTATATAAAGGGGAGAAGTATGATATCGGCTATCACGTAGCAGTTGGGTTGTTTTACCTCTGAGCGGCACTTTTTTGCACAACATGGGCTAAATGGCCAGGCCACGTGGTACCCGAAGGCTCAGAGAAGGTTGGGGGAGGGGACCCATTGGAACAGCTGTTGGGAGACAGATGGTAGACTCCCGTCAAGGCCATCTAGCGTGTTCTTTAACGTGCACAAGGTATGGCTCTCCCACACACGGGTACACGGCTCAACGTCCCATCGACGGACGGCGGCCTTTCCAAGCCCATTGGTGTCCCCTGTTAACCTTGGGCAGGGCGGAGAAATTTGAGGAGATAAATCTCAACGCTGACCCAGCTGGGACTCGAACCTGGGAACTACAGATTACGAGCCTGGCGCGCTACCGACTGACGTAGCCTCACGTAACAGTGCCACAGGCGCAAGTGAAATAGATTTTGGGGTGTAATTGTCGATAATATCAGATCTCAGTGACCTCCAAAAAGGCATTATCATTGATGAGCGTCTTTCAGGAACTTCGGTAACCAGAACAGCGGAAATAGTAGGTATAACATGAAGAACTGTATCGAAGATTATGACTACCTATCAAAAAGGACAGGGCGTTGCCTCCAAACGTGCAAATTGTGGATGCCATAAAAAGTTGTCAGATAGGGACAGGCGAAAATCGGCACAGATTGTACAATGGAAGCAGAAAACCACGACACTGCAAATAGCAGCAGAGTTGAACACCAGTCGGTATGATTCCGTTTCCGTCAAAACAATTCGTGTGGAACTTCATCGTAACGGTATTTATGGCCGTGCTGCAATCTACAAATCCCTGATTACCTACGTCAATGCAACAAAACGTGTAAGGTGGTGCAAAACACATAAAAACTGGTATGCTAAAGACTGGCAACGTGTCATCTGGTCTGATGAATCGTGCTACACATTGTTTACTACCACTGGTAGAGTATTCGTCTGTCGAAAACCTGCAGAAGAGTACATTTTGGGTTGGGTTGTTTCACCTATGAGGGCATTTTATTGCACACCATGGGCTAAATGGCCAGGTCACATGGACCCCGATAGCTCCAGAGAAGGTTGGGGTAGGAGACCCACTGGACAGCTGTTGAGAGACAGATGGTAGCGTCCCGTCAAGGCCATTCAGCGTGTTCTTTAACGTGCACAGGGTATGGCTTTCCCACACACGGGGCCACGGCTTAACATCCCATCCGACCGACGGCGGCCTTTCCAAGCCCATCGGTGTCTCCTACTGACCGTGGGCAGGGCGGGGAATTTTGCGGAGATACATCTCAACGCTGACCCAGCTGGGACTCGAACCTGGGAACTACATACTACGAGCCTGGTGCGCTACCGACTGAGCCACCCCCGCCACACAGAACAGTTCCACCCCGACTGTTTGATTCCGACTGTGAAGCACACAGGTAGGTCCCTGATGCTGTGAGGTGTTATATCATGGCATTCCTTACGGCCATTAGTTATTCTTCAGGGTGGTTTCACATCCGCAACGTAGGAATCCATTCTCGAGGACCATCTGCACCCAATGTTGCGGAATTGTTGCCCGTTGTTCCCTAATGACCAACCCTTTTTCAAGCGGATAATTCACCCATGCATTTTGCGAAACGTGTCAAGTTGTGATTTGCAAAGCCTGAAGATGAGGTACAGCAGCTAACCTGGCGACCTCAGTCTCCAGACCTCAATATTATTGAAGATTTGTGGCAATATCTGGAACGCAAGGTTAGATCACAATTTTCATCTCTAGCATCACTGGCACAATTGGATCATATTTAACAGGATGAATGGTCCCACATTCCATTACCGTATGTGAATGGCTTGTATAAATCTATTCCACCTTGAATTGCATTTGTTCTGAACGCAATAAACATACATATATATGAAATATATAATAATTATATATATATGAAATATATAATAATTATATATATGAAATATATCATAATTACATATATATATATGTTATATCCTATATCTTCTATCACATGACATGGAACTATAATTTCCCTCAACTGTTCATGATCAGACATTAGTTTTTGTGCAAAAACATATCATACAATAAACGATAAAATAAAATTATCCATTCTTATTTCTAGCTATTAAGATTGCTGGTTTTTGATATATTACTAAAGCTCCCTGCGTAAAATTTAGATAAAGAAATATAAAGTTGTAATTATTTCGTTTAATCAAAGACATGTTCTACAACATTCGACAATCAAGAGATGTTTCTGCGCAAGTAGAAATTGAAATAGAAACGAAAACTAGCGGTTCATTTATGAATTCATAAATACCTTTGAAGGAAAGAGGACTAGGAGTACTATTGATTTGTCCAATATATAAGAAGATACTGATGTTTCGTAACACTAAAATGCTAAACAATTGTAATTAGTATTTTTTTTCTGTTTCTTCATCATACTAATATACTTTTTCTGTTATAAAATTGATAAGTTACCCCTCAAGCAGTTGCTTGCTACAGAGGCCTGACAGGAGCCTGTGTCTGCAATATTCCATAGATATCTGTTAGAAAGGCGAGACCTCAGCAGAAAGACGATACCAGAAAGAGAAACATCCATGCTTTATCTGGGGCATGAACATCGGTGCTTTGATCTGGGGCATGAACATCGGTGCTTTGATCTGGGGCATGAACATCGGTGCTTTGATCTGGGGCTCTAATCTGGGGCCTTAGTAATGGGCTCCAAATTGAGTCCTTTGATTCGGCACCGTAGACTGATTCCTTTGATACTGGACTCGAACCCTGATCCTTTGAATGAGATCTGAACCTAGTTCCTTTAATGCTTGTCTCTAACCTAGGCTCTTTCATGATGGGCTCTAATCTGATCTGCAACTAATTATGCTAACCACTCGCCACTATTTATAATTAACTATAGGTAACGCAACAGTCACTTTCCAAGCTGACTGGATAAAGCAAAATGTACAACCTTACAAAAGAAATGACAAACATAAACAGGGAAGGGGGGGGGGTCAACCATAAGTAACGTATTATTACGTGAGATGAAATTGGAAGAGGGGTGAGAGTCAGGAGAAGATAATTGGATCAGTTATAATGGATTTCAGTCGATGAGCAGTACAATCATGTTTGTAAATAAATCTGCAATCTATCGAGAATAACCTTACCAATTCTTGTAAACCAACTAAATGTAACTATACAACAAATGATGAATTCTTCCTACAGAACACTTGAAATCAGCTCTGTATGTTCGACTAGTATAAAATCTCCTTAGTCATATTTTAGGTGCCCTAAACATCCTTATTTTTCTTCTCAGTCCACTAGTAGAATCAACACTAATAACTTATTTAAACGTTTTAGGAAACGTAGTTAGTCGTTTCTTTTCACACTCCATCTCCTATTCATACAATTCTTTCTCCCTTCTATCAATTAGGTTCTTCGTTCGAAGTCGTTGGTGACGTAATTATCACGCTGTAGTTCACGCGAGCATCAAAACGACACATCACATCACGGTTCATTTTAGCACATTTATCTGTCGTAACACTGCTCTCTCCTGAGGTCTTGTTCATCACGAACAATTCTGGATTCCGAAGCTTCTTCAGATCTTCGATGAAACGGGGCTAAACGATCCACGTGAACCATTTTGCATTTTGTAGATGGACGTCGAAAAATGCGATACACCAAATCGTTAATCCTGCTAACTACCCTATATGGACCTTCCTACGTTTCTGAAGTTTTGGAGAAAGTTTTTTCTTTCTGTGTGGAGTATTCAGCCAGACAAGATCTCCTTATTTGAAAACAGTTCTATTTGTTTTACTGCCGTATCTCGTTTTGGTTTTCTCGCTTCCGAAATTGATGTTATGTCTGATGGATTGGTGAATTTCTTCTAGTCATTGTTGTAATTCTTGTACGTATTGTGCGGTGGATATAGGCTTTGCTTCAGGTCGACCATATAATAGGTCACATGGAAGACGTAACTCCCTTCCAAAGAACATCATAGAAGGTGTCTGTCCAGTTGGCTTGTGCACTGTCGTTCTGTATCCAACCAAAGGAATGGTATATGGCGATCCGAGTCATGTTGATGGTCGTCGTGTGCAATTCTCCTATTAAATCTCTCAACCATACCATCCGACTGAGAGTGAAGGGGAGTTGTTCTTTTGTTTGAATGACTAAGAGTCTCGTAATCTGTAGTTCCCAGGTTCGAGTCCCAGCTGGGTCAGCGTTGAGATTTGTCTCCGCAAAATTCCCCGCCCTGCCCACGGTCAGTAGGGGACACCGATGGGCTTGGAAAGGCAGCCGTCTGTCGGATGGGACGTTAAACCGTGACCCCGTGTGTGGGAGAGCCATACCCTGTGCACGTTAAAGAACATGCTGGATGGTCTTGACGGGAGGCTACCATCTGTCTCCCAACAGCTGTTCCAGTGGGTTCCCTCCCCCAACCTTCTCTGAGCCTACGGGGTCCATGTGACCTGGCCATTTAGCCATGTGCAAAAAAGTGCCGCTCAGAAGTAAAACAACCCAACCCAGGTAAACCTCCCAAGTCGAACCTTTGAGCACAAATGTTGCAGGTGCGTTGCAAAGTTTAATGGCATCACTTAAAACTTCCAAAATCCATTTCCTGTAGTGAAATCTGTTTTCTCACGGTCTTCAGAATGTATACCAAATTGCTAATAGCCGCTCTTCAAGTCTAACGTTGAGAACCTTACTGACACAGATAGAGTGTCAAGAGTGTCATCAATCCTGCGTAAAAGAAAAGCAGTCTTTCTTTGTTATATCATTCAATCTGCGGTAATCAACAAAAAATCGGGTAGATCCATCCATTGTCTTGACAAGAACCACTGGTGACGTCCAGGGACTCTGTGATGGTTCTGTAATATTTTGAGCTTCCTTATCCCTTATGAGTTGTTCTGTCGCTTCCCGTTTTGCCAATGGAAACCTTCTTGCCGGTAGAATCACCAGTGTTGATCTTATGTTCTGTCAGGTTAGTACGGCCATAATCATTTGATGTGACAGAAAAAATATCGGAAGACTCTATCAATAGGTTCTCGGCTTCACGGACTATAACTCACTTTGTGCAGGGATTTCTGTGTCTTCTGTCACTAATACTGTGGTAACACTTGATAAAGAATCAGATGTTCGGTTAAGCAGATGGATCTCTTTTGTCTTATAGATGAGTAGTCTGTCACTGGGTCTAATGTTGAATCTCTGCCCTACCAGTGCACACAGTTCCACGAGCCACTGCCGCCATGCTAACTCCCAGTACACCCGTTAAATGACTGCCCACACTCGTATTCATTACGTCACCGTGAACCGAATGGTAAATCCACTGCTCCCCCCACTGCAGACAGGACGACCTGGCTATTTAGCCCATTGTGTGCAAAAAGGTGCCGCTCAGAGGTAAAGCAACCCAGCCCAAACCCTCCCCCAACCTTCTCTGAGCTTCGTGGTCTTTGTGACCTGGCTATTTAGCCCATAGTGTGCATAAAAAGTGCCGCTCAGAGGTAAAACCACCCAAACCCTCAACCAACCTTCTCTGAGCCTTCGTGGTCCTTGTGACCTGACTATTTAGCATATTGTGTGCAAAAAAGTGCCGCTCAGAGGTAAAACAACCCATTCCAAACCCTCCCCCAACCTTCTCGGAGCCTTCGTGGTCCTTGTGACCTGGCTATTTAGCCCATTGTGTGCAAAAAAGTGCCGCTCACGGGTAAAACCACCCAAACCAAACCCTCCCCCAAACTTCTCTAATCTCTGAGCCTTCGTGGTCCTTGTGACCTGGCTATTTAGCCCATTGTCTGCAAAAAAAGAGCCGCTCAGAAGTCACAACCCAACCCAACAATCCTTCACATCAGCATGCCAATAGGAGAAGCTAAGGTACAGTGGCTCAAAAACATATCCGAACACTATGGTTGATTACTGAATTCAGTACACGAAGGTTGCCAGATCACTAATTTCTAAAAAAAACGTTGTCCGATATATTTTCTGAATTCTGTAATCAACCATAGTGTGTTCGGATATTTTTTGAGCGACTGTATTAAAAGTTGAATTATAAATTAATTTAAATATCCATATTTACAAAAATAAAACTATTTTCTGTATGAATAAATTTCTTTTGAAGAATATACCATTACAAAAAATGGTATGATAGGTATATGTTGATGTTAAATTATATCCTTTACTTCTGGAGTACCATCAAAATATTTCAAAAACAAATACTGGTTTCCATAAATTAAGAAACAACCGTCTGTTATGTAAATGGCAAGATAACGTCAAAGTAAGGTAACTTCTGAAAGAAGTGAAATATAATCAATATCTCTGGCTTTTCAACAATATTCGTTCAATATTTAATGAGTTATTTGAATATTAAAAAATAACAATGCCAGTTACAAAAATTCACTTCAAAGGTCAGTTTTTGTGATCATTTATTATACAACAGGGGAGCCCACAACGGCAATCGCAATGGAAAAATTAATAATTTCTTAATAAAATTGTATTTTTATTTTAGAACTTTCATACCGTTCCCATTCCCAACCTGACAAGACAACGAAATAGTTCAGAATGGGTTCGGTTGTTTTACCTCTGAGCGTCGGATGTCAAGGCCACCGTAATACACCAGGCGTGGACAGCCTTAAGCAAAAGGAAGGAAGAAAGCAGAGAAATTAATTTTGCATAAATATTTAAGTGATTTCATTTGCTTAAAATTTATATTAAATCTATCTATTTTAAAACTAAATAAAATAGAATAATTTACTCCTTACGGTTTTATTAAAATAAATAAGAATATTTTAAAATTAACTATGTAATTTTTAAAAGAGTTAACTACTGGTTGAATTTTTAGTAAAAGTTAGTATAATTAGAATTGCTCTATTTTTTTTTTCAAAATTATGTGTTTTGTGCTTGCAGTGTCCAGGTCTATTGTATAGAAGTGGCCTTGCTCGTATGCAGGAGAGCTATACCATGTGCACGTTAAGGAACACGCTGGATGGCCTTGATGGGAAGATACAATCTGTCTTGGTGTGGGGAATCATTAGTCGGACATCTCTGTCAGAACTGGTCATCATAATGGGATCTCTAACTGCCCAACGATATGTTACATTTTGCAGCCAGTGGCTTTCCTATTTGTTCAGCAGCACGGAACCTTTTACCAGCAAGATAACGCCCGTCCCCACACAGCCCGCATTAGTCAGCACGAGCAAAACGTTCAGGTACTACCATGGCCAGCACGCTCGCCGGACCTTTCACCTATTGAATACGTCTGGGACATTCAGCTCCAATAACAGCTCAACAACATCCAAGAGGTGCGCTAATCACTGTCGCTGAAATGGAACAGCGACTCCTCGCTATTTGGAGTACTATTCCTCAGGAGGATATTATAGAGGTGGACGATAGCTTTCCCCGCCGTGTTCATGAATGCATTGCTGTGCGGGGCGGGTTCAACATCATACTACATATGTCATATTTCATCATCATTGACCATATTTTTTTTTATTTCTTTTTTTTTGATAATGTAATCAATCGCATATCTCAGTGTACGTTAACACCTGACTGCATTTTAATAAAATGACATCAATCCTTCCAGGTGTTGCAATTTTTTTTCCTGTAGTGTATTTATAGTGTGATCCATCAATATTATTTCATCTTATGTCTTACAAGGCATTGCCCAATTTATGAATGATGCCCTCATTGAAATTTATTTCCATCTCCGCAAGCGCAGAAATGCTCTTGAACTGCAAGTGAAAACCACCAGAGACCCGAAGATTGAACGAAAATAATTAGACTTTAATTTGTTTATCTAAACTTTTTACTGGTAGCTTTAATTAAATATGAAAACATAACAAAATTGGTAATAGAAATCGATAAAATTGTAATAAAATCTTGGAAGAAAATAATAATAAATAAATAAATAAATAATAATATAGCAAATCAAATTTTGGTAATAAAAATATCAATTTTGTTAAGACAAAGGCCATACCAATTTAAAAACACCGGTTGTTGTCCCATCCTCAGATGTTAAGCAGCTTTGGGTTTGGGTTGGTGTGTTTTACCTCTTAGCGGCACTTTTATGCACACCATGAGTTAAATGGCCAGGTCACAAGGACCCCGAAGGTTCAGAGAAGGTTGGGGGACCCACTGGAACAGCCGTTGGGAGACAGATGGTAGCCTCCGGTCAAGGATATCCAGCGTGTTCTTTAACGTGCACAAGGTGCTCCAGTACACAGAGCCACTACTTAACGTCCCATCCGACGGACTGCGGCCTTTCCAAGCCCATCACTGTCCCCTACTGACCGTGGACAGGGCGGGGAATTTTGCAAAGGAAATAAGCATCTTTTATGCGAGATCAGTACTTGGGAGGGTGACCATAGGGAACACCGCGTGCAGTTGGCAAATTTTTGGCCTGTAAATGGTAGCTAGACATAAACTGGATGGATAGCTGTGTACCAGTCCCCAGTGATCATGCACAGAACTGGCCACTCTAGAAACTAATGTCTGATCCAGCCTTCACGGGGTGCAGACCCTTAGTACCTTTCAAAAGAGATACTCTCTTGTGGAAGAAAATGGAAGAGGAGGGCTGTCAGATCAGTGTGGCCTATTAATCTGATCATCTAAGGCCATATTTTTCTGGGGCGTGGGTGGCTCAGTCGGTAGCGCGCCAGGCTCGTAATCTGTAGTTCCCAGGTTCGAGTCCCAGCTTGGTCAGCGCAAAATTCCCGCAAAATCTCCGCAAAAATCTCCGCAAAATTCCCCGCCCTGCCCACGGTCAGTAGGGGACACCGATGGGCTTGGAAAGGCCGCCGTCCGTCGGATGGGACGTTAAGCCGTGGCCCCGTATGCCGGAGAGCTATACCCTGTGCACGTTAAAGAACACGCTGGATGGCCTTAACGGGAGGCTACCATCTGTCTCCCAACAGCTGTTTCAGTGGGTCCCCTCCCCCAACGTTCTCTGAGGCTTCGGGGTTCATGTGACCTGGCCATTTAGCCCATGGTGTGCAAAAAAGTGCCGCTTAGAGGTAAAACAACCCAACCCATATTTTTCTTTCTTCAAAGGCTCGGAGATTGCTGAGAGAGGGGGCACACTGGCAGCTGTGGGAGGTAGATGGTAGCTTCCCCTGAAACCCATCCATCATGTTCTTTATACTGAAGAGAGTGTGGCACTCCCACACACGGGACCACGCCGCTTACCTCCCATCCGATGAATGGCAGCCTTTTCAAGCCCATCGGCTTCCCTGTCTGAGGGCAGGGAGGGGATGTTTTGGGGATATAAATCTTAACTCTGGCGCAGGCGGAACTCGAACCTGGGAACTGTAGATTACAAGCCTGGCTATCACTGCAGATATAACTCATTTGTTGCTGAGTATATAGTCATAAAAATTACAACAGATATATAATATAAAAATAACGGCAGTTTATTCACGTAAGGAATAATATAATAATGCTGAATTACGTTCCTGTTTCTTTTGACCAACTTGATACATCGGTTTTGTTTTTAAGTATATTGTCCAAGCCCTGTAGTAGCTCTGGTTACCCATTACATAGCTCTGGTTTAGGACAGCTCGAATACTACTCCTAGTTCCACGACTGCACCTCCATCCGACAGACAGCATGCTTTTCAATACTGCTATGTGTCTTATGGCCTTGCCATAAGACACATAGCAGGCTTGAAAAGACCTGGCCTTGTCATAAGGTATAGTAGGGTATTTTAAGTATGACAATCCTGTAAAGTTTGCCATAAAGCCATTATTACTAAAATCGTTATTATCTGACTGCATTACGAAGCAACGGATGGTTTAAATTTCATTCGGACAAAGCCATACTCATAGACATTTAAACAAAATATTCCACTTTTGATAGGTCAAGAAACGCTCTAGAACTTTTCATTTCAACCATATCGAAGGTTTGGTTTTGCACTTTTTTGCACACCACGGGGCCACGACTTAACGTCCCATTCGTCCGAGGAGGAATTTCCAAGCCCATCGCTGTCCCCTACTGACCGAGGGTATGGCGGAGAGTTTTGGGGAGATAAATCTCACCAAACTCCTATGCTAGATGGGACTCGAACCTGCGAACTTCTGATTACGAGCCTGGTGCGATACCGACTGCGTACCCCTTACAAACAAACAGACAAATGAGCCATACATTTATATAGATTAAACGCTAGGATCAAAAATTTGCCAAGTCACAAGGACCCTGAGGTCTCAGAGAAAGTTGAGGGACGGAAACCCAATGGACAGCTGTTAGGAGACAGATGGTAGCTTCCCATCAAGGCCATTCAGTGTGTTGTTTAACGTGTATAGAGTATGGCTCTCCCGCACACGGGGCCACGACTTAACGTCCCATTCGTCCGAGGAGGCCTTTCCAAGCCCATCGCTGTCCCCTACTGACCGAGGGTATGGCGGAGAGTTTTGGGGAGATAAATCTCACCAAACTCCTATCCTAGATGGGACTCGAACCTGCGAACTTCTGATTACGAGCCTGGTGCGATACCGACTGCGTACCCCTTACAAACAAACAGACAAATGAGCTATACATTTATATAGATTAAACGCCAGGATCGTAGCCTCTGCTTCAATTGTAGCCAGTGATGTATCGAAGCTGGGTGAGCTCTGGAATTTAAATTGCTATTTCCTTAGATTTCATGATTTTTTTGGATTAGACAGAGAAACGGAAACAAGTTACTGATCATTTAAATTCAAAGATATCTGAATGTTTATTTTCGTTTATTTTAAATATTTAAGTCGAGCAATATATTAAAGAGTGCGATTGCAAATAAAGAGTCATCACGACTTCTTTAAAGGGGAAAAAAAACATTATTTTTAATATAACTCATATTATTCAACATAAATTCATTTTTCCGAGGGGGATGCTTCTCCCCCCCCCACCTTTTGCAAGCGACAAAGGGAAGAAGAGAAATCCTAAAATTCCTGCAGTTGGATTTGCCTCGCATTGGTTACGTACAAGGGTAATTTATTAGTTCTCCTTGAGATAATAGATGGCGCCACTAATCAGTAATGTTTACCAAATGGTAAACATTTCTGAGATTTTACAGATTGTAAGTTGGGTTGTTTTACCTCTGAGCGGCACTTTTTTGCACACCATGGGCTAAATGGCCAGGTCACATGGACCCCAAAGGCTCAGAGAAGTTTGGTGAAGGGGACCCACTGGAAGAGCTGTTGGGAGACAGATGGTAGCCTCCCGTCAAGGCCATCCAGCGTGTTCTTTAACGTGCACAAGGTATGGCTCTCCCGCACAAGGGGCCAAGGCTTAACGTCCCATCCGACGGACAGCTGCCTTTCTAAGCCCATCAGTGTCCCCTACTGACCGTGGGCAGGGCGGGGAATTTTGCGGAGATAAATCTCATCGCTGACCCAGCTTGGACTCGAACCTGGGATCTTTGCGGAGATAAATCTCAACGCTGACCCAGCTGGGACTCGAACCTGGGAACTACAGATTACGAGTCTGGAGCGCTACCGACTGAGCCACCCCCGCCCCACAGATTGTAAGAAAATGAAACTTAAACTCCATTTAAAATGACGATATTTATTTAGGATCGTTATTTAAAAATTTAAAACAGAGTTTATGCTTCATCTTCTTATATAGAAAAAATATTTTATGAGACTAGACACAGTTGAAGGAGCATATATAATCTGTGGATGCATCCTTCACTTTTCGGCATTCCTTTGTAAAAGAAAGAACATAATACCAGAGCGCATCTCACGATGCTGAGTGGTGGGACCGTCAGTTCTTCCAGAAGTGGGGGAAAAATCGGGCCAGGGAACGGAGAGCACAGCTTTCTTGGCTGAACTTGAAGTTAAATTTCCTGTCTCGTAAAAACTCCCCTACGCCGGCCATTCAGTTGGAGCTGGTCTCTGTACATAACCAGATCCAGTGCTACTCGGTTAAGTAGCGAGAGGGGTACCGGGTCAGGTCGGGCGCCTCCCTCCTGGATGTCGAGGAGACGTTCTCTCCCCACTTCTTCAAGCGAGAGAGAGACAATGGTCAAGACAGAGGTTTCTTTTCCTTAGTCGGCCGGAATGGTCAACAGCTAAGTCGCACAGAGGACATTCTGGCCCATGCTGCTGACTTTTTTCAGGATTTGTTTGCTGAAGGCACCGTTGAACGCAACGAATCGGACTCTTTCTTCGAGTTGTTGCCTCGACTCCAGCCCGAGGTGAACGTGACTTTGGAGCAGCCTGTTACCTTGCAGGAGTGCATCAAACCTCTCTCATAGCTCCGGAACAGTAAGAGTCCTGGTAGCGATGGTTTACCAGTTGAGTTGGGTTACCCCTGTTCCCTCTTCTCATTGATGTTTACCAGCGTTGCTTTCATGAAGGTTTACTGTCCACCTCCCAGCACGTTGGGGTCGTAACGCTTCTTTGCAAGGATGAGGCAAAGCGGCCAGCGTTGCTTTGATGAAGGTTTGCTGTCCACCTCCCAGCACGGTGGGGTCGTAACGCTTCTTTGTAAGGATGAAGCAAAGCGGCCAGCATTGCTTTGATGAAGGTTTGCTATCCACCCCCCAGCACGGTGGGGTCGTAACGCTTCTTTGCAAGGATGAGGCAAAGCGGCCAGCGTTGCTTTGATGAAGGTTTGCTATCCACGTCCCAGCACGGTGGGGTCATAACGCTTCTTTGCAAGGATGAGGCAAAGCGGCCAGCGTTGCTTTGATGAAGGTTTGCTGTCCGCCTCCCAGCACGGTGGGGTCCTAACGCTTCTTTGCAAGGATAAAGCAAAGCGGCAAGCATTGCTTTGATGAAGGTTTGCTGTCCACGTCCCAGCACGGTGGGGTCGTAAGGCTTCTTTGCAAGGATGAGGCAAAGCAGCCAGCGTTGCTTTGATGAAGGTTTGCTGTCCACCTCCCAGCACGGTGGGGTCGTAACGCTTCTTTGCAAGGAGGAGGCAAAGCAGGACGACCTCTCCTGTTGGAGACCCATCACCGTGCTTAAAGTCGATTACAAGATTCTTACCAAAGTTTTTTTAATCGATTTGCTGGTGTCCTCTCCCAGCTGGTGAGTCCCGACCAGACTTGCGCAGTCCCGGGACGTTCCATTGTGAGTTCTCTCCATCTAGTTTGAGACGTACTGGATTATGTCGACTCCGAGGACCTTCCAGCTATCTTCTGAACTTCGATCAGAGCAAGGCTTTCGACTGAGTGGATCATGGCTTCCTGTCGCATCAGGGGCATCACTGTCCCTGGCAATGCTTCCGCCGATCTGAGGGGCGGGGATAGCTCAGTCGGTAGCGCGTCAGGATCGTAATCTGTAGTTCCCAGTTTCGAGTCCCAGCTGGGTCAGCGTTGAGATTTATCTCCGCAAAATTCCCCGCCCTACCCACGGCCAGTAGGGGACACCGATGGGCTTGGAAAGACCGCCGTCCGTCGGATGGGACGTTAAGCCGTGGCCCCGTGTGCGGGAGAGCCATACCCTGTTCACGTTAAAGAACACGCTGGATGGCCTTGACGGGAGGCTACCATCTGTCTCCCAACAGCTGTTCCAGTGGGTCCCCTCCCCCAACCTTCTCTGAGCCTTCGGGGTCCATGTGACATGGCCATGTAGCCCATGGTGTGCAAAAAAGTGCCGCTCAGAGGTAAAACAACAAAACCCGTCGATCTGAAATGTGTCACGTATGCCGACGATGTCACACTTCTTCTAACCGACCAACACTCCCTCACCTGGGCCTTGAAGGAAGTCTGAAGTTACTGCAGGGCCACCGGTGCTCTGCTTAACCAGGAGAAGACTGTCGCCTCGTTGCTTCAGTGGAGTAGGGGTTGCCCCAAAAACCCCCACGACCTGGGATGGATCGTGACCCGATAAAGGTTCTCAACGTTTACTTTGGTCGTAGTCTGTGGATGATCTGGAAGACTAGCACCCTGAAACTTCAGTCCATAGCTTCCATGTGGGCTGAGTGTGACATGTCTTACCGAGCTTACGCCCACGTTGTCAGACAGGACTTCATGCCATGCCTCACGTATGCTGCACAAGTTTTGCCTGTCCCGCGGCACGTGGTCTGTCAGTGGACCAGACTCTTGTTCACCTTCTTTTGGGGAGATAAACAGGAGTTGGTGAAGAGGGACGTAGTGACCCAGTCCATCGACTCAGGTGGATGGGACTTTCTTGACCTTCAACACCACTTCGCTGCGGAGGCAATCTCTTCTGTCATCACGATTTTGAATTCCGGTACCTCCATGTCCAACTTCATTTTCTACTGATTAAGTCTTTCGCTCAGGTTCCTGTCGCCGGATCTCGTAGTCAATGGTCCCAGGTCTGAGAAACCCACCCGCTTCTATAGTGACGTTCTCAGGAATGTAGAGTGTATTTCCCATGTCATTAATGATTTTGATTTGTTTCAGAGCACCACCAGAAGCCTGTACCATAGCCTCTTGCCCCTCTTTGAGCCCCGTGTTCAGAGGAGGCAGCCGTAGTTGGATTGGAGGGAAGCCTGGAGTAACGTACCGATCGCCATCTGATGCAGAGCCGGCAGAACCTCAATTGGCAGATAGCCCACGATGTCCTCCCAGTGAGGGACCGACTGTATCACTTCTGTCACATCGGAACGACAGTGCCCTCACTGTGGAGAGGTGGAGATGGTGACTCACGCTGTCTACAGTTGTTTCCTCCCAGAGGCCATGTGGATACACGTCGGCATGTCTTCGGCATTGCAACGCCAGGAGTGACTTCGGTGCTCTACCTGACTCCCCTGCCAGTCCGGGAAGCCGCCCGGAAACAGTTCCTGTTGATGTCCAGCGAAGTCAAGTACCATCTGTGGAAGACGAGGAATAAGGCCCTGTTCCAGAGGACGAAGACGAGCCTTCTAGACGTGAAGGCTCGCGTATCCTGAAGTATTCGTAACTTTCTGATGGTCGAACACTTCCGAAGAGGTAAGTCGGAGTTCACCACGCAATGGTGAAGGCCTCCGTTTCTTTGTTATTTTTTTTTGGCAATGTTCTTCGCTTTACTGGGGAGGGGGTGGCTCAGTCGGTAGCGCGCCAGGCTCGTAATCTGTAATTCCCAGGTTCGAGTCCCAGCTGGGTCAGCGTTGAGATTTACCTCCGCAAAAATTCCCCGCCCTGCCCACGGTCAGTAGGGGACACCGATGGGCTTGGAAAGGCCGCCGTCCGTCGGATGGTACGTTAAACCGTGGCGCCGTGTGCGGGAGAGCTATACCCTGTGCACGTTAAAGAACACGCTGGATGTCCTTGACGGGAGGCTATCATCTGTCTCCCAACAGCTGTTCCAGTGGGTCCCCTCCCCGAACCTTCTCTGAGCCTTCAGTGTCCATGTGACCTGGCCATTTAGCCCATGGTGTGCAAAAAAGTGCCGCTCAGAGGTAAAACAACCCAACCCTCTTCGCTTTAAAGTGTAACTTTCCCTTTCTTCTCGTTGTCGTGTGTAGTGTTCTTTCTATTGTAGTGTTGTTACATGTATTAATCTTGTCGTTCCTTTCCGGAGTTAGCGACGGTGTCCGTGGCTCGGTGGATTGCATAGCGGGCATCGCTGCGTCCGGGATGCCTACCGAACTTGTGGTCCTAATACTCCTGTTCACGGCATCTCGGTCAGATAGTAAATTTCTAGTTTCGGTGTAATGCTGTGAGTCACTTTCATAGTTTCTTTCATTATCAGTAACTAAAAAACGTCTGGAAAATATAATTTGTATGTTCTTTTCAACTTGTACGTGCCAAATTTAACAATTTTTGAATGTAATAAATTAAGTAAAGATGTCCCATTTTTTTTTTTAATTCCTACTGCATGTTTTGCTTAAAGTGATAATTAACATGTTCCTTGAATAACTAAAATAATTTAATATTGAAAGAAGAATATTGGAATGAAGTGATGTTTAATCAATTCATTCCAATATTCTTCCAATATTCCAATATTCAATATTCTGAATAGGAAGTGCTAATAATTTAGCACTTAATATTCAGAGATGGCCGTCCCATGGTTGAATGGTTAGCGCGCTTGGCTACTGATCTAATGGACTCTGGGTTCGAGCCCCGGGTATGGCTGTTTGTGTTGTTTTTCTGCTGAGGTCCTGCCATCCTCTCAGACCTTTTACTAAGGTATATAAACTGACAGGCTCATGTCAGACCTCAGTGGCAAGCAGCTGCTTAAGGGGGTATTCATTTATTTATTTTTTATTTATTTATTCAGAGATGATGAAATGTCCATATTGGTGTTTCGTTAACGGAGAGAGCTATTTTGATGTATTTTGGCTTTTAAATTTTTAACATGAAATTTACTTGGAATAAATATATTTTAGTCCATTTCAAATGTGCCTTTTATTCACAAAATATTACAGATATGACAGAAAAAAAATCAGAAATTTAATATTATGAAATTTAATATATATATAAATATTCAAAATAAACATTTCACTTTTCCAAAATTAACTACTTCAATAATAAAATTTTCCTCATTGCCACATTGCTTTACGCAGATAATATTGAAGGCTGTACATGATTAAGTTTATATCTAAAAATATTTTCAAAACCAGATCTCTGAAAAAAACTTGCACTGTTTGAAAATGATAAGTCCATAAAAATAAAAACAATAGAAAGAGAAATTAATTATTCTTTAAAATTGTACCAGTCTATAAGTTTAAATACGTGTTCCCCAAAAATTTAATTGCTTTGAGACAGAAAAAAGATGTTGAACAGTTCTGTGACAAAAAAAGTTTAAGAAGCTCTTTAACAGTTCCGTTTAAGGAATACATAAAACGGCAATTTATTCATTATTTCGCCTTAAATTTATGAACTACTTCCACTAAAGCATTACTAAGCAGATTTTATTTTCCCACGTTATTAAATAATTAATAGTTTTGATTGCGTATCTTATAAATGCGTGAATGACAGATATTCGTGCACTGAAACGCACTGTAAGAAAGGCTGTGTATACTAGATTTTGAGGCTGAATCTACAGCAGTATTTCCCAATCTTTTTTGTGCCATGTCCCACTTAAGCCTTTCTAAAATTCTTATGTCCCCACCCCTATGTAAAATTTAACCGCCATACGGTTAAATTCTGAACGAGTCCATTTTCGAATTGCCCCCCTTGATAATCAAATTGTCCCCTTGTGGGGCGTGGGCCCCACGTTGGGAAACACGGATCTACAGGCAGTATCCTAGAGGAGGCGATGTATATCCTTTGGGGAATATCGGATATTCGTTTTCAAACAAAGTAAAGTTTTGTTTTGTTTTTTATTATCGACTTGCAGCACCCTCTAACATTGGAAATCAGAAAATAATTGATGACTGGGAAAATGTGCAATAATATTTTATTAACATCTATACAAACCAATTTTTTTCTATAAGAATAATATAAAAAACTCCTCTTAGGGTATCGGAAATAAAATAAAATAAAATGGGGCATAAGACTGACATTTTCCTCTACATTTTAAGTCTTTAAAGATTAGATTATTTTACCTTTGAGTTAGCACTTGTTTAGTACACAATGGGTTAAATTGCCAGGTCACAAGAACCCTGAGAGCTCAGAGAATGTTGGGAGACAGATGGGTGGATCCCATCATAAGCCATCCAGTTTTTTCTTTAGCGTGCACTGGGTATGTCTATTTCGCACACAGGCCAACGACTTAACATTCCACTCGACGGACGTGGCTTTTCCAAGCCCATAGTTGTCGCCCTAGTGACCGAGAGCAGGGTGAAGAGTATTGCGGAGATAAATTTCAACATTGGCCCAGTTGGAATTCGAACATGGAACTGCAGATTACGATTCTTGCGCCTACACATTGAGACACTCCCGCCCACGTCTTTAAAGAATTTCTTAAAAAATGCGCGAAATATAAGCGTTTCATAGAAAAAATTTGCCGTCATTACCTTTCTAGTATTTTTAGGGAGGGAAGGCATGCTCTCCTCCCTCCCCTAGATTCTGTCCCCCATTCTACCATAAAATTAAATATTTCTGCGTATATAGATCGCTGTCCCATGGTCGAGTGGTTAGCGCGCTTAGCTACTGATCTAAAGGACCTGGGTTCGAGCCCCGGGAAAGTCATGGATATTTGTGTCGTTTTTCTGCTGAGGTCCTGCCGTCCTCTCAGACCTTCTCATCATCATCATCCTCATCCTCAAGCAGCCATGGGCTACGGAGGACCAACCAGACCGTGCAATTTAGTTCTCCAAGCAAGTCTATCCTGAGCTACATCTACTGCATCTGGCCACTGCACACAAATTCTAACAAGGTCCTGTTTGACATTGTCTGCCCACCGCATCCTAGGTCTCCCCTTCTTTCTGAGGCCTTTAGGCACACTGTTCATAACCCTATTCGCCAATCTATAATTATTCATACGGGCAACATGGCCAAACCAACGGAGTCTCTCTCTGCACAATATGCTGCTTAAAGGAGGTTGCAAACTCCTTTGCCTAACCTCATCATTAGTTACAAAGTTGAACCACCTAATGCCCAAGATACAGCGTAAGCATCTGGAATCAAAAGCATCTAGTTTCTTGTTATCTTGTTTACAAAGTGTCCACGTTTCACTACCATAACTAACCCTAGAAAGAACCAAACTATTATACAGTCTAATTTTAGTCTTTAGGTGTATACGCCTATTTCTCCACACTCTCCATAGATTCTTAAAAGTCCCGGTCGTAATCACTATTCGTCTGTTAATCTCATGCCGCACATCACCATTATCTGTTACATAGCTCCCAAGATAATTAAACTGTGACACCTGCTCAAGACTGCAACCATTCAGATTAACTGAATCACAGCCTGCCTGACCAATTTTCATCACTTTAGTTTTCACTCTGTTTATAACCAAACCTACTCTACTACCAGTCTCATCAACAGCTCGAATGAAAGAGTTCATCTCATCAACATCATTTGCCAACAGGGCTAAATCATCAGCATAATCAAAATCAAAAATTTTCGTATCTCCAGCCCATTTAAGGCCAAAATCTTTCCCTTGAAGTGAATTTCGCATAACATAATCAATAACCAAGCTAAAGAGAAAAGGAGACAAAATGCACCCTTGTCGAACACCAGAATTAACCAGCTAAACCAATTGCTAAAAGCCTTATCAACTCTCACACACGACTCAGTTTTATTATAGAGAGCTTTCATTATGTTAACTAACTTGTCTGGTATACCATATGATCTCACAATCAACCACAAATTATGACGATCAACAGAGTCGAAAGCCTTTTTGAAATCAACTAAGCTAACAACCAAAGGTTTCAGAAACTCTAATCATTTCTCAAGAAAGTGACTCAGTGAAAATATCTGATCCACACATCCCCTACCACTTATGAATCCACATTGCTCATCACGCAATTGACTTTCAACCAGATTCTTAATTCTATTAAGCACAATCATGGAAAGAACTTTACCTGGAACAGAGAGTATGCTGATACCCCTATAGTTATCACAAGAACTGCGATCACCTTTTTTGAAAATAGGGATAACAATAGCTCTGGTAAAATTCTTAGGAACCATGCCTTTATCACAAAAGATATTCAGAATTTCAGTCATCCAAGTGGTAACCGAAACATTCCCAGCTCTGAGCATTTCCGCAGTAATTTCATCTACCCCTGGGGATTTATGTAGTTTAAGTTTAGAAACAGCCAAAATAACTTCAGATTGTGTTATAGGGCCAACATTAAAGCCACCAATGCATCTATCATCATTGCAAACAATGGGAACAGAACTAACCACATTGTTTAGAACATCGCTGAAATGCTCAGCCCACCTAACCATGACAGAATCCTCACCTTCTATAACCTTACCTTGTTTATCCTTCAATCCCTGTATACCTGTCCGTTATCTACCACACAAAACATTAACTATCTGGTACAGCTCTCTGCTGTTGTGTTGTTTAACTGCTTCCTTGGCTTTGTCAGCCAAACCATCAAGCCAAAGATTCTTATCAGCAGTTAACTGATCCTTTACACGTTGATTAAGTTCTCTTTAATGCTTTCTATTAGGACTAGTAGGGTATTGATTAAGGACATTCCTGCAGTTCTTTCTTTCCGAAATAAGCTCAAGTGCCTTATCACTCAGATAATTCTGTCTCTTCTGCTCCTTTTTTCCAAAAAGAGTACTGTTAGTGTCCAAAAAAAGCCTGTTTGAAATGATCCCATTCTTCCTCAACTTCAGTAGTAAGCATACCATGACTGTCATAATGACTAAGTAACCTATCATGGTAAGCTTTGGCTATAACTGGATCTTTCAGAGCTTCCGTATTAAAAGTAAATTTTTTAACCCTAGCGCAACACTTTTTAAGTTTAAGTTGCAACACAATTTTAACAAGGTAATGGTCAGATCCAATTTCAGCTCCCTTATATGCCCTGGTATTCCTAACAGAACTAGCCCATTTGCTGTTAATTAATATGTAATCAATCATATTCTTATGCAGCCCATCAGGTGAAACCCATGTGTACTTATGTATGTAGGGGCGGGGGTGGCTCAGTCGGTAGCTCGCCAGGCTCGTAATCTGTAGTTCCCAGGTTCGAGTCCCAGCTGGGTCAGCGTTGAGATTTATCTCCATAAAATTCCCCGACCTGCTCACGGTCAGTAGGGGACACCGATGGGCTTGGAAAGGCCGCCGTCCTTCGGATGGGACGTTAAGCCCTGGCCCCGTGTGCGGGAGAGACATACCCTGTGCACGTTAAAGAACACGCTGGATGGCCTTGACGGGAGGCTACCATCTGTATCCCAACAGCTGTCCCAGTGGGTCCCTTCCCCCAACCTTCTCTGAGCCTTCGGGGTCCATGTGACCTGGCCATTTAGCCCATGGTGTGCAAAAAAGTGCCGCTCAGAGGTAAAACAAACCAACCCATTGTGTGCGAAAAAAAGTGGCGCCCAATCCAATTTTCAACACTTCTGTACCATTCCCTATTTTAGTGCTTACTTAAATATTTTCAAATTTCTTACCTTTTATGTTGTTCTTTTAACTGTAGACATCTTTTGCGGTAGATAACGTGAATGGCTCGTGGTTTTGGCAAAAACTGTAGCCGTTTCCCCATATCATGCCAGCTCAAAGGTCAATTCAGAACACATTGCATATCAAATGAAAATAGATGACGCCAAACATGACGCATCAGACCTTTCTCATTCTATGTGCATGACTCCGATTTCACGTGGCTCGTCAGAAAAACCGAAATTAGTTCTTTCTTTATTTTTTTTTGACTTCTGGAGCATTGGTATCTGGTAAGGTACAGTCGCTCAAAAAAGTATCCGAACACTATGGTTGATTACAGAATTTAGAAAAAATATCTGGCAACGATTTTTTTTTAGAAATTAGTGATCTCGCAATCTTCGTGTCACGTGACACGAAGGACACAGTGTTCGGATATTTTTTGGGCGACTGTACCCTACTTAGACAGGAAAGGATTAAGAATTTTTTCACTCCTGACCAATTCTAAAAATGAGCCAACCCCAACCCCGATTACTGTCAAATTATCCAATAGACGGCTCAGTCGGTAGCGCGCCAAGCTCGTAATCTACAGTTCCCAGGTTCGAGTCCCAGCTGGGTCAGCGTTGAGATTTATCTCCACAAAATTCCCCGCCCTGCCCACGGTCAGTAGGGGACACCGATGTGCTTGGAAAGGCAGCCGTCCGTCGGATGGGACGTTAAGCCGTGGCCCCGTGTGCGGGAGAGCCATACCCTGTGCACGTTAAAGAACACGCTGGATGGCCTTGACGGAGGCTATCATCTGTCTCCCAACAGCTGTTCGAGTGAGTCCCCTCCCCCAACCTTCTCTGAGCCTTCGGGGTCCTTGTGCATGGATATACCATGAATGCATGTAGGTATACCTCGTCATCGGTATATCCATACATGCCTGTATGAAGTATATCCATTCATTTATATATGTATAACTTGTCATCGGTATATTAATATTGGTTTAATATTGTTTTCAACTGATGCAAAACCTTTGGGATTAATAACAATGAAACAAATTTAAGAAACAGTTCTATGTTAACAGATCAGAACTAGAACTTTTAAGAGCAAACTGCGAGAAAAATATAAAAAATATTAAAGGACATTTATTTGGCTTTTAAAGGGTGATACACGCAACTACGAAAGTTTTCTTAGATAAATCAGAATTATTATTAGTTATTAATTTATGATTGATTCCTGGTTTTAGGAGGGCTCACATAATCCAGAGTTGCCATAGAATTGGTGAAATTCGCCTTGGTCCATTGATTGGAATTGGTGGAATTCGCCATGGTTCATTGATTAGAACTGGTGGAATTCGCCATGGTCCATTGGTTAGAATTGGTGGAATTCGCCTTGATTCATTGGTTAGAATTGACGAAATTCGCCTTGGTCCATTGATTAGAATTGGTGGAATTCGCCTTGGTCCATTGATTAGAATTGATGGAATTCGCCTTGGTCCACTGATTAGAATTGGTGGAATTCGGCTTAGTTACACCTACACACCTACCTGGTTGATTTTGAGAGATGAATTATAATTGAACCCTCTCTATGTGTCTGTGTTTGTGTATATATTTGTGCTAGAAATCAAACGGTGGCTTCGGCAACTCTTGATCTCTAGCCCGTCATTACGACCTCTATTTGACCTGGAATGCGGCACCGGATCGAAAAATTCCCGTCATTTCTCAGTTCTATTTCTGGAGATAGCCCTATTCAGACATTTTTAGCTCTTCAGCACTGGTATAACGGTATTTGAAATTTGACCTCGGAGGACACATGACATCCAAAATTTGGCCCAATTTCTGATATCTAAGATTCAAAATATCCCCGGCACCAATTTTTAGCCTACTACCATCAGTAGATTTGATGTTTGACCTTTGACCTTAAAGGACCCATCGCATCCAAAACTGAACAACATTTCCGATACCTAGAACCAGAATCACCATCCAAACACCAATTTTCACGTATCCAACACTAACAGATCATGGTTTGACCTCTAAGTGACCTTCATTTTGCTTGAAAAACTAATGGCCTCCTATCTCTTACTTTAATACGGGCCTCTGGGGTGAAAATAATTAAGGAACAAATTTGAGATTTCAACTTTCAAAGAAAATTCACAACTTTGACAGAAAACAGATAGTTGGAGTGTACATTTCGGTTTTTTTTCCCGATATACGACCCGAATTCTCTTTAGGTGCAAAATTTCAGACCTTTCAAAAGCAACTTTAAAAGTGGAAATTTTTAGAGCTTAAAATGGTATTATTGCATCATAATTAGAATTTGTTATCACCTCTTAATCAGGGACGGGAGTGGCTCAGTCGGTAACGCGCCAGGCTCGTAATCTGTAGTTCCCAGGTTCGAGTCCCAGCTGCGTCAGCGTTGAGATTTATCACCGCAAAATTTCCCCGCCCTGCCCACGGTCAGTAGGGGACACCGATGGGCTTGGAAAGGCCGCCGTCCTTCGGATGGGACGTTAAGCCCTGGCCCCCGTGTGCGGGAGAGACATACCCTGTGCACGTTAAAGAACACGCTGGATGGCCTTGACGGGAGGCTACCATCTGTTTCCCAACAACTGTTAAAGTGGGTCCCCTCCTCCAACCTTCTCTGAGCCTTCGGGGTCCATGTGACCTGGCCATTTAGCCCATGGTGTGCAAAAAAGCGCAGCTCAGAGGTAAAACAATCCAATCCAAACCTCTCAATCAGTCATTCACAATCGTCTATATATGGTAGGTCATTTCAAAAGTAATGCACAAGGTGGCAACACTTCAATATGGATGAGGCGATCAACGGAGTCATTGCAGCAGTTACAGACAGGAAGTGGAGAAAGGCAAAAATGAGGTCTCTTGCATCGCAGCATATCGCATTTCGGAATAGCTGTCGCTGAAAAGGTTTTTCAAAAAAATAATTTTCTGCATTCAAATTTCGCATTGATGAAACTTGGATTAAGCATTTTGAACCTGAACTGAAAACTGAGTTCCGTCAATGAGGAAGTCTTTCCTTCCACAGACCCAGAAAATGGCAAAGTGGAGTATTGAAAAGTGAAACAAATGATGATCTTCGCATACGATAACGCCGGTGTCATCATGGCAGACAGAGTGTCTATCGTCATCACTTCCACAGCATTATACTACCCTGATTGTTTTCAAAAGATGCACCGAAATATTCACAGCAACCGACCTGACGGTCTGCAATGTGGAGTTATGATTCTCCATGACAACTGAAGGTCACAGGAAGGACCAACCCTCCTCCATCCCTCCCCCAACCTTCTCTGAGCCTTCGGGGTCCTTGTGACCTGGCTATTTAGCCCATTGTGTGCAAAAAAAGTGCCGCTCAGAGGTAAAACAACCCAACCCAAACCCTCCCCCAACCTTCTCTGAGCCTTCGGGGTCCATGTGACCTGGCCATTTAGCCCATGGTGTGCAAAAAAGTCCCGCTCAGAGGTAAAACAACCCAACCTCTCCACTCACTGGACTGAGGTTTCAGTTCAAGTTCAAAATCCTTAATGCAAGTTTCATCAATAGCGGCAATTCGATGCCCAAAATCCTCCCCTTCAGTAAAATATTAATCTATGATGGCTGATCTTCACGCAACAGAACCTGAAACCTCTTAAAGCGCCATTTTCAGCAACAGTTGTTCCGATATGCTACGATACATGTCACGTCACCTTTTACGACTTCCTCTCTACAACTGCTGCAAAGACACTGCACCATCCACAATGGAGTGTTGCCGCATTTGTTCATTTCATTTGAATTAACCTATGTATATGAGTATTAATATATAATCAATCATATTCCTATGCAGCCCATCAGGTGAAACCCATGTGTATTTATGTATATCGCGGTGTTTATAATATGTGTTAGTTATTCTGAAACCATTGAGTTTACTTACGTGTAGGAGACGTTGCCCATTGCCATTGCAGCTACCAATACCAAAAGGGCCTATTACTCCTCCCCAAAGGTCAGAGTCAGCACCAACTTTGGCATTGAAGTCACCTAGAACAAGGGTAATATCTCCTTTCTTGACAGAATTCAAAATATCCTAAAGTTGTCCGTAAAACCTATCCTTCTCATCCTCATCGGCATCCTCAGTGGAGGCTTGGGTTGGGTTGGGTTGTTTTACCTCTGAGCGGCACTTTTTTGCACACCATGGGCTAAATGGCCAGGTCGCATGGACCCCGAAGGCTCAGAGAAATTTGGGGGAGGGGACCCACTGGAACAGCTGTTGGGAGACAGATGGTAGCCTCCCGTCAATGCCATCCAGCGTGTTCTTTAACGTGCACAGGGTATGGCTCTCCCACACACGGGCCACGGCTTAACGTCCCATCCGACGGACGGCGGCATTTCCAAGCTCATCGGTGTCAACCCTACTGACCGTGGGCAGGCGGGGAATTTTGCGGAGATAAATCTCAATGCTGACCCAGCTGGGACTCGAACCTGGGAACTACAGATTACGAACTCAGTGGAGGCATAACAGCAGATAACATTCAAGTCTTTAATGCTTGTCTGAAATTTTGCTGTAAGAAACCTTTCATTAATGCACTCATATCCTAGAAGAGCATCACTAGCATGTCTGCTGAGCAGCAAACACACGCCTTGGTGATGCTTTCCATCCTCCCTACCTGTAAAGAGAAATTTAAAGTTATTTTTAAGTATCTCACCTTTACCTGTCCATCTGGTCTCTTGCAAGCCTAGAATATCTAGGTTATAGCGCTGGAATTCCTGCATGAGGACATCAAGAGAATAATCTCTATGCAATGTCCTCACGTTCCACGTTCCTGCAGAGAGAAAATGATTAGTAGGATTTTAAAAAAAATTAGGTTTATTGAGATTGGTAGGGCCAACAATATCGAACAGCCCCCTGATCGCAGGCATGGGGCAAAGACCTGTTCCTCCTCTGCTAAAGGCTGAAGACACCGATGCTGGTAGGAACTTCAGGCACCACCTTTTCAAGTCGGCTTTTTCAAGAGCCACATGGCCTGCCTGAGACACATTACTCCAGTTTAGGCTTGACGATGCCCAACTAGCTAAGTAAGGTTCAGGTACTGCGATGTCCTCTGATTAGGATTATCCACCAGCTGATATAAGGTATCCCATGCCTCTGTTCACTTAGAGCTGGCAACCCAGAAGAAAACAGAAAACACCGCGGCAGACTCTCCCTCAACAGAGGCCCACCAGTGCAGCAAGTCCAGGATCCATAATCAAGCTCAAATCCATAAACAAGTCCAGTCTAGTAGGTATAAATGGTCAGCACCAGGACTCTGTGAAGTTGACCACTCCTCAGCAAGGTTGAAAAAAAGAAAAAAGTGGCCATAGATGACCAGATCAGTAGGCCATACTGAACTGGCAGCCCTCCCCTTCCGTTCCCTTCCAAAAGAGAATATCTCTTTTGAAAGGTACTAACGGCTTGCACCACGAGAAGGCGGGGTCGGACATTAGGTGCTAGACCTGGCCGGTCCTGTGCATCATCACTAGGGATTGGTGCACAGCTCTCCTTCCAGTGTTTTGATTATATATTAATTAACAGTAAATGGGCTAGTTCTGTTAGAAATACCAGGGCATATAGGGGAGCTGAAATTGGATCTGACCATTACCTTGTTAAAAGTGTCTTGCAACTTAAACTTAAAAAGTGTTGTGCTAGGGTTAAAAAATTTACCTGTAATACCGAAGCTCTGAAAGACCCAGTTATAGCTAAAGCTTACCATGATAGGTTACTTAGTCATTATGACAGTCATGGTTTGCTTACTACTGAAGTTGAGGAAGAATGGGGCCATTTTAAACAGGCTCTTTTTCGAAAATAACAGTACTCTTTTAGAAAAAAAGGAGCAGAGGAGACAGAATTATTTAAGTGATAAGGCACTAGAGCTTGTTTCAGAAAGAAGGAACTGCAGGAATGTCCTTAATCAGTACCCTACTAGTTCTAATAGAAAGGATTACAGAGAGCTTAATAAACGTGTAAAGGATCAGTTAGCTACTGATAAGAATCTTTGGCTTGATGGTTTGGCTGACAAAGCCGAGGAAGCAGTTAGACAGCACAACAGCAGAGAGCTGTACCAGATAGTTAATGTTTTGTGTGGTAGAAAACGGACAGGTATACAAGGATTGAAGGATAAAAAAGGTAAGGTTATAGAAGGGGAGGATTCTGTCATGACTAGGTGGGCTGAGCATTTCTGTGATGTTCTAAACAATGTAGTTAGTTCTACTCCCATTGTTTGCAATGATGATAGATGCATTGGTGGCTTTAATGTTGGCCCTATAACACAATATGAAGTTATTTTGGCTCTTTCTAAACTTAAACTATATAAATCCCCAGGGGTAGATGAAATTACTACGGAAATGTTTAGAGCTGGGAATGTTTCGGTTACCACTTGGATGACTGAAATTCTGAATATCGTTTATGATAAAGGCATGGTTCCTAAGGATTTTACCAGAGCTATTTTTATACCTATTTTGAAAAAAGGTGATGGTAGTTCTTGTGATACCTATAGGGGTATCAGCCTACTCTCTGTTCCAGGTAAAGTTCTTTCCATGATTGTGCTTAATAGAATTAAGAATCTGGTTGACAGGCAATTGCGTGATGAGCAATGTGGATTCAGAAGTGGTAGGGGATGTGTGGATCAGATATTTTCACTTAGGCAGATTCTTGAGAAATGTTTAGAGTTTCAGAAACCTTTGGTTGCTAGCTTTGTAGATTTCAAAAAGGCTTTCGACTCTGTTGATCGTCATAATTTGTGGTTGATTGTGAGATCATATGGTATACCAGACAAGTTAGTTAACATAATGAAAGCTCTCTATAATAACACTGAGTCGTGTGTGAGAGTTGGTAAGTCTTGTAGCAATTGGTTTAGCATTACTTCTGGTGTTCGACAAGGGTGCATCTTATCTCCTTTTCTCTTTAGTTTGGTTGTTGATTATGTTATGCGAAATTCACTTCAAGGGAAAGATTTTGGCTTTAATTGGGCTGGAGATACAAAAATTTCTGATTTAGATTATGCTGATGATTTAACCCTTTTGGCAAATGATGTTGATGAGATGAACTCTTTCATTCGAGCTGTTGATGAGACTGGAAGTAGAGTAGGTTTGGTTATAAACAGAGAGAAAACTAAAGTGATGAAAATTGGTCAGGGAGGTTGTGATTCAGTTAATCTGAATGGTTGAAGTCTTGAGCAGGTGTCACAGTTTAATTACCTTAGGAGCTATGTAACTGATACTTGGTGATGTGCGGCATGAGATTAACAGACGAATAGGTATTGCTGCCGGGACTTTTAAGAATCTATGGAGATTGTGGAGAAATAGGCGTATACACCTAAAGACTAAAATTAGACTGTATAATAGTTTGGTTCTTTCTAGGATTAGTTATGGTTGTGAAACGTGGACGCTATGTAAACAAGATAACAGGAAACTAGATCTTTTGATTCTAGATGCTTACGTAGTATCTTGGGTATTAGGTGGTTTAACTTTGTAACTATTGATGAGGTTAGGCAAAGGAGTTTGCAACCTCCTTTAAGCAGCATATTCTGCAGAGAGAAACTCCGTTGGTTTGGCCATGTTGCCCATATGGATAATTAAAGATTTTAAAATAGGGTTATGAACAGTGTGCCTAAAGTCCTCAGAAAGAGAGGGAGACCTAGGATGCGGTGGGCAGACAATGTCAAACAGGATCTTGTTCGAAATGGTGTGCAGTGGCCGGACGCAGCAGATGTAGCTTAGGACAGACATGGTTTGAGAACTAAATTGCACGGTCTGGTTGGACCTCCGTAGCCCATGGCTGCTTGAGGATGATGATGATGATGATATGAGTATTTTTCTCTTAGTGCACTGTCCGACCCCTGACCTAGAAAAACACCTGGGTCTGAACACACACAGACGTTTACGAAGGACATAGATACTATTATTTTTCTTTATAATGAAAGATTTTTTGAAAGCGTTTCTTCAAATATGAGCAGGTTCTCCCTGAAGAGAATTTTCGTAAAAAAATTGTTTTAAATACTTAATTTCTTGTACTCTAAGCACGAAATAAGTCCTCAGTGGATGTGACATATTCATTAACGTCAGAATAATAGTGTTAAATATATATAAATTTTAAATTTGCGCTTTTGATGAGAATGCTCCAGTATCAAATCACTAAAATAATCAAGAATGTCCTTTTCAGGTACAGTGTGATATTCCAATGGAGATATAACAGAATTTCGCCAATTTGCTTTTAATATATTGTTACGACAGATGAACGAGCAACAGTGACTTCGTGACTTTGCGTGGCTTGGGCCCTCGTGTGTGCTGCTGCGAGAGATTTAATTAGCCAACGAATTGGAACTTAGAACGATTCGGAAGAAAAATAAGATAACACGGCAGTGTGTTGAAAGTTGTGAGATCTGAAAGGACGTTCAGATGATCTGAGTCAGTGCGCGTTAAGTGAAAATAAGTATCTTTTATGTGATGTGTGCGCGGGCTGTCGTTTTGTTTTGCTAGTGTGATAAGTTTAGTGAACTAGCACAGGACGAGAGTTGTTTACGTCTGAAGATATTCAAGTGACATGGTAAACAAAATGAAGAGGTAGTATTTAGTACAACGGACAGAGCTGATATTGTATACTCTGTATAAAAAGGTTAATGACTTATGCATGATAGTAGTCAATTTGTTTATAATTATTTATATTATTATATTTTAATATATATATATATAGTTAATTTGTTTATGATTATTATTATTATTATTATTATAACAATTTCCATTGTATTGTAATTGGTTTTAAAATATAGTTATTAATACTCACGCTCAGTGCCTATACATTTTGTAATTCGCAACAATATGTATACATGTAATTTTTTGCTTATCATTATTGGGGCGGGGGTGGCTCAGTCGATAGCGCGCCAGGCTCGTAATCTGTAGTTCCCAGGTTCAAGTCCCAGCTGGGTCAGCGTTGAGATTTATCTCCGCAAAATTCCCCGCCCTACCCACGGTCAGTAGGGGACACCGATGGGCTTGGAAAGGCCGCCGTCCGTCGGATCGGTCGTTAAGCCGTGGCTCCGTGTGCGGAAGAGCCATACCCTGTGCACGTTAAAGAACACGCTGGATGGCCTTGACGGGAGGCTACCATCTGTCTCCCAACAGCTGTTCCAGTGGGTCCCCTCCCCCAACCTTCTCTGAGCCTTCGGGGTCCATGTGACCTGGCCATTTAGCCCATGGTGTGCAAAATAGTGCCGCTCAGAGGTAAAACAACCCAACTCGCTTATCATTATCTCTTCATTGCGCATGTTGGAAACAAATAACTCCACTCTACTCCCCCTGTTAGTAAGGGAGATTTTTTAAATCATTTTTTCCAAAAAAAAAAATTCTTTCCAGGAAATTTCTCGCCAATTACTGTGTTACATAACACGCTGTTGCCTTATAGTTTCAGTAATATTTTCCAAATATTTTAATTCACAAGATGTTCATTATGTTTTCTCCCACATCATTCATGAATCCAGTCAGAGTTTCGTCTTAGCCAATCTCCAGCTGAAAAACAGTATATTTGCGATGAAAAATAGATTAGATTGCTAGGTTATAGATTAGATTGCCCCTGGCGAAAGCAGATGCGTTATCCCCCGTCATCCATGAAATTGTTATAAAGAAATCTTTATTTTAACCCCTTCGTATTCAAAGTGTAAACGATATGTAACTAGTGAAGCAATCTATCCATAAAGAATTATTTTCTCGCGAAAGAATTTATAATCTGGAGTTTAGGGAGCGAAGGAGGGGGAGGGGGGGGGCTAGGTCAGCCACGCGCCAGACTCGTGACTCGTAATCTGCTGTTCACAAGTACGGGTGTCAAAACTCTGTCAGCTTTGAATTTAGCTCCCCAAAATCTCCTCCCTGCACTCCGTGAGAAAGGGAATATCAATGGGCTTGGAAAAGCCTCTTGGCAACGTGTCAACGAGGCACAACGTCATTAGAGACGTCATTAAAGAGGCACTTTCTTTCATAATCACTGAGCAATTTTATTTACTAATACTATTTAATATCATGCCATTCCCGTGTCCAAGTAGTTAGCGCGCTTGGCTGCTGCTCAGAGGGACCTGGGTTCGAGCTCCGGATAAGGCATGGACGTTTGTGTTGTTTTTCTGCTGAGGTCTCGCCTTCCTCACAGGCCTTCTATTTTGGCGTATAAACTGACACGTTCCTGTCAGACATCTGTGGCAAGGAATTTCTTAAGGGGGTATTTATTTATTTTATATTTTTAATATCGTTACAAATAATATCAGTAGTTATTAAAATGATACTTATAAGCAATGTCAGTTCGGTGAAATCCATGTTAACCTATGGTAGACGTTCTGTGAGATGGAGGTAAATTTATGCGAAAATGGCGGTTTTCGGAAACGATGTGAAAAGTTGGGTTTTGTTGAGAAAATGTTGCAGTTATCGTACTCTTCACTGAATTATTGAGCTGTTGGGTTGCGAAAACAAGAGAATCGGAAAAACGGAGAAAAACAAGAGAGTTTTCAAAAATTATTTTTAAAACATGACCAAAATCATCAGGTAAAATGACGTTTTGAGGGCTAGGTGAGGTAAATATGCGATGGAAAGATAGATTTTGAAGAGATATTTGTGAATGTAAAGATTTGCTTTGGTTCAACGAGGATGAATGGGTGAGATGAGAAATTGAAGCCGATTTTGGAAACATTTGGCAAAAAACGTTTTGGGCAAGAACGTGCGAAAAAGGACATTTTTTGATAAAAACCTGCTGGGTTTTTGCACTTTTTTCTGAATATATCAGTTTTATATGGTGACCGTGAAACAGTCTAAACCAGTGGTTATCAACCTTTTATGCTTCACGTACCCCCTGGAAATGTATATATGTAACTGGCGTACCTCTTGCATAGATAGATAAAACTATAGTTATAGTATAACAATGGGAGTAAAATAAAACATTTTTGTATATTTAATATACACATTAAATTCTGTATTCATAAATTACATATATCGATAACACAAAAAATGATGCAAACAAAACAAATATATTTTTTCGCTCTCTTGTAACTTGTGGGAACTTGGAAATTGCTGACTAACCCCATTTCATAAGACTTCCCCGCGTACATTTACTAAATACTGTTTTGAGTAATTGTCATGTTAATTAATGTTTTTTTTTGCTTCTTTTTGATAAGCTAATTAAAAAAAAACATTAAGAAGAAAATAAGTTTTTATTTTAAAGGAAGTCTGAAATGTAAATGAGCCTAGTGCAAGATTTTCTGTTTATTGAGTTTTCCTTTGCACCTTCTCCTATGAATTTATGCAAATATAGTGCTTCAACATTTTTGTCATCTCTGGTAGTATAATAAACATCTTTTTTTAATGCTATGTAATGGAGCCTCTTAGTTTTGGAATAGTTTATGATCTCATCATTTCATTATTTCTCTTTACATTTACTTAATCTTCCAGGTGAGATTTACCAGGACGTAATAAAAATCTGATATATTAATTAGGGAGAGGAAACATATAATTTTATTTTGATCAAAAATGCGTTTAAAATGTCTGTAGATATGAAGGGCATATAATGTTGTATATTACAGATGTTAACGATAATTGTTTCTGGAAAAAGAAGCATCGCGGAACGACATTCAAATTTATTCGTGTTAGACAATTCTCCGCCATCTCTTTGCATTTTAATTTACTTCTCAATTAGGCTTTAATACAATTCGCTCGCAATGTGGTTTTATTATATTTATTTTCACATGTCATACTCTACATGAAAAGTAGGAGGATATGAGGTTACGTGAATTTCTGATATGAGGTTACGTGAATTTAGACAAAAGATTAATTAATGTTGGAAACTAGGCTTCTGACGCTATAAAATATGCATTCTATGGTAATGAAATTGAATCACCCAAAAGGTAGTGTGGTTGTTTTTATCTCGGAACAGCGCTTTTTTTTTTATCTTGATGGGCTAAATGGTCAGGCCATTAGGACCACAATACTTCAGAGAAAGTTTTGGCAGGGGACCCTCTGGAACAGCAGTTGGGAGATAGATGGTAGCCTCCTTCAAGGCCATCCAATGTGTTCTTTAACATTCTTTAGCGTGCCTTCCCCACCCGGAGCCATGGGTTTACCTCCCATCCGAACTATCCAAGTTGGTGTTTTGAACTAACTGAGGGCAGGGCGGGGAGTTTTGCGGATATAAATCTGGATGCTGGCCAGGTGGCAGTGAAACTGTGGAACTGTGGTGCCCACATTTATTTTAAAATGCAGACACGACTGTTGGCTCAGAAGGTCGCTGCCGCCATATGTTCGGCTAGTGCCGTTTTCTCCTTTATCTCCATTTTTGACGCTCAGTTCAGTCGAAGAAGATCGCTGCCTCCGGCAAGGAATCTCTACAACATGTTCTGTGGCCCCCCAGATGACAGGGGGCCTACGTGACTTGTTGTTGTAAACAACCCGTGCCAGATGGATCGAGAATTCGCACCTCGACCCGCGCCGGCCAATGAACAGCATCCAGGCGTGGAACGTGGCCAGGGGACGGACGAAAAGGGCAACAAAAAAGGCGCGCGATTTTTGGTCACTCTTATGTCCGAACTGTGTAGAAGAGGATGTGCAGCAGTTGTTCCTTGTGAGCGCAAAGAGCGGAGAATCGACGAAAGTGTGGGTGCGAGGTGCAGCGGAGAGCCAGAGCCTCTTCCTACCTACGGCGCCCGAGTTACCGGCAACAGTCCGACCAACGACGACGCCTTCCCTTTTGGTGCACTTGTGATGAACGAGGTAAGGGTCAAATTTACTCTGATCTGGCTTTTCCCACATGAAATAGTGTCACTTATCACAGTCACGCTGCTCCCTTATGGGAATTAGAGACTGTTTCGCTCCCGCCAGTCTCTCGAGCATTTGCTCGGACCAATGTGTGTGAAATTGGTGTTGACCTGTCGCGCCATAAGCTTTCCTTAATTGGTGGCTGAGTGGTTAGCACGCTTGGCTACTGATCTAAGGGACCTGGGTTCGAGCCCCGGATTAGGCATGGATGTGTGTATCGTTTTTCTGCTGAGGTCCTGCCATCCTCTCAGATCTCCTACTGTGGCATATAAACTGACAGGCTCCTGTCAGACCACTGTGGCAAGCAGCTACTTGAGGGGATATTTATTTATTTTAGCCGTCCCATGGCCGAGTGGTTAGCACGCTTGGCTACTGATCTAAGGGACCTGGGTTCGAGCCCCGGGTAAGACATGGCTGTTTGTGTCGTTTTTCTGCTGAGGTCCTGCCATCCTCTCAGACCTTCTACTGTGGCATATAAACTGACAGGCTCCTGTCAGACCTCTGTGGCAAGCAGCTGCTTGAGGGGGTATTTTTTTTATTTTAAAGGACCGCGCCTAGGGCACTTATAAAGAAAGTTGTTAAAAAGTTGTGATAATCAATTCTATGACTTGAATAGAATGAATATGTTAAATAAAGGTTAATTTTTTTTGATATATGTAATTCATCTTGGTTCTAATTATTCATCCATATGTTTCGATTTTAATGTTGGTCCTGGGAGCCAGCCTCAGATAGGCTGCAGGAAAGAATCACGGCCACTAGTGTTGTGCCGCCCCTAAAAGTACTCAGGGGTGGTTACCATAGAACTGCCAATTACGATCCTGGCGAGCTACGCGCCGAGCCATCAACTCCACGAGGTCATGATGTTAGTGATAGGATGTTTATTTAATTATTAGATGATGATGAAGAAGATGAGCGTGAAAAGAAGCTATTAATTGGTGCATTGCCCACTCAGCTTTTTTATAAACCTGTAGCAATAAACCATGAAGATTCAGGAGTCTGTGTAGAGTCGTCCATCTGAGATTCCACTAACCTGTTTCAAATGCTCGAAATTTTTATAATTTTAAAAGGTTTGAGAGATAAAGTTTGGATTTGTCTAAAGCGAGTTTCTGTAAACAGTTTGCTGTTATGAAAACACTCAGGTAAGAGAAAAAAAATTAAACCCAACGGCCCTTCCATTTTCGAAAATTTGGGGACCCCTTTCCATCGACTGTAACATTAAGCCATGAACCCTTATGAAGGAGAGCCGTACCTGTGCACTTTGACAAACACACTGGATGACTCCTAAAATCTGCCCAGTTCATCATCTTCTCATGACAGTCCAAAGTACTATATACGCACCTATCACACTAGGTCCGGTCAGTGCAATGACAAAATAATTTATTTTTAAAATTTATCTAACTTAATTAAATTATATTACTTAATACTCAATTGTTTGTTATCGATTTTATAATATATTTTAATCATTTTTAATTGAGACAAAATAAAATAATATATTCATTTATATAGTTTAAAACTAAACTAATTTCTGGTGAAATTAAGATACAGTAAAATTTGAAAACATTTACGCATATTTAACTTCCGTCCTTTTCCTCAAGGTGACCTTGACCAGTGTCACCCAGAGACACCGAGCACGGACATCTGTCGTACAATAAATGAATGTAAAAGGGTGAAATTTTACATTTGTAAAATATATATTCTTAGTTTAACTATTATGTACATAAATAAATAATCAAAATTAATAAAAATAGCGATAGCTAATAACATAAATAATTTATTTACTACTGCTATATTAAAATATTATTAAGTATAACAAATATTTATAGAAAATGAATAAGAAACTGAGTTTTAAGAGAATAAAATTAATTTAACCATATATATATGAAAATATTATTTCTCTGGTAGTGTTAACACAACTGACCACCAGTAATAATATTGGAATTTAAATATAAGAAGTGTCTATAGTAGGACTACTTAATCTGCCGTTATATAGTTAGTCCTCTGGCTTTCTATTTTGATGAATTCCGTTGGTGGTTTTGCTCCATAGTAAGTGATTCCCACATTTTCCTGTATCATTAAAGGAATCGATTAAGTGGACTCATTGTACATATAAAGGAACAAATAACAATAAAAGTACTATTACAAAACTAAATTTTGCCATTTCACACTCATCAATAGCGATTTCCCCTGTGAAAAAAATAATTTTAACAAATTAATTTTAATTAATTGTAAGAAAACTAAGTACAATATCCTATAAAATTAATACTTTAATAGTAATAACATAATTAAAAAGTTATTTACTTTTTTCTTTATGTTTTTTTTAATTGCAAGCAAAATGGGATTTTAAATTTTGACTGAGCTTGAGTTTGAAGTCGCCCAAACATCCCCAAAGTGGACATGAATGTTTTCAAAAAACAAGAATTCGATATAGGATGTTTTCAAAACATTCAGTCAATCTTCGGAAACTTGTTATTCTGCCCATAGTGTTTTTCACGGATTTCGCATCTACGCAGAACGATATGAGATATGCTTCATTGTTCTTTGTCCAGCAGTGTGAACGCGTAATCATCATCTTATCGTTTAGTTCACAACACCCCGAGTGTTGGGGCGGGGGTGGCTCAGTCGGTAGCGCGCCAGGCTCGTAATCTGTAGTTCCCAGGTTCGAGTCCCAGCTGGGTCAGCGTTGAGATTTATCTCCGCAAAAATTCCCCGCCCTGCCCACGGTCAGTAGGGGACACCGATGGGCTTGGAAAGGCCGCCGTCCGTCGGATGGGACGTTAAGCCGTGGCCCCGTGTGTGGGAGAGCCATACCCTGTGCACGTTAAAGAACACGTTGGATGGCCTTGACGGGAGGCTACCATCTGTCTCCCAACAGCTGTTCCAGTGGGTCCCCTCCCCCAACCTTCTCTGAGCCTTCGGGGTCCATGTGACCTGGCCATTTAGCCCATGGTGTGCAAAAAAGTGCCGCTCAGAGGTAAAACAACCCAACCCAACCCCGAGTGTTCAGAGAAGGTTTGGGAAGGGACCCACTGGACAGCTGTTAGGAGACAGATGTTAACCTCCCGTCAAGTGTGATGAAAGTGTTAATGATCCCTGCTAGAATAGAGTTTCAACTCCCTATTTGCTTTCCCTGTTCTTCACTTTTATTTCGGTCTCCGTTTGCGCAGAGATGTCTCATGAACTTGACTATTATTTTCCTCAATTTGTATGTGAATTAAACGAAAATAATATCACTTTTATTAATTTATTTTAATTTTCTACGGGTAGTGTTAATTACATACGAAAAATAACAAATTTAATAATAGATAAAGAACAACTCCGAAATTTATTTTATCCTTCCGCGTTTGATACGTTTATTTAAAAAATGAAGTTTGCTCATGATTAGTTAAGGTAAATTATTTTTTCTTCCAGTGCCATAAAATATATAACTGATATCAGAGGTATTCAAGAACACGAAACTGGAGTAACAGTACTATATGAAATTGAAGTATTCTTTATAATACAAATATACATACAAAGTCCTCATGAAGCTACCGAGGTTCAACCAGACCTGCAATTTATTTCTCGAAGCATATCTGTCCTGAGCTACATCTGCTGCATCTGGCCACTGCACACCAATTCTAACAATGGCCTGTTTGACATTTTCTGCCCACCGCATCCTAGTTCTCCCCCTCTTTCTGGGGCCTTTAGGCACACTGTTCATAACCCTATTCGCCAATCTATAATTATCCATAAGGGCAACATGGCGAAACCAGCGGAGTCTCTGTCTGCACAATATGCTGCTCAAAGGAGGTTGCCGACTCCCTGGCCTACTCTCATCATTACTTACAAAGTTGAACCACCTAATGCCCAAGATATTGCGTAAGCATCTTGTTTCCTGTTACAAAGTGTCCAAGTTTCACTACCATAACTAACTCTAGAAAGAACCAAATTATTATAGTCTAATTTTATTCTTTTGTGGTATTCGCCTATTGCACTATACTCACCATATATTCTTAAAAGTCCCGGCAGCAATCCCTATTCGGCTGCTAATCTCATGCCGCACATCACCATTATCTGTTACACAGCTCCCAAGATAATTAAACTGTGACACCTGCTCAACACTGCAACCTTTCAGATTAAGTGAATCACAGCCTGCCTGACCAATTTTCATCACTTTATTTTTCTTTCTGTTTATAATAAAACCTACTCTACCACTAGTCTCATGAACAGCTCAAATGAAAGTGTTCATCTCATCAACATCATTTTCTAATTAAGGCCAAAATCTTTCAATTGAAGTGAATTTCGCATAACATATTCAATAACCAAACTAAAGAGAAAAGAAGACAAAATGCACCCTTGCCGAACACCAAAACTGATACAAGCCTTACCAACACGCGATTCAGAGACGGGAACTCAGATTTGTGAGCCATTTCTGATATATTCTGATGGTTGGTGCCTTTGGTGGATCTTCTATATTCAGACAGCGTGAAACGTGGCTTCAGCAAAATCCCCACCTGCAGCTGCTACAAAGGAAATTCCTGTCAAACGGTGATGGTCACTTCCCCAGAGATTAGAGATGTGATTGGCAACTTCTGTCCTTCAATCTGCAGAGGCGCTCCTAACGCTGCTGAATCCCCAGAGAGGTAATCGGAACCATGACGTCACAGCGTTCCTGGGAAAGGCAGTGCATCCCAAAAGGTACGAGGAGGCGACATCAAAGAAATTTTGAAGTGCCATCTAGATATATGCTACTCCTGATCAGCTGATCAGACCAATTGAAGGGGCAGATGATACCCTTGGTGTCGAAGTGGGCAGAAGTGGCTCAGTTGGTAGCCCGCCAGGCTTGTAATCTGCAGTTTTCAGGTTCGAGTGCCAGCTGGGCCAGATTTCAGAATTATCTCCGCAAAAACTGCCCACAGATCCCACGATCAGTAGGGGACACTGATGGGCTTGGAAAGGCCGCCGTCCGATGGGTTAAAGTCAGACATAATCTTTACACTAATATTGTGATGCCCGAGGAGGGGGTGGCTCAATCTGTAGCACGCAAGGCTCGTAATACGCAGTTTTCAGGTTCCAGTTCCAACTATACCAGCAATAATATTTATTACTAATAACCCTCACCTTGCCTTGGGTCAGAAAGAAGACACCTATGGGCTTGGAAAAGACTCTGTTCGTCGGATGGGATGTTAAGACGTGACTCAGTGTGGAATAGATACATACCCTGAGCATGTTAAAGAAAAAGAACATGCTGGATGAACTTGACGGGATAATGACACTTCACTCCTAGCAGTTGTTCAGTGGATCACCTTTTCATAATTTTCTTTAACCCCTTGGAGTCATTGTGAGTTGACCATTTAGCCCATTGTGTGCAAAATGTTTCGCTCAGAGGTAAAACAATCCAACGCATATGAGATGCCCTACGCCTGTCGGACTATCTAATGGGAAAATAATTACTCTATTTGCGTAATAATTCACGCGCTGGTATCATGCTCTATTGTATCCAAACATTCCTTGATAAGAAAATATGAGAAGAAAGCTTTAACATCAAAACAAACTTTTGATGAAAAAGGGATAGTATGAAATAAATAAATGTGAAAAATATTAATTTCTCAGTTCTTGAAAAATTAACTCTTAAGAATGAATTATGAAATGCTGCGTGTTTTATAAATTGTCTCTGGTACTCAAGTATTCCTTGGAGGTGTATTAATAGTTAATTCATCCAAAACGTTTTCACTGAAATGAACGCAAGAAAGTTCTTTAGAACTTTTCCCATTAATTAACTGAAACAAATTGAGGTAAATACATGCATATAATTATTTTTCCTAAATTTTTTCTAAACTGAATCACCGGAAATTTTTGGTAAAGGTAAAATGCACTACATATAACTTAAATACGAAATATTTAATGTCTATTTGTTGTGGTATTGAAGCATTTTCGAGCTGTCCTTAGCTTTTAGAAGAGGATGTCTTTCAGCTGGTTTTATAGAAAAATAGTGATCATAAATTTGGCAATTTCCTTTTTAATTTTATATTTTACCTTATATTGTTACTTAGTGCAATTTTGAGCAAGTATTTAAACTATTTCAATACGAAAATCAATTTTCTAAGTAATATTATTATGAGACTGATGGAGGATTTTTTTTCAGTTTACGACCATATTCTTAGTACATATTAACTTCTACCAAATTGCTTAGTTTCTGTTAGAAAGAGTTAGAGTAAGTTTGTAAAACGTTTGTCACAAAATCTTGATGTATACATCTTGAAGTGTCTTCCAGTGCGAAGACTAAAGCGTTTCTTTCAAATTAAATAACAAATAACTTTCAAATACAAATAATCTTGAGAAAAAGTGATAGAGCCAAGATGCGGAAAAGAAAAGATATTAAGTTTTTGAATCCTGAGCGGCGTTTTCACATCTAATATCTATCCTTGTATATAATTTCCCCATGACGTAATGATGAGATCACGAAGATCCTAAAGGCTGAGGGAAGGCTGGGAGAGACGATATCTCTCCATGCCCCTCCGCGCACACTTCACGAGCTTGCAAATGACCCTTATACGTGAATATCACCTCATACTTACTTCACTTTTCGATAAACTCATACATATCACGAGGCACAGTTGTGAAGAGTATATTTTGAGTGATCTCATGTCTTAGTAGTCCTCAATCTGTATCTCAACTGAAACTAACTTTTTGCACTTTTGGCACCATTGCTATATTTTCTGGATAATATTATGAAACTGTGGCTACATTTTGAGCATTAATTCAACACGTCTGCAGACCTATCCTTACCAACTATATTGCAAATTGGTAGAGAGAGATATTTTACAATCCTTTTCCTCTGCTTTCCCCTAAAATGAAAGGCATTCTATTTCATTTTATATTACATTTTCATTTTCTGATATGCATTTGATGTTCGTATTTAAACAGTAAGGATTGAGTTCTGCACAATATTTCGAGTCCGAATACAATTACTGAAAAACAGTCTGAGAAATATCATAAACCTTATTCATATCTTCAGCCTAGGTGGCTCACTGGTATCGCATTGGTTTGCAGTGAAACTACAACTACGGGATCCGAGGTCGAGTCCTAATATAGAATTGTTGCTTGTGTGATGTTAGCTCTAACTGAGAGTAGTGGTCAGTAGTGGCTTCGATTTAGTGCAGCATGTCCTTGTATGAAAAGACCGGTACAAACTAGGGTGTAGTTTCTAGGATCCTTTCTTCTCCTATAAGTCCCAAATTAATATATGTGTATAAAAATAAGATGTTTGATTTAATTTTTCGTATCATATTTCCAATTTTGTATTAATACCATTATCACGAAAATTAATATTCTAATATTAATTTGAAGTAATGTTGGAAATATTTGACAATTTTCAAACAAGGTATTTTCAACTATTCAATTTAATATTTTAACTTCTTCTAAATATTTCCAAACCCAAAATGATAATAAAAAGCTCATTAATATAAAATATAAATGCAATTCATTACTTCAGTTACATTGTAAAATATTTTATTTCCTATTATATGTGGGCTGAGTTAGGATGTTTTATCGTTAAGTGTATTTTTATGCCCACATCAAGCTAAATGATTAACTCTGAAGGATCCCAATGGTTCAGAGTCTGGATTGAGAAAGGGGCTCACTGGATATCAGGTAAGAGACAGATTAAAACCTCCCGTTATGGCTATCGTGAGAGTTTTTAATATGCATATGTTATGAATTTCCTGCACACAATGGGTTTAATGTCCCATCTGACTTTACGAACAATCGCTGTCTCCTTTCGAACCGAGTTAGTTGTCGAGTCGAGTGGTTGTTATCAAAGCTTCAACACAAGAACAGTGGGGACTCGAATATGTCAACATCGGATTATGAAGAAAGCGCGCTACCGACTTAATCAATACTAGCTTACCTTTTTATAGCTAAATTAGGGTGATGCAAGCCAATAATGGCACAAATGAATATTTTTAGCAGAGTCTACGGATGTAGTAATCTACTTTTTCATTACTACACTACAGGAAAAAAAATTGCAAAACCTGGAAGGATTAATGACAGTTTATTGAAACGCAGGCAGCTGTTAGCATACAGAGATGTGTGATTGATTACATTGTCCAAATAAACTTGTGGAAAATTACCACTTTACCTACTCAGTAAAGTGGTATAATTAGTACGATGTTGAACCGCCCCATGCAGCAATGCATTCATGAACACGGCAGGGAAGGCTATCGTACAGCACTATAATGTCCTCAGGGATAGAACACCAAATAGCGCGAAGTCGCTGTTTTATTTCAGCGACAGTGGTTGGTGCACCTCTTGCTGTTGGAGCTGTCTGCCTAATATTTTACCAGACGTGTTCAATAGATGAAAGGTCCGGCGAGTGTGCTGGCCATGGTAGTATCTGAACGTTTTGCTCGTGTAGATACTGCAGACTAATGCAGGCTGTATCGGACTATCGTTATCTTGCCGGTAAAAGGTTGCATGCTGCTGAATAAAAGGGAAAGCCACTGACTGCAAAATGTTGATAAGATATCGTTGGATGCTCGTTGGGCAGTTAGAAATCCCCTTTTGATGACCAGTTTTCACCGAGATGTCCGACTAATGGCACCACACACCAAGACACCAGGTGTTGGAGTTGTGTGAAGATGTAGCACGCACTGGGTGACCTTCCTTTCCCCTGGAAGACGGCGAATACGTTGTCTACCGTCGTGCTGACCAAAACAAAAACGAGATTCGTCACGAAACATCACGGTACATCACTCTTGTTCGTACCAGTTCTCTCTGAGGCGACATTACATAAGATGTGCTTACATGTGGGCAGATGTGAGGAGCAAATGAAGTGCCGGACGACAGGCTCGCAATGATAATTGTAAAAGTCTGTTGTTTACCATCCGCCTGGTAGGTATTCGATGTGTTACCTGTTGACAATACCTTTGCACTTGCGTTGCAGTCGCGAATTTGTCGTGCAATGTCATGCGTCGCAAATGGCGGTCCTGTAGCTCCGTGGTCGTCAATCGTGTTTCTGATCCTTGTTGGCACGTGCTGGACCTTGAATTCACTGGCACATATGTGTGCGATGGTGCTGGGATTGTGGATGGAACGGCTGTCGACGTCTGCATAAGGGTATCTTTAGCAGTTCTGAACAATTTCCACATCATTTTGTCAACCAGGGAGCTTTGATTGCCTTTATCTGTGTTTGACAGCTTTGCAAATGTGACATCAGCTAGAGCTTGTCGAATCATTTCGATCGTCCTACAAACCTAATAATTTCCATGCATTTCCATATACTACCCCCTCACTAAAATTCGTCACATTTGCATAACTTTTTGCAAGTGTTAAATTTTTAATTTCCTGTAGTTTATTTATAAAAAATATTACTTAGTTTGCTTTTCTTTTTTGTTTTAAAGGAGAGAAGTTGTTTTTAAACTTTCAGGTATATATCACTGTAATTAATGTTTTGGAATGCTTCCGGAAAGGTTCATCCAACCACGATAGATTTTATTCTCTCGAATAAGTAGCCTGTTATTAAGCGGAAGCTACATCACTTGTGTTAATTTTTCGCCTAATTCTGCTGATGATTTTATTCTTCAGAAACATTTTCAGTTGTACAAATGTATTTCTAAAACTGGAAGGTAAAGGAAAATTTTTAATGCTACGCAAATAAAGTTTAAAAAGCATTAAATAGAGAAAAAGAATAAATTTCTGATTCTTCAGTCAACTGTCAGTTTTCTGTTTCAGCACTCTCTTTTTACTTTTTCAGCTACTTCATATCATCATCATCATCATCATCATCATCATCATCATCATCATCATCAAGCAGCCATGGGCTACGGAGGTCCAACCAGACCGTGCAATTTAGTTCTCCAAGCAAGTCTATCCTGAGCTACATCTACTGCATCTGGCCACTGCACACCAATTCTAACAAGGTCCTGTTTGACATTGTCAGCCCACCGCATCCTAGGTCTCCCCTTCTTTCTGAGGCCTTTAGGCACACTGTTCATAACCCTATTCGCCAATCTATAATTATTCATACGGGCAACATGGCCAAACCAACGGAGTTTCTCTCTGCAGAATATGCTGCTTAAAGGAGGTTGCAAACTCCATTGCCTAACCTCATCATTAGTTACAAAGTTGAACCACCTAATGCCCAAGATACTGCGTAAGCATCTGGAATCAAAAGCATCTAGTTTCCTGTTATCTTGTTTACAAAGTGTCCAAGTTTCACTACCATAACTAACCCTAGAAAGAACCAAACTATTATACAGCCTAATTTTAGTCTTTAGGTGTATACGCCTATTTCTCCACACTCTCCATAGATTCTAAAAAGTCCCGGAAGCAATCCCTATTCGTCTGTTAATCTCATGCCGCACATCACCATTATCTGTTATATAGCTCCCAAGATAATTAAACTGTGACACCTGCTCAAGACTGCAACCATTGAGATTAACTGAATCACAGCCTGCCTGACCAATTTTCATCACTTTAGTTTTCGCTCTGTTTATAACCAAACCTACTCTACTACCAGTCTCATCAAAAGCTCGAAATGAAAGAGTTCATCTCATCAACATCATTTGCCAAAAGGGCTAAATCATCAGCATAATCTAAATCAGAAATTTTCCTATCTCCAGACCATTTAAGGCCAAAATCTTTCCCTTGATGTGAATTTCGCATAACCTAATCAATCACCAAACTAAAGAAAAAAGGAGACAAAATGCACCCTTGTCGAACACCAGAAGTAATGCTAAACCAATTGCTACAAGCCTTACCAACTCTCACACACGACTCAGTGTTATTATAGAGAGCTTTCATTATGTTAACTAACTTGTCTGGTATACCATATGATTTCACAATCAACCACAAATTATGACGATCAACAGAGTCGAAAGCCTTTTTGAAATCAACAAAGCTAGCAACCAAAGGTTTCTGAAACTCTAAACATTTCTCAAGAATCTGCCTAAGTGAAAATATCTGATCCACACATCCCCTACCACTTCTGAATCCACATTGCTCATCACGCAATTGACTGTCAACCAGATTCTTAATTCTATTAAGCACAATCATGGAAAGAACTTTACCTGGAACAGAGAGTAGGCTAATACCCCTATAGTTATCACAAGAACTGCGATCACCTTTTTTGAAAATAGGGATAACAATAGCTCTGGTAAAATCCTTAGGAACCATGCCTTTATCATAAAAGATATTCAGAATTTCAGTCATCAAAGTGGTAACCGAAACATTTCCAGCTCTAAGCATTTCTGTAGTAATTTCATCTACCCCTGGGGATTTATGAAGTTTAAGTTTAGAAACAGCCAAAATAACTTCAGATTGTGTAATAGGGCCAACATTAAAGCCACCAATGGATCTATCATCATTGCAAACAATGGGAATATAACTAACCGCATTGTTTAGAATATCACTGAAATGCTCAGCCCACCTAGCCATGACAGAATCCTCACCTTCTATAACCTTACCTTGTTTATCCTTCAATCCCTGTATACCTGTCCGTTTTCTACCACACAAAACATCAACTATCTGGTACAGCTCTCTGCTGTTGTGCTGTCTAACTGCTTCCTCGGCTTTGTCAGCCAAACCATCAAGCCAAAGATTCTTATCAACAGCTAACTGATCTTTTACAAGTTTATTAAGTTCTCTGTAATGCTTTCTATTAGTACTAGTAGGATATTGATTAAGGACATTCCTGCAGTTCTTTCTTTCCAAAATAAGCTCAAGTGCCTTATCACTCAGATAATTCTGCCTCTTCTGCTCCTTTTTTCCTAAAAGAGTACTGTTAGTGTCCAAAAAAGCCTGTTTAAAATGATCCCATTCTTCCTCAACTTCAGTAGTAGGCATACCATGACTGTCATAATGACTAAGTAACCTATCATGGTAAGCTTTGGCTATAACTGGGTCTTTCAGAGCTTCAGTATTAAAAGCAAATTTTTTAACCCTAGCACAACACTTTTTAAGTTTAAGTTGCAACACACTTTTAACAAGGTAATGGTCAGATCCAATTTCAGCTCCCCTATATGCCCTGGTATTTCTAACAGAACTAGCCCATTTGCTGTTAATTAATATATAATCAAACATATTCCTATGCAGCCCATCAGGTGAAACCCATGTGTACTTATGTATGTCACGGTGTTTGTAATATGTGTTAGTTATTCTCAAACCATTGAGTTTACTTACCTGTAGGAGACGTTGCCCATTGCCATTGCAGCTACCAATACCAAAAGGGCCAATCACCCCTCCCCAAAGGTCAGAGTCAGTACCAACTTTATCTTTGAAGTCACCAAGAACAAGGGCATTATCTCCTTTCTTAACAGAATTCAAAATATCCTGAAGTTGTTCATAAAACCTATCCTTCTCATCCTCATCAGCATCCTCAGTGGGGGCATAACAGCAGATAACATTCAGGTCTTTAACGCTTGTCTGAAATTTTGCTGCTAGAAACCTTTCATTAATGCACTCATATCCTAGAAGAGCATCACTAGCGTGTCTGCTGAGAAGCAGACCCACGCCTTGGTGATGCTTATTGTCGTCCCTCCCTGAAAAGAGAAATTTAAGATTATTTTTAAAAATCTGACCTTTATCTGTCCATCTGGTCTCTTGCAAGCCGAGAAAAATCTAAATTATAACGGTGGATTTCTTGTGTGAGGACATCAAGAGAAAACGCTCTGTGCAGAGTCCTCACATTCCAACTACCTATGGAGAGAAAATGGTTAGTAGGATGTTTAAAGAAACTATATTTATTGAGAGAGGGAATGCCGACAATATCAAACAGCCCCCTAATCGCAGACATGGGGCAAAGACCCGTTCCCCCACCACTAAAGGCTGAAGCCATCTACACTGGAAGACTTCCTCCAACGTAGAATTTGACGATGCCAATAGAAGCAAAGAGTTCAGGTGCCCGCGATGACCTCTGCTCAGGATTATCCACCAGCTGATAAACATATCCTGCGAATCTATTCACTTGGGGCTGTCAACCCACAAACAAACAGAAAACACAGCGGAAGATTTTCCCTCCACAGAAGCCCACCTGTGCAGCAAAATCAGGATCCATAATCAAGCTCAGAGCCATATATCTGTCCAGTCCAGTGGGTTTATAGCATAGGTTCTGTAAATGGTCGCTTATTGTAAAATCTTCAAATTTTCTGTTTCTCTTTAATTTTTAGCTCCGTAACTGTGGTGTGAAGATAGCAATGTTCCAACCTGGACATTGATCCTCACTTGTTAACAGTTAAACTCACAAACTATAGTTTGTTCGGCAGGAAAACTGTTTTCTGTAAACAACAATCTGAAACCTAAGCAATATTTTAAATAAATGGGTAGATCTCTAGAACCTGATGAAATTACGTAACTGATAACTGTCAAGATGGTGTGATTTGATGACCACTATTGATTGGTACACTTGCAATAAATTAAACGATAATACACCCCCGCAAATCATTGAGAAAATAAATGGTTTTGGATGAAATGTCAAATAATAGTCATTACGGGCATGTGTTGGCCACTGACCGCAATGAAAGATTCAGAGTATTGAGAGATCGTGTTGTTTTTCAGGTTCTCATCAAACTCAGATAGAAATATTTTTCACTGCTTCACTGGAACATTTCGTTATCTCTGGAGGGATTATGACAGAGTTTGGCGTCCAGCAGTATGTCTCCCTAGAGTATTTGTTGAATGCTGTGGCTGGGCTTGGGCGGCTCATTTGGTAGCGCGGCAGGTTTGTAATATGTAGTTCCTGGGTTCTAGTTCCACCTGGGCCAGCGTTGAGATTTATCTACATAAACCCACATCCTGCTCTCTTTCAGTAGGGGACACCGATGGGTTCTAAAATGCCGCCGTCCGTCCAATAGGGTGTAAAGCCATGGCGCGGTGTGCGAGAGAGTCATACCCTGTGCACGTTAATCGACGAGATATATGTCCGATAGAGTCCGAAATGTACTTGACGGGCGATTAAATCTGTCTTCTAACAGCGGCCCCGTGGGTTAACACCCCAACGTTCTCTGAGTCTTGGGAAGTTCTGTGCCCTGGCCATTTAGCTCATTGTGTGAAAAATGTGCTACTTAGAGATAAAACAACAGTAGCATGCTTGAGGTCAGTTTTAAATTTTATTAAGCATACCCAGCATTTACAAAAAATGCAAAACAGTACTCACAAAATAAATTCTTGTAGTACCGTAATTATCTGTGGTTTTCGGATATCTCCATTAATACGTATTCAACGCTTCATTCCTTACACTTACCAAAGGAAAGCGATAATACTTTTGAAATAGTGTTAGCTCTAGATTTCCATGGATTAAAATTGCGCATTTTTGGAATAACGCGGGCAATGCATTTATAATTTTTTTTTTATTTACGTAGGTTTTTGGGAATAACTCATTTTGAATTCAGAAAATTGAAAAGAAAATGAAAGTATCTGAAACATCGCTGCTTTCTTACCTTAAGATGCAGGGAAGCATAAATCATGAATCGCAACCGTCTCCCTCGGCACAGATGGCCCCTTAGTATCTTCCTTCAATCCAACAACTTGCAAGAGCAAGCCATCGGAGACATCGCTCAGAGTTAGAAAACAATTCATAAAAAAAATAATTATAATCGAGAAGATGTGTCTTTTAGATACGCACTATTAGTTCGTTTTTAACATTACTCTAATATACTTCAATGTTTTTGCTATTGTAACAAACAAATACTCTATACTAAAGACAGTGGAGGAAACAGATATATGAATTTGGAGGCAGTGCCTCCTCCTTAACCCTAAAATTTCCATTTTTTCATACGAGAAAATCATGCTTGATTTACGCCACCATTTATAAGAGCGAAATCGATAGTCATGTGTGAAATTAGTTTGAATTACCTGTAAGTAATTTTTGGCTTTAAAATATGCATATCACTTTACAGAGCAAATCTGGGCTCATTTGCAAACAACAAACACCTCCATTGCTCGTGAGTACACAACATGCTATTTACATTAATCCAATGGGGGAAATAAGTGAACATACTCTAAAATCAGTAGCGACGGTTTAAATGATATCATTTCCTGTTTTTAAACAGCGAAGGAAAGTATGGAAGCAATATCAGTTTCCTGGAGAATCATGCATTATCTTTGTTGATTTTGCTGTAAAATCAAAAATTATCTGAAGGTTAATGAATTTTGTTGTCATTAACGAAGTTCTAAACAAACGAAAATTTTTGCATCCGGTTTTTTCTAAAATCAGAAAATCGTTCGTATGCGTAAGCTTTTTATAATCTGTAGCAGTTCAGAAGCCTGTCAATAGAAACTGCTGTCAGATGACAGAGTAGGAGCGTGGACCAGATGATTCCTGTAATGATCCATCGTCGATTAGTCTTTTCTGAGGCAAGAGGCTGTCCGTGTTTGGAAGATGTTATGCGAATGTAACTTTTTATGTTTAATTTAGCCATTATATCCTTGGTAATGTGTATATTCCTTCTGTCTAGGGTTAGACTTTCGTCATCTGGTGCATAAGTCTGCAGGAGCAAAATCAAAATCAAAATAGCATTCTTGGCCTAGTGGTTAGCGTACCAGACTACTCTTCCAGCGGTCATGTTTTTGTGTAATTGTTTATATGGTGTTGTGTGAGAAAAAGCTTACAAGATCTCTCTGTTCTTTTTTAAGTAAAAAAAAAATATCTTTTGGTGTAAAGTAGCTGAAGACGTAAACAGAAAACGATGAACCAGGAAAGTGACAATTAATTGAACAAACAGAAATTTTCTCGTTTTCTCTATTTAATGCTTTTCATATTTGATTTGCATGGCGTTAAAAATTTCCCTATTACCAGTATTGGAGATATATTGTACAACTGAAAACATTTCTAAACAGTAAAACTACCACTGGAGTTATAGGCAAAATTAATACAAGTGAAATAATTTCCGTTTGATTACTAAATGGTTTTAAAGGTATTGAATCGGTCTTGAATTGGATGAACCTTTCGGACGCATCCCAAAATATTGAATGATATATAGTGAGAGGTAAAAAGTCATGGGATGCTTTCTGCAGTATCCCGTGACTCGTGACATGATGACGTATTGGTCCTCTCGACTCCTCAGCAGTGAAGCCACACGTCAAGGCATGCACTAAACGAGTTGCTGGTAACGTTCTGCAGGGATGGCAGCCCATACATCCTGCAGTGTACATAATAATTGTGTTGCATTCGATGGTGCTGGATTCATGGATCGTAAACTTGTTTCCAATTTGTCCCACAGATGCTACAAGGATTTCATATGGGGGGACCGTGCGGTCCACTTCACGTTGATAAAGTCCGCGGAGTGTTCCTCGATTCACCTCCTAGAAACCAAAGACTGGTGACACGTTGCATTATCTTGTTCTAATACCCCTTCACCATCAGAGTGATCGAAAGTCATGAAGGGGTGCACGTGATCTGCGAGAATGTCCATGAATTTCATACCTCTCAGCGATTGCTCCAAACGGACGAGAGAGCCCAATGTAGAAAACGTAAACACTCCCTCACCATCACAGAGCCGCCTGAACAGTACCTTGCAGACAGGAAGGGTCAATGGCTTCACGGAGCCTACGCCACACTCTAATGCGCTCGTCAGCGCGAAACAACTGGAACCTCGATTCATCGGACCATGCTATCCGACGCCACTGTTCTACTGTCCAATTTCGATGTCCTCCGGCTCATTCCAGTCATTGAGCATTGTGACGACATGTAAGCAATGATACACTAACGGTCTTCGGCAACCAAATTCAATGGAGTGCAGGTGGCGACGTACAGTCCTTTCAGACTGTGTTTGTGTTTGGCCCGCATTAAAATTTGCAGTGATTTAATGCACTGTAGCCCGTCTGTTGGTCGTTACCATTCGTGAGAGCCGATGCGAGTTCCGTTCATCAACTGCACGTGGCCGTCCGTTCGCTGGTTAACGTGTGTGGAAATGCCGTCAATAGAATACTGATCATAAACTGTTGAGACCGTAGACTTGTGAAAACCGAATTCCTGCACGATATCCGATATTGCATGACCCATCCTTCCGGCACCGACAATCAAACCACGTTTAAAGTCAGACATCTTATGACGTGCCGCCATAATGAATTAACAACTACTCCGAAATGATTGTTGGGTTTGTAGGCTACTGCAGCGCTATTCTGCGGTTGACGTCCAATTCATCGGTTACGAGTACAGCACGCTAATTCTACTTTAACTGCTATTCCCATGACTTTTGGTCTCTCAGTGTATATATATATAGTGAAAGCTTAAACATAACGAGTTTGGTCTGAGAGTTCAAATAAAGCGGACATAAAAAGTTTTTGAGAGTGCAGTGTGATTGAATTATTAAGTTTTGTGATTTTCACGTTAAAAAAGAAACTTTACTAACATAGGAAAGTATGGAGAAGCAGAAAACAAAAGCAGAAGAAACACAATCTAAGTGAACAAAAATCTGATCAACTAACAGAGATTAAACATCTGAAAAATAAACTAAAAAATATTAAAGTAAATCAAGTATAAAAAAAGAAGGAAAAAAGTACAAACCTAACTAAATCAAACCCTTGCAATAATATTCAAGACTTACTAGAAGATAGTGCAATTTTCGACTAATGTCAGAAAAAAATGTTCACTGACAAATCTCTAAATAATTTTAAAAAAAATTTAATATCTGGCTCCTCGGACATAAAATCAGACTCAAATGATAATGATTCAATTATCTTTGAACTAATTCATAACTGTGGAAAAAGATAAAATACATTTATTAAATTCACAAAATGTGGATAAATTACTTGAGAAAGAACAAGAATTGTCCATAATATTTTATGATGAATTGGACAAGCTGAAAGATCTTGATTTTGAAGATGTTAGGAAATTTTTTCATTAAAATAATTTAAAAACAAATTATAAGTCTCTATACCAGAAACGATAACATTGCGTTATATCTTACAAATCTCAAAGATCAAAATTTATTAAAGAAAAGTGACAAGATATTAAATATTGATGTCTCCTTTTGTATACCTGAAGAGGAAACTGTTATGGGAAAGATTGAGGGAGTTGCTGAAAACTTAAAAGAAAACTTTATCCTCGAGGAATCGAAAAAACACGATATTTATAATATACAAAGGTTGATTCACTATCAACCCAATGCTGATCACAGAAGTCTGTACAACTCCCAACTGATAAGATAATTATATACTCGACCAAAAACTTTATTCCTCTTGAAGTCTGTATAGCATTTCTCAGATTTAAGGTCATCCCATATTTTTTCCCCTCCCCACCTTTGTGGGTCCAGTGTAATCGTTTTGTACATAACGCTGTGAGGTGTACAGGTAAGACAAGGTGTAAAAAATGTTTAAGTGAATACTACTTTAAATTATGTCAAGCTACATTTTTATGCTGCCCTAATGTAAAGATGCATACCCCTCAACGTATTGTGCCTGCCCAGCTAAACGCCTGGCATGCAAAGCCAACTTAATATGTAAAGAAAAATGTTTCTTGAAATACTGCTATAAAATTCACTGAAAATATAAACTATGATGTCTCTAAAGACTTCTATCCAACCTTAAAAAATGCTCATACAACCAAAAATCATGGAATTTGCCTAATTTATTTTATAGTCACTACTAATATAGACCACCAAAATTTTCACATATTATGCCAGAGACTTTAAGTAAGGATCTCTCTACATTGACTCGACCTTCTGCTTCCAAGCCGAATTTACCCCGAGTCTGTCAAACTTCACCTGAAAATATATCAACCAACACGACCAGTTCAAACCATGAATACCTATGCTTCCGTTAAGCAAAGCAGGAACTCTTACTTCCCAGAAAAGCCTTCACTACTTTCCATTCTCCTATCACCATTGAAAAAGAATTGAGCGAGGCCAAAGTAACAAAGAAAATACATCATATATTCGGTGTTGCAACTTCTGTGATTTGTAGTAAATACCGAAGATGATTTCCTACTTATCAGTGATATTCTAGAGTCGACTAAAAATAAAGATTATTTTTTAAAAATTTTTCAATGGGTTTGTTGCGGCCTTCCTTCTGCAACAATCCCATCGAATTGCTGGTAATGATAAAATATTTCCACTTTAATGTTATTGCCCTTCAAGAAATTAAAACTGACAAATTAATTCATTTAAATAACTTTCTAACTCCTACTTCAATATACATCAAAATCGAGGTGTTCCCGAGTTTAACCTTTCATCCGAAGGCCACCAATGATTATTTTGATAAATGTTTATTGAATTGAATCATATTGATTTTCTCTTTTTTTTCTCTGTTCTCATTTGCTTTGTCAAAAAGTCGATATAAATATATTCTGGGAATTTTTTTTCCTAAACTTTATTCTAAAATCGAAACAAGAGAAATTCTAAGCGAAGAGGAAATTTAATTTAGTTAATACGTTACATTCATCATATGTTGATTGAAGGAATGTAAGACTGTTTAGTTTTAACACCGTGTTAATGCACCTTATAAAAAACCTGAATGCGAATTTGAAAATAGTTTGTCATTTCATATTATCTTTCGTTTTTACTTTGCATCATTTTAAACGCATGTTTAAACAATTGAAATAATAATAGGCATTTATATTAATATTGGTAGATTAATGAAAGCAATTTTAAGTTTCTGATTTGCTTTATATTACATAACAGCTTCCAATTTAGTGTTAGAGTGTGTTAAATTGTTATATTTAGTGTTAATTCCCGAGCCCGCCATCTTGGTTTCTAACGTTATCACACTCACACCACAAACTTTCTAAATATTCCAAGTCCAGCTAACTGCAGCACCATCTAGTGTTTAACACACATACTATTTAAAAAAAAAAAACTATTTTTCACAGCTCGTCTCAACCCACGTTCCTCGCGTTTATCAGCGAGTTACCTACGAAATTTTTTATTCCTTATTAATTAACTTAATAATAAACTCTATGTTTATTTCTTGTATTTTTTATTCCTTATTAATTAAACACTTATCAAAAGTGACGCCCCCTTTATTAATATGTGCCCCTCTCATTAAAGACTTTTCAAAGATTACGCCTCCTCCCGCTTATCTGGGTATCTTCGATGGTCAACTTGTAATCTCGTTATTCATTAAAAAGCCCCCTCTATCAAAAGTTACGCCCCCTTTTATTAAACATTTATCAGAAGCTCCACCCCCCCCTTGGACTGCTAACTCTTCTTGAAATTTCCACCGACGACCACATTGGATGACGTCAACGACAAACTCAATCCTTGGAATTATTCAAAGTCCATCGTCGGCCATCTTGGAGAAGGTCACTAGCCACATAGTCGATCCCCCTTCAACCTCTTCTGTTTCCCTATTGAGAGGACGTGTTAGAATTTGGAAACTCTTCATCCCATATCAAAAGTTTCCTTCTAGTAATTTCCACCGACGATCATTTTGGATGACGTCACCCACCACGCTGTCAACGCCCCCTCTGTTTCGGTATTGCATCAGACATGGTGTGTTAGAACATGTTTGGAAAAGTTCACCCCCCTCACACCCTTGACCAATATTTTCGGACCCATCTCGAAAGACGTCGGATGACGTCACCCGTTGGCAGTAAACAACCCTTCTGGCGAAATTCGCATGGATCATCCCCCACTTCAACCCCCTTTGTTTCAGGCCATCACAACAAATAGGGTATGGAAACAACGTTTTGAAAATAATCTTCATCATCTTATCGAAACTTACTAAGCCATTTCCCCTTTATGGTAGATCAGCTATTTTGTACCATCGGAAAGTACCCATCGGAAAAAGACAATCCATCTTGAAATTTCCCTTGGTGCGCCCCCAAACCTCCAAGTGTTGTGCCTCTCTTATCAAAAATAGTCTCCATCTGGTTCAAGGATGATGCCGTCAGATATTTCTGTTCAGACATAATCTGCACCACACTTTCCGCATCAGGACTTGTTTTGGAACGATGGAGTGATTTACGTTAAATTCTTATTTCTGCCAGTCTCAATTCATTACTCTCCGTATTTTCATATTAATACTAAAACATTTAAAAAACCTCCCCACACGAATCAGAGATGAAAAAATTCCTTCTTCATTACAAATTTTAATCCTCTCCCAAGTTATTAACTCATTTTCCCTTTTTAATACTAAGCCATTTCAAAGACATCGTGTTTGCAACAGCACAAAAAAATCACAGATAAAAAAAAACACTCACCTTACTATTTTTTATTTCAATAGTTTATTACTAAACCGGTTCAAAGAAATCGCGATTGCATCAGCAAAAGAATAACCAATAAAACTAACTTTTTTAATTCCCGTCTCTCCGTTACGCGACTTGGTTTCAAGTTTAAAACTTTTTATTCCTAATACTTATTTTCGCTGTATACCCAATTCAACACATGATTCACTTATGCAAAATATTACTCTTTCCTAGGAAGTAACGCTACTCAGCAACAATCGATAACAAAATATTATTTCTTCCTCGGAAGAGAAGTTAGCTAATAAATTATTTGGAAGTAAGATATCATTTAAAAAAAAATCTGCAATTTTAAACACTCTTACAGTTTTAAAAATCGTCTTTTTTCCGTTTACTGGCGAACGTGTGATCACAAGTTGATGAAATTTTATTTCGTTGTTGCGTCCCGTCGTTAGTCACGTTGATGAAATTTTATTTCGTTGTTGGGTCCCGTCGTTAGTCACGTTGATGAAATTTTATTTCACGTTGCGACCCGTCATTAGTACATGTGTGTTCGTTACGCTTGTTTACAAGGTCAGGTATTTAGTTGTTTTCATCGGATAAAAAATAATTCTGTAAAGAGTTTTTGAACAAAGTTGAGTTTTATAGAAAGTAAGCAGTGCTAAAAGTAAACAATTCATACGTTACGGGTACCCTTGCGTTTTCGCTTGCGTTGCGTAAAACATATAATTTTAGTTCTACATCCAAGCACAACATGAATTTAAGTGTATGTTAATGGAGAAGGGGACATTAGTTATAACAAATACCATAAAATACAATCTTATATTAAGCTACTAGGATCCATCTATAAAAAATTATACACTTAATAAGCCTCACTAAATTGATATACTGATAACCCGCTCAACTTCCCTGAACTAATCCGTCGAAATTTTATTTGCATTTGGACTGATTGTCAAAATTTAAAAATTTAGCAAATACTTCCGCGATTATATCGGTATATCTATGAAACAAGCTACATGAGAAAGCCTCTTCGACACGATATTGGTAACAGAAAAATCCACCTCACTAAAATGTTTTCAGGAATAAGTATACCTGAGCAATAAGTTTTAGCAATTAATAGTTTTAAACCTGAGCAATAAGCTTTAGTGCTCAGGTTATTTACTTATATACTTATATTTATCAGGTTATTACTTATATCAGGTTATATACTTATTGCTGTTCAGTCACACCGGTTGGATTGTTTTACCTCTGAGCGGCACTTTTTTGCACACCATGGGCTAAATGGCCAGGTCACATGGACCCCTTAGGCTCAGAGAAGGTTGGGGGAGGGGACCCACTGGAACAGCTGTTAGGAGACAGATGGTAGCCTCTCGTCAAGGCCATCCAGCGTGTTCTTTAACGTGCACAGGGTATGGCTCTCCCATACACGGGACCACGGCTTAACGTCCCATCCGACGGGCGGCGGCCTTTCCAAGCCTATCGGTGTCCCCTACTGACGTGGGCGGGCGGGGAATTTTGCAGAGATAAATCTCAACGCTGACCCAGCTGGGACTCTAACCTGGAAACTACAGATTACGAGCCTGGCGCGCTACCGATTGAGCCACCCCCGCCCCAGTCACACCGGTAAAAACGAATTTCGCCCTTGTGTAAAAAAGCAACATTGATACACCTTTCATGCAAAAGGCATGTACTTAATTAACAATCGCGGACTCGTGATGCTTTTCCTATTTTTGCGAAAGTTTGGATCAGCGAAGGATTGCAGCATCCACACGCATGTAAGTGCAGTGGGCCAACTACGTCACAGGCCGGGGAATATTGCGCTTAATTATCATAGTCGTCCCAATAATGCCTTTTCACAACCTCAGTGGCATCTCGATGGTTCGCATTAGTGAGGGACCGAGTCATTTGCTCTGGCGTATATGTTGCGATCGAACCTCAGTAAAAGAATTCTGCACTTACATATATATGTAAAATATTTAAATTTTATATAGAGCGTACATTGGACATAAGGTCCAGTAATGCTCTTCTTAAATAATAGGAAAATTCCCTCCATATACTCTCTTACTTCGTAAAATTTAACACTCCCTCTATTAAAAATATTGAAAACTTCATTCTTCTCACTTAATCCGAAGAAATGGCACAGAGACGCATGCGCGAACAGGAAACGTCGTTGAGTGACGAAAGCATGGCTCAAAGGTCGCAAGCAACTTACGTAACTTACCAATGGAATGGATCCTTCGATACGAAAACAGATAAACTGTAGCATATCTAAATCCCTTACTTATGGTAAGTGCTATCCGTCTTGCATGCGGTAGCAGCTCCGTGAACTTTATCTTGTTCAAGGCTCTTTTCAAATCTAATTTCGAAGTGAAATAATTATTCGCTTTCAATCATGACGAAATGCAGCGCTGAAGTGCTTTGCTGGACAGGTCAACAGAAGGCTCCGTATGCTGGCATCTTATCTTAGATGGGCATTTTTTCAGCTTAACGACGCATCTCAGCAGTTTACTGCCTGGAAAAGCTCCAAGCGGTCAGCTAACTTTAAAATGTCCTGTTATACTGTACATCACAATTAAAAAGTATGTACCGGGAAAAGTTACCGGGAAAATGTGGTGTTATTCCACTAGAAAGGGAAACAAAGTATATTAGAAAGGGAAAAATCACTGTTAGAAGGAATCCAGGCAGAATATTGTTAATTTAATATCATAAAAAATGTGTGTATGGTGCTTTTTTTACAAAACGGTGTCGATGTAACAAAAAAAAATCAGTGTAAAAATAGAAAAACAAGCAAAGAATAATATTTTTTTGTTAATTTAAGGGTTACCATATTAATTATTTAAAATTTAATTAATTAATTAATTAATGGTCACCATAGTAATATCTTTCTCTGATGTTCTCCTTTTCTCTTAATCCTCGAACATCCAGATTTTCGAGGGACCCACAACAGATGCGAATACGTCGGGAATCAGTACTTAAGCTGAATTGCGATTCATCTGTGAACATAACATGCGCCCACTGGTCTGGACTCGAAGTGTGATGTTGGCGACTCCATGTTAAACGAGCTCAATGGACGATGGGAGTTAGAGGGACACAAATAACAAGTTTCCTAGGATAAAGTCATTGCTCACGAAATCTCCTGTAAACAGTATGCCTTGAAAAACTCGTTCCTCTAACTGATGCAAGCTCCATAGACAGTTGCTTAGCGATCATCACTCTGTTCCGTCTGGCAGTAAGACTCATATAGTGATCGTCTGCATCAGTTGTGGCTGTGAGACGGCCTTGTTCTGGTCGACGATGAGGATCTTGAGAAATGTTTGGAGTTCCAGAAATCTTTCGTTGCTAGCTTTGCTGATTTTAAAAAGAATTTTGACTTTGTTGATCGTCATAATTTCTGGTTGATTGTGAATAATGGAAACTTTCTATAATAACACTGAGACTTGCGAAGAATTGATAAGGTTTGTAGCACTTGCTTTAGCATTGCTAGTGACATTAGGCAGGGGTGCATTTTGTCTCCTTTTCTTTTTAGTTCGGTCATTGGTTAAAAATAAAAAAAAATAATAAAAAATACCCCCTCAAGCAGCTGCTTGCCACAGAGGTCTGACAGGAGCCTGTCAGTTTATATGCCACAGTAGGAGATCTGAGAGGATGGCAGGACCTCAGCAGAAAAACGACACACACATCCATGCCTAATCCGGGGCTCGAACCCATATGTTATGCGAAATTAACTGCATGGCAAAGATTTTGCCTTAAATGGTCTGAAGGTAGGAAATTTTCTGATTTAGATTATGCTGATGATTTAGCCCCTTTTGGCAAATGATGTTGATGAGATGAACTCTTTCATTCGAGCTGTTGATGCGACTGGTAGTAGAGTAGGTTTGGTGATAAACATAGGAAAACATAGTGATGAAAATTGGTCAGGCAGGCTGTGATTCAGTTAATCTGTTGGTTGCAGTTTGATCAGGTGTCACAGTTCAATTACCTTGGGAGCTATGTAACTGATACTGGTGATGTACGGCATGACATTAACAAACGAATAGGGATTGCTGCCGGGACTTTTAAGAATCTATGGAGAGCGTGGAGAAATAGGCGTATACACCTAAAGACTAAAATTAGACTTCTAGGGTTAGTTATGGTAGTGAAACATGGACACTTTGTAAACAAGATAACAGAAACCAAATGCTTTTGATTCTATATGCTTGCGAAGAATCTTTGGCATTATGTGGTTAAACTTTGTAAATAATGACGAGGTTAGGCAAAGGAATCGGTAACCTCCTTTGAACAGCATATTATGCAGAGAGAGACTCCGTTAGTTTGGCCATGTTGCCCGTATGGATAATTATAGATTAGCGAATAGGTTTATGAACAGTGGGCCTAAATGTCTCATAAAGCGGGATAGACCAAGGATGTGGTGGGCAGACAATGTCAAACTGGACCTTGTTAGCATTGGTGAGCAGTGGCGAGATGCAGCAAATGTAGCTCAGGGCAGATATGTTTGGAGAATTAAATTGCACGGTCTGGTTGGACCTCCATATCCCATGCCTGCTTGAGGCTGCTGATGATGATAATACATATATTTGATGAAATATTCATTTAAATCGTAAAAATAATTTTAGTTCAATTGCACATACAAATACTATTAATATGCAAAGTTCTTTATATAATAGAATTTCATAAAGTTTTATATTCATGTATAAAAATTATTTTAAATATCTGTCTTAATCTGAATGTAAATGACAAAATAGGTCATTAAATAAATGATGATGATGTACAATATAAGAACACGCTGGATAGCACTGACGAGATATTTCCATCTGTGTCCTAAAAGTTGTCCAATACTTCTCCCTGGTATGTTAAAGAATACGTTGAATTTTCTTGACGAGAGATTTCCTTTTTTGTCCTAAAAGCTCCCTAATACCTCCCCTTATATGCCCTTTGTATATTAAAGAACACGCTGAATGACCTTGACTGGATATTTCCATCCGTGTCCTCCTTTACATGCCCTTTATATTGTTACAATAAACTTGTGATTTGATGTATAACTTTGATGCTCGCATTTATCTTTTTAGTGCACTAAAGTATAAAAAAGAAATGATTTTATTTGTTGTGTGCGCGGGAGATTAAATAAGTTTATTAATGTGGATTCTGTTAGTGGACTGGTAAGAAAAAGAAGGATGCTTAGTACAGTTAAAGATGTGACTGATGAGGTTATATGTTAGTCGAACAAGCAGAGCTGATCTCAACTTTTCTGTAGGAAGAGTTCGTCGTTTGATGCACAGTTATCTTTAGTTTGTTTACAAGAATTGTTAAAGTTATTCTTGGTAGATTACAGGTTTGTTCACAAATATGATGGTGTAACTTATTCAGTGTTGTACAAGCCTTATTTTATGCTTTGAGTAGAGAAAATAAGAATTTATAGAGAAACAACTCTTTGTATGAATAATTATATAGTGTCATGTTCTTCTGAAGATTTATTTTCATATTGATATAGATTTATGTTAGTTGAATTGAATTTATATAAATATTTTCATTCATAATTTTGTAATAAATTACAGTATTTTAGAATTATAATTTTTAAATATTATTTTCTTGAACTCACGCTCAGTTTCCATCCGTTTAATTAATAACAATTGGTGCCAGGATCAGGGTAATTGATTGAATGCCTTTCACTAGAAGTATGGACAAGTTAGAGCTGAAATATCCAGTCAAAATAATGACATAAACAATAAAACTGGTGGCATGAGAGCTGAAATGGCTTCTCAAATTAGTAAGATTATTGATCAAAATAATGATCTGAACAAAAAAATCAGTGAAATAATTAATCAGTGTAAAGAAATTAAGACCCAACTGAAGAGAAAGTGGGATAGTCTAAAGGTTGAAATTGATAGTGTAAAATGTTATTGATAGTGTAATGGGAATTAAATTACTTGAAATTTTAGCATCAAACTTGATATTGTTAAAACAGATTGCGAACGCCAGTTTCAGATTTTAAGAAATAAAATGTTACCTTCTTCTGATAATGGTAAATTTAGTGACAATAATGTTTTTACAGAATCGCTAGAAATACAATTAAATCTTCCACATATGATGGTTAATGATCGTGGGCAATATTTAAAACACAGTTTGAAGTCATCGTTAGAGCTAATGAATGGAATGTATTTCTGAAGGCCAGTTTCCTTACAGCTTCCTTAAGAAATTCTGCTGCGGATGTTTTATACCTTGTTCGAGAAGAGAAATGACTTGATTATCAAAGTTGGTATCTGCATTAGAATTCAGATTTGGTGATAGTTATTTGAAACAATATTATATGACTCAATTTAAACATCATATGCAGAAGAAGGTAGAACTTTGCAAGAACTAGCCAGTGATATTGAGCGTCTAGCTAGATTAACTTATAGTAACTGTCCAAAAGATATTCGAGAAAGCTTAGCTCAATTTTCAATTTATTGATGCTATTTCCAACTCTGAGACTCAACGATCCATGAGGATGTTGGAAAGCGAATTCTTAACGTCAGCCGTGGTACATGTCATGAAGTACGAATGCTCCAGGTTTTCCTCCGAGCAAACAAATGGACAGTGAGATTTGTGAATGCAGAAGAAACTGTTGCAAAGAATAGTGAAATGCAAGAACTAAACAAAGCCATATTTTTCTTTTTAAAGAAATAAAAGTTTCCTGCTCAAAGATTCCCACAGTGTTGAAATTATGTCAACTGGACACATTCGTGCCAACTGTAATAATAAGAAACGAATGAGAATTCCAAGTCCATCTCCTACACAGCAGGATCAGGGAAACAGAAATTAGTCAATCTTGCAGGGCAAAGGCTGGTTTTTGATTAGTTGGCCCCAGGGGAAGTCGCCCACGTTTGAACACTACATGGTGGAGACAACGGCTGATGGAACCATGAATAGAGTGCCTTGCCGTATGATAGTACACACTGATGTAAATGTAACTTTATTCGGAACAGACATAATTAGGAAGATAATACTTCACCCAAACCAGAATGCAAGACAGTCTAATATAACCTTAGTGTCACTTGAGATCATGCTAAAATACATGGAAGATGGAACTCTACATCAGAGTTAGTAGCTGTCTTGTACGCCATCCTATTTACATCGCTGACATCTACGATGAATACATATTAGATCTTGATTTTCTAAAAGTTACATGGATTTACTGTTAGATTCAGTAACCGCCTGCTCAATCTCATATCTCAGTGTACGTTAACACCTGCCCGTATTTCAATAAAATGGCATCAATCCTTCCAGATGTTGAAATTTATTTCCTGTAGTGTATTTATGGTGTGATACAACAGTATTATTTGCTCTATATCTTTCAAGGCATTGCCCAAATTATGAATGATGCCCTCATTGAATACAGATGCCAAAATCCCTCTTCGTTTCGCGTTGCTTTAAATTTATTTCCATCTCCGCATGTGCAGAAAATGTTCTTGAATTTCGCGGACCTCTCAATATAACAACGATTAAACGAAAATAATTATTCTTTTATTTGTTTATCTAATCTTTTTGCTGGTAGCTTAAATTAAATATGAAAACATAACAAACTTGGTAATAAACACTGATAAAATTCTAATAAAATCTTGGAAGAAAATAATAATAAAGAAAAAAAATAAATAATAAATATAACAAATAAAATCTTGGTAATAAAAATATCAATCTTGTTAAGACAAAACCCATACCAATTTGAAAACACCGGTTGTCGTCCGATCCCCAGATGTTAAGCAATTTTGGGCGAGATCAATACTTCGGAGGGTAATCATACGGAACACCATGTGCAGTTGGCAAATTTTTGGCCTGTAAATGGTAGCTAGACATAAACTGGAAGGAGAGCTGTGTACCAGTCATGATACACAGAACTGGCCACTCTAGCACTTAATGTCCGATCCCGCCTTCACGCAGGTTCGAGTCCCAGCTGGGTTAGCGTTGAGATTTATCTCCGCAAAAATTCCCCGCCCTGCCCACGGTCAGTAGGGGACACCGATGGACTTGGAAAGGCCGCCGTCCGTCGGATGGGACGTTAAGCCGTGTCCCCGTGTGCAGGAGAGCCATACACTGTGCACGTTAAAGAACACTCTGGATGGCCTTGACGGGAGGCTACCATCTGTCTCCCAACAGCTGTTCCAGTGGGTCCCCTACCCCAACCTTCTCTGAGCCTTCGGGGTCCATGTGACCTGGCCATTTAGCCCATTGTGTGCAAAAAAGTGCCGCTCAGAGGTAAAACAACCCAACCAGCCTTCACGTGGGGTAGACCCTTAGTACCTTTCAAAAGAGATACCCTCTTGTGGAAGGAAACGGAAGGGGAGGCTGCTAGGTAAGTGTGGCGTACTAATCTGGTCATCTATGGCCATAGTTTTTCTTTTTTCTTTCAACCTTGCTGAGGAGTGGTCAGCCATATAGGGTAGAATAAGGCTTTAAGCTTGGTTATGGACCCTGAATTTGTTGCACTTCTGTGGGAGAAAAATCTTCTGCTGTATTTTCTGTTTGTTTATGGATTGATAGCCCCAAGCGAACAGATTTACAAGGTATGTTTTATCAGCTGCTGGAAAATCCTGATCATAGGACATCGCAGATACCTGAACCCTCACTTAGCTAGTTTGGCATCGCCAATCTTATACTGGAGTAATGTGTCTCAGGCAGGTCATATGGCTCTTGAAAAGGTTGCCTGAATGTTCCTACCAGCATGGGTGGCTTCTGTCCCAAATTTACGACAACTATAATATAGATGAATTTTTAGTGGAAGCAAGACACGTAGTACTGCATTTCCTTTCCATATCATTGCCCGTTAAAACCAATTCACATGACTTCGAGTCACCTAAATGGCTACAGGGCCAAAAATAACAAAATTTTAAATTCATAGTTCCGAAAGATCTGTGCCGAATTGGTACCCCACAAACTGACACAACAGCAAAAAAGGGCTAGAGTCGACTCATGCGAGGAAATACTAGCAATGTTTGAACCTAGTGGCCCCAAACGATTAACAGACATTTAGTATTTTACAAGAAGCGTTCAAAACGTTCTTGACATACATCTGTAGAACAAGAACAATATTCCTCTGAAATGCACATTTTTGCGCACAATGGGCTAAACTAGGATAAGCGCGGTTATTACTTGAAGAAGCAATCATAATTGTTTCAGCAGAAAATTGGAAAATTATATTAGACATGTGGCAGCTGAAGAAGAGGATTTGTGGAAATTTGATGTAATCAGTGAACACGTTGTAGAGAAAATATTTGTTTGCATACGAATTATATAAACAATTATTAATCATAGTAGTGATGATACTGTGTGCAATATATCAGAGGATAGCAATTTCTGGCCACTTGACAACTGAAACAAACATTTAATTTTAAAGTGAAATTCGTTGAAATGCTTTTTATTCCTTGTATTATATCATAAATATTTGCATAATGTAACAATAATATTAATTTCACAAGTCATTGTCGGTGCTTTTGGGGATGTAATCTTGCTTCGTAAGGGGAAAAAATTAACAATAGGAGATATATATATATAACGTTGCGCTAAATATCTAGCAAAATACACTTCTGGCATTGTATGTTTTTATCCACAAGTTTGACATGTGCTTAAAAATGCAGTCTCAAATTGTAACCAATAGCAGTTAATTTTGTGTACATCGATACTAGGAAAGGCTTGCTTATGTTGCACGGTTTGTTTACTCAAGTGGAACGGAGTATAATGATGAGTTAACACGTTTGAGCCTAATAGGAGGTTGACACTTGGGTTTAAAAAGGATGTCGATACATTTGAGCCTAATTGGACTTGACAAGTTCCGATCTAAGTAAAATCTAATGGGGGCTTCAGATGTCCAATTTTAAATCTAATGGGAAGTTGGGTTGGCTTTGCACACCATGGCAAGCAAACAACAATGACAAAACTTTTTCGCACACCATGGGCTAAATGACCAGGTCACATGGACCCCGAAGGCTCAGAGAAGGTGGGGGAGGGGACCCACTGGAACAGCTGTTGGGAGATAGATGGTGACCTCCCGTCAAGGCTATCCAGCGTATTCGTTAACGTGCACAGGGTATGGCTCTCCCGCACATTTGAGCCTAATAACGTTTGACATGGTTGAATCTAATGGGGTCAGGTTGTTTTACCTCTGAAATGCACATTTTTGCGCAGAATGGTCTAAATAACCAGGATACAAGGACCCTGAAGGCTCATATGACAGTTGTTACTCACTGGACAGCTGTTAGGAGATGCATGGGTTTACAAAAATAATGGAAACACGTACTGTGTGTGGAGAACATTCCATTAATAAGCTGTAGGCCCCCTCGAGCATTCAGAATAGACGCAATTCGATGTGGAATAGACTTATACAAGTCAAGCACATATGGTAATGCATATTCGGCCTTGCACTCCAAATATTCCCACAGATGTTCAATATTATTGAGGTCTGGAGACTAAGGTGGTCAGGGTAGCTGCTGTACCCTATCCTCACACTCTGTAAACCACAACTCGACACGTTTCGCACAATGCTTGAGTACATTATCCGCTTGAAACTAGGGACACTCATTAGGGGACAATGATGATGAACCCAAAGTTGGGTGCAGGTGGTCCCCGAGAATGGATTCGTACGTTGTGGATGTGACACGACCCTGCAGGATAACCAATGGCCCTAAGGAATGTCATGATATGGCATCCCACTGCATCAGGGATCTACCTCCATGCTTCACAGTCGGAACGAAACAGTCGGTGTGGTATGCTCTACAGGTTTTTGCCTGACATACACTCTACCAGTGGTGGGAAACAATGTGTAGCACTATTCTTCAGACCAGATGACACGTTGCCAGTCTTTGGCATCCCTGATTTTATGTGCTGTGCACCACCTTATACGTTTTGTTGCATTGGTGTTGGTAATCAGAGGTTTGTGGATTGCAGCACTGCCATAAATACCAGCACGATGAAGTTTCCGACAAACTGTTATCGGATTTTCCGTCGAACTGTTAGTCGGAACAAAACAGTCGGTATGGTATGCTCTGCAGGTTTTTAATAGGGATACACAGATAGGCACGATGAAGTTTCCGACGAACTGTTATGACCGAAACGGGATCATTCCGACTGGTGTTCAACTCTGCTGCTATTTGCGGTGCGGTTGTTTTGTTCTTCCGTTATATAATCCGTGCCAACATTCGCCTATCCTTATCTGACAACTTCATATGGCGTCCACAATTTGCATGTTTGGAGGCAACGCCTTGTCCTTTTCGATAGGTAGTCATAATCTTCGATACAGCTCTTCATGTTTCACCTACTTGTTTCGCAGTTCTGGTCACTGAATCTCCTGCAAGACGCGCACCAATGATCTTGGTGCGCGTTTGGAGGAGTTACTATGATCTGACGTTGTCAACAATTACACCACAATAGCAGTTTCACCTGTGCCTGTAGCACTACTACGTGATAGCCGACATCTTACTTCTCCCCTTTATTTCCTCATATCGCGGGTGACGTCATCCCTGTGATATGCATACGGCGCATTGCGTGTACTCCAGTGGCCATCGGTGTTTCCATTATTTTGATAAACCTCTGTAGATTGTTAGCCTCCCGTCAAGGCCATCCAGTGTGCTATTTAAAATTCACAGGTTATGTCTATTTCACACACAGAGCTTAACGTGACACCCGATGGCCTTTTCAAGCACATCGGTGTGGTCTAGTGCCGAAGGCAGGTGAGGGACTTTGCAGAAAAAAATATCAACACTAGCCCAGCTGTGACTCGAACATGGGAACTGCAGAAAAGGATGTTGTCACTTTTGGTGACGTGTTTTAAATGGCATCGTTTGAGCCTGGACTTTGTTTTTCTGGGATCACCGAAGGTGTCCGCGAAATTTCTCTCCTCACCAGGGAAGGGGGGACAGCAATGAGCAGACATAATTAGAGGTAGTGATGATATTCTCTTAAAAAGAACCTTTTATTTGGGATATAACTCCTTACACTCAGTGATAGCTCAGTCGGTAGCATGGAAGAATCTTAATCTGTAGTACCCAAGTTCAAGGCCCAACTGCCGTAAGGATTAAAATTTATTTTCGCGAAATTTATTTCCCTTTGGTATGAAAGAGGGAACATTGGCTTGGACAGTCCATGTTCCGTCTTCGAAAGGAAGTTAACCTTCTGTGCGAATGAACAAACAAGTTGGATGATCTTTCTGGGAGCCCAAAAGTTGTTGAATGGATTCTATTTCCCAACCTTGTGTTGTTCAATTTGTTGTTTAACTGGATATGTTACAAGAGCCCTTTGGGGGTCCTTGTAACATATCCAGTTAAGCCATTGTGTGGTCTGCCCAGGACGCAAGGAGAAACGTTTTTCATTAATGAACTTAGAAATGTAACTTTTGAATGTGTCATTTTCGTTGTAGAATTAGGAAGAAGAAATAAGGGAATATTTGTTGCAGATTTTATAAATGATATTTGTTATAGGAATTCATATTCAAATGGGAAGTTATTAGCTTTTGGAGACTACATTTCACTAATAATATACTGCTCATTGAAATGGAAAGTTAATAAATGATGCAAATGGAGACTTGCTAAAAATTGCAAAATGGTAATTGAAAAGTAAATTAACATTAAATTTAAAATGGAATAGTTTTACTTTAAACCAGTACATTTGTCTCAAAGCAGTACAGTCATCATAGAGAAGTAAAACAATATAGAATTCGCCAAACACAGTAAACTCCCGATTTTCCGGTACTCAACCGGAATTCTCATGCAACCGGCATAAGTTTAGAGTTTAAAAATTTTAACTTCGTACGGCAAATTTCAATGCACGTGATAGTTCTTCCGACCAAAGAAGGTCTAAGGAGAAGAAGGCTAGCTTCCCACAAGCGTAAGTGGCGCCGTTCTGCGGAATTTTACCGGAGCAGAACGTGGCAAATTGATGTGCAGGCACAAAAACAATTGTAAGGGGCGATCTGCGCATTCGCAGTGCAATCATTTTAGCCCAATGCAGCTATGGTTTGTCTTACTATTGGTATATATTTTGCGATTTAACCAGTGTTTTCAAATGTCTAACAGCCATGGCTGTTTGGGAAAGTGGTAGCTGACCCTAAAGTTATTCAATGAGTGTTTTATCCCGTTCAGGAGTACATTTTAAGATACCTGGAAAAACCGTTGTATGTTTATTTTGAGTAAATTTGCAGAATTTTTAAAATTAGTATGTAAATTAATACATTTAATCATCTTGCGAACATGTAAGTCAATGTATGTTGCAGTTTTGTGTTCTCTGGAGCATATCGATGTATATAGGTGTCTGCAGTTTGTTCTAATAGTAAATTTTTTTATGGTTGATACGAGAAGTGCCTGCTGCCATCTATTGACAATTTATACAAGTAAGAAACTCGATATGACTTTTATTGAAAATATCTAAAATTTTATAAAATATAATTAAACAAAACATGTTATCTCACATAGAGCCATAAATTTTAATTTATTATAATATATTAAATATTGTAAAATGTTCAAAATATTAAATTTCTTTTCTTGAGCATAGCTACTACCTGTTTTACAAAATAGGATTTTATGAAAGAAAATAATTTTAACTAATCCTTGTAAAAAGAAAAATTATGATGATAAAATTTAAGAAATGAACACTTTGAACAGAGCTAAAGTGAATGTAAAATTAGTGACGTGGTGTAAGCCATTGAAAATCTTGCTGGGGGTGGAAAAATAACGCAAGGAACTGGCTCCTCACCCTGGCAAGGTGGCTTCACTGCAATGGACGAAATTGCCATATTTAGAGGGCGCTGCAATCGAAAAGTTTACATTAAGCCTATGGAAGCTAGCTCTCTTCTCCCTTAGACACTCCTTGTTACGACTGTCACTGATGCTTGCTCGTCTTTCGCGCATTGTTACATTCATGCTATGGCATTCTGTTATACGCTCTTGTTACAACGACACTAAATACTGAAGAAATTATTGAAAGTGTTTTGAATGAGGACAAATGTAAAGCTCTAGAAGAGGAAGGCGATGAAGAGGATGAACAGGTTCAAAGAGTCTCGTGGCAGACTGCTGCCGAAACATTTGAAAATATTATGAAATTTGATGAGCAGGAAAGCTGCTTCATTGCCCAAACCGCAATGCATTTTCACCTCTTGTATTCTAAATTGTTGCATCAGAAAAGGAAAACATTCAAGCAGGTAGACAAAAGAAATTTATTTTAAAAAAAACTGCTAGACTTAATTTTATGTCTTCTCCACTCTCTACATCAGTTGCTGTTCGAGAATCAAATGCTAGTTCAATGGATGACCCTGATGAAATGACACCTGAGTATCTAGAACATAGCCGGTAACTAAACTGCAAATTTGTATGCATAAGAAGTTTGTTTTTATCCTGAATTTAAAGTTTAGCTTGGTTTCAGTATTCTCGGATAATATTTTTTGTTTCGTATATGGTAATGTACCAATTGTACCTTTCCCATTATAGGTGAAACTTATTAAGCAGATACGGTACCAGTGTTAGCGAATGCCATCCGACATCCAAATTATAAATCTTTATGTGATGGCTTTAAATGAAGCAGTTCCCGATAGGTTTGTTAAGTGCACGGATTTTGACATTCGTCAAGTGTGAAAATACATATAAAATGCAATTATATTTTAAGTATTTACATTTATATTAAGGACATTATACTTCATTTTTATTATCATTGTTTTTCATTGCATTTTTATTTCGACTAAGGCTGGAGCACAAGATTTTGCTTACTGTAAATTTGGTTTCTGTAAAAATATTTCTCATGCAGTCGACAGATTCATCTAACCGGAAATTCCCACTCCTCATAAATGACGGAAACGGAAGTTTACTGCAGATAGAAAATGTTTCTCATGTGAAGCAATAAAGGCGATGAAAATTTAAAAGTGTTTCGGAGTTATTATTGACAGTAAATTAACTTGAAATGAAAATATTAATGAAGTAATGAAAGAGATTAATAGAGCAATATGTAAAGTTTATTGTATTAGGAATTTCCTTCATATTTTGACTTTGAAAATCATTCATAAAGTTTAGATTAGCTAATAGTATCTTAACTATAAAATAGAAAGTTTATAAATATTAATAGGCTATGACATTAGAAAGATGTCTGCCGGATGGTTTAGTGCAAAGCTCTGACGCCACGTCAAGGCACCATCCATGTCAGAGTGTTTTGCTCTAACCCGGAGAAAACCCCTCCACACGTAGGCAGTCAGTGTGGAAGGAAAAAGAGGGTTCAAGATGCCGCAAAACATCCATTAAAGTCTCAAATAGAATTTATTTTTTGTCGAGCGAATTTAATGGAAATGTTTTATAGAATCTTGCATTAAATTAAAAAATATTAAAACTTTCTCCCATCGATAGAATCCTACTTTAAAACACCTTCTCTTCTCTGTAAGCAACTCTCCCATAGAGCTTGATTTCCCATAGAACATATTTTTATATTCTATTATTCCCGATGTACTTTACCGAAAGGTCCTAAATTTCGTAGGCGGATTCCGCCTGCCTGTCCCCATGTTTGGTTAGGAAATCAGGTCCCTAACTGCAACGGAACGCCTAAATAATGCCTTTGGAAATGTGGGGAATCTGGCAACGGCAGCAGTAAATGTTCACAGTTAGGGAGCGGTAAATGGAACAATAGATTTGACAGCGATTCTCGTTTCACGTGGGAATATCATGGTACATATTTTTGCCTCTAGCAAACCTTCCTTTTGGATGATCGACTTGAAATTTGACATTGCAATCCGGACCACAACCAGCAACATTCTCTGAAAATGTATAGCCCCTATGTTGAATTCCCAATGAGTTATGGCTGCCACAGACACAACAGACACCTTCTTTTGTTATATAGATTTAAATGGACAAATAAAATTGGGCAATTTTTTAAAATTGATGACCCTCCTACACAACAGGCTTTTATTTGGTAGGTAGCATGTTGTTAGTGGTCAACATCTTAGAAGAAACACTTTGACAAACATATAGAACTGAAAAACCAACAAATGATGAACAATCACCGTAAGAAAATTAAAATCTGAAAGATTTATCGAAAACTACCACCCGATTTATAACAAAATTTAATTGAAATGAATACATTTCCTTCCATCACAAACCCTTCCTCACCAGGCAAAAGTAAATCACAGATATATCTTTACGATATATCTAAAGTTAAATAAAAATAGATTATATTCCGAATGTATCAATCACACTTTCTGATATGTTTATCAGCAGGTGGATAATCCTGAGCAGAGGTCATCACGGGCACCTGAACTCTTTGCTTCTATTGGCATCGTCATATTCTACATTGGAGGAAGTCTTCCAGTGTAGATGGCTTCAGCCTTTAGTGGTGGCGGATCGGGTCTTTGCCCCATGTCTGAGATTAGGGGACTGTTTGATATTGTCGGCATTCCCTCTCTAAATAAATATAGTTTCTTTAAACATCCCACTAACCATTTTCTCTCCATAGGTAGTTGGAATGTGAGGACTCTGCACAGAGCCTTTTCTCTTGATGTCCTCACACAAGAATTCCACCATTATAATTTAGATATTCTCGGCTTGCAAGAGACCAGATGGACTGATAAAAGTCAGATTCTTAAAAATAATCTTAAATTTCTCTTTTCCGGGAGGGACGACAATAAGCATCACCAAGGCGTGGGTCTGCTTCTCATCAGACACGCTAGTGATGCTCTTCTAGGATATGAGTGCATTAATAAAAGATTTCTTACAGCAAAATTTCAGACAAGCGTTAAAGATTTGAATGTTATCTGCTGTTATGCTCCCACTGAGGATGCCGACGGAGATGAGAAGGATAGGTTTTACGAATAACTTAAAGATATTTTGCATTCTGTCAAGAAAGGAGATATTACCCTTGTTCTAGGTGACTTCAATGCCAAAGTTGGTATTGACTCTGAGTTTTGGGGAGGAGTGATAGGCCCTTTTGGTTTGGTAGCTGCAATGGCAATGGGCTACGTCTCCTACAGGTAAGTAAACTCAATGGTTTCAGATTAACTAACACATATTACAAACACCGCGACATACATAAGTACACATGGTTTTCACCTGATGGGCTGCATAAAAATATGATGGACTATATATATTGAACAGCAAATGGGCTAGTTGTGTTAGGAATGCCATGTCATATAGGGGAGCTGAAATTGGATCTGACCATTAACTTGTTAAAAGTGTCTTGCAACTTAAACTTAAAAAGTGTTGTGCTAGGGTTAAAAATTTTACTTTTAATACTGAAGCTCTGAAAGACCCGGTTATAGCCAAAGCTTACCATAATAGGTTACTTAGTCATTATGACAGTCATGGTACGCTTACTACTGAAGTTGAGGAAGAATGGGATCATTTTAAACAGGCTTTTTTGGACACTAACAGTACTCGTTTAGGAAAAAAGGAGCAGAGGAGGCAGAATTTTCTGATAAGGCACTTGAGCTTATTTCAGAAAGAAAGAACTGCAGGAATTTACTTAACCAGTACCCTACTAGTCCTAATAGAAAGATTTACAGAGAACTTAATAAACGTGTAAAAGATCAGTTAGCTGCTGATAAGAATTTTTGGTTTGATGTCTTGGCTGACAAAGCCGAGGAAGCACTTAGACAGCACAACAGCAGAGATCTGTACCAGATAGTTAGTATTTTGTGTGGTAAAAAACGAACAGGTATACACGGATTGAAGGATGAACAAGGTAGGGTTTATAGAAGGTGAGGATTCTGTCATGGCTAGGGGGGGCTGAGCATTTCAGTGATGTTCTAAACAATGTGGTTAGTTAGCTCTACCCCCATTGTTTATAATGATGATAGATGCATTACTGTCTTTAATGTTGGCCCAATAACACAATCTGAAGTTATTTTGGCTATTTCTAAACTTAAACTTCACAAATCCCCAGGGGTAGATGAAATTACTACTGAAATTCTCAGAGCTGGGAATGTTTCAGTTACCACTTGGATGATTGAAATCTTGAATATCTTTTATGATAAAGGCATGGTTCCTAAGGATTTTACCAGTGCTATTATTAGCCCTATTTTCAAAAAAGGTGATCACAGTTCTTGTGATAACTATAGGGGTATTAGCCTACTCTCTGTTCCAGGTAAAGTTCTTTCCATGATTGTGCTTAATAGAATTAAGAATCTGGTTGACAATCAATTGCGTGATGAGCAATGTGGATTCAGAAGTGGTAGGGGATGTGTGGATCAGATATTTTCACTCAGGCAGATTCTTGAGAAATGTTTAGAGTTTCAGAAACCTTTGGTAGCTAGCTTTGTTGATTTCAAAAAGTATTTCGACTGTGTTGATCGTCAAAATTTTTATTTAATTGTGAGATCATATGGTATACCAGACAAGTTAGTTAACATAATGTCCCAGCTGGGTCAGCGTTGAGATTTATCTCCGCAAAATTCCCCGCCTTGCCCACGGTCAGTAGGGGACACCGATGGGCTTGGAAAGGCCGCCGTCCGTCGGATGGGACGTTAAGCCGTGGCTCCGTGTGCGGGAGAGCCATATCCTGTGCACGTTAAAGAACACGCTGGATGGCCTTGACGAGAGGCTACCATCTGTCTCCCAACAGCTGTTCCAGTGGGTCCCCTCCCCCAACCTTCTCTGAGCCTTCGGGGTCCATGTGACCTGGCCATTTAGCCCATGGTGTGCAAAAAAGTGCCGTTCAGAGGTAAAACAACCCAACCCAACCCAGTTAACATAATGGAAGCTCTCTGTAATAACACTGAGTCGTGTGTGAGAGTTGGTAAGGCTTGTAGCAATTGGTTTAGCATTTCTTCTGGTGTTCAACAAGGGTGCATTTTGTCTCCTTTTCTCTTTAGCTTGGTTATTGATTATGTTATGCGAAATTCACTTCAAGGGAAAGATTTTGGCCTTAAATGGCCTGGAGATACTAAAATTTTGATTTAGAGTATGCTGATGATTTAGCCCTTTTGGCAAATGATGTTGATGAGATGAACTCTTTCATTCGAGCTGTGGATGAGACTGGTAGTAGAGTAGGTTTGGTTATAAACAGAGAGAAAACTAAAGTGATGAAAATTGGTCAGGCAGGCTGTGATTCAGTTAATCTGAATGGTTGCAGTCTTGAGCAGGTGACACAGTTTAATTATCTTGGGAGCTCTGTAACAGATACTGGTGATGTGCGGCATGAGATTAACAGACAGGGATTGCTGCCGGTACTTTTAAGAATCTATGGAGAGTGTGGAGAAATAGGCGTATACACCTAAAGACTAAATTAGACTGTATAATAGTTTGGTTCTTTCTAGGGTTAGTTATGGTAGTGAAACTTGGACACTTTGCAAACAAGATAACAGGAAACTAGATGCTTTTGATTCCAGATGATTACGCAGTATCTTGGGCATTAGGTAGTTCAAATTTGTAACTAATGATGTGGTTAGGCAAAGGGGTCTGCAACCTCCTTTAAGCAGCATATTGTGCAGAGAGAGACTCCGTTGGTTTGGCCATGCTGCCCGTATGAATAATTATAGATTGGCGAATAGGATTATGAACAGTGTGCTTAAAGGTCTCAGAAATAATGAGAGACCTAGGATGCGGTGGTCAGACAATGTCAAACAGGACCTTATTAGAATTGGTGTGCAGTGGCCAGATGCAGTAGATGTAACTCAGGACAGACTTCCTTGGAGAACTAAATTTCACGGTCTGGTTGGACCTCTGCAGCCTTTGGCTGCTTGATGATGATGATGATGTGGTATTTGGTACCAATGCGTTATCAACAGATCCTTTAACTCTTGTACGTTACGTGGTTGAGCCGCCGCAGATCTGATCTGCTGTTCCAACACAAACCACAGTTGCTCGATTGGATTGATGTCTGGGAAATTTGGAAGCCAGAGTAATACCTGTAATCCTTCTTCATATTCCGCGAAACATTCAAACAATCCGGGTAGTGTGGGATTATCCTGCTGTAAGAAGACACTACTAGAGGGGAATACCGTTGCCATGAAAGGATGGACTGGGTCTGCAATGGTGTTTAGGTAGGTGGTAGACGTCACAATTTCCTGCACATGAATGACTGAGCCCAGGGTTCCCCAGCAGAACATTACCCAAAGCATTACACTTCCTCCACCGGCTTGTTTTTATCCACGGATCCACTAAATTGGTGATAATAGTGGATGGAAATCCCCTTTCAAAGTGTGATTCTTGTCGTTTAGAACATTGTGTGCAAATGCTGCCACTAAGATATAAGACAGCCTAACCAAACTTTAAAATTTTGCAGCATCCCAATTGAAAGGATGCAGAAACCATCCTGACCTTCCGATAAAATGTCACCTGCTGTGAGTTTTTATTTTATATGTTCATTATTTTTTGCAACGTGTGCTTTTTATTTTTGCGTTTTACCGGATATTTAATTCTCTTTTAACCGAATCCATCCAACTTATTCTTTAAGGCTCTCCTCTGCACATGAGGATATGTCTTAATGTCTCATTGGACATGAGTGTCTTTCCCCTTTCTCACTGAGGACAGGTTTATTGGAGATAAATTTCAACGCTTGAACAATTGAGACTCTGAACAACGAACAAAGCTTTAAGTTATTGAAACGCTAGCACAACTGGGAACTGCGGATTACGATCCTAGCAAATCAATGTTCGCACAAACTCTGTTATGTCCGTTATGTGAGGGAGGCTGATTAGAGACCCGATCATATAAATGAACTTGGCTAATGGGGTTCAAAATTCGAAAAAAATCAAGTTTAAAATAATTAAAATGAAATTTTTGAACTATGAAAATAAAACAACGAACTTTGTTGGTTGTTTGAAGTTTTATGTCATAATGACAACTAAGACCACGCTGCACTAAACAAGATATACAATAAGAGAGTAAACAGATAAAAGTCATGCGCAAAAACCTAAAGCAAGAAAAGTCATGTTTTATAAGAGCACATATATTGCTATAAAGGTTAAAACTACTGTGATGGAATTCATTCGACTTTGGCCATCCTTCGATGCTTGTTGTTTGCCATTTCCACTCTTTTGTTTTGCCTTCTTGCCCTGATATGGAAAATAACAAGGGGATAGAAAAAAAGTGCAAGTTGTGTGGCATGGTAAAAGAAAGACGTCACATTCAGTCGCACGAGATTGCAAAATTGGTTCAGCTGAATCATGGCCCGGTTCTCGACACTTATTTATTTTGTTTTAAGAAGTGTTTCATCTGAATGTGATGTGACTTCTATGTTTATACTGTGCAATTATATTAATGAAACGAATACAATTTTTTTTATGTATTTTAATTACTAATTGTAATGAATCAGTTATATAACAAATTTAATTAAAAAATACTATTAATCTTTTTTTCCCAATATAACATTCTAAGTATAGGGTTCAGTAAAGAATTGTTAAAGTTTGAAAAAACTAAGTTTTAAATTTACGATGAATGCGATGCCACCAACATTAGTCTCACCGCACTCCTGCTAAATGAGAGACAATTTCTCCCTGGGACGTATAAGGATTTTAAAGTTTCTTAAAGACAAAACGTAATACCCTACTTAATGAAACTAAAATTCAAAAGAATTAGTTTCACTTACCTCATTCCTTAATAGACTTACTTTAATCCGGAAGGGGGGTCTGTCAGTAACTCCACGTTCATAATTGTAGTCCCCAGGTCCGAATCCATTCACTGATAGCGTTGCGAATCGGATTGAAAAATGAGCCGCCGCTACTGATGAAGGAGGCCATAGTCTCTGCACTTTAGCGAACACTAGATGACCTTGAAGGGAGGCTTCCATCTGCCTCCTAACAGGTGACATCTGCCGCTGCTTACGAGGATCACTAATACAACTTGGTCGAAAAAATACCCTTCCCCAACCTGCCCTGATCTTTGGGGTCTTTTTGATTTACATCTACTCCTAACAATGGATGTATTTGTTTAGCAAAAATCACTTCTAACAATAATTTTTATTACTCGAAATAATCTTTCTGCAATCGAATAATGAAATTCTCTAACATCGTTTTTTCTTAATTTTTTCGTAAGAATTGGTTGTTGGGGAGGAAATTGATGGATTGAAGCGGAAACGAATCAGAAGGCATTTCCTGTTTGAATGAAATTTTTATTTTTCCAAAATAATTTTGGCCGATTGCTGGTTTTACAGTTCGCGGATTCGATAGCTTGTTTAAAATATTTTGAGACCCTGTCTCGTCGATGTATTGTGCACGTATCGAAAAACACATTATTCCAGACAACAGTCTGGGAATAAATTTTCTTTAATATTCGTTTAAAATTATCCCTTAAATTTGAATCAGAATTAACGTAAGGAAGCCTTTGCATGTCTTATTAAGAACGCCTTTGAAGATATAAGAATGGGAGGATCAAATTCGGTATCAGAGTCCTCTTCTTTTAACTAAAACGACACTGGTGATCCTTCTAATCGACGACAGATGGCGCCAACAAATTCTGTACAAAGCGGGGGCGGACGTTGACTCAATCGGTAACGTGCCAGTTTCTTAATCTTCAGTTACCAGGTTCGAATCCCAAGTGCTCTAGAGTTGAGATTTCTCGAACTTGGATCTATATATCCTTGTTCATGGCTAACCGGGGAATAGATTAAAGTAAGGTTTCTTCCGGTGGTCAGCTTTCCTTTTATAGGACTGGGGTTGAGGTGTGCCTATAGGGCGTATTCTTTGCCCCCGGCTCTAGATAAGCACGGCTCTTCACAACCAGGTAGTGCTGTACAAGCGGAACCGGGAATTTCCGTGGTTGCATAAGATCGCAACAAAAGAGATTCTCCTCTTCCCTCTCCCCCTGCCTCTTGCTCTCGGTGAAGGAGAAGACACCGATAGTTGTCTTCTCTTTCAACGAGAAGACAACTTTGGCCGATTGCTGGTCGAAAGTCTGTCTTTCCTCAGAAGAGATATTGAAACCGTGATCCCGTGTGCAATAGAGCCATATCCTGAGCACTTTAAAGTGAATACACTGGAGGGTCTTGGTGGAAGGCTTAGATATGTCATTTAACATCTGTCCAGTGGGGGCTTATAGGTAGTTCCCCCATCTTTCTCTAAGTCCTTGGCGTACTTATGATGTGGCCATTTAGCCTTTGTATGCAAAGAAAGGTGCCGTCAAACGCAACCAAATCGAAACGGTATACAGCTTCCTCTTATCGTCAGTTAAAGCAATGCAATAATTCTGCCCAAAAAGTTTTTCCTTCCTTCCTGAAATGTAAAAACATCGTAGAATAAATCCTACTAAATTATAAAAGCTAAGATAGCCCAACTCGTTATACAGCTTTTTTTCATCGTAACTTTATAATCTGTAGTTCTCAGGTTCGGGTCCCAGCTGGGTCAGCGTTGAGATTTATCTCCGCAAAATTCCCCGCCCTGCCAACGGTCAGAAGGGGACACCGATGGGCTTGGAAAGGCCGCCGTCCGTCGCATGGGACGTTAAGCCGTGGCCCCGTGTGCGGGAGAGCCATACCCTGTGCACGTTAAAGAACACGCTGGATGGCCTTGACGGGAGGCTACCATCTGTCTCCCAGCAGCTGTTCCAGTGGGTCCCCTCCCCCAACCTTCTCTGAGTCTTCGGGGTCCATGTGACCTGGCCATTTAGCCCATGGTGTGCAAAAAAGTGCCGCTCAGAGGTAACCCAACCCAACCCACTTTAACTAACTTTTCAGTAATCCATATGATCTCACAATTAACAAGTTATGGCGGTCAACAAAACAAATCAAATAGAGGGCAAGTCAGCATAACTTTTTATCAAATCAAATCTTTATTAACCACGACCCATGAAACTTTTCCCAGTGGGTAGTCACTGTTGAGAAAAGATTCTTGTACTTCTCATCCACAATATGGCAACGAATTGTAAGTCTCTTCTGAGCTCGCTACAAAGTAGGTGTTGAATCATTAAAGTTAGCAAGATTCGTCGTGCCGCGCCCAAAAGGTTCATTTCAAAAACCGTAAACGTAAATTTTTCCACGAAAATTGAGAACATGCCTAAAATAATAAACCGCATAAATCCATATTCGCGAAAATCAAAAACGGTGCAATCTAAAACAACCTGTATTTGCTGCCTCTGAACCAGACTTGTTTTCAAAATTGAGCGTATGCAAAAATAATACGTTACATCTTCGTTCTTTTTTCTGAAATATCCGGCGCCAGGCTCGTAATCTGTAGTTCCCAGGTTCGAGTCCCAGCTGGGTCAGCGTTGAGCTTTATCTCCGCAAAATTCCCCGCCCTGCCCACGGTCAGTAGGGGACCCGATGGGCTTGGAAAGGCCGCCGTCCGTCGGATGGGACGTTAAGCCGTGGCCCCGTGTGCGGGAGAGCCATACCCTTGCACGTTAAAGAACACTCTGGATGGCCTTGACGGGCTACCATCTGTCTCCCAACAGAGACTACCATCTTGAGGCTACCATCTGTCTCCCAACAGCTGTTCCAGTGGGTCCCCTCCCCCAACCTTCTCTGAGCCTTCAGGTTCCATGTGACCTGGACATTTAGCCCATGGTGTGCAAAAAAATGCCGCTCAGAGGTAAAACAACCCAACTCATAGTAACTTTAATTACCTTGAGGGCTGGATTAGGGTTCAATCCTTCCTTTATTCCTTCCCCCTGAAAAAAACCATGAGGGGTGATGAATTCACCTTAAAAGGTAAGAAATAATAGAATGCCATATTTTGATTAAACTTATCAAAACTTAAAAAAATGATGTCGAAACTTTAGGGCTACGGCGCTACTTCATTAAAAAATAAATAAATACATCCTCAAACAGCTGCTTGCCACAGAGTTCTGACAGCAGCATGTCAGTTTATACGCCATAGTAGAAGGCGATATCTCAGCAGATAGACTGCACAAACATCCATGCCTTACCCGGGACTCGAACCCAAATCTCTTTGATCAGTAGCCAAGTGCGGTAACCTCTCGGCCATGGAATGTCAGGGCGCTGCTTAAGGTAGGGGAAACTCACCGAGCGCTTCTTCCCTTCCATAACTGGATGAAACCGATGAGTCATATATGGAAGAAAAGCTTCATAAAAGTTTTCGGAGTGTTATTATTTGGGCATTTAAAGAATTAAAGAGTATTTCTGCTTAAGGTATTTATTACTGTTATTTCTATAAAGGACTCGGAGAAGATTGAGGGAAGGGGACTCACTGGACAGCTGTTAAGAGACAGATGGAAATCTCCCATCAAGGCCATCCAGCGTATTTTTAACCTGCACAGGGTATAGCTCCCTTGTGCACGGTGCAACAGTTTAATTTCCCATCCTTTGGATGGCAGACGTTCCAAGCACTTCGGTGTATCCTTTCTCCAATGACACTCATTTTATGATGAAATGAGAAATTCAAAGTTAGAACTCTTCTAATATTTCTTTAGCTAAACAGCGATTTTTCGTTAAGTTCGAAGCAGACTTTTCGCATATGCCTAAAATATACTTTTTGTAAATAGTTTCACCGATGAGTGGGACTCGAACCCATCATAATCATCATCATCATCCTCAAGCAGCCATGGGCTACGGAGGTCCAACCAGACCATGCAATTTTGTTCTCCAAGAAAGTCTATCCTGAGCTATATCTACTGCATCTGGCCACTGCACACCAATTCTAACAAGGTCCTGTTTGACATTGCCTGCCCACCGCATCCTAGTTCTCCCCCTCTTTCTGAGGCCTTTAGGCACACTGTTCATAACCCTATTCGCCAGTCTATAATTATTCATACGGGCAACATGGCCAAACCAACGGAGTCTCTCTCTGCAAAATATGCTGCTTAAAGGAGGTTGCAAACTCCTTTGCCTAACCTCATCATTAGTTACAAAGTTAAACCTCTTGATACCCAAGATACTACGTAAGCATCTAGAATCAAAAGCATCTAGTTTCCTGTTATCTTGTTTACAAAGTGTCCAAGTTTCACTACCATAACTAAACCTAGAAAGAACCAAACTACTATACAGTCTAATTTTAGTCTTTAGGTGTATACGCCTACTTCTCCACACTCTCCATAGATTCTTAAAAGTCCCGGCAGCAATCCCTATTCGTCTGTTAATCTAACGCCGTACATCACCATTATCTGTTACATAGCTCCCAAGATAATTAAACTGTGACACCTGCTCAAGACTGCAACCATTGAGATTAACTGAATCACAGCCTGTCTGACCAATTTTCATCACTTTAGTTTTCTCTCTGTTTATAACCAAACCTACTCTACTACCAGTCTCATCAACAGCTCGAATGAAAGAGTTCATCTCATCAACATCATATGCCAAAAGGGCTAAATCATCAGCATAATCTAAATCAGAAATTTTCGTATCTCCAGGCCATTTAAGGCCAAAATCTTTCCCTTGAAGAGAATTTCGCATAACATAATCAATAACCAAGCTAAAGAGAAAAGGAGACAAAATGCACCCTTGTCTAACACCAGAAGTAATGCTAAACCAATTGCTACAAGCCTTACCAACTCTCACACCCGACTCAGTGTTATTATAGAGAGCTTTCATTATGTTAACTAACTTGTCTGGTGTACCATATGATTTCACAATCAACCACAAATTATGACGATCAACAGAGTCGAAAGCCTTTTTGAAATCAACAAAGCTAGCAACCAAAGGTTTCTGAAACTCTAAACATTTCTCAAGAATCTGCCTAAGTGAAAATATCTGATCCACACATCCCCTACCAGTTCTGAATCCACATTGCTCATCACGCAATTGACTGTCAACCAGATTCTTAATTCTATTAAGCACAATCATGGAAAGAACTTTACCTGGAACAGGGAGTAGGCTGATACCCCTATAGTTATCACAAGAACTGCGATCACCTTTTTTGAAAATAGGGATAACAATAGCTCTGGTAAAATCCTTAGGAACCATGCCTTTATCATAAAAGATATTCAGAATTTCAGTCATCCAAGTGGTAACCGAAACATTTCCAGCTCTAAGCATTTCTGCAGTAATTTCATCTACCCCTGGGGATTTATGAAGTTTAAGTTTAGAAACAGCCAAAATAACTTCAGATTGCGTTACAGGGCCAACATTAAAGCCACCAATGCATCTATCGTCATTGCAAACAATGGGAATAGAACTAACCGCATTGTTTAGAATATCACTGAAATGCTCAGCCCACCTAGCCATGACAGAATCCTCACCTTCTATAACCCTACCTTGCTTATTATTCAATCCTTGTATGCCTGTCCGTTTTCTACCACACAAAACATTAACTATCTGGTACAGCTCTCTGCTGTTGTGCTGTCTAACTGCTTCCTCGGCTTTGTCAGCCAAACCATCAAGCCAAAGATTCTTATCAGCAGCTAACTGATCTTTTACACGTTTATTAAGTTCTCTGTACTGCTTTCTATTAGGACTAGTAGGGTATTGATTAAGGATGTTCCTGAAGTTCTTTCTTTCCGAAATAAGCTCAAGTGCCTTATCACTCAGATAATTCTGTCTCTTCTGCTCCTTTTTTCCTAAAAGGGTACTGTTAGTGTCCAAAAAAGCCTGTTTAAAATGATCCCATTCTTCCTCAACTTCAGTAGTAAGCAAACCATGACTGTCATAATGACTAAGTAACCTATCATGGTAAGCTTTGGCTATAACTGGGTCTTTCAGAGCTTCAGTATTAAAAGCAAATTTTTTAACCCTAGCAAAACACATTTTAAGTTTAAGTTGCAAGACACTTTTAACAAGGTAATGGTCAGATCCAATTTCAGCTGCCCTATATGCCCTGGTATTCCTAACAGAACTAGCCCATTTGCTGTTAATTAATATGTAATCAATCATATTCCTATGCAGCCCATCAGGTGAAACCCATGTGTACTTATGTATGTCGCGGTGTTTGTAATATGTGTTAGTTATTCTGAAACCATTGAGTTTACTTACCTGCAGGAGACGTTGCCCATTGCAGCTACCAATACCAAAAGGGCCAATCACCCCTCCCCAAAGGTCAGAGTCAGTACCAACTTTGGCATTGAAGTCACCAAGAACAAGGGTAATATCTCCTTTCTTGACAGAATTCAAAATATCCTGAAGTTGTCCATAAAACCTATCCTTCTCATCCTCATCGGCATCCTCAGTGGGGGCATAACAGCAGATAACATTCAGGTCTTTAATGCTTGTCTGAAATTTTGCTGTAGAAACCTTTCATTAATGCACTCATATCCTAGAAGAGCATCACTAGCGTGTCTGCTGAGAAGCAGACCCACGCCTTGGTGATGCTTATTGTCGTCCCTCCCTGAAAAGAGAAATTTAAGATTATTTTTAAGAATCTGACCTTTATCTGTCCATCTGGTCTCTTGCAAGCCGAGAATATCTAAATTATAATGGTGGAATTCTTCTGTGAGGACATCAAGAGAAAAAGCTCTGTGCAGAGTCCTCACATTCCAACTACCTATGGAGAGAAAATGGTTAGTGGGATGTTTAAAGAAACTATGTTTATTGAGAGAGGGAATGCCGACAATATCAAACAGCCCCCTAATCGCGACATGGGGCAAAGACCCGTTCCCCCACCACTAAAGGCTGAAGCCATCTACACTGGAAGACTTCCTCCAATGTAGAATTTGACGATGCCAATAGAAGCAAAGAGTTCAGGTGCCTGAGATGACCTCTGCTCAGGATTATCCACCAGCTCATAAACATATCCTGTGAATCTATTCACTTGGGGCTGTCAACCCACAAACAAACAGAAAACACAGCGGAAGATTTTCCCTCCACAGAAGCCCACCAGTGCAGCAAAATCAGGATCCATAATCAAGCTCAGAGCCATATATCTGTCCAGTCCAGTGGGTTTATATGGTCAGCACCAGGACCCTGTGTGGTTGACCACTCCTCAGTAGGGAAGAAAAAAAAAAGAAAAGTAGCCATAGTTGTCCAGATCAGTAGGCCACACTAATTTGGCAGCCCTCCCCTTCCGTTCACTTCCACAAGAGAGTATCTCTTTTGAAAGGTACTAACGGTCTGCACCACGAGAAGGCGGGGTCGAACATTAGGTGCTAGGCCTGGCCGGTTCTATGCATCATCACAGGGGATTGGTGCATAGCTATCCTTCCAGTGACTATCTAGCTACCATTTACAGAGCGTTTGTGTTGTTTTCTGCTGAGGTCCTGCCATCCTCTCAGATCTTCTACTATGGCATATAAACTGACAGGCTTTAGTCAGGCCTCTGTGGCAAGCAGCTCCTTGAGGGGGTATTTATTTATTTTTATTTAATAAATATATGACGCAAGTAGCTGTTGTTCACGTGACTCTAGTTATCTCATTAATATAAGACATAAACATATAGTTTCCCATTATACTTAAATATATGTTAATTTCATTATTATTAATATTCAAATCCAGATTCATATCACAAATTATGAAAATATTCTTAGAATGTTTTTTCAAAAGCGTAAAATATAATTCGTCTAGAAAAACATTTACAGTGAATATAAGAGGTCTATAAAACAAAATAAAGCATTTTTTTTTAGTTTATGATATACCACTAAATTCTCCGAAGTGTAAAATTTTCGGCTAAGTTTATTTTTTAACCATTGATAAATTATTTTTAGAGTAAATTATGTTACTACTGATTTAATTTATTCTCTTTCATTAACAAAACAATTATATCAAAAAATTTAAATTATCCATAAATATTAATCCATGTTTCACTTAGAACAATTACGTCAATAGTATAATTCATATTAGATAGTAATATAAGAACTTAATCAAAATTTTTACGCCCTCATTACAGTGTACCTGAGGAAAAATCTATTACTCTTTGAAAATCTTCAACCTTTTCACATACTAATTATTCAATTTGAAAATCCTCCATTGCAAAAAAAAATCATGGTCTATCTCTGTTGGTAGCGCGCCAGGCTCGTAATCTGTAGTTCCCGGGTTCGAGTCCCAGCTGGGTCAGCGTTTAGATTTATCTCCGCAAAATTCCCTGCCCTGCCCACGGTCAGTAGGGGACACCGATGGGCTTGGAAAGGCCGCCGTCCGTCGGATGGGACGTTAAACCGTGGCCCCGTGTGGGGGAGAGCCATACCCTGTGCACGTTAAAGAACACGCTGGATGGCCTTGACGGGAGGCTACCATCTGTCTCCCAACAGCTGTTCCAGTGGGCCCCCTCCCCCAACCTTCTCTGAGCCTTCGGGTTCCATGTGACCTGGCCATTTAGCCCATGGTGTGCAAAAAAAGTGCCGCTCAGAGGTAAAACAACCCAACCCCACATCACTGTTGCAACGCTCTATAGCAGCATTCTTAGAAAGGCTAATAGCAACGTTTCCTCAATTCTGAAATGTTATGGTAAATTTGATACCGATTTCTTAATTCGCACATTTGTGACTTTCATCAGACCCTCCCGTAGAATATGCATTACCTTTATGGACCCCTCATCTACTATCAGACACAAAAATCTTGACCACCCCAGTCATGGTTTACAAAAAGTGTTCCTGGGTTTTTACAACATGCCATATGAAGAAAGGTTGGAAAGGCTTTCGTTGCATTCCTTGGAGTGGAGAAGACTGATGTTTGACTTAAAAACATGTTACAAACTTATTCGTGGAATAACCCACTCTAACGCAGATATCTATCTACGTTAGAGAGATCTTATAATCAACCTAGTCAATAGAAGAACAAGAAGCATCCACTTAAGATCGATGTGTCTGTCGCTGAAAGAACTATAAGTATACTTTCCTTTGTGTACCGTGGTGGAAGAGTATGGAACTCCCTTCCCAGCGAAACCAAATTTTGGGGCGGGAGTGGCTGAGTCGGTAGCGCGCCAGGCTCCTAATTCCCAGGTTCGAGTCCCAGCTGGGTCAGCGTTGAGATTTATCTCCGCAAAATTCCTCGCCCTGCCCACGGTCAGTAGGGGACGGGACACCGATTGGCTTAGAAATTCCGCCGTCCGTCGGATGGGACGTTAAGCCGTGGCTCCGTGTGCGGGAGAGCCATACCCTGTGCACGTTAAAGAACACGCTGGATGGCCTTGACGGGAGGCTACCATCTGTCTCCAAACAGCTGTTCCAGTGGGTCCCCTCCCCCAACCTTCTCTGAGCCTTCGGGGTCCATGTGACCTTGCCATTTAGCCCATGGTGTGCAAAAAAGTGCCGCTCAGAGGTAAAACAACCCAACACAACAACCTTCCCAGCCAGTAGTCACTTTTTCAAGTATTGATGATTTTACTTTTAGACGAAAGAGATTTGGCTTATCACCATTTCTCAATTGTTTAAAATTTTGATGTTCTTTCTCTTGTCCGGTATTTGTGTACTGATATATAGTACCTTCCAGTCATTTCTGTAATAATATATCTTCTCACTAAATGCACGGTGTTCGCGACAAAGTTTACAAATAAAAAAGTAACACAATTCGTTATTTAATGCAGCAATGAACATGCATTTTCGGTAAAAGACGGTGAAAGTCATAAAGTCACAAGAAACTCAATCGAGCTGTAAAAAAGTAAAAGGGGGGACAAGAAACACAATCGTGCCAGAAAAAACAAAACGAAAAGGGACAAGAAACTCAATCGAGACGGAAAAAAGTGGGGAGAGACAAGATACTCAATCGCTTCAGAAAAAAGTATAATTTGAAGAAGAAATTTAATCGAGACCGGAAAAAAGTGAAAGGGAGAGAAGAAATTCAATCGTACCGGGAGAAAAGTAAAAGGGGGATAAGAAACTCAATTAGCTGGGAAAATGTAAGGGGTTGGGGGGAATCAATAATGCCAGAAAAAAGTAAATAGGGAACAAAGTACTTAATTGTGCTGAGAAAAAATAAAAGGGGGACAAGAAATTCAATCGTGGCGGAAAAAATTAAAAGTGGACAAAAAACTCAATCGAGCTTAAAAAAGAAAAAAAGGGAGACAACAGACTCAATCGTGCCGGGGGAAGTAATAGGGGGGACAAGAAACTCAATGGAGCTTTAAAAAAGTAAAAGGGAAACAAGAAACTCAAACGAGCAGTAAAAAAAGTAAAAGGGGGACAAGAAGCTCGATCGAGACGTAAAAAACAAAACTGGGACAAAAATTCAATCGTACCCGAAAAAAATAAAAGGGGGACAAGAAACTCAACCGTGTCATAAAAAACGTAAATGGGGGACAAGAAACTCATTCGTGTTGGAAGAGAGTGAAAGGGGGATAAGAAACTCAATCGTGCTGGAAAAAAGTAAAAATAGGACAAGAAACTCAATGGTGCCTGGGGAAAAAGTGAAAGGAGAAAAGAAATTCAGTCGTGTTGGAAAAAATTAGAAAGGGGGAAGAAACTCAATCGAGCTGTAAAAAAATTAAAAGGGGGACAAGAAAGTCAATCGTGCTGGAAGAAGTAAAATGGCGACAAGAAACTCAACTGTGTCATAAAAAACGTAAATGGGGAACACGAAACTCATTCGTGTTGGAAGAGAGTGAAAGGGGGATAAGAAACTCAATCGTGCTGGAAAAAAGTAAAAATAGGACAAGAAACTCAATGGTGCCTGGGGAAAAAGTGAAAGGAGAAAAGAAATTCAGTCGTGTTGGAAAAAATTAGAAAGGGGGAAGAAACTCAATCGAGCTGTAAAAAAATTAAAAGGGGGACAAGAAAGTCAATCGTGCTGGAAGAAGTAAAATGGCGACAAGGAACTCAATCGTGTCATAAAAAACGTAAATGCCGGGGACAAGAAACTCATTCGTGCCGGAAGAGAGTGAAAGGGGGATAAGAAACTCAATCGTGCTGGAAAAAAGTAAAATAGGACAAGAAACTCAATGGTGCCTGGGGAAAAAGTGAAAGGAGAAAAGAAATTCAGTCGTGTTGGAAAAAAGTAGAAAAGTGGAAAAAAATCAATCGAGCTGTAAAAAAATTAAAAGGGGGACAAGAAAGTCAATCGTTCTGGAAGAAGTAAAATGGCGACAAGGAACTCAACCGTGTCATAAAAAACGTAAATGGGGGACAAGAAACTAATTCGTGCCGGAAGAGAGTGAAAGGGGGATAAGAAACTCAATCGTACTGGGAAAAAGTAAAAATAGGACAAGAAACTCAATCGAACCGTAAAAAAAGCAGGAGACTCCATGACACTCAATGGTGCCGGGAAAAAAGTGAAAGGGGAAAAAAATTCAGTCATGCTGGAAAAAGGTAGAAAAAGGGCAAGAAACTCAATCAAGCTGTTAAAAAAAGTAAAACGGGGATAAGAAACTCAATGGAGCAGGAAAATGGTAAGAGAAGGAGGACAAGAAACTTAATCGAGCCGGAAAAAAGTAAGGGAGGGAGGATAGGAAACACAGTTCGGTTGAAAAGAAAAAGGGGGGGTGGGACAAGATATTGGATTTCCTTCATATTATTATATTTCCCCGTTGTATATTCGCTTAACTCGCTAGAAAACTGCTAATTGTTTGCGACAGTAGTCTACGAATCAACTGATCAACCATCGTATGTAGTGTATTTAATAATAATGTATGTAGTAATTTTTGTAAAAAATGGAATTACAAAAGTGTTCCTCAAAATTCACAAAAAAAACAATTTTTTTTTTGCATTCCTGTTTCGAATCTGAAGAGGGTAAGGCCAGGTGTTTGAAATCTTCTCTTCCACGAAAAGGATCTTTTTAGATCAGACCACCATTTAGAAGAATAGGAAGCTTTCCTTACTTCCGCTACACGTGGATTCCTCAGTATTGTTTGCATATAGCAACCTAGAAAGCCATTCCTACCAGTAAATTTATTATCTCGGAAAAGATGCAAATCATTGCGTTCAGGAGAAGAAAGTTTCCGTTTGATCAAATAACGGAAGGAAGCTTCTTCCAAATGATGAGTCTCTTGTACTCTTACACGTGCTGAAAGACAATAGTGTCAAGGATTTCTGCGAATGAAATCTTTTCCAACTCTTCCTTTATGGTGCGTCTAATCTCGCAGAGGAAACAGGAAACAACTTGCGGAAGACAACAACTTATTCAACTTCAGGAAAAAAAGATACCACTTCCGCATTTCACTGCTTTACCAAAGGAAATGACTCAAAACTAATTACCTAGCATTATAAGTATCAAGTTGTTATTCAAATTCTGAGAAGCACTTTTTTTATGCGCTATATTGGTTAAATGGCCAGGTCATAAAAGCCCAAGACCAGGGTTTAGTTTCGGAGGGTGGTCGGAGAAATTAGTTTCGTAGGAGGGTGGGGGGAGAATCCCGTTGAATTTAGCTTGTTCTTTCTTTCTTTCTTTCTTTTTCTTTGATGGGGGGGGGGGTTCGGCTTTTAGTTTAATTTTGTGGTGGGGACTCCGTTCAATTCAGTTTTGGGGGGTCAGTTGAATTTAATCTTGGAGGAGGGGTCCCGTTCAATTCAGTTTTGGGGGGTTAGTTGAATGGCCAGGTCATGAAAGACCCCATGTTGGAGGAGGGATCCCGTTCAATTCAGTTTTGGGGGGTCAGTTGAATTTAATCTTGGAGGAGCGGTCCCGTTCAAATCAGTTTTTTTGGGGGGTCAGTTGAATTTAATCTTGGAAGAGGGATCCCCGTTCAACTCAGCTTTGGGGGGGGGGGGGTCAGTTGAATTTAATCTTGGAGGAGGGGTCCCGCTCAATTTAGTTTTGGAGGGTCAGTTGAATTTAATCTTGGAGGAGGGGTCCCGTTCAATTCAGTTTTGGGCTATGTTGAATTTAATTTTCGGGGAAGGCGGTCCCGTTGAATTTCGTTTTGGGGTCCTCGACTTTAATTTTGGGGGAGGGGTCCCGTTGAATTAAGGTTTGGGGTACGTTGAATTAATTTTTGGGGAGGAGGTTCTGTTGAATTTAATATTGGGGGATCTGAGAACGAGACTAGGGTTTCCCAATTACTAAAATATTCCACCGGATAGGAAAGGTTAAAATGATAGTCTGTATGGAATAAACGTTTATAGTTTATCTTATATATAAGACTACTTTTATAGTAGAATGCAGGAGCTAAAATAAAATTATACAAAGACAACTATTACAGAAAAAGTATGAGATTTCGAATGAGATCACCAATTTTTTCAGAGAGGTGGGGGGCATCGGGACTTCCTGAGTACATTCCTGCCAAGGACTGAGAAAAAGTTGAGGGAAACGGATTCACTGAGCAGATGAAAGCCTTCTGTCAAGGCCATCCAGTGTGTTCTTTAACAAGTACATGTGTCTCTGACCATGGGTAGGATTTCAGCGAAAGTAAATATCAACGCTAGCAAAAGTGGGACTCGAACCTGGGAATTTCAGATTATGAGCTTGCTATCTATTAAGCCAACAGCCACCTCCCAGAATTCTCGACTAGGAGATAACAGACCCACAAAAAACATTTTTTTTAACAGCTGTCCAATGGGCTTGGAAAGACCGCCGTCCGTCGGATGGGAAATTAAGACGTAGAGCTTTGTGCGGTAGGGCATACCCTGTGCACGTTAAATAACACGTTGGATGGCTTGATCGGAGACTATCATCTGTCTCCTAACAGCTGTCCAATGGGTAATCTTTCGCCAACATTCTCTGAGCCCTAGGGGTCCTTGTGACTTGGCCACTTAGTCCATTCTATGGAAAAAAGCGCTATTCAGAGGTTAGACAACCCAATCCATATTTTATGAAGCAGTGTGCTTACCAATCAGTTGCATTTAGTCTGTATAATAATCTAGAAAGTTAATGTTGCTGCTAAAAATTATATTAAACATTGTTTTTACTAGACTGAAAGAATACAGTTGGTTTGGGGTGTTTTACCTCTGGCGGCACTGTTTTTGTACACAATCGGCTGAATGGCTAGGTCACAGAGACCCCGAAGTCTCAAAGAAGGTTGGGGGAGGGGACCCACTGGAACAGCTGTTGGTAGGCAGATGATAGACTCCTTTCAAAGCCATCCAGCGTGTTCTTTAGCGTGCATGGGATATGGCTCTCCCGCACACCGGACCACGGCTGATAAGATAAGTCTCATCACTGACCCAGCTGGAACTCGAACCTGAGAACTGCAGATTACGAGCCTGGCGCACTACCGACTGAGCACCACTCCATGCTCTACCTCACAATACTAGTATGCATTATATCTACATAGATCAAAAGAAAATTCAATCCGTGCCGTGTAAACCCAAGCTTATCACCGTGTAAACTGAGTACCATGTAAATCGAGGGATGGATAGAAGCATAAAAGGTTGAGAACCACTGATATATATGTTTTATTTTATTCCCATTGTTATACTAAAAATATAGTTTTAACTATCTATATACTATAAGTATAGTTTTATCTATCTATACAAGGGGTACGCCAGTTATATACACATTTCCAGGGGGTACATGAAGTATAAAAGGTTGAGAACCACTGGGCTAGCCAATGTATGCAAATAGGTTTTATATTTACTAACATTTTAGTACAAAAAATTCAGAAGTTAAAGAACTTCATAATTTGCTTCCCATTACATGGAAGTTTTATCATTTTTTTGGGTCTAGCTGAGGGGTTCTCAACGAGGGGTACGCGGAACATTTTTTGGGGTACACCGTGAGAGCTCAAAAGTCGCTAGATCTAGTAACAAAGTCGCTAAATTGGCAACACTGCTGTGCAAAAATGTTATTTTTTGTGTTTATAGATATATGTAGTTTATAAATACAAAATTTAATGTGTATATATATATATAGTATAACGCCAGTTACATACACATTTCCAGGGGGTACGTCGCTCAAAAAAGTATCCGAACAAAATGGTTGATTATGTAATTAAGAAAAAATATCTGGCAACGTTTTTTTTTTAGAAATTTGTGATCTGGCAACCTTCGTTCACGTGACACGAAGGTTGCCAGATCACAAACTTCTAAAAATATCGTTGCCAGATTTTTTTCCTTAATTCTGTAATCAACCATAGTGTTCGGATACTTTTTTGAGCGACTGTACGTGAAGCATAAAAGGTTGAGAACCACTGATATATATGTTTTATTTTATTCCCATTGTTATACTATAAATATAGTTTTATCTATCTATACAAGGGGTACGCCAGTTACATACACATTTCCAGTGGGTACGCGAAGCATAAAAGGTTGAGAACCACTGATATATATGTTTTATTCCCATTGTTATACTATAAATATAGTTTTATCTATCTATACAAGGGGTACGCCAGTTACATACACATTTCCAGGGGGTACGTGAAGCATAAAAGGTTGAGAACCACTGATATATATGTTTTATTTTATTCCCATTGTTATACTATAAATATAGTTTTATCTATCTATACAACGGGTACGCCAGTTACATACACATTTCCAGGGGGTACGCGAAGCATAAAACGTTGAGAACCACTGATATATATGTTTTATTTTAATCCCATTGTTATACTATAAATATAGTTTTATCTATCTATACAAGGGGTACGCCAGTTGCATACACATTTCCAGGGGGTACGTGAAGCATAAAAGGTTGAGAACCACTGATATATATGTTTTATTTTATTCCCATTGTTATACTATAAATATAGTTTTATCTATCTATACAACGGGTACGCCAGTTACATACACATTTCCAGGGGGTACGCGAAGCATAAAAGGTTGAGAACCACTGATATATATGTTTTATTTTATTCCCATTGTTATACTCTAAGTATAGTTTTATCTATCTATACAAGAAGTACGCCAGTTACATACACATTTCCAGGAGGTACGTGAAGCATAAAAGTTTGAGAACCACTGATATATATATATGTTTTATTTTATTCCCATTGTTATACTATAAGTATAGTTTTATCTATCTATAAAAGGGGTACGCCAGTTAAATACACATTTCCAGGGGGTACGCCAGTTAAATACACATTTCCAGGGGGTACGCGAAGCATAAAAGGTTGAGAACCACTGATATATATGTTTTATTTCATTCCCATTGTTATACTATAACTATAGTTTTATCTATCTATACAAGGGGTACGCCAGTTACATACACATTTCCAGGGGGTACGTGAAGCATAAAAGGTTGAGAACCACTGATATAAATGATTGGATATCCTTCAATAACACACTTAATGATAAAGATCCTTTAGATGACACAAATTATGAAAATTTTTTCAAATATATCAAAGAAAACACAAAATCTGCCTTTAAAGTTATCACAAACAAAATTCCAAATTTAAAAAAAATTTCTGCTACATGAACAGACTGGTAGCAATTAGAAAAAAGGCAGAGAATAAAGCCAATAGAACCAGAACTTTCGAGGACATTAATAAATTTAAAAAAATAAAAGCTGAAGTCAGAAGAAAACTAAAATCAGCTTCTAGAGAAGATTGGAAGGAATTCACTTCTTAACTTACAACTCAGAATTCAGGTCCAAACATTTGGAAAATCTTTAAAGCCATCCTTAAAGACAAAAACCAAGCATTACCTATTGCACAATTTGCAATACAGCATAACTATACATTAAATCAAACTGCTGAATTCTTTGCAACAAACTTAAAAATTGTTCAACCAGCACCCACACTTTATGTCAAACAAAAATCTTTTTTTTAAAAATTCAATTAAATAAATTAAAAAATATTAAAACTGAAATAAATACACCTTTCACCTTTTTTGAACTTGAAAGGTTTATTAAAAGATTAAATCTTAAGTCTGCTCCAGGAGCAGACTTAATCTCTAACAAATTTCTTAAAAACCTTCCTCATAGTTGGAAAAGAAAACTTTTAGATATTTTTAATTATATCTGGTCAACCCATGAAATACCAACAACATGGGAATAAATTTTAGTTATTTTTATACTTAAACCTAATAAAATTCCTTCAGAATTTGTTTCTTACAGACCCATTTCATTAATGTCAAATGTCTTAAAATTATTTGAGAAAATACTTTTTAACATATTAAACTGGCAAATTGAGGCCAACAAAATTTTACCAAAAAATTTTTTTGGATTTAGAAAAAACAGATCAGCTAAAGAATGCATTTCTTTACTTCTCTCTGATATATACACTTCAAATAAAAAGAAAAAAATATTACTTGACTTGACACAAGCCTTTGACTCAGTATCTATAGAACATCTAATTTTAAAATTATGTCAAGCTAAAATTGATTTTCACATGATATTATTTTTATCTAAATATCTCAAAAATAGAAAACTAAAAGTTAAAATTAATTCCACATACTCCAATTCACATAATATAACCCAGGGCTTAGCTCAAGGTTCTACGCTATCCCCTATATTATTTAATCTATATTTATTTGATATTAAAAGAATTTTTGATAGAAACATAAACTTCACTAGCTATGCAGATGACTTAACATTTTGGGCATATGATTCAAATGAATATAACCTTCAACAAAAAATCCAAGATCAACTAAACAAAATTATAAAATACTGTAAGAAATGGAATTTAAATATAAATATAAATAAAACATACTGTATCCCCTTTTTTAAAGATAAATCTACAAACCCTAACTTTGTATTAAAAATTAATTCCACCCCTATAATTCAGGTAAATCAATGTAAACTTTTAGGATTTCATTTGGACACTAAATTAAATTGGCATTCACATCTAGATCATGCAATTAACTCAGGTACTAAATTATTGAATATATTTAAATTATTTGCCTTTAAAAAAGAAGGCACACATCCACAAACTTTGATAACCTTATACAAAAATCTAATCAGAGCCAAAATGGAATATGACATTGAACTCATAGATCATCCAAATTTAACCAGATTTAAAAAATTAGATGAAATCCAAAATAAATGTCTAAAATCAGCCCTGGGTTTACCAAAATTTTGTCCTACATTGGCCCTCATTTCAGAAACTGCCATCCCTAACTTTGAAATTAGACACTCAATTTTTGATATTAAAATATTATATAAGATTACACTGAAAATTACCAGACCATCCTATTTATAAAAAATTTAAAAGATTACCATTTTATAAAATAATTAAAAACAATCCAATCTTATTAGATTATATAAACAAATTTCAAAAAGAGGATCTGAGAGGAGACATTCCTGACATAATGGCAACTTGGTGTTACAAATCACCTTCTTTTTATACTGAAATACCTTCTTTAAACTCTAAAGATGAACTTTCAAATGAAAATATCTCACAACTATTTTACAATTTCAAAAATGAAAACTTTTATAATTTTCTTGAAATTTATACAGATGGATCATATATACAAGATTCCGGCTCTGCTTCTGCAGCAGCATATATTCCACAAATTAATATTTCATTACAATTTAAATTACCTAAATTTACTCCTATATTACATGCGGAAATTTATGCAGTTTTGGCCGCACTCAGATGGACACTCCAAAATATTAAAAATCAAAACATTGTTATTTTCATAGACTCCAAAGGGGCAATTTTACTTTTATTAAATTAATTTTTAATTTAATATATTAACTTAATAATTGCATTAACTTAAAAAATAAAAAGAAATAACTTAATAAATTGCATTAACTTAATAAAGTTAAAGCAAGACAACTCATATTCAACATATCCATTTTATATAAACTCTCTCGTTAAATTAAACTCTGAAAATCATGAAAAAATGGTAACAAAATTCGTATAAGCTGGGTTCCAGGTCACACTGGAATAAAAGGAAATGAAGAAGCTGACAAAACAGCTAAATCTTCACATGAACTTAAAAATATAACTAATTTTAATAATTTTTATAGTAGATCTAAAAAAGAAATAAAAAATCTTGAATTTAACATAATTGAAAATTTTTTTCAAATTAATTCTCTTTTAAATCTAACTTCAGATATACTCTCTCGAACAAAATTAACTACCTCTTAAACATCCCTTATAAAAGACAAGAAATTAAAATTATTTTAAGACTCAGAACAGATACAATAATGTTAAATAAATCAAAATTTTACTTGAAAATCAGTGACACTCCAAATTGTTCCACTTGCAACTTAATAGAAAATTCTACGCATATACTATTAAATTGTGATAAATATCAACATCAAAGAAGAAAATTTTTTAATAATCTTGAAAGTCTAGGAATAAAAGACTTCAATATAAATACAATTTTAAATTTTCCAATATTATCTACACAAATTAAAATTTTTGATTTCCTGCTAGACTTCCTCCTTGAGACAAATATATGGCAAAAAATATAAAAAAAAAGAAAAAATTATTAAAAATGAAAAAATAAACAAAATGAATAAATGTATAAAAAAATTATTAAAAATGAAGAAAAAAAGAAAGAAAAAAAAAAGAGTTCTTAAAAATATTCAAAAAAAAAACAAAACATATATTTGTCATAAAGCACAAATTTTTGGAAAAGATTTCCAAAAGATGTTAAGTATAAGGACCAACCAAAATAGTCATGACCACTAAATCATATTTGGGAAAGCTTGAAAAAAAAACTCCCAAGAACAGTGACGTGAATGAATTAATGATATATATGTTTTATTTTATTCCCATTGTTATACTATAAGTATAGTTTTATCTATCTATAAAAGGGGTACGTCAGTTACATACACATTTCCAGGGGGTACGTGAAGTATAAAAGTTTGAGAACCACTGATATATATATGTTTTATTTTATTCCCATTGTTATACTATAAGTATAGTTTTATCTATCTATAAAAGGGGTACGTCAGTTATATACACATTTCCAGGGGGTACGTGAAGTATAAAAGTTTGAGAACCACTGGGCTAGCCAATGTATGCAAATATTGATTGCAGTAGAATGCAGTAGATAATAAACATGCATTTGAATATATAGTGTTATTGATGCTTGCGTTTTGAAGGGAGGTATGCCTTTTGACTGTGTACTCAAATCTTCAGGGGGGGGGGGGTCCTGAAGATTTGAGTACACAGTCAAAAGGCAGTGTTATATCTTTATATACACACAGGTGCTTATTAATTTATGACCACCTCCCTCCATGTAACGTCAGTGGAAGATAACTTCAAAGCTCTTTAACTTCTAATAAAAGAGTTTTATGTGAAATTGTAACCGAATATAAATTAAAGAACAGAATCAAATCTATCTAAATCTCGATTTTCAATAACGTTCGTTTTGTACGGTCGCTCAAAAAAGTATCCGAACACTATGGTTGATTACAGAATTCAGAAAAAAATATCTGGCAACGATTTTTTTAGAAATTAGTGATCTGGCAACCTTCGTGTCACGTGATTACAGAATTCAGGAAAAATATCTGGAGCGTGTACAGCTACTGTACACGCCCCAGTTACCGTTCACAGCAAACTGGAGCGTGTACAGCAACTGCACACGCTCCAGTTACCGTTCACAGCAAACTGGAGCGTGAGCAGTTACTGCACACGCTCCAGTTTGCTGTGAGCGGTAACTGCACACGCTCAATATTTCCGTGAGTGAGCCCACACGATCTAGTATCAAAATAATATGACCACCTACAGTCGCTGAAAAAAGTATCCGAACACCGTGGTTGATTACAGAATTCAGAAAAAAATATCTGAAAACGATTTTTTTTAATAAATTAGTGATCTGGCAACCTTCGTGTCACGTGATTACAGAATTCAGGAAAAATATCTGGAGCGTGTGCAGCAACTGTCAACGCTCCAATTACCGTTCAGAGCAAACTGGAGCGTGTGCAGTTACTGCACACGCTCCAGTTTGCTGTGAACGGTAACTGCACACGCTCAATATTTCCGTGAGTGAGCCCACACGATCTAATATCAAAATAATATGACCACCTACAGTCGCTCAAAAAAGTATCCGAACAATATGGTTGATTACAGAATTCAGAAAAAATATCTGGCAACGATTTTTTTAGAAATTGGTGATCTGGCAACCTTCGTGTCACGTGATTAGAGAATTCAGGAAAAATATCAGGAGCGTGTACAGCAGCTGTACATGCTCCAGTTACCGTTCACAGCAAACGGTTCACAGCAAACTGGAGCGTGTGCAGTTACTGCACACGCTCCAGTTTGCTGTGAACGGTAACTGCACACGCTCAATATTTCCATGAGTGAGCCCACACGATCTAGTATCAAAATAATATGACCACCTATGTACTTAAGAGTTATGGAAGTTTGAATATTTAACAGCAACAATGCAAGCCTTTGGATAATTTAAAATACCGAAACATTATTTACATTAACTTTTCAAATATACATCTGTTGTATTAAATGATGTGAAATAATACTTATTCAAATTATAATTAACTTCTGAGTTAAATTCTAACGTTAGGCAGTGCTGTTATTAAATATATTCAAACTTCCATAACTCTTTAAATATTAAGTGAATATTATTGAAAATCGAGATTTGGGTAGATTTGATTGAGATCTTTATTTTATCTTCCGTTGCATTTTTTCATAAAATATTGGGTTGTTTATTGGATTGTTTTACCTCTAAGCGGCTCTTTTTTGCACACCATTGGCTAAATGGCCAGGTCACAAGGACCCCGAAGGCTCAGAGAAGGTTGGGGGAGGGGACCCACTTGAACAGCTGTTGGGAGACAGATGGTAGCCTCCTGTCAAGGACATCCGGAATGTTCTTTAACGTGCTGAGGGTATGGCTCTCCCACACACGGGGCCACGGCTTAACCTCCAATCCGAAGGACCCACTGGAACAGCTGTTAGGAGACAGATGGTAGCCTCCCGTCAAGGACATCTGGAATGTTGTTTAACGTGCACAGGGTATGACTCTCCCGCAGACGGAGCCACGGCTTAACATCCCATCCGATGAACGGCGTCTTTTATAAGCCGATTGGCGTTCCCTACTGACCGTGGGCAGGGAGCTTTGCTGAGATAAATCTCAACGCTGACCCAGCTGAGACTCGAACCTAGGAACTATAGATTACGATCCTGGCGCGCTACCGAATGAGCCCCTTTCACAAAACACTTAGTTTAGTAGTTATAGAGCGTCGGCATTAGCTCCCACTGGCATTACATGGAGGGTGATGGTCATAATTCCGTGAGCACTGAGTGCACATAGACGATTCTGAGTGATTGACTGATTGATACAGGACAGACAGGGGTTGGGTTGTTTTACCTCTGAGCGGCACTTTTTTGCACACCATGGGCTAAATGGCCAGGTCACATGGACCCCGAAGGCTCAGAGAAGGTTGGGGGAGGGGACCCACTGGAACAGCTGTTAGGAGACAGATGGTAGCCTCCCGTCAAGGCCATCCAGCGTGTTCTTTAACGTGCACAGGGTATGGCTCTCCCGCACACGGGGTCACGGCTTAACGTCCCATCCGACGGACGGCGACCTTTCTAAGCCCATCGGTGTCCCCTACTGACCGTGGGCAGGGCGGGGAGTTTTGCGGAGATAAATCTCAACGCTGACCCAGCTGGGACTCGAACCTGGGAACTACAGATTACGAACCTGGCTCGCTACCGACCATGACACCCCCGCCCCAGGACAGACAGGGGATCGCGCTAATTATAACTATGGTGCAGAAGTATTAAAACTCTGAAAATTTCCCCCTAGAACCATTTGACCTTGAAGGACACGTCGGATGTCAAATTTCGAATATTTGTCCAGATCTAGGATCTGGACTACCTCTAGGTACCTCTAGGTAGTCCGGATCCTAGATCTCGGCAAAACATTTCGTTTCAAAAATCCGAAATTTGACCTCCGATGTGTCCTTCAAGATCAAATGGCTTTCACATAGAGGTCAAACCTTGATCTACGATTGCTAGAAACGTGAAAATTGGTGTCTGGGGGTGTTTTGGGTTGTAGATCTCGGAAACGTTATGACGTTTTGGACCCGGAGGGTCCTTCTAGGTCAAAGGTCAAATTTAGATCTACTGATGCTACAGAGGTTAAAATTGGTTCCTGGGGATAATTTGAGTCGTAGATCTCAGAAATGAGGGCTATGTTTAGATCCGGTGTCGTTCAAGGTCAAATATGGCCTTGAACGACACCGGATATGATGATCTAGAAATCAAGAGTTATTGAAGCTGCAGATTGTTTTCTAGCTGTGTAACATTTACATCAGCCGTCCCGTAGCGAGGTGGTTAGTGCTCTTGGCTACTAAACAAAGGGACCTGGGTACGAGCCCCGGATAAGGCATAGATGTTCGTGTTGCTTTTCTGCTGAGGTCCCGCCGTCCTCACAGACTATGGAGTATAAACTGACAGCTCCTGTAGCAACCTCTGTAGCAACAGCTGCTTGAGGGGGTGTTTATCATATTTTATAATAACTATATCAGGGATGGAAGGCCGCCTTTTTTTCCAACTGGCACACCCTGTGCACGTTAAAGAACACGCTGGATGGCCTTGACGGGAGGCTATCATGTGTCTCCCAACAATTGTCCAGTGAGTCCTCTCCCCCCAACCTTCTCTGAGCCCTCGGGGTTCTTGTGACCTGCTCATTCACCCCATTGTGTGCAAAAAGTGCAGCTCCGGGGAGGGGAGAATGGAATATTGAAGATTTGGGTATAAGGTCAAAAACATTACGATTTTTATTCCAGTGTGTCCTTCGACATCAAAGGTTAAATTTCGATGACAAAGACAACGAAGAAGATGAGGGCTCATGCCGAGCCCCTTAGCGGCATTTATCGAATCAACTGTATCATCAACTTTCGTGATTATTGTTGTGTGGTTCAGTGTCCGCTGTTCCTACCCTCCACGGAGTCCAACAAGGGGGCACCCAGTTGGGCGCCAGGACTACGCAGGCACACAGACAGTGAACCAAGCTCTCACAAATAAATAACGGAAAAATAAAAAGGAAATGTGCGGAAATAAACTTTCTTCACAAAATGAACTAAGTGAAAAAATAACAAAATTGTGGGGGCGAGGGTAGCTCAGTCGGTAGCGTGCCAGGCTCGTAATCTGTAGTTCCCAGGTTCGAGTCCCAGCTGAGTCAGCGTTGAGATTTATCTCCGCAAAATTCCCCGCCCTGCCCACGGTCAGTAGGGGACATCGATGGGCTTGGAAAGGCCGCCGTCCGTCGGATGGGACGTTAAGCCGTGGCCCCGTGTGCGGGAGAGTCATACACTGTGCACGTTGAAGAACACGCTGGATGCCCTTGACGGGAGGCTACCATCTGTCTCCCAACAGCTGTTCCAGTGGGTCCCATCCCCCAACCTTCTCTGAGCCTTCGGGGTCCTTGTGACCTGGCCATTTAGCCCATGGTGTGCAAAAAAGTGCCGCTCAGAGGTAAAACAACCCAACAAAATTGTGAACAACCAAACTGGCCTCACAAAAGAAGGGTAACTAGAAAAGGAAAATAAGTTGTGGAGAAACTTGTAAACCTGTACCCAGACATGAGCAAGGTTATTCACCGCTCTGCATAATTGACCCTAGCAGGTCCTCCCCAACAGCCGATTATTTCTGGGGGGGGGGGGGGGAGAAGCAGCAGAGGCCAAAGCAGTGTGTAGCAGCGAAAATCGTTGATCAGCCCCGCGACGAACACACGCCCCAATGGCAATGCGGCCAAAGGGGACCCTGGCAGTCATGAGCTGATGAGAGAAGGGGACCCTCGAACAACTACTAGAATCCTCCTTTCCTGGGACACGGATCTTTGTACACGGCAAACACGCGGACGAGCAGGACCCTGTGAAGCTTCCAGAGCCAGCAGAACCGTCACAGGTTGATTCGCTCACCACGGACAGAAGGTCGCACCGAGGGGAATGCATGGGGGGAGTGGTCAATGTTTTGTAGCCTACGACGTATATCTTGTTACTTTAGGCCTTCGCGTTCTGGAGATAGAGCTTAAGAAAACTTTTCACATTTCCCCGTTTTTTTTTGGTTTTTTTACCTCTGAGTGGCCACCATGGGCACTCATTTCTGCACACCATGGGCTAAATGGCCAGGTCACATGGACCCCGAAGGTTCAGAGAAGGTTGGGGGATGGGACCCACTGGAACAGCTGTTGGGAGACAGATGGTAGACTCCCGTCAAGGTCATCCAGCGTGTTCTTTAACGTTAGATTGTTTTACCTCTGAGCGGCACTTTTTTGAACACCATGGGCTAAATGGCTAGGTCACATGGACCCCGAAGGTTTAGGGATAGGACTCACTGGAGCAGCTGTTGGGAGACAGATGGTAGCCTCCCGTCAAGGCCATCCAGTGTGTTCTTTAACGTGCACAGGGTATGGCTCTCCCGCAATTGGGGGCCACGGCTTAACGTCCCATCCGACGGACGGCGGCCTTTCCAAACACATTGGTGTCCCCTACTGACCGTGGGCAGGTCAGGGAATTTTGCGGAGATAAATCTGAACGCTTACCCAGCTGGGACTCGAACCTGGGAACTACAGATTACGAGCCTGGCGCGCTACCGACTGAGCCACCCCCGCTTTCATTTTGGACATAAATCACTAAAATTCTCCATTGCGTTCGAAAGATAGAGGGGAATAACTTTTTGTGAAATCCACAAACCGACCAACCGACAAATGTCAAAGCCAAAATATGAAGATAGGTAAAAAAAAGATTACACAGTTCACTGATTGATTCAGCTAGTGATAAAAGACGCAGAAACTCACCGAGTATTAATAAACTTCAATAAATTTTCACATGAGCACCTTTAATGTTAATGACTCGGCAGATATCTAAACGATACTCAGGAATTCAATGACATAGCAAAGGGACTATGGTTGAGGGAGAAGAAACGAAAATTTTCCAGCTCGCAAATCAAATTTTTCTAACTCGTATAATAACTGCTTTACATAAATTTAATTATGTCTGCGTCAGGGACGTTCTGGGGGAGAGGAGCAACTCCCCACGATTTTGCGAACTCGCCATAATTTTACAAAAAAAAATCACAACTTTTTCATCTCACCTAAATTTTACCATTGTCACTTCAAATTTTCCCAATTCTGCCTAATTTCACAAAAACAGTCCCAATTTTCGCAACTCGACTGTATTTTACCAAGGAGCTTGGAATTTTCCTAACTCCCCTAAATTTTGCCATATACGATTTCCTTTGGAGGAGGAGTAAATAAATCAAAATACTTAAAGAGGGCTGAGTATCATACGGGGCTAACGGGGAGAGGCGACTGACGGTGCTCCGTTCCCCACCAAGCATTTTTAAGCATCTACGGAGTGATTGTGACACCAGCAGCAGAACGTGTGATGCAAGCCCACCAAACGTATTTGGTAATGGCCAGGTCACAAGGACCCCGAGGGCTCAGAGAACGTAGGGGGAAGGGGGTTGGGTTGGGTTGTTTTACCTCTGAGAGGCACTTTTTGCACACCATGGGCTAAATGGCCAGCTCACATGGACCCCGAAGGCACAGAGAAGTTTGGGGGAGGGGACCCACTGGAACAGCTGTTGGGAGACAGATGGTTGCCTCCCGTCAAGGCCATCCAGCGTGTTCTTTAATGTGCACAGGGTATGGCTCTCCCGCACACGGGGCCACGGCTTAACGTGTCATCCGACGGACGGCGGCCTTTTCACGCCCATCGGTATCTCCTACTGACCGCGGGCAGGGCGGGGAATTTTGCGGGGGAAGGGGGACTCACTGAGAAGCTGTTAGGGAACAGATAGTAGCCTCCAATCAACACCATCCAGCGTGCTCTTTAATCTGCACAGTGCATGTCTCTCCCGCACACGAACCACGGCTTAACGCCGCATCCGAAGGACGGCTGTCTGTTCAAGCCCATAGGTGTCCCCTACTGACCAACGACAGGGCGGGGAGTTTTGCGGATATAAATCTCAATGCTGGCTGAGCTAGGACCTGAACCTGGAAACTGCAGATTACGAGCTTCGCACGCTACCGTCTGAGCCACCCCTACCCCCTCTGTTCATTGGTAAATGTTGATCCGAATGCCCTGTATTTATGTAAAGATACATTTACTAAGGTAGCCACCGAAAAATCAGATATTTCAGCATGCTTCCCTCCTCCCAAGTATCTCAAGCGGTGGGGATGACTCAGCAGGTAGCGCACCATGTTCGTAATCTGCAGTTCCCTTGTTCGAGTCTGAGCTGAGCCAGCGTTGAGATTTATCTCCGCAAAATCCCCGCCCTGCCCACGGTCAGTAAGGGACACCAATGGGCTTGCAAAGTTCGTTGTCCGTCGGATGGGACGTTAAGCCGTGGTTCCATGTGCGTGAGAGCCATACCCTGTGCACGTTAAAGCACACCCCGGATGGCTTCTACTAGCGGCTACCATCTGACTCCTAACAACTTTCCAGTGGGTCCTCTCCCCAAACCTGTTCTGGTCACTTAGCCCATTGTGCCTAATAAAGTGCTGCTCAGAGGTAAAACAACCCACCCTTATCTCAATTAGAAATATCTTGCAACGTCACCGATTCTGATAATTGGAATTCCACTTCAATATAACTCAGTGATATCTTTAACCACCTCGCTTTTCCTGGGGCGGGGGTGGCTCAGTCGGTAGCGCGCCAGGCTCGTAATCTGCAGTTCCCAGGTTCAAGTCCCAGCTGTGTCAGTATTGAGATTTATCTCCGCAAAACTCCCCGCCCTGCCCACGGTCAGTAGGGGACACCGATGGGCTTGAAAAGGCCGCCGTCCGTCCCATCCGACGTGAAGCCGTGGTCCCGTGTGTGGGAGAGCCATACCCTATGCACGTTAAAGAACACGCTGGGTGGCCTTGACGGTAAGCTACCATCTGTGTCCCAACAGCTGTTCCAGCGGGTCCCCTCACCCAACCTTCTCTGAGCCTTCGGGGTCCATGTGACCTGGCCATTTAGCCCATGGTGTGCAAAAAAAGTGCCGCTCAGAGGTAAAACAACCCAACAACCCAACCCTCGCTTTTCCAAATGTACTGACCTTTTAAAGCAAACAATATCAACGATGAACGAAACTACAATGTTTTTATTCTCTTCCTGCTTAAAAGCACATGGAATACAAACTCAGAAAAAGCAAACGCATTTGGAATAAATTTTTTTGACCCCATTGAAAATTAAGTAAGAGGGGTTTGGCAACAAGAATTTGTTCCTTAAAAAAACACAATCAGTAAAAGTACAAGTTGGCTTCTCCTACAAAACTTTCAGCAGTTTCAATGAAATCGGCAATCTCTGGGGAAAATGCATCGTCCATCATTGCCTCTGATTTTGTTGTCCTCACAGAAGCAGCCAGGGACGCATCCACTGTGACATATAGGAATTTGGTAACTGCGACGAATACTCTGGCAGGTCCTTGGGCAGTTGGAACCACAGGTCTTGAAAACCTCTCCATTTCGACATTGAAGTGCTGCAGAAGATTTAAACAGAGAAAAAATCAGTTTTAATTTTAAAATGATGTAAACATAAATGAAATCATTACTTACTAATTTTCAGTGTAAAATCAACAACAAAATTCACAAATCACAAAGACCAACGAAGGCTCAGCTCCGCAAAATTCCCCGCCTTGCCTACGGTCAGTAGGGGACACCGATGGGCTTGGAAAGGCTTCCGTATGTCGGATGGGACGTTAAACCATGGCCCCTTGTGCGGGAGAGCCATGCTGTGTGCACGTTAAAGAACACGCTGGATGGTCTTGACGGGAGGTTACCATCTGTCTCTCAACAGCTCTTGCAGTGGGTCCCCTCCCACAACCTTCTCTGAGCCTTCGGGGTGTTTGTGACCTGGCCATTTAGCTCACGGTGTGCAAAAAAGTGCCGCTCAGAGGTAAAACAACCCAACCCGAAGACTCAAGGAAGGTTGGGTGGAAGCGAACATTACATTAGATAAGGGCAAGTCCTATATGTTGGGTTGGGTTGTTTTACCTCTGAGCGGCACTTTTTTGCACACCAATGGCTAAATGGCCAGGTCACATGGACCCCGAAGGCTCAGAGAAGGTTGGGGAAGGGGACCCACTAGAACAGCTGTTGGGAGACAGATGGTAGCTCCCGTCAAGGCCATCCAGCGTGTTCTTTAACGTGCAGAGGATATGGCTCTCCCGCACACGGGGCCACGGCTTAACGTCCCATCCGATGGACGGCGGCCTTTCCAAGCTCATCGGTGTCCCCTACTGACCGTGGGCAGGGCGGGGAATTTTGCGGAGATAAATCTCAACGCTGATCCAGCTGGGACTCGAACCTGGGAACTAGAGATTACGAGCCTGGCGCGCTACCGACTGAGCCACCCCCGCCCCTAGTCTCATATGTACCGCAGCATATCGCTGCACACCATCTATGGGGAGAATGCCATGAACACCACTACCTACGCCGGGGCAAGACAGCGCCACAAGGACACATCTCATCCACGGCTACTTATGGCGAACAATCCTTTGTAAGGAAGGTTCATCCATCGGTCAAAACCTAAATTTAATCTGTTCCCGGTTAGCCACAAAAATGGATATATAGATCCACGTTGACTCGGCTCCCGGGGTGGAGACTCTTCGTTTGGCTTTTCCATCGATAAGCCTGTCAACCTGTCCATACCCAAGTCGCAAGCCTCCAACTTCGTCCTCTCCATAGTGCCATGCACCAGCTGCCCCCCAGAAGCAGTCTGTACCCCAACTTCACTGAGGCTGCAGCGATGAGCCCACTGCACCGGGCTGGCCAAACCCAGTCCACAGTACTCGCAGCCACAGTCCCTACATCGGGGCTGTGAACCTAAAGCTTCCCTGGGCAAGCAAATAAGCCCACTAAACCAGCCCCCTGTAAACCGGTCTACAGACTCTCTCAAGCTCTGCCACCAATGACCACATCCCATCGTGCAAATGAGGAAACAACAGGCCGTGACCCTACTTTCCAGAGGCAACATTAAGCCCCCCTTCCCCACCACGTCAAGGTGGTCCCCTATCGGAGGGGGAGCGAACAACTGGACAGCGGTTAGGAGAAAGATGGCAGCCTCTCGTCAAAGCCATCCAGCGTTCTCTTTAATGTGCAAGGAGTCGATTAGGCTGCTTTCCCTCTGAACAACTCTTTTTTGCACACATTGCGCTAAATGGCCACGCCACAAGGACCCAGAATGCTCAGAGAAGGTTGGGGAAGAGTCCCACTGGACAGCTGTTTGGAGAAAGATGGCAGTCTCCCGTTAAGGCCATCCAGCGTGTTCTTTAATGTGCAAAGGCTATGGCTCTCTCCCGCACACCGCACCATGGTATAATGTCCCATCCAACGGACTGCTACCTTTTCAAGCCCATAGATATCCCTTACTGATCGAGGGCAGGGAGTTTTGCGAAGATAAATCTCAACGCTGGCCAACCTGGGACTCGAATCTGGGAAATGCAAATTACGAGCCTGGAACGCGGCGGCCTTTCCAAGCCCATCGGTGTCCTCTATCTACCGTGGGCAGGGAGGCGAATTTTGCGGAGATAAATCTCAATGCTGACCCAGCTAGGACTCGAACCTGGGAACTACAGATTACGAGCCTGGCGACCTACCGACTGAACCACCCCCGCCCCAAGTAGTAGTCAGCAGTGACGTCGGTCTTAGTAGGACATGTCCTAGTATGAGAAAACTTGTAAAAGCTAGGAGTAGCTTTTAGAATTCTTCTCTGTACTCTATGTAAATTTCCAAAAAAATTACTAACTAGTTCAGGGTTTTCCTTAAGTTTGCGTCATCACGCCCTTTCTATTTTTGAGAAACTAACTGCTACACCGGAGCAGAGGTGATCAGTCGGTAGCTCGCCAGGCCCTTTTAATCTGTAGTTCCCAGGTTCGAATACCAGCTTGGTCAGCGTTAAGATGTATCTCAGCAAAATTCTGCGCCCTGCCCACGGTCAGTAGGGGACACCGATGGCCTTGGAAAGGCCGCCATCCGTCGGATGGGACATTAAGCACTGGCTTCATATTCGGAAGAGCCATACCCTGTGCACGTTAAAGCGCACGCTGGATGACCTCTACTGGAGGATACCATCTGTCTCCTACTAGCTGTTCCAGTGGGTACCCTTCCCCAACCTCTGAGCCTTCGGGGTTTTTGTGACCTGTTCATACAGCAGACAGTGTGCAAAAAAAAAGTGCCGCTCAGAGGTAAAACAACCCAATTCATTAGTACCAAATAAAAAAGAGATTTCCAATTATCTCTTAAAACAAAACCGTTCTGTTTCCTATCTACCTTGGTCGTAGGGGTTGGGTTGTTTCACCTCTGAGCGGCACTTTTTTGCTGGCTAAATGGCCAGGTCACATGGACCCCGAAGGCTCAGAGAAGGTTGGGGGAGGGGACCCACTGGAACAGCAGTTGGGAGACAGATGGTAGCTTCCCGTCAAGGCCATCCAGCGTGTTCTTTAACGTTCACAGGGTATGGCTCTCCCGCACAAAGTGCCACGGCTTAACGTCCCATCCGACGGACTTTCCAAGCCCATCGGTGTCCCCTACTGACCGTGGGCAAGGCGGGGAATTTTACGGAGATAAATCTCGAAGCTGACCCAGCTGGGACACAAACCTGGAAACTACAGATTACGAGCCTGTCGCGCTACCAACTGAGCCACTCCCGACCCCTCGTGATAGATGTGTTGTCGTGTTGCGATTGGTCTCCTTACTCTCACACATGCAGCAATTCGCCTTTTGGTTTCGGTCGTAACTTTATCTTCTCTATGCTCAGTAGTCGGCAGCGGTGGTTGAGAATTAAAGAAGAAAAATTTAAATTAATGCCATCGCAGTCACGAAACACAGGTTGGGAAATACTGCGATAAATAACTTAAATTCCCCCTAGAAACATTGCTTATGAATATTTTTGAAGCAAAAGAGTAAAATAATTTTATATTCCAACAAATCTGTGAATCAATCTTCTTTTCAAATGATTATCGGAAGGAATGATAACTGTGTTCGTTAGAAACTATATTTCTAAACAAACTTTTCCTCGAATGAATTTTATCCAAAATGAATTGTATTGGATTGTTTTACCTCTGAGCGGCACTTTTTTGCACACCATGGGCTAAATGGCCAGGTCACATGGACCCCGAAGGCTCAGAGAAGGTTGGGGGAGGGGACCCACTGGAATAGCTGTTGGGAGACAGATGGTAACCTCCCGTCAAGGCCATCCAACGTGTTCTTTAACGTGCACAGGGTATGGCTCTCCCGCACACGGAGCCACGGCTTAACGTCCCATCCGACGGACGGTGGCCTTTTCAAGCCCATCGGTGTCCCCTACTGACCGTGGGCAGGGCGGGGAAATTTTGCGGAGATAAATCTCAACTCTGACCCAGCTGGTACTCGAACCTGGGAACTACAGATTACGAGCCTGGCGCGCTACCGACTGACCCACCCCCGCCCCATCCAAAATGAAAATTTTAATCAGAAATAAGAGACCGAAATTTGTATCCAGTACTAACTGTTACTACTATTGGTTTTGAAGCTGATTTTTCTAAATTGGCAAAAAGTATTTTTTTTGATTAAGCATCTAAATAATATTTTTATCTAAAATTTCTTTTACTTTCTGCGTATGTAATTTTTTTTTTTATTGTTTCATTTATTGAAATGTTTTTGTTTTTCTATTTGAAATGTAAATAATCGTAAAACTATCGATATATTGTTCGGTATATCCCTATTTTTATGCAATATGCAAGATATAATAATATAACAGATTTTTATGTCGATAAGAAATCGATTAATTTCATATATATCACGCTATGTTCTACTATGGGGCGGGGTGGCTTAGTCGGAAGCGCTACAGGCTCTTAATCTGCAGTTCCCAGGTCCGAGTCCTAACTCGGTCAGTGTTAAGATTTATCCCCACAAAACTCTCCGCCCTGCCTACGATCAGCTTGGGAAGGCTGCCGTCCTCTGAGAGGACGTTAAGCCGTGACCCTGTGTGCGGGAGAGCCATAACCCTGTAAACGTTAAAGAACACGCTGGATGGCCTTGACGGGAGGCTACCATCTATCAGTCAACAGTCGTTCCAGTGGGTTCCCACCCCCAACCATCTCTGAGCCTTCGGGGACCTGACCTTTTTGACCTGGCCATTTAGCCCATTGTGTGCAAAAAAATGCCGCTCAGAGGTAAAATAACCAACCAACCCATTCTGTGCAAAAAAGAGCAACTCAGAGAGTTAAAAATCCAATCATCACACTAGAAGACCTCTGTGGCAAACGGTTTCCTCACCAATAACTATGGTAAAACGCAGATATCAAACACTCAAGTTTCAAATTCTCTACCGAGAGATTTGTTATGCCTGAGCACTTATTCAAAAATTTAATCATAAATATTGTTATTAGCCGTCCCGTGGCCGAGTGGATCGTATGCTTGTTACTGATCAAAGGGACCTGGGTTCGAGCCCCCAGGTAAGGCATAGATGTTTTTGTTTGTCTTTCTACTGAGGTTTCGCCATCCTCACAGACCTATTATGGCGTATAAACTGAAAGTCTCCTCCTGTCAGGGGCGGGGGTGGCTCAGTCGGTAGCGCGTCAGGCTCGTAATCTGTAGTTCCCAGGTTCGAGACCCAGCTGGGTCAGCGTTGAGATTTATCTCCGCAAAATTCCCCGCCCTGCCCACGGTCAGTAGGGGACACCGATGGGCTTGGAAAGGCCGCCGTCCGTCGGATGTGACGTTAAGCCGTGGCCCCGTGTGCGGGAGAGACATAACCTGTGCACGTTAAAAAACACGCTCAATGGCCTTGACGGGAGGCTACCATCTGTCTCCCAACTGCTGTTCCAGTGGGTCCCCTCCCCCAACCTTCTCTGAGCCTTCGGGGTCCATGTGACCTGGCCATTTAGCCCATTGTGTGCAAAAAAGTGCCGCTCATAGGTAAAACAACCCAATAACAACTCCTCCTGTCAGACCTCTGTGGCAAGCAGCTGCTTGAGGGGATCTTTTTTTACTACCCAATATAGCCCTATTGACCAGTTTTTCGCTCTTCAGTTCCGGTATATCGAAGTTTGACCTTTGTCAACAAACGAATCATCGTATCAAAAATTTGACAAAAATGTTTGAAAAAAAAATTCCAGGCACCAATTTTTAATTCTTTAGCACCAATAATCTATATTTGACCTTTGACCTAGAAGGACCCATCATATCCAAAATTTCCCAAAATTTCCGACATCTAAGACTCAAAATACCACCAGGTTTTACTTTCAAGAACCTTCCGGATCCGCAATTGCGTAGCGATTTCGAATTTCGATGTCTACAATCCAAAAGAAAGACTCCTTTGCTTCGTGCACAGAAGGGAGGGGGGGGGGGTCCTAAAGCTCTGCACCCCCCTCGAAAATCCTGCCGTTTTTTATTAAATTTGAAACTCTCTCCGTGGCCAGGATGGAGGCATTGTGCAAGGTGGGGTATTATCTCTCTTTTTATGAAAACGACATAAAAAATGAAATACTGCCATATAACGTTGGCCCTATGTCACATTCTGGAGTCCTTTTGGCTATCTCTTACTAAAAACTTCATAAATCCTCTGGGGTAGACGAAATTTCTACGAAAATGTTTAGAGCTGGGAATATTTCTGTTAGCACATGTCTGAATGAAATTTTGAATGTCTTTTATGATAAAGGCATGGTTCCTAAGGATTTTACCGGAGCTATTATTATCCCTATTCATTAAAAGAGTGATGCCAGTTTTTGTGATAACTATAGGGGTATCAGCGTACTTTCTGTTCCAGGTCTTTGTATGATTGTGTTTAATAGAATTGAGAATCTGGTTGCTGGACAATTGCGTGAAGAGTAATGTGATTTCAGAAGTGGTAGAAGATATACTGACTAAAGTTGATTGTTCCCGATTCGCTTGCGTTACAGTTGCGTTACGTTTCTGAGAAAATTTCATTTTTCCACTGCTTGCGCATCCTTGGACAATGGTCGACCTTCACCGTCTCCTTCCCTTTGAACGAGAATAGCAGGCTCAATAGACCTCGAGTCTCCTTCAATTATCACTTCCATTCGAGTCCCAATCGCGCGGGGCGGGGGTGGCTCAGTCGGTAGCGCGCCAGTCTCGTAATCTGTAGTTCCCAGGTTCGAGTCCCAGCTGGGTCAGCGTTGAGATTTATCTCCGCAAAATTCCCCGCCCTTCCCACGGTCAGTAGGGGACACCGATGGCTTGGAAAGGCCGCCGTCCGTCGGATGGGACGTTAAGCCGTGGCCTCGTGTGCGGGAGAGCCATATCCTGTGCCCGTTAAAGAACACGCTTGATGGCCTTGACGGGAGGCTACCATCTGTCTCCCAACAGCTATTCCAGTGGGTCCCCTCCCCCAACCTTCTCTGAGTCTTCGGGGTCCATGTGACCTGGCCATTTAGCCCATGGTGTACAAAAAAGTGCCGCTCAGAGGTAAAACAACCCAACGTTAAAGAACACGCTGGATGGCCTTGACGGGAGGCTACCATTTGTCTCCCAACAGCTGTTCCAGTGGGTCCCCTCCCCCAACCTTCTCTGAGCCTTCGGGGTCCATGTGACCTGGCCATTTAGCCCATGATGTGCAAAAAAGTGCAGCTCAGAGGTAAAACAACCCAACCCAATCGCGCCACTGTTGAGATTTATCTTTGCTAACCTCTATCCTGCCCTCATTCAATAGAGGACACCAATGGGCTTAGAAAGGTCGCCTTCCGTCGAATGAAACGTTAGACTGTGGTCCGATGTATAGAAGAGCCCTAAGCTGTGCACTTTAAAGAATATGCTCGATGGCTTTGACGGAAGGCTACCATCTGTCTCCTAATAACTTTCCAGTGAATCTCCTTCCCCAAATCTTCTCTGATCTTTGGGGGTCTTTGTGACCTGGCCATTTAGTCCATTTTGTGCAAAAAAGTGCCGCTCAGAGGTAAAACAGCCTAACTGAATCTGAATATTAAAGAACACGCTGGATGGCCTTGACGGAAAGCTACCATCTGTTTCCTGATAACTCTCCAGTGAGTCCCCTTCCCCCAGGGGCGGGTAACGCGCCAGGCTCGTAATCTGAAGTTCCCAGGTTCGGGTCCCTGCTGGGTCAGCGTTGAGATTTATCTCTGCGAAACACCCCGCCCAGCCCAAGGTCAGTAGGAGACACCGTGGGCTTGGTAAGGTCGCCGTACGTCGGATGAGACGTTAAGCCGTGGCCCCGTGTCCGAGAGAGATATATCCTGTACACGTTAAAGAACACGCTGGATGGCCTTCACGGGAGCTACCATCTGTGTCCCAACAGCCGTTCCAGTGTGTCCCTGTTTATGTATCTCCAGTGGGTGTTTTTATGTATCATCTCCTTGTTTATGTGTTTGTATGTTGGATAGGAAACCAAGAGAAGCCCAAGAGATCTTACAAGTTATCTCCGTTCTTTATGTAGGATAGCACTATCTTCCATTTCTAAAAATTATCTGAAGGTTATAGACAGAACAAACAATCATAATGCCATTCTTCTACTCCATCAGTCACAGTATCACCTCAAATCAACGTCATACTATGCTGCGCCACCTTGGCACTCGTATCCAACTCTCAGCAAAACCATTTTTTTATTCATAAGGTTCTGCAATATTTGATCAATACGTATCAAACACTATCATTTTTAGTTTTTGTCTAAAAACAAAAAAGTTGAATATCTAAATAAACGAGTTCAATGTCTAAAAACAAAAAGACTTGGATGTCTAAAATCAAAAAGAGTTGTATGTCTTAAAACAAAGAGAGTTATATGTCTAAAAACAAAAAATTAAAAAATCCAAAAACAGAAACCGAATGTATAAAAGACAAAAGAGTTGAACCCAAGATGTGACAGGTGTAAAAACAAAAAAAGTTGAATGTCAAACAAACGAAAGAGTGAAAATATTAGCTTTTTTTTTCAAACGAAAAGAGTAACGTTTTCACTCTTTAATTTTTAAACCTTTTTTTTTTAAATCTGAGCTAAAAAAATTAATTACTATAACATTACTCACGTTGTCGTATCGGGAGTTGTCCCTGAGTTTGCTTCAACATAAGGCAGACAGCAAACAAGGCGACTGCAAGAAACTTAAAGCAGAAACCTTCCATGATTGTCCAGACTGTTAACTGACTTTTTCCAAACACAACAGAAACACCATGCATACGATATTTAAATACTCCAACCTTCCTCTTGCGGATGTTGCGTAGTGTCTCTGAAACTAGTGGTTTGACGTCATTTCCCGGAAATCAAACGAACTCCTCCTTGTGGTTTCGTGTCCATTGTTATTTCCTGGAATGGAAAAAACAAGTATGAGGAGAATTAGAAGGTCAATGTTGGTTTGTTCTTGTTTTTTCACACGTTAAAGATGTGACAGATGTAAATCCCGTTTCAATGACCTATTGGTGTGACGTCAGTGGCGAAGTGTGTATTTTAACACGGTTGCATTTCGATTAAAACAAGGAGATTGCACATCCTGCTCTGGCAACAGTGTTTCGCAGTCAGAGTTCAAGGAGATATCTGCTGAAGTTCCACTTTTGCTTATTTTAACTGACCTTTTGAGGTCGGAATTTTAGTTTCCTCTAGGAGGAAGAGTTTTCCTTCTTTGTATTAAGGAGTGTATTGGTGTGTTTTTCTGAGTATTTACTATTTCGCGATTCTTCGTAGAAGGGGCGGGGGTGGCTCAGTCGGTAGCGCGCCAGGCTCGTAATCTGTAGTTCCCAGGTTCGAGTCCCAGCTTGGTCAGCGTTGAGATTTATCTCCGCAAAATTCCCTGCCCACGGTCAGTAGGGGACACCGATGGACTTGGAAAGGACGCCGTCCGTTGGATGGGACGTTAAACGGTGGCCCCGTGTGCGGGAGAGCCATACCCTGTGCACGTTAAAGAACACGCTGGATGGTCTTGACGGGAGGCTACCATCTGTCTCCCAACAGCTGTTCCAGTGAGTCCCCTCCCCAACCTACTCTGAGCCTTCGTGGTCCATGTGACCTGGCCATATAGCCCATGGTGTGCAAAAAAGTGCCGCTTAGAGGTAAAACAACCCAATTCTTCGTAGAAAAAGTCAAAGTCGTAATCTTCAAGATTTGTATCGATAAACAAGGGGATGTAAATATGAAGGTGGGGAGTTTTCTTTTAAGTGTTTTCATTATCAAAATTTTAACAATTTTTAAAAATATTAATAATTCCATAATATATTAATTAATATAAAAGGGCAGCACATCACACAAGCTTAGACCAGGAGTGTCACACAAATCACGCAAGCTTAGGCCAAGGGTATCACATAAATCACACAAACTTAGACCACGGTGTTACACAAATCACGCAAACTTGCAACTGGGATGTCACACAAATCACACAAACTTAGACCACGGTGTTACACAAATCACGCAAACTTGCAACTGGGATGTCACACAAATCACACAAGCTTACACCAGTAGTGTCACAGGAATTTCACAAGTATATAGAGGGGATGTCACAGACATTTCACAAGTATATAGAGGGGATGTCACACCAATGATACAAGCTTAGACCAGTGGTGTCACATAAATCTCACAACTATATAAAAGTGATGCGCACAAATCACACAAGCTTAGACCAGGGGTATCACACCAATGACACAAGATTAGACCAGGGTTGTCACACCAATGGCACAAGCTTAGACCAGGGTTGTCACACCAATGACACAAGCTTATACCAGGGGTATCACACCAATGACACAAGCTTAGACCAGGGGTGTCACATCAATGACACAAGCTTAGACCAGGGTTGTCACACCAATGACACAAGATTAGACCAGGGGTGTCACACCAATGACACAAGATTAGACCAGGGGTGTCACACCAATGACACAAGCTTAGAATACTGTTGTCACACAAATTTCACAAGTATATAAAAGAGATGTCACACCAATGACACAAGCTTAGATCAGTGGTGTAATACAAATATCACAAGTTTATATAAGGGGTTCACACAAATCATACAAGTTTAGACCATTGGTGTCACACCAATGACACAAGCTTAGACCAGGGGTGTCACACCAATGACACAACCTTAGAATACTGTTGTCACACAAATTTCACAAGTATATAAAAGAGATGTCACACCAATGACACAAGCTTAGATCAGTGGTGTAATACAAATATCACAAGTATATAAAAGTGGTTCACACAAATCATATAAGTTTAGACCAGGGGTGTCACACCAATGACACAAGCTTAGACCAGTGTTGTCACACCAATGACACAAGATTAGACCAGGGGTGTCACACCAATGACACAAGATTAGACCAGGGGTGTCACACCAATGACACAAGATTAGACCAGGGGTGTCACACCAATGACACAAGCTTAGAATACTGTTGTCACACAAATTTCACAAGTATATAAAAGAGATGTCACACCAATGACACAAGCTTAGATCAGTGGTGTAATACAAATATCACAAGTTTATATAAGGGGTTCACACAAATCATACAAGTTTAGACCAGGGGTGTCACACCAATGACACAAGCTTAGACCAGGGGTGTCACACCAATGACACAACCTTAGAATACTGTTATCACACAAATTTCACAAGTATATAAAAGAGATGTCACACAAATGACACAAGCTTAGATCAGTGGTGTAATACAAATATCACAAGTATATAAAAGGGATTCACACAAATCATACAAGCTTAGACCAGGGTTGTCACACCAATGACCAAGTTCAGATCAGGAGTTACAAAAATGACACAAGTTTAGACCAGGGTTGTCACACAAATTTTACAAGTATATAGAAGGGATGTCACACCAATGACACAAGCTTAGACCAGTAGTGTGACACAAATCTCACAAGTATATAAAAGAAGTACACAAAATTCACATAAGCTTAGATCAAGGATATCACACCAATGACACAAATTTAGACCAGGGGTGTCACACAAATTTAACAAGTATATAGAAGGGATGTCACACCAATGACACAAACTTAGACCAGGGATGTCACACAAATCTCACAAATATATAAAAGGGTTGCACACAAATCTCACAAATATATAAAAGGGGTGCACACAAATCACACACAAGCTTAGACCAGGAGTGTCACACCAATGACCAAGATTAGAACAGGGTTGCCACACCAATAACACAAACTTAGACCAGGGGTGTCACACAAATTTCAAAAGCGTGTAGAAGGGATGTCACACCAGTGACACAAGCCTAGACCAGGTGTGTCACACCAATGACGAAAATTACATCAGGGGTGCCACAACAATGACACAAGTTGAGACCAGGATTGTCACAAAAACTTCACAATATATTTGTATTTCACAAGTATACAGGGTGATTCAAAACTCTTGGGCCAAACTTTAAGGGGTGATAGAACACACCTAACAAGCACTTTTCGTCATACAATGCATGGTCGGAACTCAAGTGGTGAAGCTCTAGAGGGTGCTTTCCAGTGAACTCTTATAAGCGCTGGTTTTCGCACTCGTCATCATTTCTACCGTGGATTGCAGAACAGATGGATTGTTTCACAAATCAGGGGAAGGCGGACAAGCATTTCACGTACAGAGCTGCGGACGGGAATGCGAGGGAAGCCCAAAGACTGTACTGGGAGCGCTTTCCGACCAGACACGTACCTGATCGAAAAACCTTTCAGCGATTGCACCGGTGTCTGTGCTAAAAGGCTCCTCTGTCAGTGGCTTGCAGAATATAGGGCGTGCAAGGAGTGTGTTGGGTTGGGTTGTTTTACCTCTGAGCGACCATGGGCTAAATGGCCAGGTCACATGGACCCCGAAGGCTCAGAGAAGGTTGGGGGAGGGGACCCACTGGAACAGCTGTTGGGAGACAGATCGTAGCCTCCCGTCAAGGCCATCCTGCGTGTTCTTCAACGTGCACAGGGTATGGCTCTCCGGCACACGGGACCACGGCTTAACGTCCCATCCGACGGACGGCGGCCTTTCCAAGCACAAGGAGTGTGAGGATGTCACGTGTTACAGAGGAAATTCTACGTAGGGTTGGCGATCGTCCCAATCGACGGTGTTGCAAGTTCTACGAGACGAACGATTACACTCCTACCATGCACAGAGGGTGCAGGCCTTGACACCTGCAGATTATCGGCCTCGTGTGTATTTTGAACAGTGGTTCCTGCAGCAGACTGCAGCGCAACCAGACTTTGATGCACATGTCTTATTCACTAACGAATGCGCCTTTACACGTGAGGGCATTTTTAATACCTCCAATTCACATGTGTGTGAAACCAGTAATCCACAAGCCGTACTTCCACATTCGTACCAGCGGCGTTTCTCCATAAATGTTTGGGCTGGAATCCTCCATGACCATTTGAGTGGTCCATACCTTATGCCAGCCGACTGAAAGGGAGAACGTAAGTTGTGTTTTTACAATAAGTCTTCACCAGAACTACTGAATCCTGTTCCAGCAAACATTCAAATACGTATGTAGTCCCAACACGACGGAGCGCAACCCCATTTTAGCGTGGATGTGCGGAATGCCTTAGATGCAACATTTCCAGGACGATGAATTGGTCGGGGTGGTCCCATCGCTTGGCCGCCACGATCACCCGATCTCTCATATCTGGACTTTTTCCTATGGAGCCATATGAAAAGCCTCATCTACGATAGCCCCATCGATTCCAATGAGGACCTTGTTGCCAGGATTTGTATTGCCACTGCCGCTGTACGAGAAATGTCTGGTGTTTTCGCCCATGTACCCCGATCACTACGTCGAAGGTGTGAAGCCTGCATTTATGTTGGCGGTCGCTCTTTTGAGCAGTTTCTGTAATTTGTTCAATAAAATTCTGTACTTTCTGTTCTGAAATTTCTGCAATGGGTTTCAAACCATTCTGTCATTCTTGTGGTTCTTCATTTCCTGACACAGTAACTGCTAACCCCTAGCGCTTCGCCGCTTGAGTTCCGACCATGCATTGTATGTAGCAGTGCCTGTTTAGGTGTGTTCTATCACCTCTTAAAGTTTGGTCCATGAGTTTTGAATCACCCCGTATAGAAGGAATGCACACAAATTATGCAAGTGTAGTCCAGGGTGTCACACCAATGACCAAGCTTAGGCTAGGGGTGTGACATAATTTCACAAGTATGTAAAAGGATTGTCACACCATTGACACAAGATTAGACTAGGGGTGTCAGACCAATGACCAAGCTTAGACTAGGGGTGTCAGACAATGACACAGCTTAGGCTAGGGGTGTGACATAATTTCACAAGTATGTAAAAGGGTTGTCACACCATTGACACAAGATTAGAATAGGGTTGTCAGACCAATGACCAAGCTTAGACTAGGGGTGTCACACCAATGACACAAGCTTAGGTTAGGGGTGTGACATAATTTCACAAGTATGTAAAATGGTTGTCACACCATTGACACAAGATTATACTAGGGGTGTCAGACCAATGACCAAGCTTAGACTAGGGGTATCAGACCAATGACACAAGCTTAGGCTAGGGGTGTGACATAATTTCACAAGTATGTAAAAGGGTTGTCACACCATTGACACAAGATTAGACTAGGGGTGTCAGACCAATGACATAAACTTAAGCTAGGGGTGTGACATAATTTCACAAGTATGTAAAAGGGTTGTCACACCATTGACACAAGATTAGACTAGGGGTGTCAGACCAATGACCAATCTTAGACTAAGGGTGTCAGACCAATGACCAAGCTTAGACTAAGGGTGTCAGACCAATGACATAAGCTTAAGCTAGGGGTGTGACATAATTTCACAAGTATGTAAAAGGGTTGTCACACCATTGACACAAGATTAGACCAGTAGTGTGTCACAAATCTGACAAGTATATAAAAGAGTTGCACAGAAATCACATAAGCTTAGAACACGGGTGTCACACCAATGATATCTTCTCGCACTTCTCCCCCTCTATATAGGCCGTGGACCTGGCCATTTAGACTATTTCATGAATAAAAAAAAAGTGCAGCTCAGAGATAAAACAACCCAAAAATTTGTTATGTTCATACTTGAGAAATCGGATTCATACGAAGATACGATTTTGGAAAAAACAGACCTCTACTTTTCGTGACAATATCTTCAGTAGGCACAATAATAGAGATTTTCACTTTTCCGAATTCCCCGAACGATGGAGAAAATAATGGAGACATCAAATCATGACCGTGACCTCCGTCAACGGAAGAGCAAATGCCTGTTGAAGATGATCTTTAACTTCTCAATTCAAGTTTGACTCCACATTGTTCTGTCTGTCAGCAGAAAAAGGATAGTCTTGACATCTCTATGGAAACCTGTTTCAGTTCGTGGAGTGACTAATCTCATTTTGAAATCAGTTCCTCGTTTGACTGCCCATAAAACCAAGCTCCGAGTTAGAAATAAATTTAAGGGGAAGCAACCGACTGGGTTGTTTTACATCCTTGCGTCACTTTTTTTGCATAATGAGTTAAAAGGTCAAGTCACAAGGCCCCAAAATGCCCGGAGAAGGTTGGGAAAGAGGTTGGGTTGGGTTGTTTTACCTCTGAGCGGCACTTTTTTGCACACCATGGGCTAAATGGCCAGGTCACATGGACCCCGAAGGCTCAGAGAAGGTTGGGGGAGGGGACCCACTGGAACAGCTGTTGGGATACAGATGGTAGCCTCCCGTCAAGGCCATCCAGCGTGTTCTTTAACGTGCACAGGGTATGGCTCTCCCGCACACGGGGCAACGGTTTAACGTCCCATCCAACGGACGACGGCCTTTCCAAGCCCATCGGTGACCCTACTGAACGTGGGCAGGGCGGGGAATTTTTGCGGAGATAAGTCTCAACGCTGACCCAGCTGGGACTCGAACCTGGGAACTACAGATTACGAGCCTGGTGCGCTACCGACTGAGCCACCCCTTGGGAAAGAGGACTCAATGGATAGTTATTAAGAGATACAGAGTGGTCTCCAGCCAAGGCCATCCAAAGCGTTCTTTAATGCCACGTTACACAAGGTATGGCTCTCCACACACCACGTCGCTTTCCACATGCACAGGGTATGGTTCTCCCACACACGGAGTCATGGTTTAACGTCCCATCCGATGGACGATGGTACTTCCCAAATTATCAGTGTCCCTTATTGACCTAGGATAGGATGAGAGTTTTGCGGATATAAATATCAACGCTGGTTTAGGTGGGAATGCGAATTATGAGCCTGGCCCTATACGACTGAGCCATATACGCACATTTTTTTCTGTATGAATTGTATAGGGACCGAAGTTTTTTAATCAATGCTTCCTAAAGAAAGAAAATTGAGAGCTTCACTTTTACAAGTCTTCGTAACACTTAACATTTTAACAGTTATATATTTATAATTGATTTTATTTACATTCAAAAACTGCTTGTCACAGAGGTCTGATAGATTGCTGTTTGGTTGTTTCGCATCTGAGCGGAACTTGGGCTGAAACGCCAGGTCACAAGGACCCAAAGGTTCAAAGAACTTTGCGGAAGGGAACCCTCTGGACAGCTGTTGGGAAGCTGATGGAAGGGTCCCATTAAGACCATCCAGAATGTTCTTTAACATGCACAGGGTATGACGCTACTATACACGGGGACACATCTTAACATCCCCTGCGACAGCAGTGATCGTTCCAAACCCGTTGGTGCCCTTGCTGACCGAGGGCAGTGCAGAGAATTTTTTAATTCTCAACCCTCGCCCGAGTGGGACTTGAACCTGGGAACTGTAGATTACAAGCCTGGTGTGCTACCGACTGAACCACTCCCACCCAATTTTTCGAAGACAATAGAGTTTTTTATTTTCTGTTTCTGGCACCAACAGCGGAAATTTGAACTAATGGATTTTAATGTTTTAGGAAAATAGAAATAATTATATTTTATTTGTACCCATAAGAAAAGATCTTTTCTTCATCTCCTAAAACGAAAGGTTGTTTTACTACACTCCCTGGGAATAAGGTAGCAAAGCATTGATATCTATATAGATATGTAAATGTTATGACCATCACACTCTATCACCAAAATTTCAAATCTCTACGATAAATAGATCGTTTGCAATATTCGTTTAAACTTTTACTTTTTCGCATACATTTTCCACCGCTAGGGGCGCTACTGAATCATATCTCTTTTTTATCGTCATCTAACCAAAGAAGGTCTAAGAAGAAGCCCGGCTCCGCACAAGGGTAAGTGGCGCCGCTCTGCGGAATTTCGCCGAAGCTGAACGTGGCAAAAGGTACGATCTGCGCATGAGCAGTGCAATCGCTTTAGCACGCTGTAAATGGGGTTTGACTTACTCTTCAAATATTTAATGTGATTTAATTAATATTTCAACCTGTCTAACGATCATGGCTATTTGCCTACAGTCGTAGCTTAACGTAAAGTTATTCAATAGTGTATTTTATCCCGTTCTGGAGTTCATGCTACGATAAATGAAAAAGCCGTAGTTAGTAAGTTTATTTTGAGAAATTTTACAGAATTTTTAAAATTAATAATATATAAATTAATGCATTTAATAATCTTGAAAATACATAAGTCAATATATGTTTCAGTTTTGTGCTCCCTGGAACATATCAATGAATATAGGTTTATACACTTTGTTCTAACACTGTAATTCTTTTTTTATGGTTGATACGAGAAGTACTTGCTGCCATCTGTTGACTATTTGTGCAAGTAATATACTAGATATGCTTTTATTGAATATATGTTCAGTTGAGTAATATATTTATTTATAATAAAACTTGTTACCATGTATTGACACATAAATCTCAATTTATTATAATATACTAAATATTATAGAGTGTTCAAATATATTTATTATATATATATGGTGTCTCGTGAAAGACATATTTTGGAAACGAGCATTTTTCAAAATCAAACTGTAAGTAAAATTTGTCACGTGATGTAAGCAATTAAAAACCTTGCTCAGCAGTGAAAAATAGTGCACAAAACTCGCTCCTCTCCCTGGAAAGGTGTTTCATCACAATCCACGAATTTGCCATGTTAGAGGGCACTGCAATCGAAAGGTTTACGCCTATGGAAGCTGTCTCTCTTCTCCCTTAGACACGCCTTGATCTAATGGTAAATATTCCACCTAGTGGAAAAATCGGAAAATGCAAATAGGTATACGCTATTAGTATCTACAAAGCAAGAAATATTTTTTTCATTTTTTTCTGGGGCGGGGTGGCTCAGTCGGTAGCGCGCCAGGCTCGTAATTTGTAGTTCCCACGTTCGAGTCCCAGCTGGTTCAGCGTTGAGATTTATCTCCGCAAAATTCCCCGCCCTGCCCACGGTCAGTAGGGGACACCGATGGGCTTGGAAAGGCCGCCGTCCGTCGGATGGGACGTTAAGCCGTGGCCCCGTGTGCGGGAGAGCCATACCCTGTGCACGTTAAAGAACACGCTGGATGGCCTTGACGGGAGGCTTCCATCTGTCTCCCAACAGCTGTTCCAGTGGGTCCCCTCCCCCAACCTTCTCTGAGCCTTCGGGGTCCATGTGACCTGGCCATTTAGCCCATAATGTGCAAAATAGTGTCGCTCAGAGGTAAAACAACCCAACAACCCAACTCATTTTTCTCTTAAAAAGAAGTTGAACTTTGCCACCCTTCTGGGTCTCAGGGATAAGCCATTGTTGCCAATGGAAACTTCGTGACCTTCGCCTTCCACCAACAAAATTTCAAATTTCGTTTGTAATATTCATTTAAATATTTGCAATTTTAAAACTTCTCTACTGTTAGAGAGCGCTGTTATAGTTTTTGGCAGATTATTCAGAAAGTGCAAATTGTAATAGTTCATCAGTGACTATAGAATCTAAAATGAATATTTAATTTACATCTAAAAGCAAACAGTTATCACTTAAAATAAAAACTTGCATCCTCCCCCCCCCGCCAGACTGGGTCCTCGTCTTATTTTTGTGGACTTTCATTCCATCAAGACAATTTGAAATTTCTAACATTCGTTTTGAGTACTTGAAATGCTCTGATTTTCTTTCCTACCGGTAGCGGCCGCTATTAAACGAATTGGGATAATTGGAAAATGCTGATCTTAATATTTCATCAATAGCTATTCATCTGAGAAATAATTTTTTCTGAAAAAAATTAACGTGTACAGACGGAAAAACATATGACAAAAGGAAAACATTAATTTTTTTTTTAAAAATGAGCCAAAAAAATATAAATTATACATCTTCATCCAGAAATTATCTGTGAATCGTTCAAATACTCTTAACGTATTACAAAAATATTTCCCAATTCTTTCGAACAGTCAGCTACCACTGGTAAATTTTCAAGTAAGGACCTCTACTTCGAAACTTGAGTAACAATCTCTCTGTAACGTCACTTGAGTCCGGAAGTTGATTTTCACACAGCGGAAGTTTCATTTATTACACTAAGACAGCGTGTGAAGTACGGTTTATCACGAGTTGGTTTGTTTTACCTCTGAACTGCGTTTTATGAACATAACGTTGGGTTGGGTAGTTTTACCTCTGAGCGGCACTTTTTTGCACACCATGGGCTAAATGGCCAGGTCACATGGACCCCGAAGGCTCAGAGAAGGTTGGGGGAGGAGACCCACTGGAACAGCTGTTGGGAGACAGATGGTAGCCTCCCGCCAAGGCCATCCAGCGTGTTCTTTAACGTGCGCAGGGTATATCTCTCCCGCACACGTGGCCACGGCTTAACGTCCCATCCGACGGACGGCGGCCTTTCCAAGCCCATCGGTGTCCCCTACCTACCGTGGGCAGGGTGGGGGAATTTTGCGGAGATAAATCTCAACGCTGAACCAGCTGGGACTCGAACCTGGGAACTGCAGATTACGAGCCTGGCACGCTACCGACTGAGCCATCCCCGCCCCTTATGAACATAACGAACTAAATATTTTTGTTTCATGGCTTTTGGTTGATTTACCTCTGAACGGCACTTTTTTTGCACACAATGGGCTAAATGGCCATGTCACAAGTACCCCGAGGAAGTACTGTCACAAGTACCCCACTGGAACAACTGTTGGGGAACAAGACGATAGCCTCTTGTCAATTCTATCTGGCGTGTTCTTTAACGTGCACATGGTATGGCTCTCCCACACACAGACCCATGGCTTAACGTCCCATTCGACGGATGGCGGCCTTTCCAAGCCCATCGGTGTCCCCTACTGACCGTGGGCAGGGAGGGGAGTTTTGCGGAGATAAATTTCAATGCTGACCCAGCTGAGACTCTAACCTGGGGACTACAGATTACGAGCCTGGCGCGCTACCGACTGAGCCACCCCCGCCCCTTTAAATATCGGGTCGTAGATTCCGTGGGTAGGTAGTGATCCCTCTGAAAGTGTACGAAATAACTAGGAGCGCTGCCATCGCCTACCATGAATGGAGTATTAATAATAAATATAATAAAATAAATTCACCCTCAAGCAGCTGCTTGCCACAGAGGTCTGACAGGAGCCTGTCAGTTTATATGCCATAGTAGAAGATCTGTGACGATGGCAGGACCTCAGCAGAAAAACGACACACACATCCATGCCTTACCCGGGACTCGAACCCGGTCCCTTAGATCAATAGCCAAGCGTGCTAACCACTTTAAGTAGCAAGTAATACGTGTGGAAAGATATGAATGAAGAAAAAATTATCAATGGACATACGTTTCGCCCCAAAATATATCCCATCTTGAACAACAGAATATCTCACCTATACTCTAGATGTTCATTCACAGATGATGTGCCTTGATTAAATATATCGATATTAAACAGCTTCTAATCATTTTACCATCCGTTTTAGCAAGTTTCAACAAATTGGTAAAACAATTCGGGTTCGGTTGTTTTACCTCCGAGCGACACTTTTCGCACACCATGGGCTAAATGGCCAGGTCACAAGGACCCCGAAGGCTCAGAGAAGGTTGGGGGAGGGGACACACTGGAACAGCTGCTAGAAGACAGATGGTAGCCTCCCGTCAAGGCCATCCACCGTGTTCATTAACGTGCACAGGGTATGGTTCTGCCGCACACGGGGCCACGGCTTAACGTCCCATCCGACGGACGACGGCCTTTTCCAAGGCCATCGGTGTCCCCTACTGACCGTGGGCAGGGCGGGGAATTTTTGCGGAGATAAATCTCAACGCTGACCCAGCTGGGACTCGAACGTGGGAACTGCAGATTACGAGCCTGGCGCGCTACCGACTGAGCCACCCCCGCCCCTACAATTCGGGTAATATATATTTAAAACATTTTTGCGTTCGATGCACTTGTTTTCAAAAAGGAGGGATCTCTCCTCACCCCCCTATCCAATAAAACATTCTGCTTCTGAATAAGTTGCCGATCGGAAATATCTTTAATAAGATAATTGAATTGCTCAGTAAAATCAATTAAAAACGAAATGCGCTCCAAAATTTTGAATGCATATTTTGAGACATTTATTTTAGCAGTAAGAGGTGAAATTTACAAAATCTGGAGTAAATATACTTTGTTTGTTTTTTAACAAACAAAGTATATTTACTCCAACAAAGTATATTTACTCCAGATTTTGAACTGACCCTGGCTGTTTTTTAACAAACAAAGTATATTTACTCCAGATTTTGAACTGAACCTGGCTGTTTTTTAACAAACAAAGTATATTTACTCCAGTTTTTGTAAATTTCACCTCTTACTGCTAAAATAAAATGTCTCAAAATATGCATTCAAAATTTTGGAGCGCATTTCCTTTTTAAAAATTAACTTTTAAGATTTTCCTCTCTTAAACACTTCAATGGATTTTTCCTTTGAAAACACGTGCTTAATACGTTACACTGGTGTAAGCATTCCAAATAAGTTCATAAAACTCAATATATAAGAATGTGTATTAAAGAAATGGTGATAACTAAGGTTGGGTTGTCCCCTACTGACCGTGGGCAGGTGGGGGGAATTTTTGCGGAGATAAATCTCAACGCTGACCCAGGTGGGACTCGAACCTGGGAACTACAGATTACGAGCCTGGCGCACTACCGACTGAGCCACCCCCGCCCCTCTAGGCATTACATTAATAATATTTTAAATTAATATGTGATATATAATATACTTTATTAGAAAACCTTCAGAAAAAATTATTTGAATTAATATATCACAGTTAAAATAAATTTGTGAAAAAATATCAAATTCATGAATAAAACTTTCTGTAGAGTGTAACATACGAAGTTATAGAATTGAACTCATGAAATGATGAGCTGAAAAAAATTAGGGTTTGCCATGAGTGGGATTCAAACCCACGTCTCCAGGAAATATCCCTGTTATGCTACCACTACACCACCAATGGCTAACCCTTTCTCAGCTTACGTAACCTTATAAACCTTCGTTTTATTTATTTGATTCGCACTAGTGGCGCCATCTATCCAGGAAGTGGACAACTTTGTTGCCTCACTAGAGATGGAATTAATATTTGTCACTCATGCTCAGGTCAGTACTACTGACATATAGAAGTGATTTTATTGTCAATTCTACATATCATTTCTTGTCCTGTTCACTGGGACTAAGTTCCATGCATTCAGCTCTGATAACCCTTATATATGTAGAAATATTAGTTAAGTGAGAAATTACCACAACTAAACACTCTGAGTTCAATAAATTCAGGACCATCCCTTTGTTATGTCAATGGGAGGTTAACGTCGAAGCTCTATAATATATAACGTCCGCCAGAAGGACGGCTGCTATTACAAGCCAATCGATGTCTTCTACTGACAAGGGAGGAAGTGGGTTGGGTTGTGTTGTTTTACCTCTGAGCGGCACTTTTTTGCACACCATGGGCTAAATGGCCAGGTCACAAGGACCCCGAAGGCTCAGAGAACGTTGGGGGAGGGGACCCACTGGAACAGCTGTTGGGAGACAGATGGTAGCCTCCCGTCAAGGCCATTCAGCGTGTTCTTTAACGTGCACAGGGTATGGCTCTCCCGCACACGGGGCCACGGCTCAACGTCCCATCCGACGGACGGGGGTCTTTCCAAGCCCATCGGTGTCCCCTACTGACCGTGGGCAGGGCGGGGAATTTTGCGGAGATAAATCTCAACGTTTACCCAGCTGGGACTCGAACCTGGGAACTACAGATTACGAGCCTGGCGCGCTACCGACTGACGTAGCCTCACGTAACAGTGCCACATTCGCAGGTGAAATAGCTTTTGGAGTGTAATTGTGGATAATAACAGATCTCAGTGACCTCCAAAAAGGCATGATCATTGATGAGCGTCTTGCAGGAGCTTCAGTAACCAGAACAGCGGAAATAGTAGGTATAACATGAGGAACTGTATCGAAGATTATGACTACCTATCAAAAAGGACAGGGCGTTGCCTCCAAACGTGCAAATTGTGGATGCCATAAAAAGTTGTCAGATAGGGATAGGGGAAGTCGGCACAGATTGTACAATGGAATCACAAAACCACGACACTGCGAAGAGCAGCAGAGTTGAACACCAGTCGGTATGATTCCGTTTCCGTCAAAACAATTCGTGTGGAACTTCATGGTAACGGTATTTATGGCCGTGCTGCAATCTACAAACCCCTGATTACCAACGTCAATGCAACAAAACGTGTAAGTGGTGCAAAACACATAAAAACTGGTATGCTAAAGACTGGCAACGTGTCATCTGGTCTGATGAATCGTGCTACACATTGTTTCCTACCAATGGTAGAGTATTCGTCTGGCGAAAACTTGCAGAAAAGTACATTTTGGGTTGGGTTGTTTTACCTCTGAGGGCATTTTATTGCACACCATAAGCTAAATGTCCAGGTCACATGAACCCCGATAGCTCCAGAGAAGGTTGGGGTAGGAGACCCACTGGAACAGCTGTTGAGAGACAGATGGTAGCGACTCGTCAAGGCCATTCAGCGTATTCTTTAATGTGCACAGGGTATGGCTTTCCCACACAGGGTGCCACGGCTTAACGTCCCATCCGACCGACGGCGGCCTTTCCAAGCCCATCGGTGTCCCTTACTGACCGTGGGCAGGGCAGAGAATTTTGCGGAGATAAATCTCAACGCTGACCCAGCTGGGACTCGAACCTGGGAACTACATACTACGAGCCTGGTGCACTACTGACTGAGCCACCCCCGCCACACAGAAGAGTACCACCCCGACTGTTTGATTCCGACTGTGAAGCACATAGGTGGGTCCCTGATGCTGTGAGGTGTCATATCATAGCATTTCTTACGGCCATTAGTTATTCTTCAGGGTGGTTTCACATCCGCAACTTACGAATCCATTCTCGAGGACCATCTGCACCCAATGTTGCGGAATTGTTGCCCGTTGTTCTCTAATGACCAACCCTTTTTCAAGCGGATAATTCACCCATGCATTTTGCGAAACATGTCAAGTTGTGATTTGCAAAGCATGAAGATGAGGTACAGCAGCTAACATGGCGACCTCAGTCTCTAGACCTCAATATTATTGAAGATTTGGGGGCGGGGGTGGCTCAGTCGGTAGCGCGCCAGGCTCGTAACCTGTAGTTCCCAGGTTGGAGTCCCAGCTGGGTCAGCGTTGAGATTTATCTCCGCAAAATTCCCCGCCCTGCCCACGGTCAGTAGGGGACACCGATGGGCTTGGAAAGGCCGCCGTCCTTCGGATGGGACGTTAAGCCTTGGCCCCGTGTGAGGGAGAGCCATACTCTGTGCACGTTAAAGAACACGCTGGATGGCCTTGACGGGAGGCTACCATCTGTCTCCCAACAGCTGTTCCAGTGGGTCCCCTCCACCAACCTTTTCTGAGCCTTCGGGGTCCGTGTGACCTGGCCATTTAAGCCCCTGCTGTGCAAAAAAGTGCCGCTCAGAGGTAAAACAACCCAAAATTGAAGATTATTGGCAATATCTGCAACGCAAGGTCAGATCACACTTTCCATCTCCAGCATCACTGGCACAATTGGACCATATTTAACGGGAATAATTGTCCCACATTCCATTACCGTATGTGCATGGCTTGTATAATTCTATTCCACCTTGAATTGCATTTGTTCTCAACGCAATAAACCTATATATATATGAAATATATAATAATTATATATATATATATGTTATATCCTATATATTCTATCACATGACATGGAACTATAATTTCCCTCAACTGTTCATGATCAGACTTTAGTTTTTGTGCAAAAAACGTATTAAATAATAAACGATAAAATAAAATTATCCATTCTTATTACTACTGTTATTAAGATTGCTGGTTTTTGATATATTACTAAAACTATCTGCATAAAATTTAGATAAAGAAATAAAAAGAAGTAATTTTTTAGTTTAATCAAATGTCCATTTATAGAGATCCACAATCAAGAGATGTTTCTGCGCAAGTAGAAATTGAAATAGAAACGAAAATTAGAGGTTCATTTATGAATTCATAAATACTTTTGAAAGAAAGAGGTCTAGGAGTACTATTGATTTGTCCAATATATAAGAAGATGCTGGTGTTTCACAACACTAAAATGCTAAACATTTGTAATTAGTATTTTTTTTCTCAGAGTCTTCATCATACTAATATATTTTTTGTGTCATAAAATTGATAAGTTACCCCTCAAGCAGTTGCTTGCTATAGAGGCCTGACAAGAGCCTGTCTCTGCAATATTCCATAGATATCTGTGAGAAAGGCGAAACCTCAGCAGAAAGACGGTACCAGAAGGAGAAACATCCATGCTTTATCTGGGCCTGGAATATCGGTGCTTTGATCTGGGGCTCTAATCTGGGTCCTTAGTAATGGGCTCCAAATTGAGTCCTTTGATTCGGGACCGTAGACTGATTCCTTTGATACTTGACTCGAACCTTGGTCCTTTGAATGAGATCTGAACCTCGTTCCTTTAATGCTTGTCTCTAACCTAGGTTCTTTCATGGTGTGCTCTAATCTGATCTGCAAATAATTATGCTAACCACTCGCCACTATTTATAATTAACCATAGGTAACGCAACAGTCACTTTCCAAGCTGACTGGAACAAGCAAAATGTACAACCTTACAAAAGAAATGACAAACATAAACAGGGGAGGGGGGGGGGGTTCAACCATAAGTAACGTATTGATGTATATATCACTTATTATTTGTTCAACCATAAGTAACGTATTATTACGTGAGATGAAATTGGAAGAGGGGTGAGAGTCAGGATAAGATAATTGGATCAGTTATAATGGATATCAGTCGATGAGCAGTACAATCATGTTTGTAAATAAATCTGCAATCTATCGAGAATAACCTTACCAATTCTTGTAAACCAACTAAATGTAACTATACAACAAATGATGAATTCTTCCTACAGAACACTTGAAATCAGCTCTGTATGTTCGACTAATATAAAATCTCCTTAGTCATATTTTAGGTGTCCTAAACATCCTTATTTTTCTTGTCAGTCCACTAGTAGAATCAACACTAATAACTTATTTAAACGTTTAAGGAAACGTAGTTAGTCGTTTCTTTTTACACTCCATCTCCTATTCATACAATTCTTTCTCCCTTCTTTCAATTAGGTTCTTCGTTCGAAGTCGTTGGTGACGTAATTATCACGCTGTAGTTCACGCGAGCATCAAAACGACACATCACATCACGGTTCATTTTAGCACATTTATCTGTCGTAACACTGCTCTCTCCTGAGGTCTTGTTCATCCCGAACAATTCTGGATTCCGAAGCTTCTTCAGGTCTTCGATGAAACGGGGCTAAACGATCCACGTGAACCACTTATCATTTTGTAGATGGACATCGAAAAATGCGATACACCAAATCGTTAATCCTGTTAACTACCCTATATGGACCTTCCTACGTTTCTGAAGTTTTGGAGAAAGTTTTTTTCTTTCTGTGTGGAGTATTCAGCCAGACAAGATCTCCTTATTTGAAAACAGTTCTCTTTGTTTTACCGCTGTATCTCGTTTTGGTTTTCTCGCTTGCCAAATAGATGCTATGTCTGATGGATTGGTGAATTTCTTCTAGTCATTGTTGTAATTCTTGTACGTATTGTGCGGTGGATATAGGCTTTGCTTCAGGTCGACCATATAATAGGTCACATGGAAGACGTAACTCCCTTCCAAAGAGCATCATAGAAGGTGTCTGTCCAGTTGACTTGTGCATGCCGTTCTGTATGCCAACCAAAGGAATGGTATATGTCGATCCCAGTCATGTTGATGGTCGTCGACGTTGTCGTGCAGTTGTCCTATTAAATCTCTCAACCATATCATCCGACTGAGGGTGAAGGGGAGTTGTTCTTTTGTCTGAATGCCTAAGAGCTAACAGATGTGTTTAAACATACTAGATTCAAAATTCCATCCTCAGTTTGAGTGGAGTTACAAAGGTACTCCATACCTACTAATCAAGTTATTTAATATCATCTCAGCAACTGTTGTTGCCTCCTGATATTGACTGGAATAAACTTCAGGCCACTTCGAGAAATAATCCATTACCACTAATAAATAGTCATTTCCATCATTCACTCTTATTGGGGCGGGGGTGGCTCAGTCGGTAGCGCTCCAGGCTCGTAATCTGTAATTCCGAGGTTCGAGTCCCAGCTGGGTCAGCGTTGAGATTTATCTCCGCAAAATTCCCCGCCCTGCCCACGGTCAGTAGGGGACACCAATGGACTTGGAAAGGCCGACGTCCGTCGGATGGGAAGTTAAGCCGTTGCCTCGTGTTCGGGAGAGCCATACTCTGTGCACGTTAAAGAACACGCTGGAAGGCCTTGACGGAAGGCTACCATCTATCTCCCAACAGCTGTTCCAGTGGGTCCCCTCCCCCAACCTTCTCTGAGCCTTCGGAGTCCATGTGACCTGGCCATTTAGCCCATGGTGTGCAAAAAAGTGCTGCTCAGAGGTAAAACAACCCAACCCATTCACTCTAAGGGAACGGACCCATTAAATTAATGGCTATTCTCTCAAAACGGGCATCAAATTTATACGTCTGCAGCTCATCCCGACTCCTAGTCTTAGGGACTTTCTTTGCTGCACATGCCTCACATTGCCTACACCATCTTTCAACGTCAACACTACTTTTTCAGCCAATGAAATCGTTCCCTGACTTTCGCTAATGTTTTATTATCACCAAAGTCCTCTTGTGGCACTATTATGCACATCTTTCATCCCTAGTTCCACTCGGAAGCGAGGAAGGATTATCTGCGAACGGATCAATCGTCCAGTGGGATTCAAACATCTTCTGTACAATACACCGTCTTTCACTTCTAAGGAGTCCCGCTGTGCCCATTAACTTTTCGTATTTGGGCTAAACCTCGATATTTGCTCCCAATTAGGACTTACATCAGATTTTTCAATCAAATCCATTATTGGCTTTATACCTTCATCGTCTAGTTGGACCTTTCTCTTTTTCATTGTGCTCCAGATGTTAGGGGTATCACTTTCTGCTTGTGTCGATGTTATTTGTCTTATGGACATTACATTTTTAGTACCATATTTCAAATCTGCATTATAACAATGCTTACAGTTGTCAACACATGGACGTCTGGAAAGGGCATATGCATTCCTATACGTTTTGCCTCTTCGATGAGGGGCGGGGGTGGCTCAGTCGGTAGCGCGCCAGGCTCGTAATCTGTAATTCAAAGGTTCGAGTCCCAGCTGGGTCAGCGTTGAGATTTATCTCCACAAAATTCCCCGCCCTGCCCACGGTCAGTAGGGGACACCGATGGGCTTGGAAAGGCCGCCGTCCGTCGGATGGGACTTTAAGCCGTGGCCCGTGTACGGGAGAGCCATACCCTTTGCACGTTAGAGAACACGCTCGATTGCTTTGACGGGAGGCTACCATCTGTCTCCCAACAGATGTTCCAGTGGGTCCCCTCCCCCAACCTTCTCTGAGCCTTCGGGGTCCATGTGACCTGGCCATTTAGCCCATGGTGTGCAAAAAAGTGCCGCTCAGAGGTTAAACAACCCAACCCAACCCACTTCGATGCTCGATGGAGAAATTGTACTCTTGTAATTACTGTATCCACCTAGCGATTTGTCCTTCAGGGTTTTTAAAATTTAGTAGCCACCTGAGTGCAACGTGATCAGTGCGTATAAAAAATTTCTGGACACAGAAATAACGATCAAAATGTTATATTGCTTTAAAATAAAAATAAATAAATACCCCTTCAAGCAGCTGCTTGCCACAGAGGTCTGACAGGAGCTTGGGTTGGGTTGTTTTACCTCTGAGCGGCACTTTTTTGCAAACCATGGGCTAAACGGCCAGGTCACATGGACCCCGAAGGCTCAGAGAAGGTTGGGGGAGGAGACCCACTGGAACAGCTGTTGGGAGACAGATGGTAGCCTCCCGTCAAGGCCATCCAGCATGTTCTTTAACGTGCACAGGGTATGGCTCTCCCGCACACGGAGCCACGGCTTAACGTCCCATCCGACGGACGGCGGATTTCCAAGCCCATCCGTGTCCCCTACTAACCGTTGGCAGGGCGGGGAATTTTGCGGAGATAAATCTCAACGCTGACCCAGCTGGGACTCGAACCTGGGAACTACAGATTACGAGCCTGGCGTGCTACCGACTGAGCCACTCCCGCCCCTGACTGATAGGAGCCTGTCAGTTTATATGCCATAGAAGAATGTCTGTGAGGATGGCAGGAACTCAGCAGTAAAACAACACAAACGTCCATGCCTTATCCGGGGCTCGAACCCAGGTCCCTTAGAGCAGTAGGTAGAGCGTGCTAACCACTCGGCCACGGGACGGCTTATATTGCTTTTACTATTGCTAAAAGTTTTTTTCGTGTGGCACAATAATTCCGTTCAGGTTTGGATAAAGTTTTGCTAAAATATGCAATAACTCTTTATTATCCGTCTTGTTGTTGTGAAAGTAGAGAATCAACTCCTCTGTTGCTTGTGTCAGTATCTGTTAAGAACTGTTTTTCAGTTGTTTCCATTATGGTAACACTGTTGCCGTGAAAAGAGCTGTCCTCAACCGTTGGAAGGCCACTTCAAATTCGGTGGTCCATATGAATCGCCAGCTCTCATCTGTCAGACGATGTAATGGCCTTGAGGTGTGGGAGAAACCCTTGACAAATCTTCTACAACATGTACAAAATCCAATAAAGTATGAAGTTGATGAACATTTTGTGGTGGAGGCCGGTCTCTTAGAGCTTCTACCTTACTAGGATCAGTCTCAATCCCTGATGTAGTGATCACATGACCAAGATAATGAATTTCTTGCTGGAACAGCGTACACTTAGACGGTCCAATTTTAGCTTGGCTGCCCTAAGTATTTCAAACACTTGACGAAGATTTCTCAAATGTTTCTTAAAAGTCTTTCCAAGAACGATGATGTCGTCTAAGCAAACCAGGTAGATCTCCCAAGACGAACCTTTGAGCACAAACGTTGCAGGTGCGTTGCAAAGTTTAATGGCATCACTTTAAACTTCCAAAATCCATTTCCTGTAGTGAAATCTGTTTTCTCACAGTCTTTAGAATATATTCCAACTGGCCAATAGCCGCTCTTCAAGTCTAATGTCGAGAACCATTCTGACCCAGATAGAGTGTCAAGTGTATCATCAATCCTGCGTAAAGGAAAGCAGTCTTTCTTTGTTATATCATTCAATCTGTGGTAATCAACAAAAAATCGGGTAGATCCATCCATTGTCTTGACAAGAACCACTGGTGAAGTGCAGAGTTTCTGTGATAATAAAAAATACCCCCTCAAGCAGCTGCTTGCCACAGAGGTCTGACAGGAGCCTGTCAGTTTATATGCCACAGTAGATCTGAGAGGATGGCAAGACCTCAGCAGAAAAACGACACAAACAGCCATGCCTTACTCGGGTCTCGAACCCAGGTCCTGTAGATCAGTAGCCAAGCGCGCTAACCACTCGGCCACGGGGTGCTCCTGTAATATTTTGAGCTTCCGTATCTCTTATGAGTTGTTCTGTCGCTTCCCGTTTTGCCAATGGAAGCCTTCTTGCTGGTAGAATCACCAGTGTTGACCTTGTGTTCTGTCAGGTTAGTACGGCCATAATCATTTGATGTGAGAGAAAAAATATCGGAAAACTCTATCAATAGGTTCTCGGCTTCACGGACTATAACTTCACTTTGTGCAGGGATTTCTGTGTCTTCTGTCACTACTGCTCTCTTATAGATGAATAGTCTGTCACTGAGTCTAATGTTGAATCTCTGCCCTACCAGCGCACACAGTTCCACCAGCCACTGCCGCTCTGCCAACTCCTAGTACACCCGTTCAATGACCGCCCATACTCGTATTCATTGCGTCACCGTGAACCGAATGGTAAATCCACTGCTCCCCCCACTGCAGACAGGACGACCTGGCTATTTGGCGCATTGTGTGCAAAAAAGGGACGCTCAGAGGTAAAAACAACCCAACCCAACCCTCCCCCAACCTTCTCTGAGCCTTCGGGGTCCTTGTGACCTGGCAATTCAGCCCATTGTGTGCAAAAAGTGCCGCTCAGAGGTAAAACAACCCAACCCCCCCCAATCTTCACTGAGCCTTCGTGGTCCTCGAGACTTGGCCATTTAGCCCATTGTTTGCAAAAAAGTGCCGCTCAGAGGTAGAACAACCCAAACAAAAACCCTCCCCCAACCTTGTCTGAGCCTTCGTGGTCCTTGTGAGCTGGCTATTTAGCCCATTGTGTGCAAAAAAAGCGCCGCTCAGAGGTAAAATCAACCCAACCCAAGCCCTCCCCCAACCTTCTCTGAGCCTTCGTGGTCCTTGTGACCTGACTATTTAGCACATTGTGTGCAAAAAAGTGACGCTCAGAGATAAAAACAACCCAACCCAAACCCTCCCCCAACCTTCTCTGAGACTTCGTGGTCCTTGTGACCTGGCTATTTAGGCCATTGTGTGCAAAAAAGTGCCGCTCAGAGGTAAAACAACCCAACCCAAACCCTCCCCCAACCTTCTCTGAGCCTTCGTGGTCCTTGTGACCTGGCTATTTAGCCCATTGTGTGCAAAAAAAGCGCCGCTCAGAGGTAAAAACAACCCAACCTAAACCCTCCCCCAACCTTCTCTGAGCCTTCGGAGTCCTTGTGACCTGGCTATTTACCCCATTGTGTGCAACAAAGTGCCGCTCAGAGGTAAAAACTTCCCAACCCAAACCCTCCCCCAACCTTCCCTGAGACTTCGTGGTCATTGTGACCTGGCTATTTAGCCCATTGTGGGCAAAAAGGTGCCGCTCAGAGGTTAAAACAACCCAACCCAAACCCTCCCCCAACCTTCTCTGAGACTTCGGGGTTCTTGTGACCTTGCTATTTAGCCCATTGTGTGCAGAAAAGCGCCGTTCAGAGGTAAAAACAACCCAACTCAAACCCTCCCCCAATCTTCTCTGAGCCTTCGTGGTCCTTGTGACCTGGCTATTTAGCCCATTGTGTGCAAAAAAGTGCCGCTCAGAGGTAAAATCAACCCAACCCAAACCCTCCCGAAACCTTCTCTGAGCCTTCCGGGTCCCTGTGACCTGGCTATTTAGCCCATTGTGTGCAAAAACGTGCCGGTCAGAGATAAAACAACCCAACCCAAACCCTCTCCCAACCTTTTCTGAGCCTTCGTGGTCTTTGTGACCTGGCTATTTAGCCCATTGTGTGCAAAAAAGTGCCGCTGAGACGCACTCAGAAAACAACCAAACCCAACAATCCTTCACATCAGCATGCCAATAGCAGAAACTAAGGTACAGTGGCTCAAAAACATATCCGAACACCATGGTTGATTACAGAATTCAGCACACGAAGGTTGCCAGAACCCTAATTTCTAAAAAAACTTTGTCCGATATTTTTTCTGAATTCTGTAATCAACCATAGTGTTCGGATATTTTTTGAGCGAATATATTTAAAGTTGAATTTTAAATTATTTAAATATCCATATTTAGAAAAATAAAACTATTTTCTGTATGAATCAATTTCTTTTGAACAATATAACATTACAAAAAATGGTATGATAGGTAAATGTTGATGTTAAATTATTTCCTTTACTTCTGGAGTACCATCAAATATTTTAAAAACAAATACTGGTTTCCATAAATTAAGAAACAACCGTCTGTTATGTAAATGGCAAGATAACGTCGAAGTAAGGTAACTTCTGAAAGTAGTGAAATATAATCAATATCTCTGGATTTTCAACAATATTCGTTCAGTATTTAATGAGTTATTTGAATATTAAAAAACAACAATGCCAGTTACAAAAATTCACTTCAAAAGCCAGTTTTTGTGATCACTTATTATACAACAGGGGAGCCCACAACGGCAATCCCAAAGGAAAAATTAATAATTTCTTAATAAAATTGTATTTTTATTTTAGAACTTTCATACCGTTCCCCATTCCCAACCTGACAAGACAACGAAATAGCTCAGAATGAGTGCGAATGCAACACAATATAGCTGTAGCGCAATCAACATTCTGCTCAATAACCCCGCCAGGTGCGGAGGCGGCTCAGTCGGTAGCGCGCCAGGCTCGTAATCTGTAGTTCCCAGGTTCGAGTCCCAGCTGGGTCAGCGTTGAGATTATCTCCGCAAAATTCCCCGCCCTGCCCAATGTCAGTAGGAGACACCGATGGCTTGGAAAGGCCGCCGTCCGTCGATAGGAGGTTAAGCCGTGGGCCCCTGTGCGGGAGAGAATATCCTGTGCACGTTAAAGAACACGCTGGATGGCCTTGACGGGGGGGGGGGCTACCATCTGTCTCCCAACAGCTGTTCCAGTGGGTCCCCTCCCCCAACCTTCTCTGAGCCTTCGGGGTCCATGTGACCTGGTCATTTAGCCCATGGTGTGCAAAAAAGTGCCGCTCAGAGGTAAAACAACCCAACCCAATAATCCCGCCCTGCCCACGATCAGTAAGGGACACCGATCGGCTTGGAAAGGCCTCCGTCCGTGGGATGTCAAGGCCACCGTAATACACCAGGCCTGGACAGCCTTCAGCAAAAGGAAGGACGAAAGCAGAGAAATTAATTTTACATAAACATTTAAGTGATTTAATTTACTTAAAATTTATATTAAATCTATTTATTTTAAAACTAAATAAAATAGAATAATTTATTTTTACGATTTTATTAAAATAAAGAAGAATATTTTAAAATTAACTATGTAATTTTTAAAGTGGTAACTACTGGTTGAATTTTTAGTAAAAGTTAGTATAATTAGAACTGCTCTATTTTCTTTTCAAAATTAGGTGTTTTGTGCTTGCACTGTCGACGTCAATTTGTATAGAAGTGGCCTTGCTCGTGTGCAGGAGAGCTATACCATGTGCACGTTAAGGAACACGCTGGATGGCCTTGATGGGGAAGCTACAATCTGTCTTGGTGTGGGGAATCATTAGTCGGACATCTCTGTCAGAACTGGTCATCATAATGGGATCGTCTAACTGGCCAACGATATGTTACATTTTGCAGCCAGTGGCTTTCCTATTTGTTCAGCAGCACGGAACCTTTTACCAGCAAGATAACGCCCGTCCCCACCACAGCCCGCATTAGTCTGCACGAGCAAAACGTTCAGGTACTACCATGGCAGCATGCTCGCCGGACCTTTCACCTATTGAACACGTCTGGGACATGATGAGCCGACAGATCCAACAACACCCAAGTCGCTGAAATGGGAACAGCGACTTCTCGCTATTTGGAGTACTATTCCTCAGGAGTATATTATAGAGGTGGGCGATAGCTTTCCCCACCGTGTTCATGAATGCATTGCTGTGCCGGGCGGGTTCAACATCATACTACATATGTCATATTTCATCATCATTGACCATATTTTTTTTTTCTTTTTTTTTGATAATGTAATCAATCGCATATCTCAGTGTACGTTAACACCTGACTGCATTTCAATAAAATGACATCAATCCTTCCAGGTGTTGCAATTTTTTTTTCGTGTAGTGTATTTATAGTGTGATCCATCAATATTATTTTATCTTATGTCTTACAAGCATTGCACAATTTACGAATAATGCCCTCATTGATACAGATGCAAAAATCCCTCCTCATTTTGGTTGCTTTTCATACTTATTTCCATCTCCGCAAACGCAGAAATGCTCTTGAATACAGTTGTGCAAAGATTAATAGACAAAGATTGAACGAAAATAATTATACTTTAATTTGTTTATCTAAACTTTTTACTGGTAGCCTCAATTAAATATGAAAACATAACAAAATTGGTAATAAAAAACAATAAAATAGTAAAAAAATCTTGGAAGAAAAAAATAATAAATAAATAAATAAATAATAATATAGCAAATAAAATGTTGGCAATAAAAATATCAATTTTGTTAAGACAAAGGCCATACCAATTTAAAAACACGTGTTGTTGTTCCATCCTCAGATGTTAAGCAGCTTTTTGTTTGGGTTGTGTTGTTTTACCTCTGAGCGGCACTTTTTTGCACACAATGGGCTAAATGGACAGGTCACATGGACCCCGAAGGCTCAGAGAAGGTTGGGGGAGGGGACCCACTGGAACAGCTGTTGGGAGACAGATGGTAGCCTCCCGTCAAGGCCATCCAGCGTGTTCTTTAACGTGCACAGGGTATGGCTCTCCCACACACGGAGTCACGGCTTAACGTCCCATCCGACGGACGGCGGTCTTTCCATGCCCATCACTGTCCCCTACTGACCGTGGACAGGGCGGGGAATTTTGCAAAGAAAATAAGCAGCTTTGGGCGATATCAGTACTTGGGAGGGTGACCATAGGGAACACCGCGTGCAGTTGGCAAATTTTTCGCCTGTAAATGGTAGCTAGACATAAACTGGATGGAGAGCTGTGTACCAGTCCCAAGTGATGATGCACAGAACTGGCCACTCTAGCACCTAATGTCTGATCCAGCCTTCACGGGGTGCAGACCATTAGTTCCTTTCAAAAGAGATACTCTCTTGTGGAAGAAAATGGAAGAGGAGGGCTGTCAGATCAGTGTGGCCTATTAATCTGATCATCTAAGGCCATATTTTTCTGGGGCGGGGGTGGCTCAGTCGGTAGCGCGCCAGGATCGTAATCTGTAGTTCCCAGGTTCGAGTCCCAGCTGGGTCAGCGTTGAGATTTATCTCCGCAAAATTCCCCGCCCTGCCCACGGTCAGTAGGGGACACCGATGGGCTTGGAAAGGCCGCCGTCCGTCGAATGGGACGTTAAGCCGTGGCCCCGCGTGCGGGAGAGCCATACCCTGTGCACGTTAAAGAACACGCTGGATGGCCTTGACGGGAGACTACCATCTGTCTCCCAACAGCTGTTCCAGTGGGTCCCCTCCCCCAATCTTCTCTGAATCTTCGGGGTCCATGTGACCTGGCCATTTAGCCCATGGTGTGCAAAAAAGTGCCGCTCAGAGGTAAAACAACCCAACCCATATTTTTCATTCTTCAAGGGCTCGGAGATTGCTGAGAGAGGGGACACACTGGCAGCTGTTGGAGGTAGATGGTAGCCTCCCCTGAAACCCATCCATCATGTTCTTTATCGTGAAGAGAGTGTGGCACTCCCACACACGGGACCACGCCGCTTACCTCCCATCCGATGAATGGAAGCCTTTTCAAGCCCATTGGCTTCCCTGTCTGAGGGCAGGGAGGGGATGTTTTGGGGATATAAATCTTAACTCTGGCGCAGGCAGAACTCGAACCTGGGAACTGTAGATTACAAGCCTGGCTATCACTGCAGATATAACTAATTTGTTGCTGAGTATATAGTCATAAAAATTACAACAGATATATAATATAAAAATAACGGCAGTTTATTCGCGTAAGGAATAATATAATAATGCTGAATTATGTTCCTGTTTTTTTGACCAATTTGATACATCGTTTTTGTTTTTAAGTATATTGTCCAAGCCCTGTAGTAGCTCTGGTAACCCATCTACATAGCTCTGGTTTAGGACAGCTCCATTACTACTCCTAGTTCCACGACTGCACCTCCATCCGACAGACAGCATGCTTTTCAATACTGCTATGTGTCTTATGGCCTTGCCATAAGACACATAGCAGGCTTGAAAAGACCTGGCCTTGCCATAAGGTATAGTAGGGTATTTTAAGTATGACAATCCTGTAAAGTTTTCCATAAAGCCATTATTATTAAAATCGTTATTACCTGACTGCATTACGAAGCAACGGATGGTTTAAATTTCATTCGGACAAAGCCATACTCATAGATATTTAAACAAAATATTCCACTTTTGATAGGTCAAGAAACGCTCTAGAACTTTTCATTTCAACAATATCGAAGGTTGTTGGGTTGTTTTACCTCTGAGTGGCACTTTTTTTTCATACCATGGTCTAAATGGCCAGGTCACATGGACCCCGAAGGCTCAGAGAAGGTTGGGGGAGGGGACCCACTGGAACAGCTGGTAGCCTCCCGTCAAGGCCATCGACCGTGTTCTTTAACGTGCACAGGGTATGGCTCTCCCGCACACGGGGCCACGGCTTAACCTCCCATCCGACGGACGGCGGCCTTTCCAAGCCCATCGGTGTCCCCTACTGACCGTGGGCAGGGCGGGGAATTTTGCGGCAATAAATCTCAACGCTGACCCAGCTGGGACTCGAACCTGGAAACTACAGATTACGAGCCTGGGGCGCTACCGACTGAGCCACCTCCGCCCCGCACAGAGTATGGTTCTCCCACACGGAGTCATGGTTTAACGTCCCATCCGATGGACGATGGTATTTCCAAAATTATCAATGTCCCTTATTGACCTAGGATAGGATGGGAGTTTTGCGGATATAAATATCAACGCTGGTTTAGGTGGGAATGCAAATTACGAGCCTGGCCCTATACGATGAGCCATATCCGCACATTTTTTTCTGTATGAATTGTATAGGGACCGAAGTTTTTTAAACAATGCTTCTTAAAGAAAGAAAATTGAGAGTCTTCGTAACACTTAACATTTTAACAGTTATATATTTATAATTGATTTTATTTACATTCAAAACTGCTTGTCACAGAGGTCTGATAGATTGCTGTTTGGTTGTTTCGCTTCTGAGCGGAACTTGGGCTGAAACGCCAGGTCACAAGGACCCAAAGGTTCAAAGAACTTTGTGGAAGGGAACCCTCTGGACAGCTGTTGGGAGACTGATCGAAGGGTCCCATTAAGACCATCCAGCATGTTCTTTAACATGCACGGGGTATGGGTTGGGTTTTGTTGTTTTACCTCTTAGCGGCACTTTTTGCACACCATGGGCTAAATGGCCAGGTCACATGGATCCCGAAGGCTTAGAGAAGGTTGTGGGAGGGGACCCACTGGAACATCTGTTGGGAGACAGATGGTAGCCTCACGTCAAGGCCATCCAGCGTGTTCTTTAACGTGCACAGGGTATGGCTCTCCCGCACACGGGGCCACGGCTTAACGTCCCATCCGACGGACGGCGGCCTTTCCAAGCCCATCGGTGTCCCCTACTGACCGTGGGCAGGGCGGGGAGTTTTGCGGAGATAAATCTCAACGCTGACCCAGCGGGGACTCGAACCTGGGAACTGAAGATTACGAGCCTGGCACGCTACCGACTGAACCCCCCCCCGCCCCCTGCACAGGGTTTGACGCTACTATACACGGGGACACATCTTAACATCCCCTGCGACAGCAGTGATCGTTCCAAACCCGTTGGTGCCCTTGGTGACCGAGGGCAGTGCAGAGAATTTTTTAATTCTCAACCCTCGCCCGAGTGGGACTTGAACCTGGGAACTGTAGATTACAAGCCTGGTGTGCTACCGACTGAACCACTCCCACCCAATTTTTCGAAGAGAATGGAGTTTTTTATTTTCTGTTTCTGGCATCAACAGCTGAAACTTGAACTAATAGATTTTAATGTTTTGAGAAAATAGAAATAATAATATTTTATTTGTACCTGTAAGAAAAGATCTTTTCTTCATCTCTTAAAACATCAAAGGTTGTTTTACTACACTCCCTGGGAATAAGGTAGCAAAGCATTGATATCTATATAGATATGTAAATGTTATGACCATCACACTCTATCACCAAAATTTCAAATTTCTACGATAAATAGATCGTTTGCAATATTCGTTTAGACTTTTACTTTTAGCCCACATTTGCCCACCGCTAGGGGGCGCTACTGAAGCATTTCTCTTTATCGTCATCTAATCAAAGGAATCTAATCTAAGGAGGAACGTCATCTAATCTAAGGAGAAACCCAGCTCCGCACAAGTGGCGCCGCTCTGCGGGATTTTGCCGAAGCCGAATGTCGCAAATTGATGAGCAGCCACAAAAACAACTGTAAGGTACGATCTGCGCATAAGCAATGCAATTGCTTTAGCACGCTCTAACTGGGGTTTGTCTTACTCTTCAAATATTTAATGTGATTTAATTAATATTTCAACCTGTCTAACGATCATGGTTATTTGCCTATAGCCGTAGCTTAGCCTAACGTTATTCAATGAGTATTTTATCCCGTCAGGAGTTTATGCTACGATAAACGAAAAAGCCGTAGTTAGTAAGTTTATTTTGAGTAATTTTACAGAATTTTTAGAATTAATAATATCTAAATTAATACATTTAATAATCTTGAAAATACATAAGTCAATATATTTTGCAGTTTTGTGCTCCCTGAAACATATCAATTAATATAGATTTATACATTTTGTTCTAACACTGTAATTCTTTTTTTATGGTTGATACGAGAAGTACTTGCTGCCATCTGTTGACTATTTGTGCAAGTAATATACTAGATATGCTTTTATTGAATATATGTTCAGTTGAATAATATATTTATTTATATAAAACTTGTTACCGTGTAATCACATAAATGAGTGAGTGTACTACGTGAAGGAGCGTCATTTCTTTTCTTCACCCTAGGTGTGGGTATATTTCGGAGCTTTTCAGGTCTGTGTTTATTTTTATTTTTCCCGTCAGTGTCTACAGACTTTTTGACAGACTTTGGTGTGGAAGGTCTGCACTATGCGCAGCAGTTTCTGCGTGTACTTAAATTTTGTATTTTCAAAATGGATGATCCCTCTGGAGGGTCAAAACGTTTACGTAGTGACAACTCTGCAATGCAGCAACAGTTTCAGTCTCTATATTCGAAAACGTTTATGAATAAATCTGATCTGTTATCTTATGCTAAATCAAATGGATGCACATCTTTCTCCATTAGGATAAAAGGTATTTCGAAGCCGATATCCACGGCTAAACCTAATTTCTTGAAGCAGCAGCTGACAGCTCAACTTTCAGACCCAGAAGATATTTTAATCGTCAAACGCACTAAGACGAACGACTTGATAATCACAACAACTTCCGTCGAATGCACCCTTGAGTTACTAAATATCACACAGATATTAAATACTCCAGTTGAGCATGAAATCTTGATAGAATCATTAACAACTAAATTTTTACTTCGCAACATTGATACTGAAATCTCTATCGATGACTTATTTACGGAACTATCAATTCACGGTCATCATATTTATTCGATTCGTCGTTTTTTCAAACGTGATGGCAACACAATGTCTCCCTTACCAAGTGTGTTAATAACAATTGTTGATCTACAAATGCCCCACGAAATAATTCTATGGTGGGAAATACATCATCCCACCCTTTTCGTAGATAGACCACGACAGTGCGATAACTGTTGCAGATTTGGACACGGAAAGAAAACATGTCGAAGCAAACCTCGATGTTCCCGATGTGGTGAGGAACATCATGCTGCCTCTTGCACATCTACTGAACTACATTGTTGTTTATGTGGCGATTCGCATGAAGCCACCTCCTTTCAGTGTCCGAAGCGCCAACTTGAAACCACTATTCTCAACTATAAATGTACCAGACGTACTACATATGTTGCAGCTCGAGCGGCCATATTACCCTCAAGACAGATATATGCATCTACAACCCGGAAAAATCTAATGCCTCCATCGGATGTTACTACAACTCAAGAAATGTACAATGGGATGTCACATCTTATCACATCGTTAATAGAAAAGGCTCTGTCTGCATTCGAGAAGCGATTATCAGTCATGTGGAAAAAGACATTTCATGATGGAATTATCAAGACAGACTGACTCAACTACCCAAAGCAGAATTGAGATTGCACCTATTTCTAAACCACTTAATCCTCAAGACATATCCATGGCAATTTGTGCAGAAGATAAGAATGCTTCTCTGAAAACGTCCTCAAGATTGAGTATTCAGGAACAGAGTGCGACAATGAATATGACTATTCCTTTACTCCGACCTGCACAATTAAATTTTGCTCAACCTTCTACTTCTACTATGGACCTCAATGTACCACAGGACCCTGATGATCCCATCAATAACTTTTCTGCTATGGATTTTCTTGACAGTCCTTACATAACTCGTAAAGGAAAACAAAAGTCTAAGGGGAAGAAATAATTCGTTCCCTCCTCCGTTTCTCCTTTTTCTTTTTATGTGTCTTCTTTTTCTTCAATGGAATGCCAGAAGCCTACGTGCTAACTACTCTCTCCTGTTGCTTGGAATTTCTTCCTTTTCCCCGGATATCATTTTGTTACAGGAAACTTGGCTTGATTCTATTTCTCATTTTATTATCCCTAATTATATTATTTATCGGAAAGATCGTATTACTGGACGTGGTGGTGGCCTTATGATTGCTGTCAAAGCTTCTCTTTCCACTCGTATCCTCGACATTCCAGATAATCCATCTTGTTGCACCGGAGAATTCATGGCGATTGAAGTATTTTTCCAACACAAATCGTTCATAATTGTTAATGTATATATTCCGGATGCCATTTATGGTCCTAATATCCTTAATTATCTGGAAACTACACTACCTCCGATTTCACTGATTGGCGGAGATTTCAATGCTCATCATCCACTCTGGGGTTCTTCTTTTTCCTCCACCTCTGGACTCCAAATTGCCTCTTGGCTTCAAAATTCTTCTATGTGTTTAATGAATGCTGGCACAACCACCAGACGAAGTTTCTTAACCTCGTCATGTATCGACTTAACCTTCTGTTCCGAAAATATCTTTTTAAATAGTTCCTGGCGCGTCATCCCATCAACTTGGGGTAGTGATCACCATCCCATTATAATACGGATTTTTCATCATAATTCTTCATTACACATGTAGATTCCTTCCTTTTAAACAAACAACTTGATTATAGTTCCTTTCAACGATTCTTAGAGAACACCGACCTATCTGAAATTACTTGTTATGACGATTTTGAAAAGCATATTCTTTTAGCTGCGGAAACTGCCATTATCACTCGCAGACATTATAGAAAATCCTTGACTCCATGGTGGAATACAAAATGCCAAAAAGCATTGGCAAAAAAACATCGTAATTTCTTCATTGCACGATCATCTTTGCTAAAGTCTGATTGGATGAATTATAAACACAGTGTAGCTAAACTTAAAGTTACCATTTCACGTGCAAAACAGAGATATTGGAATCACATATCCAACATTATTCGTTCATCTACCAACGTCTTCTCACACTATCGTAGACTTCAACATTTTTTAGGATCTCCATCTTCAACATCCACGAATCTCCTCATTCATAATTCCACCATTTGTGTCCAAGCTCAGGAACAAGCCAATTTGTTTGCCACTCAATGGGCGACTACTGATTCTGTATTACAGCACCCTGAAATCTCTCCTTCTGGATTTGATTTTTCCTCCATCCTGGATTTGCCTTTTAATATAGCAGAATTAAAACTAGCTATACAACAACAACGGAAAACATCTCCGGGTCCAGACAACATCTCGGCAACCATGATTAAGAAGATTCCTGATAACCTTTTGGGACAATTACTGATTACCTTTAATCAAATATGGTCAGTTGGCATTATTCCTCAATCCTGGACGATGTCCACTCTTATTCCCATCAAAAAACCAGGTAAAGATGGAACTGACATTCAATCATACAGACCCATCGCACTAACGTCAATCATGGTCAAAATCTTTGAACGCATAATTTGGTCACGCCTATCGTGGATTCTAATTAACACAGCATTTCTTCCACCTGAGATTCATGGCTCAGTTCCTTTTAAAGGTACAGGACATGCATTATCTCCTTTAATCCTCAATATTAATGAAACTTTCCAACGTAAGCATGTTGCAATTATTTTGCATTTAGATATCCAACGAGCATATGATTCTGTGTCCATTCCTGCTCTTCTTCATAAACTTCTTCAAATTGGAATTAAAGGCAATTGTCATAAATGGTTTACGAATTACCTCATGAATCGCAGATTTCGGACGCGTTGGCGTGGACACTTTTCGGATATACAGTATCCAACTATTGGCATTCCTCAAGGTAGCGTGCTCTCACCTTTCTTGTTTAATGTTTTTTTATGTGATCTACCGAGCCGAATATCCAATAATTTCACCATATCCATATATGCTGATGACATCATCCTCTTTGGCTCGGGTGCCAATTTTCATTCTCTTTTCAAAAAATGTCAGGAAAATCTTTCACTTATTGATGAGTGGTCTAAATCTTGGGGTTTGTCCTTTTCCGCTCTAAAGAGTTCGGCCATGCTTGTAACCCGGAGAAAGAAGACAATAAAACCTCCTCTGTACCTACATCATTTACCCATCCCATGGGTGAATACAATAAAAATCCTAGGAATTCATCTTCAGAAAACAGGCTCTTTGAAGAATCATTTTTTACATCTCCGTGAATCTGGCCAAAAAATTCTCAATGTCATACGAGGTATTGCTGCTAAGAAACATAACATACCTAGTGCCACGCTCCTTACAATCGCAAACGCCACTTTACGTACAAAGTTTTTATACTGTGGTCATTTTCTATCTTCTGTTCCACGATCAAATTGGAACATCATTAATCCAATTTATCACGTTGCCTTAAGAGCAGCCACTGGACTTCCCCGAGCTACACCTCTCCCAATTCTCTATGCACTGACATCAACTATACCTTTGAATATAGCTGCTCGCCTGATGGCAACCAAAATATATTTGAAAGAACGTTGCTCTCCGTATGCCTCATCGTTTCGCAATGCATGTCAAGCGCCGCATTATCTCCAACATTATAAATGGAAAACCTCACAAAGACCATTCTTGCTTATAGCTAATGACCTAATGATGACGTCACAGATTCCTGACGACAAGCCCTCTTCCAGAAAGTTAAATCACTCTCCCTGGTCTACTCCTCAGATACAGATCACAATAAATAAGTTTCCGTTTCAACATTCTTTTGATAATCATCATTGTGATATTCTGCATGATTTCAACCTGATCCGACATAATCAATGGAATAAAAAAATAATTATTGGAACAGACGCATCAAAATCCCGTAATGGCGTTGGATTGGGCATCATATGTCCACAATTACAAGTGAATGTGGCTCTCAGTCGCCATCATATTTTTTCCACTTTCAGCGCGGAAGCTGAAGCTATTAGAATTGCTTTACAACAATACACTACCGAGGCTAAAGACTACATCATTTTAACTGACAGCAAAGCGGTTCTCTCCGGTCTACTCAACATCTCCTCTCAATCTCATTCTGCAATCCTAGCTCTCCATAATCAAATTATGGAATCATCTAGGATTGTTTCTAGTATGCAATTTATCTGGGTTCCTGGACATCATGGTATCGACATCAATGAAGAGGCGGACAGACATGCTAAGGTTGGAGCTTCTTTTCCTCAAGCAACCAGTCCCTCCCTGTTCTATTTAGAAAATGCTTTAGCTACTGCTTCTAAATATATTCGCCAAATTCTAGAATCTGAGTGGAATTCTTCATATTATGGCACATGATTATCATATCTTCCGAGATTTCAACGAAAACGGACGTTCATGTATACCTCACGTTCATCAGAAATTCTCATTTGCCGCCTTCGAGGTGAGGTTGCTCCTCTCAATGCTTTCCTTTTCAAGTGTGAACTTTCTGAATCACCTCTTTGTCCTTTCTGCCCAGAAGTTGAATCAACATTTCACTACATTATTCAATGCAAACATTATGAGCTGGAACGACAGAATATGTACCTTTCCTATAGAAAAAATCACAATTTTTCTCTTGCTCCCTGGTCTCTTTGTGATATTCTTGCTTTTCAAAATCAGGCTCTGATTCTTGCCCTGGAAACTTTCGTTTTTGCATCTGGTCGCTTTTCTTCTGGTTTTCGTCATTAAATACCTTTCAAAATTATCTTGGGGATAAAAGGCTCATAGGCCAAAAATCCCATTATTTGGTCCGCCTCATGTGGACACACTCACTCACTCACTCATTTTCAAAATAAACCTTTCACTTTTCCAAATTAAATATTTCAATAATAAATTTTCCCCATTGCCACATTGCTTTACGCAGATAATATTGAAGGCTGTACATGATTGAGTTTATATCTAAAAATATTTTCAAAACCAGATCTCTGAAAAAAACTTGCACTGTTTGAAAATAATAAGTCCATAAAAATAGTAGTAAGAGAAATTAATTGTTCCTTAAAATTGTACTAGTCTATAAGTTTAAATACGTGTTCCCCAAAAATTTAATTGCTTTGAGACAAAAAAAAAAGATTTTAAACAGTTCTGTGATAAAAAAAAGTTTAAGACGCTCTTTAACAGTTCCGTTTAAAGAATATCATAAAACGGCAATTTATTCATTATTTCGCCTTAAATTTATGAACTACTTCCACTAACGGCATTACTAAGCAGATTTTATTTTCCCACATTATTAAATAATTGATAACTTTGATTGTGTATCTTATAAATGCGTGAATGACAGAATTTCGTGCACTGAAACGCACTGTTAGAAAGACTGTGTATACCAGGCGGCCACTGCCATCTGGCGGCCAACGAACGAACTTTAGGGAATTGGTTGTTTCGCATTTTGAGGCTGAATCTACAGGCAGTATCCTAGAGGAGGCGATGTATATCCTTTGGGGAATATCGGATATTCGTTTTCAAACAAAGTAAAGTTTTTTTTTTTATTATCGACTTGTAGCACCCTCTAACATTAGAAATCAGAAATTAATTGATGACTGGGAAAATGTGCAATAATATTTTATTAACATCTATACAAACCAATTTTTTTCTATAAGAATAATAAAATAAAAACTCATCTTAGTTTTATTGTCCTCTGATGCAGAGCCGGCAGGACCTCAATTAGCAGATAGCCCACGAGGTCCTCCCAGTGAGGGACCGACTGTATCACTTTTGTCACATCCGAAAAAAAAGTGCCGCTCAGAGGTATCTGAGCGGCACTTTTTTGCACACCATGGGTTAAATGGCCAGGTGACATGGACCCCGAAGGCTCAGAGAAGGTTGGGGGAGGGGACCCATTGGAACAGCTGTTGGGAGACAGATGGTAGCCTCCCGTCAAGGCCATCCAGCATGTTTTTTAACGTGCACAGGGTATGGGTTATCCCACACACGGGGCCACGGCTTAACGTCCCATCCGCCGGACGGAGGCCTTTCCAAGCCCATCGGTGTCCCCTACTGACCGTGAGCAGGACGGGGAATTTTGCGGAGATAAATCTCAACGCTGACCCAGCTGGGACTCGAACCTGGGAACTACAGATTATGAGCCACCCCCGCCCCTCCTCTTAGGGTATCGGAAATAAAATAAAATAAAATGGGGCATAAGACTGGCATTTTCCTCTACATTTTAAGAGTCTTTAAAGATTAGATCGTTTTACCTTTGAGTTATCACTTGTTTAGTACACAATGGGTTAAATTGCCAGGTCACAAGAACCCTGAGAACTCAGAGAATGTTGGGAGACAGATGGTTGGATCCCATCATAAGCCATCCAGTTTTTTCTTTAGCGTGCACTGGGTATGTCTATTTCGCACACAGGCCAACGACTTAACATTCCACTCGACGGACGTGGCTTTTCCAAGCCCATAGGTGTCGCCCTAGTGACCGAGAGCAGGGTGAAGAGTATTGCGGAGATAAATTTCAACATTGGCCCAGTTGGAAATCAAACCTGGAACTGCAGATTACGATTCTGGCGCCTACACATTGACACCTCTGCCCCACGTCTTTAAAGAATTTTTTAAAAAATGCGCGAAATATAAGAGTTTAATAAAAAAAAAATTTCCGTCATTACTTTTCTAGTATTTTTAGGGAGGGTAGGCATGCTCTCCTCCCTCCCCTAGATTCTGTCCCCCATTCTACCATCAAATTAAATAGTTCTAGCATACATAGGTCGCCGTCCCATGGTCGAGTGGTTAGCGCGCTTGGCTACTGATCTAAGGGACCTGGGTTCGAGCCCCGGGTAAGTCATGGATATATGTGTCGTTTTTCTGCTGAGGTCCTGCCATCCTCTCAGACCTTCAATTATGGCATATAAACTGACAGGTTCCTATCAGACCTTTGTGGGAAGCAGCTGCTTGAGGGGGTATTTATTTATTTATTTATACATAGATCGCATTAATATTCGTTTCCGGTATTTTTCAACTGTTTTTTAGCATTAGAGAGCGCTATTGAATCTATTGCTAAATTTTGAAATTCCGAATTGTAGCGTTTCATCAATACAATCGAACCCAAAGAAATTGAATTTCTGAAATGAAAAAACTCTGAATATCTTTTCATCTTTTGAAAACGTGTCATAAAAGAACTTAAAATAATGTCAGTTTCGATTTCATCGCCCTTTAAAGTTGCGGCTAATTCAGTAGTCCCACCCACTAAAAAAAAAACTTTTTTTAAACTATTTCTTAAAGAAGAAGAAATTGGGTGGCTCATTTGGTAGCGCGCCCGGCTCGTAATCTGTAGTTCCCAGGTTCGAATCCCAGCTGGATCAGCTCTGAGATTTATCTCCGCAAAATTCCCCCCAGGGTCTGTAGGGGACACCGATGGACTGGGAAAGGCCGAAGTCCGTCGGATGGGACGTAAATCCGTGGACCCTCGTGCTGGAGAACCATACCCTGTGCACGTTAAAGAAGACTACGGATGGCCTTGACGGGAGGTTATCATCTGTCTCCCAACAGTTCTTTCAGTGGGTCTCCTCCCCCAACCTTCACCGAGCCTTCGGGGTCCTTGTGACCATGGCCATTTAGCCCATGGTGTGCAAAAAATGTGCCGCTCAGAGGTAAAACAACCCAACAACTTAAAGAAGAAAGGTTCTCCCCCATCCACCCGAATATAAATGGGCAAATCAAGATTTGAATGCAAACCCCTTAGTTACTCTACAACATAAATGAAATATCAATTTTTGAGCATAAACAAATAATAATTTAGAATAGTAAAATTTTACACTTTTCCAAATTTAGCGCCCTACAACGAAGGAAGACCAAACTTTTGGAATTTCAGAAAATATTAATCTAAATATTTGTTTAGTCTCTACTAAACCAAAAGAAATTTTTCTATTTATTTGTTAAAGCAAAAAACGTTGAATGTTACAAAGTCGACATGGCCTGTTGAAGTTACTATTAGCTCCTGAAACAGTTGGGCGGGGGTGGCTTAGTCGGTAGCGCGCCAGGCTCGTAATCTGTAGTTCCCAGGTTCTGAGTCCCAGCTGGGTCAGCGTTGAGATTTATCTCCGCAAAAATTCCCCGCCCTGGCCACGGTCAGTAGGGGACACCGATGGGCTTGGAAAGGCCGCCGTCCGTCGGATAAGATGTTAAGCCGTGGCCCCGTGTGCGGGAGAGCCATACCCTGTGCACGTTAAAGAACACGCTGGATGGTCTTGACGGGAGGTTACCATCTGTCTCCCAACAGCTGTTTCAGTGGGTCCCCTCCCCCAACCTTCTCTGAGCCTTCGGGGTCCATGTGACCTTGCCATTTAGCCCATGGTGTGCAAAAAAGTGCCGCTCAGAGGTAAAACAACACAACCTGAAAAAGTTGGGAAAGGATTCGGCTGTTTGACATCTGGGAGTCACTTTTTTTAACATAATGGCTGAGAAAAGGTTTTGTGAAAGCTGAGAAAAGGTTTGAGCAGGAGGAACCATTAGACAGCTGCTAGGTTTGGTTTGTTTTGCCTCTGAGCGGCACTTTTTTTGCACACAATGGGCTAAATAGACAGATCACAAGACCAAGAGCTCAGAAAAGGTTGGGGAGAGGGGACCTGCTGGACAGCTGTTGGGAGCAGATTGTAGCCTCCTGTCAAGGCCATCCAGCGTGTTCTTTAACGTGCACAGGGTATTGCTCTCCCACACACAGACCACAGCTTAATATCCGATCTGATTGACAACAGCCTTTCCAAGCCGATTGGTGTCTCCTATAGACCGAGGGCCAGATGGGGAATTTGGCAGAGATAAATCACAACACTGGCCCAGTGGGGTCTCTAACCTGGGAACTGCTGATTATGGGGCTGGTGCGCTACTGACTGAATCACCCCCAGGTGTGGGAGAACCATACCCTGTGCATATTAAAGAACACAATGGGTGGAATTGATGGGAGGTTACCATCTGTTTCCTAGCAGCTGTCTAGTGAGCCCCCTTCCTTCAATACATTATGTGCAAAAAAAAAAAAAATGACGTTCAGGGGTAAAACAACCGGACCTTTCATCGACCTTCTCTTAGCCCTTGGGGTCCTTGAGCCTCGTATTGGCGCGAGGCTCGAAATCTGCAGTTTCCAGGTTCGAGTCCCAGCTGGGTCAGCATTAAGATTTATCTCTGGAAAACTCCCCGCCCTGCCCACGGTCAGTAGAGGACACCGATGAGCTTCGAAAGACCGCCGTCCGTTGGATGGGACGTTAAGCCGCGGCACCGGGTGCGGGAGAGCCCGTTAAAGAACACACTGGATGGCCTTCACGGGAGGCTACCATCTGTCTCCCAACAGCTATTCCAGTGGGTCCCCTTTCCAAACCTTCTCTGAATCTTCGGGGTTCATGTGACCTGGCCATTTACCCCATGGTGTGCAAAAATGCCGCTCAGAGGTAAAACAAACCAAACAAACCTCGTCATCATCAGCATCCTCAAGCAGCCATGGGCAACGGAGGTCCAACCAGACCGTGCAATTTAGTTCTCCAAGCAAGGCTATCCTGAGCTACATCTACTGCATCTGGCCATTGCACACCAATTCTAACAAGGTCCTGTTTGACATTGTCTGCCCACCGCATCCCAGATCTCTCCTTCTTTCTGAGGCCTTTAGGCACACTGTTCATAACCCTATTCGCCAATCTATAATTATTCATACGGGCAACATGGCCAAACCGACGGAGTCTCTCTCTGCACAATATGCTGCTTAAAGGAGGGTGCAAACTCCTTTGCCTAACCTCATCATTGGTTACAAAGTTGAATCACCTAATGCCCAAGATACTGCGTAAGCATCTGGAATCAAAAGTATTTAGTTTCCTGTTATCTTGTTTACAAAGTTTCCAACTTTCATTACCATAACTAACCCTAGAAAGAACCAAACTATTATACAGTCTAATTTTAGTCTTTAGGTGTATACGCCTATTTCACCACAATCTCCATAGATTCTTAAAAGTCCCGGCAGCAATCCCTATTCGTCTGTTAATCTCATGCCGCACATCACCAGTATCTGTTACAGAGCTCACAATTTTCATCACTTTAGTTTTTTCTCTGTTTATAACCAAACCTACTCTATTACCAGTTTCATCAACACCTAGAATGAAAGAGTGCATCTCATCAACATCATTTGCCCAAAGGACTAAATCACCAGCATAATCTAAATCAGACATTTTAGTATCTCCAGTCCATTTAAGGCCAAAATCTTCCCTTTGAAGTGAATTTCGCATAACATAATCAATGACCAAGCTAAAGAGAAAAGGAGACAAAATGCACCCTTGTCGAACATCAGAAGTAATACTAAACCAATTGCTACAAGCCTTACCAACTCTCACACACGACTCAGTGTTATTATAGACAGCTTTCATTATGTTAACTAACTTGTCTGGTATACCACATGATCTCACAATCAACCACAAATTATGACGATCAACAGAGTCGAAAGCCTTTTTGAAATCAACAAAGCTAGCAACCAAAGGTTTCTGAAATTCTAAACATTTCTCAAGAATCTGCCTGAGTGAAAATATCTGATCCACACATCCCCTACCACTTCTGAATCCACATTGCTCATCACGCAATTGACTGTCAACCAGATTCTTTATTCTATTAAGCACAATCATGCAAAGAACTTTACCTGTAACAGAGAGTAGGCTGATACCCCTATAGTTATCACAAGAACTGCGATCACCTTTTTTGAAAATAGGGATAACAATAGCTCTGGGAAAATCCTTAGGAACCATGCCTTTATCATAAATGATATTCGGAATTTCAGTCATCAAAGTGGTAACCGAAACATTCCCAGCTCTAAGCATTTCCGTAGTAATTTCATTTAACCTGGGGATTTATGTGGTTTAAGTTTAGAAACAGCCAAAATAATTTCAGATTGTGTTATAGGGCCAACATTAAACCCACCAATGAATCTATCATCATTGCGAACAATGGGAGTAGAACTAACCGCATTGTTTAGAATATCACTGAAATGCTCAACCCACCTAGCCATGACAGAATCCTCACCTTCTATAATATTACCTTGTTTATCTTTCAATCCCTGTATACCTCTCCGTTTTCTACCACACAAAACATTAACTATCTGGTGTTGTGCTGTCTAACTGCTTCCTCAGCTTTGTCAGCCAAACCATCAAGCCAAAGATTCTTATCAGCAGCTAACTGATCTTTTACACGTTTATTAAGTTCTCTGTAATGCTTTCTATTAGGACTAGTAGGGTATTGATTAAGGACATTCCTGCAGTTCTTTCTTTCCGAAATAAGCTCAAGTGCCTTATCACTCAGATAATTCTGTCTCTTCTGCTCCTTTTTTCCTAAAAGAGTACTGTTAGTTTCCAAAAAACCCTGATTAAAATGATCCCATTCTTCCTCAACTTCAGTAGTAAGCAAACCATGACTGTCATAATGACTAAGTAACCTATCATGGTAAGCTTTAGCTATAACTGGGTCTTTCAGAGCTTCCGTATTAAAAGTAAATTTTTTAACCCTAGCTCAACACTTTTTAAGTTTAAGTTGCAAGACACTTTTAACAAGGTAATGGTCAGATCCAATTTCAGCTCCCCTATATGACCTGGTAATCCTAACAGAACTAGCCCATTTGCTGTTAATTAATGTAAAATCAATCATATTCTTATGCAGCCCATCGGGTGAAACCTATGTGTACTTATGTATGTCGCGGTGTTTGTAATAAGTGTTAGTTATTCTGAATCCATTGAGTTTACTTACCTGCAGGAGACATTGCCATTGTAGCTACCAATACCAAAAGGGCCTATCACTCCTCCCCAAAGGTCAGAGTCATTGCCAAATTTGGCATTGAAGTTACCTAGAACAAGAGTAATATCTCCTTTCCTGACAGAATTCAAAATATCCTGAAGTTGTCCGTAAAACCTATCCTTCTCATCCTCATCAGCATCCTCAGTGGGGGCATAACAGCAGATAACATTCAAGTCTTTAATGCTTGTCTCAAATTTTGCTGTAAGAAACCTTTCATTAATGCACTCATATCGTAGAAGAGCATCACTAGTGTCTGCTGAGAAGCAGACCCACGCCTTGGTGATGCTTATTGTCGTCCCTCCCTGAAAAGAGAAACTTAAGATTATTTTTAAGAATCTGACCTTTATATGATTGTGCCGAGTGGTTAGGGAGCTCAGATACTGATCAAAAGAGCCTGGTTCCAGACCCAGATAAGTTATGGATGTCTTTCTCTTGAGGTCTCGCCTTCCTCATAGATCTTCTCTAGGGCATGTTTAACTGACAAGCCATTATCAGACCTCTGTGCAAGAAACTGCTTGAGAGGTTGGAGAGGATTGTTTTAACTCTGAGCGGCACTTTTTTTGCACACCATGGCCTAAATGGCCAGGTCACATGGACCCCGAAGGCTCAGAGTAGGTTGGGGGAGGTTATCCACTGGAACAGCTGTTGGGAGACAGATGGTAGCCTCCCTTCAAGCCCATCCAGCGTGTTCTTTAACGTTGGGTTGTTTTACCTCTGAGCGGCACCTTTTTGCACACCATGGGCTAAATGGCCAAGTCACATGGACCCCGAAGGCTCAGAGAAGGTTGGGGGAGGGGACCCACTGGAACAGCTGTTGGGAGACAGATGTTGGTAGCCTCCGTCAAGGCCATCAAGCGTGTTCTTTAACGTACACAGGGTATGGCTCTCCCGCAGACGGAGCCACGGCTTAACGTCCCCTCCGACGGACGGCGGCCTTTCCAAGCCCATCGGTGTCCCCTACTGACCGTGGGCAGGACGGGGAATTTCTGCGGAGATAAATCTCAACGCTGACCCAGCTGGGACTCGAATCTGGGAACTACAGATTACGAGCCTGGCGCGCAACCGACTGAGCCACCCCCGCCCCTGTTTGAGAGGTAAATTATTATTAAATCATTCAAAAAGTTTCGCTGAGGAATTTAACAACTCAAATATAAAATAGTCAACAAAAATCTTATATAAATAACTAATAATATTTGATTATGCATATTATGGCCTCTTTTTTTTAACACTGCTGCTAGGCATTTAATCTGTAGTTCTCAGGTTCGAGTCCCGCTTGGGTCAGCGTTGAGATTTATCTCCGCAAAATTCCCCTCCCTGCTCTTGGTTAATAAGGGATATCGATAGGCTTGGAAGGACCGCCGTCCATCGGATGGGACATTAAACATTGGTCCCGTATGCGGAAGAGCCATTTCCAATGCACGTTAAAGAACACGACTTGATGTGAGTTTACCATGTGTCTCTTAACAGCTGTCCAGTGGGTCCCCTCCCCCCAACTTCTCTGAAACCTTGGGGGGTCTTTGTGACCTGTCCATTTAGCCCATTGTGTGTGAAAAAAAGTGGCGCTCAATACAATTTTCAACACTTCTGTACCATTCCCTATTTTAGTGCTTACCATTGAAAATAAATATTTTCAAATTTCTTACCTTTTATGTTGTTCTTTTAACTGTAGACATCTTTTGCGGTAGATGACGTGAATGGCTCGTGGTTTTGGCGAAAACTGTAGCCGTTTACCCATATCATGCCAGCTCAAAGGTCAATTCAGAACACATTGCATATCAAATGAAAATATATGACGTCAAAGATGACGCATCAAACGTTTGTCATTCTATGTGCATGACTCCGATTTCACGTGGCTCATCAGAAAAACTCAAATTAGTTCTTTCTTTATATTTTTATTTTCCTTCTGGAGCATTGGTAGCTGGTAAGGTACAGTCGCTCAAAAAAGTATCCGAACATTATGGTTGATTACAGAATTAAAAAAATATCTGGCAACGATTTTTTTTTTTAAATTAGTGATCTGGCAATCTTCGTGTCACGTGACACGAAGGACACAGTGTTCGGATTTTTTTTGAGCGACTGTACCCTACTTAGACAGGAAAGGATTAAGAATTTTTTCACCCCTGACGAATTCTAAAAATGAGCCAACCCCAACCCCGATTACTGTCAAGTTATCCAATAGACGGCTCAGTCGGTAGCGCGCCAGGCTCGTAATCTACAGTTCCCAGGTTCGAGTCCCAGCTGGGTCAGCTTTGAGATTTATCTCCGCAAAACTCCCCGCCCTGACCACGGTCAGTAGGGGATAGCTATGGGCTTGAAAAGGCCGCCGTCTGTCGGATGAGACGTAAAGCCGTTTGCCCATGTGCAGGAGAGCCGTACCCTGTGCACCTTAAAAAACACGCTGGATGGCCTTGATGGGAGGCTACCATCTCTCTCCCAATGGCTGTTCCAGTGGGTCCCCTCCCCCAAACTTCTCTAAACCTTAGGGGTCCTTGAGACCTGGCCATTTAGCCCATGGTGTGCAAAAAAGTGCCTCTAAGAGGTAAAATAAACAAAAATCTAATAGAGATAGACAGCGACAAATTTGGCGTATGAACAATTACCTGTTACGAGAGGAAGAACAGATTTGATCCTTATTATTATTTATTTTTATTTTTTTAATTACATCTTCAATTTCTTTTTTAGTTTAAATTTTTAAAAATAATTAATAATAATAGAAACATATTTCATTTTACAATTCGCTGAAATGTTTCCTCCTTTTCTTAACAAGTAATAGCACCTAAGAATAAATTAACACACTTTGGTAGGACCTTTGTAGCTCATGGATATTGTATATATGTACAACTTCATTCAAGAATTACAAAAATTAAGTTAATAATTTTACATGGTTAAAACATATTTAATTTAATTATAAGGAGTTGTTGATGTTCCTCAGTAAATATCTACAGGCGCACGAACAGTAAATAACATTATGTATCGTATACAGATCAGAGAGAAAGATTAATGCCGGAGGGATGCGGGAGCATCTAAGTTTTCGTTACCCTCAGATTTGTCACTTTTTCATATCTCTGTTTCTTTCTCTCTTTTAAAGGAATCTTTCTCAAAAAATATTTTTTATTTCCTTAAAAGTGAGGTCTCCTACCATCTGTTTGGATATTTAAATTCTGAAATAACACTGTATATAAGAAGAGCATTACCGCAGTATTTCCTTAAGCAGGTACTAATTGCCAAAGAACGTATAAGGAAAAGAAGTTCAGCTTTGACAAAGCGTAAGTGGCGACCTCAAGTGGTGTTTCGATTCGTATCGTGCATTTGTTTAAACTGGGAAGCAAACAATAAGGGGCAAGGAAATTATGCATCAAAAAATTTATATTTTAAAAAAGGAAAAAAAGTAACTGCACTTTGTATTTGAAAAAAATAATATCATGATTTTAATTAAGGTTTATTTTCTCCATTGGAATTATTTTTCGTTGAACCAACAATTAGAATTTGAACGGGATCAAATTAGCCCGAAGTTAATTTATAGAATAAACTATTACAATTAGAAGCTTTCTTGGTTGCATAGAAACAGGAAACAGAATTGATATTAATATACTCTGCAAGGATATCAATGGGAAATTATTACATAGGAAGAGCAAAGAGAATGGAAGTTGACAGTAACATGTAATTACAAAAGCGTTCGTCCCCTGTAATGTTCGTTTCACCTCTACGCGTAATGTACGATATTCGATTTTACATTAATCCCTATGGAAGCTTAACTTCTCCCTCTACATTCTTTTACTAAAATAGACCACTTCGTCTTCTTAGCAAGAAATAATTTCATCACCAAAACTTTTGAAAAATTATTAATAACAATAATAATAAAATATTTGTGGAACTTAAAATCCTCAATGTCATTTTGGGATGATTAAAGGATAACTTAAGGGATCCATTTCCACTCCAGTATCTAATGACCTGTCCGGAGATCTAAATAATGTGTTTTCATACTCGAGGTCTGTGATTTCGGAGACTGCTTTAGGCAATATGTATGTGTTTATTATCAAAGCGTTATAGTTGACGAGGGGGGATTACAACCGAGGGGGGAAGACTAGGATTCGGTGGGCAGACAAAATCGGGCAGCATCCTGTTAGAATTGGTCTACAGTGGAAAAATGTAACAACTGCAGCTCAGGACAGACGTATTTGAACAACAAAATTGCACAGTCCGGTTTGACCATTGTAGCCGTGGCTACTTGAAAATTTTATGTTTTTTGCAATACTCACACATAGGGCACTTTTACTATCCGTCGTATTATTTGTGGCTTTAGTTTACATTACTGTATTTTTTATGCGTATTAATACTGCACGATATAACAGCGAAATAACAATCTGTTTTTGCTTTTAAATATAATGTCATTTGCCCTTTGGGGCGGGAGTGGCTCAGACGGTAGCGCGCAAGGCTCGTAATCTGTAGTTCCCAGGTTCGAGTCCCAGCTGGATAAGCGTTGAGATTTATCTCCGCAAAATTCCCCGCCCTGCCCACGGTCAGTAGGGGACACCGATGGGCTTGCAAAGGCCGCCGTCCGTCGGATGGGACGTTAAGCCGTGGCCCGTGTGTGGGAAAGCCATACCCTGTGCACGTTAAAGAACACGCTGGATGGCCTTGAAGGGAGGCTACCATCTGTCTCCCAACAGCTGTTCCAGTGGGTCCCCTCCCCCAACCTTCTCTGAGCCTTCGGGGTCCATGTGACTTGGTCATTTAGCCCATGGTGTGAAAAAAAGTGCCGCTCAGAGGTAAAACAACCCAACCCAATAATCCCGCCCTGCCCGCGATCAGTAAGGGACACCGATCGGCTTGGAAAGGCCTCCGTCAGTCGGATGTCAAGGAAACCGTAATACACCAGGCCTGGACAGCCTTAAGCAAAAGGAAGGAAGAAAGCAGAAAAATTAATTTTGCATAAATATTTAAGTGATTTAATTTGCTTAAAATTTATATTAAATCTATATATTTTAAAACTAAATAAAATAGAATAATTTACTCCTTACGGTTTTATTAAAATAAATAACAATATTTTAAAATTAACTATGTAATTCTTAAAAGAGGTAACTACTGGTTGAATTTTTAGTAAAAGTTAGTATAATTAGAACTGCTCTATTTTTTTTTTTTTCAAAATTAGGTGTTTTGTGCTTGCAGTGTATGGGTCTATTGCATAGAAGTGGCCTTGCTCGTGTGCAGGAGAGCTATACCATGTGCACGTTAAGGAACACGCTGGATGGCCTTGATGGGAAACTACAATCTGTCTTGGTGTGGGGAATCGTTAGTCGAACATCTCTGTCAGAACTGGTCATCATAATGGGATCTCTAACTGCCCAATAATATGTTACATTTTTCAGCCAGTGGCTTTCCTATTTGTTCAGCAGCACGGAACCTTTTACCAGCAAGATAACGCCCGTCCCCACACAGACCGCATTAGTCTGCACGAGCAAAACGTTCAGGTACTACCATGGCCAGCACGCTCGCCGGACCTTTCACCTATTGAACACGTCTGGGACATGATGAGAAGACAGCTCCAACAACACCCAAGTCGCTGAAATGGAATAGCGACTTCTCGCTATTTGGAGTACTATTCCTCAGGAGTATATTATAGAGGTGGACGATAGCTTTTCCCACCCTGTTCATGAATGCACTGCTGTGCGGGGCGGGTTCAACATCATACTATATATGTCATATTTCATCATCATTGACCATATTTTTTTTTTCTTTTTTTTTGATAATATAATCAATCGCATATCTCAGTGTACGTTAACACCTGACTGCATTTCAATAAAATGACATCAATCCTTCCAGGTATTGCAATTTTTTTCCTGTAGTGTATTTATAGTGTGATACATCAATATTATTTCATCTATGTCTTACAACGCATTGCACAATTTACGATTAATGCCCTCATTGATACAGATGCAAAAATCCCTCCTCATTTCGGTTGCTTTTGATACTTATTTCCATCTCCGCAAGCGCAGAAATGCTCTTGAATCCTGACTCTCGAAACTAGTGGGGCCCAAGATTGAACGAAAATAATTATACTTTAATTTGTTTATCTAAACTTTTTACTGGTAGCCTTAATTAAATAGGAAAACATATCAAAATTAGAAATAAAAATCGATAAAATTGTAATAAAATCTTGGAAGAAAATAATAATAAATAAATAAAAAAATAATAATATAGCAAATAAAATTTTGGTAATAAAAATATCAATTTTGTTAAGACAAAGGCCATACCAATTCAAAAACACCGGTTGTTGTCCCATCCTCAGATGTTAAGCAGCTTTGGGTTTGGGTTGGGTTGTTTTACCTCTTAGCGGCACTTTTATGTACACCATGGGTTAAATGGCCAGGTCACAAGGACCCCGAAGGTTCAGAGAAGGTTGGGGGACCCACTGGAACAGCTGTTGGGAGACACGGCTTAACGTCCCATCCGACGGACGGCGGCCTTTCCAAGCCCATCGCTGTCCCCTACTGCAAACTACGTGGCTACGTGGGCAAGGCGGTGAATTTTGCGAAGATAAATCTCAACGCTGACCCAGCTTGGACTCAAACCTGGGAACTACAGATTACGAGCCTGGCGCGCTACCGACTGAGCCACCCCCTGCTGGAGATCACAAGAAGACCAAGAGCTCAGAAAAGTTTGGTGAGAGGGGTCCTGCTGGACAGCTGTTGGGGAACAGATTGTAGCCTCCCGTCAAGGCCATCCAGCGTGTTCTTGAACGTGCACAGGGTATGGCTCTCCCGCACACGGGGCCACGGCTTAACGTCCCATTGAAAAAGAATCGATGGCAAGATCGGCTTGGAACGGCCGCCGTCCGTCGGACGGCGGCCTTTCCAAGCCCATCGGTGTCCCCTACTGACCGTGGGCAGGGCGGGGAATTTTGCGGAGATAAATCTCAACGCTGACCCAGCTGGGACTCGAACCTGGGAACTACAGATTACGAACCTGGCGCGCTACCGACTGAGCCACTCCCGGCCCCAGATCACAAGGAGACCAAGAGCTCAGAAAAGATTTGGGAGAGGGGACCTGCTGGACAGCTGTTGGGGAACAGATGGTAGCCTCCTGTCAAGGCCATCCAGCGTGTTCTTTAACGTGCACAGCGTATGTCTCTCCCGCACACGGGGCTACGGTTTAATGTCGCATCCGACCGGCGGCGGCCTTTCCAAGCCCATCGGTGTCCCCTACTGACCGTGGGCAGGGCTGGGAAGTTTGCGGTGATAAATCTCAACGCTGACCCAGCTGGGACTCGAACCTTGGAACTACAGATTACAAGCCTGACGCGGTACAGACTGAGCCACCCCCGCCCCAGGGCCAGATGGGGAGTTTTGCAGAGATAAATCACAAAACTGGCGCAGTGGGGACTCTAACCTGGGAACTGCTGATTATGGGGCTGGTGCGCTACTGACTGAATCACCCCCAAGTGTGGGAGAACCATACCCTGTGCATATTAAAGGACACAATGGGTGGACTTGATGGGAGGTTACCATCTGTTTCAACCCATTATGTGCAAAAAAAAAAGATGACGTTCAGAGGTCAAACAACCGTACCTTTCACCGACCTTCTCTTAGCCCTTGGGGTCCTAGAGACTCGTATTGGCGCCAGGCTCGTAATCTGCAGTTTCCAGGTTCGAGTCCCAGTTGGGTCAGCATTAACATTTATCTCCGGAAAACTCCCCGCCTTGCCCACGGTCAGTAGGAGACACCGATGAGCTTCGAACGACCGCCATCCGTCGGATGGGACGTTAAGCCGTGGCACCGTGTGCGGGAGATCCCGTTAAAGAACACACTGGATGGCCTTGACGGGAGGCTACCATATGTCTCCCAACAGCTGTTCCAGTGGGTCCCCTCCCCCAATCTTCTCTGAGCCTTCGGGGTCCATGTGACCTGGCCATTTATCCCATGGTGTGCAAAAAAGTGCCCTCAGAGGTCAAACAACCCAACCCATATTTTTCTTTCTTCAAAGGCTCGGAGATTGCTGAGAGAGGGGGCACACTGGCAGCTGTGGGAGGTAGATGGTAGCCTCCCCTGAAACCCATCGATCATGTTCTTTATCCTCAAGAGAATGTGGCACTCCCACACACGGGACCACGCCGCTTACCTCCCATCTGATGAATGGAAGCCTTTTCAAGCCCATTGACTTCCTTGTCTGAGGGCAGGGAGGGGATGTTTTCGGGATATAAATCTTAACTCTGGAGCAGGCGGGACTCGAACTTGGGAAATGTAGATTACAAGCCTGGCTATCACTGCAGATATAACTAATTTGTTGCTGAGTATATAGTCATAAAAATTACAACAGATATATATTATAAAAATAACGGCGGTTTATTCACGTAAGGAATAATATAATAATGCTGAATTATGTTCCTGTTTCTTTTGACCAACTTGATACATCGTTTTTGTTTTTAAGTATATTGTCCAAGCCCTGTAGTAGCTCTGGTAACCCATCTACATAGCTCTGGTTTAGGACAGCTCCATTACTACTCCTAGTTCCACGACTACACCTCCATCCGACAGACAGCATGCTTTTCAATACTGCTATGTGTAAGCCCTGTAGTAGCTCTGGTAACCCATCTACATAGCTCTGGTTTAGGACAGCTCCATTACTACTCCTAGTTCCACGACTACACCTCCATCCGACAGACAGCATGCTTTTCAATACTGCTATGTGTCTTATGGCCTTGCCATAAGACACATAGCAAGCTTCAAAAGACCTGCTATGCAGGCTTGAAAAGACCTGGCCTTGTCATAAGGTATAGTAGGGTATTTTAAGTATGACAATCCTGTAAAGTTTGCCATAAAGCCATTATTATTAAAATCGTTATTATCTGACTGCATTACGAAGCAACGGATGGTTTCAATTTCATTCGGACAAAGCCATACTCATAGATATTTAAACAAAATATTCCACTTTTGATAGGTCAAGAAACGCTCTAGAACTTTTCATTTCAACCATCGAAGGTTGTTGGGTTGTTTTACCTCTGAGCGTCACTTTTTGTGCACACCATGGGCTAAATGGCCAGGTCACATCGACCCCGAAGGCTCAGAGAAGGTTGGGGTAGGGGACCCACTGGAATAGCTGTTGGGAGACAGATGGTAGCCTCCCGTCAAGGCCATCCAGCGTGTTCTTTAACGTGCACCGGGTATGGCTCTCCCACACACGGGGCCAAGGCTTAACGTCCCATCCGACGGACGGCGGCATTTCCAAGCCCATCGGTGTCCCCTACTGACCGTGGGCAAGGCGGGGAATTTTGCGGAGATAAATCTCAACGCTGACCCAGATGGGACTCGAACCTGGGAACTACAGATTACGAGTCTGGCGCGCTACCGACTGAGCCACCCCCGCCCCCAGTAGTAAAAAAAGGACGTGTTGTATTGTGTTATATGATTCAGAGTATAAAGGTTGTTTTTATTTCGTTCGAGATGAAGCCTACTTCCATTGGTGAAAGGAAGTCAACGATAAATGTTTGTTTTTAAGTCTTCTTTTATGAGAGATAATTGTCAGATGCCTCGCATTAATAAAATATAAAGAATTATTAAGGCAACTAAACAGTATATCATAAATGAATTTCAACATAAATTTGTTTAAAGTTGTGAAATAATAGTGTTATCAATTAAATGGATGAAACTGAGCGTGGGTTCAGTTAACCCATTATTTCCCAAAGGTAGAAATTATAATATTTTAAAGGTACTACTTTTATTATAGACCAAAAATACTTGTAAATAGAAAGTTGTGATAAAAAAAAAGTAATTTGTCACCACAGAAGCCACAGAAAAATGTTGCGTATACGCAACTTTGGGATTATCAGAACATGAATACTTAAAGTTGAAACATTTGGAATTGTCTGAAGCACTCTGCATGAAGATGAACTCGACACTTTTTACACATATATATATATTGCATTGCTTTTGCACTGTCGACATCTTCTTCTTGCTTTATTATAATGTTCAACTATAACATGGCCAATATTATCGAACTGTACTTGGGCGAGGGCTCAGTCGGTAGCGCTTCAGGCTCGTAATCATTATATTAGTAGATATAAAGTATCTTCTCGAACTATCTATTCGAACTAAATAATATCTACTCGTAATCTGTAGTTCCTAGGTTCGAGTAGATAGGGAGAAGGAAGGAAGAGATAGGGAAGAAAGAGATTGGAAAGAAAGTATAGAACAGAGAAGGTAGAAAGGGATAGGAGAATGAAGAAAGAGATAGGGACGAAAGAAGATTGGAAAGGAAGTATAGAAGAGAGAAGACAGAAAGGGATAGGGAGAATGAAGAAAGTGATAGGGAAGAAAGAGGATTGGAAAGAAAGTATAGAACAGAGAAGGCAGAAAGGGATAGGAGAATGAAGAAAGGGATAGGGAAGAAAGAAGACTGGAAAGGAAATATAGAACAGAGAAGGCAGAAAGGGATAGGGAGAATGAAGAAAATGATAGGGAAGAAAGAGGATTGGAAAGAAAGTATAGGACAGAGAAGGCAGAAAGGGATAGGGAGAATGAAGAAAGTGATAGGGAAGAAAGAGGATTAGAAAGGAAGTATAGAACAGAGAAGGCAGAAAGGGATAGGAGAATGAAGAAAGAGATAGGGAAGAAAGAGAATTGGAAAGGGAGTATAGAAGACAGAAGGCGGAAAGCGATAGGGAGAATGAAGAAAGTGATAGGGAAGAAAGAGATTGGAAAGAAAGAATAGAACAGAGAAGGCAGAAAGGGATAGGGAGAGTGAAGAAAGTGATAGGGAAGAAAGAAGATTGGAAAGAAAGTATAGAACAGAGAAGACAGAAAGGGATAGGAGAATGAAGAAAGAAGACTGGAAAAGAAGTATAGAAGAGAGAAGGCAGAAAGGGATAGGGAGAATGAAGAAAGTGATAGGGAAGAAAGAAGATTGGAAAGAAAGTATAGAACAGAGAAGGTAGAACGGGATAGGGAGAATGAAGAAAGTGATCGGGAAGAAAGAGATTGGAAAGAAAGTATAGAACAGAGAAGGCAGAAAGGGATAGGAGAATGAAGAAAGTGATACGGAAGAAAGAAGATTGGAAAGAAAGTATAGAACAGAGAAAGCAGAAAGGGATAGGGAGAATGAAGAAAGTGATAGGGAAGAAAGAGGATTGGAAGGAAAGTATAGAACAGAGAAGGCAGAAAGGGATAGGAGAATGAAGAAAGAGATAGGGAAGAAAGAAGATTGGAAAGAAAGTATAGAACAGAGAAGGCAGAAAGTTATAGGAGAATGAAGAAAGAGATAGGGAAGAAAGAGAATTCGAAAGGGAGTATAGAAGACAGAAGGCGGAAAGCGATAGGGAGAATGAAGAAAGTGATAGGGAAGAAAGAGATTGGAAAGAAAGAATAGAACAGAGAAGGCAGAAAGGGATAGGGAGAATGAAGAAAGTGATAGGGAAGAAAGAGGATTGGAAAGAAAGTATAGAACAGAGAAGGCAGAAAGGGATAGGGAGAATGAAGAAAGTGATAGGGAAGAAAGAAGATTGGAAAGAAAGTGTAGAACAGAGAAGGCAGAAAGGGATAGGAGAATGAAGAAAGAGTTAGGAAAGAAAGAAGATTGGAAAGGGAGTATAGAAGACAGAAGGCAGAAAGCGATAGGGAGAATGAAGAAAGTGATAGGGAAGAAAGAGATTGGAAAGAAAGAATAGAACAGAGGAGGCAGAAAGGGATAGGGAGAATGAAGAAAGTGATAGGGAAGAAAGAAGATTGGAAAGAAAGTATAGAACAGAGAAGGCAGAAAGGGATAGGGAGAATGAAGAAAGTGATCGGGAAGAAAGAGATTGGAAAGAAAGTATAGAAAAGAGAAGGCAGAAAGGGATAGGAGAATGAAGATAGAGATAGGGAAGAAAGAAGATTGGAAATGGAGTATAGAAGAGAGAAGGCAGAAAGGGATAGGGAGAATGAAGAAAGTGATAAGGAAGAAAGAAGATTGGAAAGAAAGTATAGAACAGAGAAAGCAAAAAGGGATAGGGAGAATGAAGAAAGTGATAGGTAAGAAAGAGGATTGGAAAAAAAGTATAGAACAGAGAAGGCAGAAAGGGATAGGATAAGGAAGAAAGAGATAGGGAAGAAAGAGGATTGGAAAGGTAGTATAGAAGGGAGAAGGCAGAAAGGGATAGGGAGAATGAAGAAAGTGATAGGGAAGAAAGAGATTGGAAAGAAAGAATAGAACAGAGAAGGCAGAAAGGGATAGGGAGAATGAAGAAAGTGATAGGGAAGAAAGAGGATTGGAAAGAAAGTATAGAACAGAGAAGGCAGAAAGGGATAGGAGAATGAAGAAAGAGATAGGAAAGAAAGAAGATTGGAAAGGGAGTATAGAAGACAGAAGGCAGAAAGGGATAGGGAGAATGAAGAAAGTGATAGGGAAAAAAGAGGATTGGAAAGAAAGTATAGAACCTAGAAAGCAGAAAGGGAGAGAAGAATGAAGAAAGAGATGGGGAAGAGAGAAGATTGGAAATGGAGTATAGAAGACAGAAGGCAGAAAGGTATAGGGAGAATGAAGAAAGTGATAGGGAAGAAAGAAGATTGGAAAGAAAGTATAGAACAGAGAAGTCAGACAGGGATAGGAGAATGAAGAAAGAGATAGGGAAGAAAGAAGATTGGAAAGGGAGTATAGAAGAGAGAAGGCAGAAAGGGATAGGGAGAATGAAGAAAGTGATAAGGAAGAAAGAAGATTGGAAAGGAAGTATAGAACAGAGAAGGCAGAAAGGGATAGGGAGAATAAAGAAAGTGATAGGGAAGAAAGAAGATTGGAAAGAAAGTATAGGACAGAAAAGGCAGAAAGGGATAGGAAAATGAAGAAAGAGATAGGGAAGAAAGAAGATTGGAAAGGGAGTATAGAAGACAGAAGGCAGAAAGGTATAGGGAGGATGAAGAAAGTGATAGGGAAGAAAGAGGATTGGAAAGAAAGTATAGAACAGAGAAGGCAGAAAGGGATAGGAGAATGAAGAAAGTGATAAGGAAGGAAGAAGATTGGAAAGAAAGTATAGAACAGAGAAAGCAGAAAGGGATAGGGAGAATGAAGAAAGTGATAGGGAAGAAAGAGGATTGGAAAAAAAGTATAGAACAGAGAAGGCAGAAAGGGATAGGAGAATGAAGAAAGAGATAGGGAAGAAAGAGGATTGGAAAAGGAGTATAGAAGAGAGAAGGCAGAAAGGGATAGGGAGAATGAAGAAAGTGATAGGGAAGAAAGAGATTGGAAAGAAAGTATAGAACAGAGAAGGCAGAAAGGGATAGGTAGAATGAAGAAAATGATAGGGAAGAAAGAGGATTGGAAAGAAAGTATAGAACAGGGAAGGCAGAAAGGGATAGGAGAATGAAGAAAGAGATAGGGAAGAAAGAAGATTGGAAAGGGAGTATAGAAGACAGAAGGCAGAAAGGGATAGTGAGGATGAAGAAAGTGATAGGGAAGAAAGAGGATTGGAAAGAAAGTATAGAACAGAGAAGGCAGAAAGGGATAGGAGAATGAAGAAAGGGATAGGGAAGAAAGAAGATTATAAAGGGAGTATAGAAGACAGAAGGCAGAAAGGGATAGGGAGAATGAAGAAAGTGATAGGGAAAAAAGAGGATTGGAAAGAAAGTATAGAACAGAGAAGGCAGAAATTGATAGGAGAATGAAGAAAACGATAGGGAAGAAAGAGGATTGGAAAGGGAGTATAGAAGAGAGAAGTCAGCAAGGGATAGAGAGAATGAAGAAAGTGATAGGGAAGAAAGAGTTTGGAAAGAAAGTATAGAACAGAGAAGGCAGAAAAGGACAGGGAGAATGAAGAAAATGATAGGAAAGAAAGTGTAGAACAGAGAAGGCAGAATGGGAAAGGAGAATGAAGAAAGAGATAGGGAAGACAGAAGATTGGAAAGGGAGTATAGAAGGGAGAAGGGAGAAAGGGATAGGGAGAATGAAGAAAGTGATAAGGAAGAAAGAAGATTGGAAAGAAAGTATAGAACAGAGAAGGCAGAAAGGGATAGGGAGAATGAAGAAAGTGATAGGGAAGAAAGTAGATTCGAAAGAAAGTATAGAACAGAGAAGGCAGAAACGGATAGGGAGAATGAAGAAATTGATAGGGAAGAAAGAAGATTGGAAAGGGAGTATAGAAGAGAAAAGGCAGAATGGGATAGGAGAATGAAGAAAGAGATAAGGAAGAAAGAAGATTGGAAAGAAAGTATAGAAGAGAGAAGTCAGAAAGGGATAGGGAGAATGAAGAAACTGATAGGGAAGAAAGAGATTGGAAAGAAAGTATAGAACAGAGAAGGCAGAAAAGGGATAGGGAGAATCAAGAAAGTGATAGGATAGAAAGTATAGAACAGAGAAGGCAGAAAGGGAAAGGAGAATGAAGAAAGAGATAGGGAAGAAAGAAGATTGGAAAGGGAGTATAGAAGACAGAAGGTAGAAAGGGATAGGGAGAATGAAGAAAGTGATAAGGAAGAAAGAAGATTGGAAAGAAAGTATAGAACAGAAAAGGCAGAAAGGGATAGGAGAATGAAGAAAGTGATAGGGAAGAAAGAAATTTGGAAAGGGTGTATAGAAGACAGAAGGAAGAAAGGGATAGGGAGGATGAAGAAAGTGCTAGGGAAGAAAGTGGATTGGAAAGAAAGTATAGAACAGAGAAGGCAGAAAGGGATAGGAGAATGAAAAAAGTGATAGGAAAGAAAGAAGATTGGAAAGAAAGTATAGAAGAGAGAAGGCAGAAAGGGATAGGAGAATGAAGAAAGAGATAGGGAAGAGAGAAGATTGGAAAGGGAGTATAGAAGACAGAAGGCAGAAAGGGATAGGGAGAATGAAGAAAGTGATAGGGAAGAAAGAAGATTGGAAAGAAAGTATAGAACAGAGAAGGCAGAAAGGGATAGGGAGAATGAAGAAAGTGATAGGGAAGAAAGAGGATTGGAAAGAAAGTATAGAACAGAGAAGGCAGAAAGGGATAGGAGAATGAAGAAAGAGATAGGAAAGAAAGAAGATTGGAAAGGGAGTATAGAAGACAGAAGGCAGAAAGGGATAGGGAGAATGAAGAAAGTGATAGGGAAAAAAGAGGATTGGAAAGAAAGTATAGAACCTAGAAGGCAGAAAGGGAGAGAAGAATGAAGAAAGAGATGGGGAAGAAAGAAGATTGGAAAGGGGGTATAGAAGAGAGAAGTCAGAAAGGGATAGGGAGAATGAAGAAAGTGATAGGTAAGAAAGAGACTGGAAAGAAAGTACAGAACAGAGAAGGCAGAAAGGGAAAGGAGAATTTAGAAAGAGATAGGGAAGAAATAAGATTGGAAAGGGAGTATAGAAGAGAGAAGGCAGAAAGGGATAGGGAGAATGAAGAAAGTGATAAGGAAGAAAGAAAATTGGAAAGGAAGTATAGAACAGAGAAGGCAGAAAGGGATAGGGAGAATAAAGAAAGTGATAGGGAAGAAAGAAGATTGGAAAGAAAGTATAGGACAGAGAAGGCAGAAAGGGATAGGAAAATGAAGAAAGAGATAGGGAAGAAAGAAGATTGGAAAGGGAGTATAGAAGACAGAAGGCAGAAAGGTATAGGGAGGGTGAAGAAAGTGATAGGGAAGAAAGAGGATTGGAAAGAAAGTATAGAACAGAGAAGGCAGAAAGGGATAGGAGAATGAAGAAAGTGATAAGGAAGAAAGAAGATTGGAAAGAAAGTATAGAATAGAGAAAGCAGAAAGGGATAGGGAGAATGAAGAAAGTGATAGGGAAGAAAGAGGATTGGAAAAAAGTATAGAACAGAGAAGGCAGAAAGGGATAGGAGAATGAAGAAAGAGATAGGGAAGAAAGAGGATTGGAAAAGGATTATAGAAGAGAGAAGGCAGAAAGGGATAGGGAGAATGAAGAAAGTGATAGGGAAGAAAGAGATTGGAAAGAAAGTATAGAACAGAGAAGGCAGAAAGGGATAGGTAGAATGAAGAAAATGATAGGGAAGAAAGAGGATTGGAAAGAAAGTATAGAACAGGGAAGGCAGAAAGGGATAGGAGAATGAAGAAAGAGATAGGGAAGAAAGAAGATTGGAAAGGGAGTATAGAAGACAGAAGGCAGAAAGGGATAGGGAGGATGAAGAAAGTGATAGGGAAGAAAGAGGATTGGAAAGAAAGTATAGAACAGAGAAGGCAGAAAGGGATAGGAGAATGAAGAAAGGGATAGGGAAGAAAGAAGATTATAAAGGGAGTATAGAAGACAGAAGGCAGAAAGGGATAGGGAGAATGAAGAAAGTGATAGGGAAAAAAGAGGATTGGAAAGAAAGTATAGAACAGAGAAGGCAGAAAGTGATAGGAGAATGAAGAAAACGATAGGGAAGAAAGAGGATTGGAAAGGGAGTATAGAAGAGAGAAGTCAGCAAGGGATAGGGAGAATGAAGAAAGTGATAGGGAAGAAAGAGTTTGGAAAGAAAGTATAGAACAGAGAAGGCAGAAAAGGATAGGGAGAATGAAGAAAATGATAGGAAAGAAAGTGTAGAACAGAGAAGGCAGAATTGGAAAGGAGAATGAAGAAAGAGATAGGGAAGACAGAAGATTGGAAAGGGAGTATAGAAGGGAGAAGGGAGAAAGCGATAGGGAGAATGAAGAAAGTGATAAGGAAGAAAGAAGATTGGAAAGAAAGTATAGAACAGAGAAGGCAGAAAGGGATAGGGAGAATGAAGAAAGTGATAGGGAAGAAAGTAGATTCGAAAGAAAGTATAGAACAGAGAAGGCAGAAACGGATAGGGAGAATGAAGAAATTGATAGGGAAGAAAGAAGATTGGAAAGGGAGTATAGAAGAGAAAAGGCAGAATGGGATAGGAGAATGAAGAAAGAGGTAAGGAAGAAAGAAGATTGGAAAGAAAGTATAGAAGAGAGAAGTCAGAAAGGGATAGGGAGAATGAAGAAACTGATTGGGAAGAAAGAGATTGGAAAGAAAGTATACAACAGAGAAGGCAGAAAAGGGATAGGGAGAATCAAGAAAGTGATAGGATAGAAAGTATAGAACAGAGAAGGCAGAAAGGGAAAGGAGAATGAAGAAAGAGATAGGGAAGAAAGAAGATTGGAAAGGGAGTATAGAAGAGAGAAGGTAGAAAGGGATAGGGAGAATGAAGAAAGTGATAAGGAAGAAAGAAGATTGGAAAGAAAGTATAGAACAGAAAAGGCAGAAAGGGATAGGAGAATGAAGAAAGTGATAGGGAAGAAAGAAGATTGGAAAGGGTGTATAGGAGACAGAAGGCAGAAAGGGATAGGGAGGATGAAGAAAGTGATAGGGAAGAAAGTGGATTGGAAAGAAAGTATAGAACAGAGAAGGCAGAAAGGGATAGGAGAATGAAAAAAGTGATAGGAAAGAAAGAAGATTGGAAAGAAAGTATAGAAGAGAGAAGGCAGAAAGGGATAGGAGAATGAAGAAAGAGATAGGGAAGAGAGAAGATTGGAAAGGGAGTATAGAAGACAGAAGGCAGAAAGGGATAGGGAGAATGAAGAAAGTGATAGGGAAGAAAGAAGATTGGAAAGAAAGTATAGAACAGAGAAGGCAGAAAGGGATAGGAGAATGAAGAAAGTGATAGGGAAGAGAGAAGATTGGAAAGGGAGTATAGAAGACAGAAGGCAGAAAGGGATAGGGAGAATGAAGAAAGTGATAGGGAAGAAAGAGGATTGGAAAGGGTGTATAGAAGAGAGAAGTCAGAAAGGGATTGGGAGAATGAAGAAAGTGATAGGAAAGAAAGAGATTGGATTGAAACTATAGAACAGAGAAGGCAGAAAGGGATAGGTAGAATGAAGAAATTGATAGGGAAGAAAGAAGATTGGAAAGAAAGTATAGAAGAGAGAAGGCAGAAAGGGATAGGAGAATGAAGAAAGAGATAGGGAAGAGAGAAGATTGGAAAGGGAGTATAGAAGACAGAAGGCAGAAAGGGATAGGGAGAATGAAGAAAGTGATAGGGAAGAAAGAAGATTGGAAAGAAAGTATAGAACAGAGAAGGCAGAAAGGGATAGGAGAATGAAGAAAGAGATAGGGTAGAAAGAGGATTGGAAAGGGTGTATAGAAGAGAAAGTCAGAAAGGGATAGGGAGAATGAAGAAAGTGATAGGAAAGAAAGAGATTGGAATGAAACTATAGAACAGAGAAGGCAGAAATGGATAGGGAGAATGAAGAAAGTGATAGGGAAGAAAGGAGATTGGAAAGAAAGTATAGAACAGTGAAGGCAGAAAGGGAAAGGAGAATGAAGAAAGAGATAGGAAAGAAAGAAGATTGGAAAGGGAGTATAGAAGAGAGAAGGCAGAAAGGGATAGGGAGAATGGAGAAAGTAATAAGGAAGAAAGAGGATTGGAAAGAAAGTATAGAACAGAGAAGGCAGAAAGGGATAGGGAGAATGAAGAAAATGATAGGGAAGGAAGTAGATTGGAAAGAAAGTATAGAACAGAGAAGGCAGAAAGGGATAGGAGAATGAAGAAAGAGATAGGGAAGAAAGAAGATTGGGAAGAAAGTATAGAAGAGAGAAGGCAGAAAGGGATAGGGAGAATGAAGAAAGGGATAGGGAAGAAAGAAGATTGGAAAGGAAGAAGAGAAAAGAGAAAATTTATCATTTACGTCTAATTGGTCATTATCTGATAAGTGTATATTTTGTTTGATGGAATCAGATCTATTCCTACTCATGCAATGTCTTACCAATACTCATCCTTCGACCAATATATTTTTATAGCTGGTAAGGTATGGTAACCGGTAATAATCAATATACCACAAAAGGGCTTCAGACTTGCTTTCCTTAGTTCAAAAGAATGTCGATTATGATCATTCGCATATTTTTTTTTAAATAACCAGCAATTTTTCCCCATACATCATCACTAAAATATAAAGAAAAATTATCGTATGGAGACTCACCACTAATTTTGTTTTTAATTTCCTCTATCAAAATATGTTCTTCTTTTTGTGGTAAACTTTTCTAAGTCGGAATTTCTTTTTTCCACTTTGGAACAACTTTTTTTGCTTTTGTTTTTGACAACAGTTCTAGTGGAAGTTTTCACTTTCTTGGAACGTGATGCTGTAGATTGGTCTACTTCGACATCTTGAGCTTCATCAGGTAAATTTGCATGCACCTCGTAGGTTCTAGTAGGTTCACTCTCACATATATCATCACTAATATCCTCCTCATCTGTAAGTTCGTCAACCGTTGGTGGTATGTACACCGCGTCAATATTTTCAGTTTGTCGCAAATCGTCACCCTCTTCTAATATAGCCATTAGTTCTGCAGTTGACAAAGGTCTATTTTTCCCCACCACTGAGCCCAAAACATTTAAAAAGAAATATCCTAAGATAGCAAAACAACGATTTATTATTGAATGTATTTACATCATAATAAATACTTACTTGAACTATATATTTTTAGCTATACTGCCGAATTTACAATTCACTAATTACCTAACACCAATTATTGTTATACTAAAAAGAAATATCCTAAGATAGCAAAATAACGATTTATTATTGAATGTATTTACCTCATAATAAATACTTACTTGAACTATATATTTTTAGCTATACTGCCGAATTTACAAGTCACTAATTACCTAACACCAATTATTGTTATACTAACAAGACGAAAAGCTTAGTTCAACTTCACAAATCTCTGAACACTGACGATGTCACTCATACAGAACTAAAATCGCAAGAATAGACTCGTTCGCAATGAGTCATCATACGTGTGGCAGACATAATTTGCACATGTTGTGCAATCCCAATGTTTCGTAAACGCAACATTACTCTAAATGTTATACTGTGCAAAAACTAAAAAAAAATTTCCTAATTATATGAAACGTTGTCTTGAATGAAATATATGTGAAGCTATTTTCATAAATTCTAAGTACATTTAGTATTTCTACATATCTTTTTTAGACTGTCAACTGCTAAAGATTAGATAGACTGTTTAGGTATAGTTTTAATATGAATAATAATTAGGTTTTTATTTTATATTTATAAATATGTATGCTTGGACATAAAAGACTATGTCCTTTATAACATACATTGGCTTAAAATTGGATTAATAGGCAAATATATATTTTTTTATTATTACTTGAAGAATGTTTCGTTTAGGCAACGTTGGGGATTAATGGGTTAAATAATATATAACAATGATAATTCTAAAACAATGTAATTCATTACAAAAGTATGGATGATATCACTTATACAAACTAAATTCAACCAGTGCTTTTCGTATATGTGACCAAATCTACAATCTATCTAGAATCTTACAAACAACTAAATGCAATTATATACCAAGTGATGAACTTTTCTGACAGAAAAGACCAGCTCTATTTACTTGACTAACCTATTACCTATTCATTTTTATTGTCATGTCTCTTGTACAACTTTCACCTCAGCCTAAACAATCCTTTACGTTTTTTTACTAGTTTTGCTAACAAAATTCTACACTAAATAACTCTTTTAACCTCCCGCGAACTCACCACATAAAATACTTCTTCCATAGATTATTTTGTCACGTAACTAGATTAGACTAACTACATTTCCTTTTGCATTTCAACTGTGTTTCATAACAACACTTTTTTTTATCTTATTCATTCAGTCAAGTTCGTTCGATGTCGTTGGTGACGAAGCTCTCACGCTGAAGCATACGCGAGCGTTCATGACGAGTTTATCATAAATTCATTTCATGTACAATATCGTGAACTAATGCATGAAATGCTTTACAAAAGTCCAGAAAGATAGCAGCTGCTTTTTTTCCGTTGTTTGAAGTTCCGTTAATGACGTTAGAAAACTCCGTTAAAAGTGAAATAGTATTTTTACTTTTGTGGAAAACATATTGCTTTTCACTAATAATGTTATGTTTTTTCAAGAAATTGGCTAGAACATTAGCTACATATCTTTCAAGTATTTTGTGAAGAACGGGTGAAATGGAAATGAGACTATAGTTAGTGAAATCGAATTTGGTTCCAATTTTCAAAATTGGCCTTAAACTAGCAATTTTGGGTTTGTTAGGGATGTTTCCTGTAGATATGCTTTCATTGATAAAGTTCGTCACGAGATCAGTTAACCCTTTCAGGACCATAAGGTTTCTAAGCGTAAATATTAGTATGTAACTGTTTATTTTAGTTTGTTTAGACGTAAAATAAATAAAAATCATAAAAAAATACATAACAATGTGTAGTTTTTTGGAATTTTATGGGAAATATTTTTCCCAATGGACTATAAAGGTAACACAAATTATAGTTAGGCTTATTATGCAATGTCTTTTATTTATTGGTTTATTAGAATAAAATGTTAACTAAAATAATACAAAATTATGAAAAAAAATTACTATACAAAATTATGTGTTAATTATGATATTCTACGAAGTAATTTCTTTTGGTAGTGAGGCAAAGATGGACATTGCGCATAGTACATATATTATGCGTCCTGACAGTTCTGTTTTTGTTTTCTAAACGTTCCCGTTAACGTAATTGCGTTCGGCATACGTTCTATTTTGACATTCTGTATAAAAAATGCAGATAAGGTTATAATTAAATACGACAATCACCAATTTTAAAATGGGAAAAATGTTTCCCTTAGTCATGAAAGGGTTAAGGAGATTTTGCACGCTTTATGTGTTTTACATGTACCTGATCGTATCCACAAGATTTTCTTTCATTTAAATCACTTAGAATTTTGAAAGTTTCTTGTTTTCAGATGGGAGGAATAAAAATTGAGGGAATAGAAGGTTGGATATATTTAGGAACTGTAGAGAGATTCTGTATACGGTTATCGTCTCTAAGATGGGCAATAATGCCTGCAGTTGTCGTTAAATTTCTCTGCTGCTTGAGTTTCAGACGTACCTTGTGGCACATTCTTCATGATAAAATCGTCAATGGCAGTTTTAGGTTTATTGTTGATAATTTGGTTGATGAGTTCCCAATTTTGCTTTCGATTTTTTTTACAGGACTCAAATTGTTTGAAGTAATATTTTTTTTCCTGCCTAATAAGGTACGTGTCTCTGTTTCTTAAGTTTGTGTATAGTAGTTTAAGATTTCTGTTTCTATTGGTATTTTTGTAGTCAATCGAAGCCGATTCTCTTTTTCTTATTAAGTTTAGTATTTCCTGATTTATCCAGTCTTTGCAGCAATTGCGTTGTTTAATTTTTGATGCACCCGAAAGTTTATTAAATTTGTTACTTTTAACAATCACGGTATATTTTTTTATGAATGCTTCATAAAGTACGTCTATTGGTTCTGAATTTACGTCTATTGATTCTGAATTTGGGGTTTCGTTTCCAGTGCTTCTGTCCAGCCAGTTTGTTAGGCTTATTTCTTTGCCTATGTATTTATGATCTAAGATAGTTTTTGTGTTAAAATTGCTGTCTAGCTTTTTAGTGTAATTGGACGAATTCCCAAGTTTTTTTCCCCGCAATTAAATAGTGGTCTGCGATTCTTCTGCAACAAATTATTGAATTTGTGTCGAATTTAATGTCAAGTCGGACGTTAATGTGATCAATGAATGTCTCACAGAGAGAGTCACCAATGATGCCTTACCTAGTTGATTGGCTGTTTTACCTCTGAGCGCACTTTTTGCACACAATGGGCTAAATGGCCAGGTCACATGGACCCCGAAGGCGCAGACAAGGTTAGACGAGGGTACCCACTGGCACAGCTGTTGGGAGACAGATGGTAGCCTCCTGTCAAGGCCATCCAGCGTGTTCTTTAACGTGCACGAGGTGTTTCTCTAGCACACGAAATACGGCTTAACATCCCATCAGACGCACGGTGGCCTTTCCAAGTCCATCGGTGTCCCCTACTGACCGTGGGCAGGGCGGAAAATTTTCTGGAGATAAATATCGACGCTGACCCAGATAGGACTCGAACCTGGGAACTGCAGATTAAGAGCCTAGAGAAAGAGATAGGGAAGAAAGAGGATTGGAAAGGTAGTATAGAAGGGAGAAGGCAGAAAGGGATAGGGAGAATGAAGAAAGTGATAGGGAAGAAAGAGATTGGAAAGAAAGAATAGAACAGAGAAGGCAGAAAGGGATAGGGAGAATGAAGAAAGTGATAGGGAAGAAAGAGGATTGGAAAGAAAGTATAGAACAGAGAAGGCAGAAAGGGATAGGAGAATGAAGAAAGAGATAGGAAAGAAAGAAGATTGGAAAGGGAGTATAGAAGACAGAAGGCAGAAAGGGATAGGGAGAATGAAGAAAGTGATAGGGAAAAAAGAGGATTGGAAAGAAAGTATAGAACCTAGAAAGCAGAAAGGGAGAGAAGAATGAAGAAAGAGATGGGGAAGAGAGAAGATTGGAAATGGAGTATAGAAGACAGAAGGCAGAAAGGTATAGGGAGAATGAAGAAAGTGATAGGGAAGAAAGAAGATTGGAAAGAAAGTATAGAACAGAGAAGTCAGACAGGGATAGGAGAATGAAGAAAGAGATAGGGAAGAAAGAAGATTGGAAAGGGAGTATAGAAGAGAGAAGGCAGAAAGGGATAGGGAGAATGAAGAAAGTGATAAGGAAGAAAGAAGATTGGAAAGGAAGTATAGAACAGAGAAGGCAGAAAGGGATAGGGAGAATAAAGAAAGTGATAGGGAAGAAAGAAGATTGGAAAGAAAGTATAGGACAGAAAAGGCAGAAAGGGATAGGAAAATGAAGAAAGAGATAGGGAAGAAAGAAGATTGGAAAGGGAGTATAGAAGACAGAAGGCAGAAAGGTATAGGGAGGATGAAGAAAGTGATAGGGAAGAAAGAGGATTGGAAAGAAAGTATAGAACAGAGAAGGCAGAAAGGGATAGGAGAATGAAGAAAGTGATAAGGAAGGAAGAAGATTGGAAAGAAAGTATAGAACAGAGAAAGCAGAAAGGGATAGGGAGAATGAAGAAAGTGATAGGGAAGAAAGAGGATTGGAAAAAAAGTATAGAACAGAGAAGGCAGAAAGGGATAGGAGAATGAAGAAAGAGATAGGGAAGAAAGAGGATTGGAAAAGGAGTATAGAAGAGAGAAGGCAGAAAGGGATAGGGAGAATGAAGAAAGTGATAGGGAAGAAAGAGATTGGAAAGAAAGTATAGAACAGAGAAGGCAGAAAGGGATAGGTAGAATGAAGAAAATGATAGGGAAGAAAGAGGATTGGAAAGAAAGTATAGAACAGGGAAGGCAGAAAGGGATAGGAGAATGAAGAAAGAGATAGGGAAGAAAGAAGATTGGAAAGGGAGTATAGAAGACAGAAGGCAGAAAGGGATAGTGAGGATGAAGAAAGTGATAGGGAAGAAAGAGGATTGGAAAGAAAGTATAGAACAGAGAAGGCAGAAAGGGATAGGAGAATGAAGAAAGGGATAGGGAAGAAAGAAGATTATAAAGGGAGTATAGAAGACAGAAGGCAGAAAGGGATAGGGAGAATGAAGAAAGTGATAGGGAAAAAAGAGGATTGGAAAGAAAGTATAGAACAGAGAAGGCAGAAATTGATAGGAGAATGAAGAAAACGATAGGGAAGAAAGAGGATTGGAAAGGGAGTATAGAAGAGAGAAGTCAGCAAGGGATAGAGAGAATGAAGAAAGTGATAGGGAAGAAAGAGTTTGGAAAGAAAGTATAGAACAGAGAAGGCAGAAAAGGACAGGGAGAATGAAGAAAATGATAGGAAAGAAAGTGTAGAACAGAGAAGGCAGAATGGGAAAGGAGAATGAAGAAAGAGATAGGGAAGACAGAAGATTGGAAAGGGAGTATAGAAGGGAGAAGGGAGAAAGGGATAGGGAGAATGAAGAAAGTGATAAGGAAGAAAGAAGATTGGAAAGAAAGTATAGAACAGAGAAGGCAGAAAGGGATAGGGAGAATGAAGAAAGTGATAGGGAAGAAAGTAGATTCGAAAGAAAGTATAGAACAGAGAAGGCAGAAACGGATAGGGAGAATGAAGAAATTGATAGGGAAGAAAGAAGATTGGAAAGGGAGTATAGAAGAGAAAAGGCAGAATGGGATAGGAGAATGAAGAAAGAGATAAGGAAGAAAGAAGATTGGAAAGAAAGTATAGAAGAGAGAAGTCAGAAAGGGATAGGGAGAATGAAGAAACTGATAGGGAAGAAAGAGATTGGAAAGAAAGTATAGAACAGAGAAGGCAGAAAAGGGATAGGGAGAATCAAGAAAGTGATAGGATAGAAAGTATAGAACAGAGAAGGCAGAAAGGGAAAGGAGAATGAAGAAAGAGATAGGGAAGAAAGAAGATTGGAAAGGGAGTATAGAAGACAGAAGGTAGAAAGGGATAGGGAGAATGAAGAAAGTGATAAGGAAGAAAGAAGATTGGAAAGAAAGTATAGAACAGAAAAGGCAGAAAGGGATAGGAGAATGAAGAAAGTGATAGGGAAGAAAGAAATTTGGAAAGGGTGTATAGAAGACAGAAGGAAGAAAGGGATAGGGAGGATGAAGAAAGTGCTAGGGAAGAAAGTGGATTGGAAAGAAAGTATAGAACAGAGAAGGCAGAAAGGGATAGGAGAATGAAAAAAGTGATAGGAAAGAAAGAAGATTGGAAAGAAAGTATAGAAGAGAGAAGGCAGAAAGGGATAGGAGAATGAAGAAAGAGATAGGGAAGAGAGAAGATTGGAAAGGGAGTATAGAAGACAGAAGGCAGAAAGGGATAGGGAGAATGAAGAAAGTGATAGGGAAGAAAGAAGATTGGAAAGAAAGTATAGAACAGAGAAGGCAGAAAGGGATAGGGAGAATGAAGAAAGTGATAGGGAAGAAAGAGGATTGGAAAGAAAGTATAGAACAGAGAAGGCAGAAAGGGATAGGAGAATGAAGAAAGAGATAGGAAAGAAAGAAGATTGGAAAGGGAGTATAGAAGACAGAAGGCAGAAAGGGATAGGGAGAATGAAGAAAGTGATAGGGAAAAAAGAGGATTGGAAAGAAAGTATAGAACCTAGAAGGCAGAAAGGGAGAGAAGAATGAAGAAAGAGATGGGGAAGAAAGAAGATTGGAAAGGGGGTATAGAAGAGAGAAGTCAGAAAGGGATAGGGAGAATGAAGAAAGTGATAGGTAAGAAAGAGACTGGAAAGAAAGTACAGAACAGAGAAGGCAGAAAGGGAAAGGAGAATTTAGAAAGAGATAGGGAAGAAATAAGATTGGAAAGGGAGTATAGAAGAGAGAAGGCAGAAAGGGATAGGGAGAATGAAGAAAGTGATAAGGAAGAAAGAAAATTGGAAAGGAAGTATAGAACAGAGAAGGCAGAAAGGGATAGGGAGAATAAAGAAAGTGATAGGGAAGAAAGAAGATTGGAAAGAAAGTATAGGACAGAGAAGGCAGAAAGGGATAGGAAAATGAAGAAAGAGATAGGGAAGAAAGAAGATTGGAAAGGGAGTATAGAAGACAGAAGGCAGAAAGGTATAGGGAGGGTGAAGAAAGTGATAGGGAAGAAAGAGGATTGGAAAGAAAGTATAGAACAGAGAAGGCAGAAAGGGATAGGAGAATGAAGAAAGTGATAAGGAAGAAAGAAGATTGGAAAGAAAGTATAGAATAGAGAAAGCAGAAAGGGATAGGGAGAATGAAGAAAGTGATAGGGAAGAAAGAGGATTGGAAAAAAGTATAGAACAGAGAAGGCAGAAAGGGATAGGAGAATGAAGAAAGAGATAGGGAAGAAAGAGGATTGGAAAAGGATTATAGAAGAGAGAAGGCAGAAAGGGATAGGGAGAATGAAGAAAGTGATAGGGAAGAAAGAGATTGGAAAGAAAGTATAGAACAGAGAAGGCAGAAAGGGATAGGTAGAATGAAGAAAATGATAGGGAAGAAAGAGGATTGGAAAGAAAGTATAGAACAGGGAAGGCAGAAAGGGATAGGAGAATGAAGAAAGAGATAGGGAAGAAAGAAGATTGGAAAGGGAGTATAGAAGACAGAAGGCAGAAAGGGATAGGGAGGATGAAGAAAGTGATAGGGAAGAAAGAGGATTGGAAAGAAAGTATAGAACAGAGAAGGCAGAAAGGGATAGGAGAATGAAGAAAGGGATAGGGAAGAAAGAAGATTATAAAGGGAGTATAGAAGACAGAAGGCAGAAAGGGATAGGGAGAATGAAGAAAGTGATAGGGAAAAAAGAGGATTGGAAAGAAAGTATAGAACAGAGAAGGCAGAAAGTGATAGGAGAATGAAGAAAACGATAGGGAAGAAAGAGGATTGGAAAGGGAGTATAGAAGAGAGAAGTCAGCAAGGGATAGGGAGAATGAAGAAAGTGATAGGGAAGAAAGAGTTTGGAAAGAAAGTATAGAACAGAGAAGGCAGAAAAGGATAGGGAGAATGAAGAAAATGATAGGAAAGAAAGTGTAGAACAGAGAAGGCAGAATTGGAAAGGAGAATGAAGAAAGAGATAGGGAAGACAGAAGATTGGAAAGGGAGTATAGAAGGGAGAAGGGAGAAAGCGATAGGGAGAATGAAGAAAGTGATAAGGAAGAAAGAAGATTGGAAAGAAAGTATAGAACAGAGAAGGCAGAAAGGGATAGGGAGAATGAAGAAAGTGATAGGGAAGAAAGTAGATTCGAAAGAAAGTATAGAACAGAGAAGGCAGAAACGGATAGGGAGAATGAAGAAATTGATAGGGAAGAAAGAAGATTGGAAAGGGAGTATAGAAGAGAAAAGGCAGAATGGGATAGGAGAATGAAGAAAGAGGTAAGGAAGAAAGAAGATTGGAAAGAAAGTATAGAAGAGAGAAGTCAGAAAGGGATAGGGAGAATGAAGAAACTGATTGGGAAGAAAGAGATTGGAAAGAAAGTATACAACAGAGAAGGCAGAAAAGGGATAGGGAGAATCAAGAAAGTGATAGGATAGAAAGTATAGAACAGAGAAGGCAGAAAGGGAAAGGAGAATGAAGAAAGAGATAGGGAAGAAAGAAGATTGGAAAGGGAGTATAGAAGAGAGAAGGTAGAAAGGGATAGGGAGAATGAAGAAAGTGATAAGGAAGAAAGAAGATTGGAAAGAAAGTATAGAACAGAAAAGGCAGAAAGGGATAGGAGAATGAAGAAAGTGATAGGGAAGAAAGAAGATTGGAAAGGGTGTATAGGAGACAGAAGGCAGAAAGGGATAGGGAGGATGAAGAAAGTGATAGGGAAGAAAGTGGATTGGAAAGAAAGTATAGAACAGAGAAGGCAGAAAGGGATAGGAGAATGAAAAAAGTGATAGGAAAGAAAGAAGATTGGAAAGAAAGTATAGAAGAGAGAAGGCAGAAAGGGATAGGAGAATGAAGAAAGAGATAGGGAAGAGAGAAGATTGGAAAGGGAGTATAGAAGACAGAAGGCAGAAAGGGATAGGGAGAATGAAGAAAGTGATAGGGAAGAAAGAAGATTGGAAAGAAAGTATAGAACAGAGAAGGCAGAAAGGGATAGGAGAATGAAGAAAGTGATAGGGAAGAGAGAAGATTGGAAAGGGAGTATAGAAGACAGAAGGCAGAAAGGGATAGGGAGAATGAAGAAAGTGATAGGGAAGAAAGAGGATTGGAAAGGGTGTATAGAAGAGAGAAGTCAGAAAGGGATTGGGAGAATGAAGAAAGTGATAGGAAAGAAAGAGATTGGATTGAAACTATAGAACAGAGAAGGCAGAAAGGGATAGGTAGAATGAAGAAATTGATAGGGAAGAAAGAAGATTGGAAAGAAAGTATAGAAGAGAGAAGGCAGAAAGGGATAGGAGAATGAAGAAAGAGATAGGGAAGAGAGAAGATTGGAAAGGGAGTATAGAAGACAGAAGGCAGAAAGGGATAGGGAGAATGAAGAAAGTGATAGGGAAGAAAGAAGATTGGAAAGAAAGTATAGAACAGAGAAGGCAGAAAGGGATAGGAGAATGAAGAAAGAGATAGGGTAGAAAGAGGATTGGAAAGGGTGTATAGAAGAGAAAGTCAGAAAGGGATAGGGAGAATGAAGAAAGTGATAGGAAAGAAAGAGATTGGAATGAAACTATAGAACAGAGAAGGCAGAAATGGATAGGGAGAATGAAGAAAGTGATAGGGAAGAAAGGAGATTGGAAAGAAAGTATAGAACAGTGAAGGCAGAAAGGGAAAGGAGAATGAAGAAAGAGATAGGAAAGAAAGAAGATTGGAAAGGGAGTATAGAAGAGAGAAGGCAGAAAGGGATAGGGAGAATGGAGAAAGTAATAAGGAAGAAAGAGGATTGGAAAGAAAGTATAGAACAGAGAAGGCAGAAAGGGATAGGGAGAATGAAGAAAATGATAGGGAAGGAAGTAGATTGGAAAGAAAGTATAGAACAGAGAAGGCAGAAAGGGATAGGAGAATGAAGAAAGAGATAGGGAAGAAAGAAGATTGGGAAGAAAGTATAGAAGAGAGAAGGCAGAAAGGGATAGGGAGAATGAAGAAAGGGATAGGGAAGAAAGAAGATTGGAAAGGAAGAAGAGAAAAGAGAAAATTTATCATTTACGTCTAATTGGTCATTATCTGATAAGTGTATATTTTGTTTGATGGAATCAGATCTATTCCTACTCATGCAATGTCTTACCAATACTCATCCTTCGACCAATATATTTTTATAGCTGGTAAGGTATGGTAACCGGTAATAATCAATATACCACAAAAGGGCTTCAGACTTGCTTTCCTTAGTTCAAAAGAATGTCGATTATGATCATTCGCATATTTTTTTTTAAATAACCAGCAATTTTTCCCCATACATCATCACTAAAATATAAAGAAAAATTATCGTATGGAGACTCACCACTAATTTTGTTTTTAATTTCCTCTATCAAAATATGTTCTTCTTTTTGTGGTAAACTTTTCTAAGTCGGAATTTCTTTTTTCCACTTTGGAACAACTTTTTTTGCTTTTGTTTTTGACAACAGTTCTAGTGGAAGTTTTCACTTTCTTGGAACGTGATGCTGTAGATTGGTCTACTTCGACATCTTGAGCTTCATCAGGTAAATTTGCATGCACCTCGTAGGTTCTAGTAGGTTCACTCTCACATATATCATCACTAATATCCTCCTCATCTGTAAGTTCGTCAACCGTTGGTGGTATGTACACCGCGTCAATATTTTCAGTTTGTCGCAAATCGTCACCCTCTTCTAATATAGCCATTAGTTCTGCAGTTGACAAAGGTCTATTTTTCCCCACCACTGAGCCCAAAACATTTAAAAAGAAATATCCTAAGATAGCAAAACAACGATTTATTATTGAATGTATTTACATCATAATAAATACTTACTTGAACTATATATTTTTAGCTATACTGCCGAATTTACAATTCACTAATTACCTAACACCAATTATTGTTATACTAAAAAGAAATATCCTAAGATAGCAAAATAACGATTTATTATTGAATGTATTTACCTCATAATAAATACTTACTTGAACTATATATTTTTAGCTATACTGCCGAATTTACAAGTCACTAATTACCTAACACCAATTATTGTTATACTAACAAGACGAAAAGCTTAGTTCAACTTCACAAATCTCTGAACACTGACGATGTCACTCATACAGAACTAAAATCGCAAGAATAGACTCGTTCGCAATGAGTCATCATACGTGTGGCAGACATAATTTGCACATGTTGTGCAATCCCAATGTTTCGTAAACGCAACATTACTCTAAATGTTATACTGTGCAAAAACTAAAAAAAAATTTCCTAATTATATGAAACGTTGTCTTGAATGAAATATATGTGAAGCTATTTTCATAAATTCTAAGTACATTTAGTATTTCTACATATCTTTTTTAGACTGTCAACTGCTAAAGATTAGATAGACTGTTTAGGTATAGTTTTAATATGAATAATAATTAGGTTTTTATTTTATATTTATAAATATGTATGCTTGGACATAAAAGACTATGTCCTTTATAACATACATTGGCTTAAAATTGGATTAATAGGCAAATATATATTTTTTTATTATTACTTGAAGAATGTTTCGTTTAGGCAACGTTGGGGATTAATGGGTTAAATAATATATAACAATGATAATTCTAAAACAATGTAATTCATTACAAAAGTATGGATGATATCACTTATACAAACTAAATTCAACCAGTGCTTTTCGTATATGTGACCAAATCTACAATCTATCTAGAATCTTACAAACAACTAAATGCAATTATATACCAAGTGATGAACTTTTCTGACAGAAAAGACCAGCTCTATTTACTTGACTAACCTATTACCTATTCATTTTTATTGTCATGTCTCTTGTACAACTTTCACCTCAGCCTAAACAATCCTTTACGTTTTTTTACTAGTTTTGCTAACAAAATTCTACACTAAATAACTCTTTTAACCTCCCGCGAACTCACCACATAAAATACTTCTTCCATAGATTATTTTGTCACGTAACTAGATTAGACTAACTACATTTCCTTTTGCATTTCAACTGTGTTTCATAACAACACTTTTTTTTATCTTATTCATTCAGTCAAGTTCGTTCGATGTCGTTGGTGACGAAGCTCTCACGCTGAAGCATACGCGAGCGTTCATGACGAGTTTATCATAAATTCATTTCATGTACAATATCGTGAACTAATGCATGAAATGCTTTACAAAAGTCCAGAAAGATAGCAGCTGCTTTTTTTCCGTTGTTTGAAGTTCCGTTAATGACGTTAGAAAACTCCGTTAAAAGTGAAATAGTATTTTTACTTTTGTGGAAAACATATTGCTTTTCACTAATAATGTTATGTTTTTTCAAGAAATTGGCTAGAACATTAGCTACATATCTTTCAAGTATTTTGTGAAGAACGGGTGAAATGGAAATGAGACTATAGTTAGTGAAATCGAATTTGGTTCCAATTTTCAAAATTGGCCTTAAACTAGCAATTTTGGGTTTGTTAGGGATGTTTCCTGTAGATATGCTTTCATTGATAAAGTTCGTCACGAGATCAGTTAACCCTTTCAGGACCATAAGGTTTCTAAGCGTAAATATTAGTATGTAACTGTTTATTTTAGTTTGTTTAGACGTAAAATAAATAAAAATCATAAAAAAATACATAACAATGTGTAGTTTTTTGGAATTTTATGGGAAATATTTTTCCCAATGGACTATAAAGGTAACACAAATTATAGTTAGGCTTATTATGCAATGTCTTTTATTTATTGGTTTATTAGAATAAAATGTTAACTAAAATAATACAAAATTATGAAAAAAAATTACTATACAAAATTATGTGTTAATTATGATATTCTACGAAGTAATTTCTTTTGGTAGTGAGGCAAAGATGGACATTGCGCATAGTACATATATTATGCGTCCTGACAGTTCTGTTTTTGTTTTCTAAACGTTCCCGTTAACGTAATTGCGTTCGGCATACGTTCTATTTTGACATTCTGTATAAAAAATGCAGATAAGGTTATAATTAAATACGACAATCACCAATTTTAAAATGGGAAAAATGTTTCCCTTAGTCATGAAAGGGTTAAGGAGATTTTGCACGCTTTATGTGTTTTACATGTACCTGATCGTATCCACAAGATTTTCTTTCATTTAAATCACTTAGAATTTTGAAAGTTTCTTGTTTTCAGATGGGAGGAATAAAAATTGAGGGAATAGAAGGTTGGATATATTTAGGAACTGTAGAGAGATTCTGTATACGGTTATCGTCTCTAAGATGGGCAATAATGCCTGCAGTTGTCGTTAAATTTCTCTGCTGCTTGAGTTTCAGACGTACCTTGTGGCACATTCTTCATGATAAAATCGTCAATGGCAGTTTTAGGTTTATTGTTGATAATTTGGTTGATGAGTTCCCAATTTTGCTTTCGATTTTTTTTACAGGACTCAAATTGTTTGAAGTAATATTTTTTTTCCTGCCTAATAAGGTACGTGTCTCTGTTTCTTAAGTTTGTGTATAGTAGTTTAAGATTTCTGTTTCTATTGGTATTTTTGTAGTCAATCGAAGCCGATTCTCTTTTTCTTATTAAGTTTAGTATTTCCTGATTTATCCAGTCTTTGCAGCAATTGCGTTGTTTAATTTTTGATGCACCCGAAAGTTTATTAAATTTGTTACTTTTAACAATCACGGTATATTTTTTTATGAATGCTTCATAAAGTACGTCTATTGGTTCTGAATTTACGTCTATTGATTCTGAATTTGGGGTTTCGTTTCCAGTGCTTCTGTCCAGCCAGTTTGTTAGGCTTATTTCTTTGCCTATGTATTTATGATCTAAGATAGTTTTTGTGTTAAAATTGCTGTCTAGCTTTTTAGTGTAATTGGACGAATTCCCAAGTTTTTTTCCCCGCAATTAAATAGTGGTCTGCGATTCTTCTGCAACAAATTATTGAATTTGTGTCGAATTTAATGTCAAGTCGGACGTTAATGTGATCAATGAATGTCTCACAGAGAGAGTCACCAATGATGCCTTACCTAGTTGATTGGCTGTTTTACCTCTGAGCGCACTTTTTGCACACAATGGGCTAAATGGCCAGGTCACATGGACCCCGAAGGCGCAGACAAGGTTAGACGAGGGTACCCACTGGCACAGCTGTTGGGAGACAGATGGTAGCCTCCTGTCAAGGCCATCCAGCGTGTTCTTTAACGTGCACGAGGTGTTTCTCTAGCACACGAAATACGGCTTAACATCCCATCAGACGCACGGTGGCCTTTCCAAGTCCATCGGTGTCCCCTACTGACCGTGGGCAGGGCGGAAAATTTTCTGGAGATAAATATCGACGCTGACCCAGATAGGACTCGAACCTGGGAACTGCAGATTAAGAGCCTGGCGCGCTACCTACTGAGCCACACTCGCCCCATATTTCATGGCGCAAATGAATGAAACACCATATATGACATAAAACAATAAATTCCCAGAAGTTACGTGGGCCTCGATACAATGACTCAAATCCGGCATGCACAAAAGATTTAGTTTCATGGGGGAAGGTCTGTGAATGAGATTTGATTATGATTTCGCAATTACTGAGATATACCACCGTCCAGGAAACGTTAAAATAATATCAACAGGGAATAAAATTCTGTAGCTGTTATTTAACTTGGGTAAGGAAAAACGAGTGAAAGGAAGTGCTGCTGAGGATTGTGTCGACCGCTGCTCTTGTGCACACGTTTCTTGACTTTATCTAGGATAGGAGCGGATTTCGCGAAGGACTGTTTCGCCGAATTCCCTAGGGAGTGTGCGCTGTGATATTTGTCGCGGCTGTAGGAGTATTTAATTTCTTCTCGCCCAAAGCTTGGCTTCGTTTCTTATGCACTTCAGGTCAGTGCTTATTTATTATTTCTTTCGTCTAAGAATTCGATGACATATCGAAAATTCAAATATGGATGCAGTAGCGGACTCTTTGGAGATTTTGATGGCAGACTCGGCTGGGCCGGCACTGCATTGGATATCGGACGACGATGTCTGGCAAATCTGTAGTGCTTCTGTTATTGAAGGGCATTTACCCTGCAAAGAGGTATCTCCTCCGCAGTTGTTGGATGGCATATCCCCGGCCCCAGGGGAAAACTTTGATCATTGTGTCGAAACTGGAGATAACTCTAATCCGCCTCAACAAGCTGCCAAAACCGATGCTGCTTCAACATGTAAATGTTTGACGCACAAACTTGATAAATTGGAGGAGGTAAACTCCATTTTACATCGTATGCCAAATATGACTCAGATTCATGGTCTTAACCCTGAAACTTATGCCACCTTTAAGATGGCCATCTTACAAAAATATTATATTGAAAAAGAAATCATGGAACATAATTGTGAATTCAAATTCACAACGTCAAACCATCAAGTTGCTACCACTTCTAAGAATACCGGAAATTTTGTTTCTGTTGTTACAACTGCTGATACAGTGGATAGTATGGACACAACAAACTATCCCACTTAAAAATAAATTCTCGGTTTTAGCCCTGAACTATGACCAAGTTGATGGATCAACGGATGTAATGGCTGCCTCTACCTCTGATAGGTCTTGCCGGTTGCATACGTCCTCAGTGACTGGGTCTAAACGGGAACAGATTCCCCCAATTATTTTGAAGAGTCCAAAAAACTGGACTCTCTTACAACGAGAGCTTGCTGTTTTGGCAGTGGAGGCTTTCACTGCCAAATCAAATGGAGACGCCATTCGTGTACAAACGAAGTGCACTCAGGATTTTCGCGCCTTAATCAGGTTGTTTGAAGGGTCACACCTTGAATTTCATACATATCAGCTTAAATCTGAAAAAAATCAAAAAGTAGTTCTTAAAAATTTACCTCTGGATGTTACCTGCGACGAGCTTAGGACTGAGCTACTTGGCATGGGTTTGAACCCCCTTAAAATTTCACAACTCAAACACGGTGCAGATAGAAAACCAATTCCCGTTTTTCTTGTAGAACTTTCGAAGAATGCTGCAAATAAGAACATTTTCAACGTTACTAGTCTTTTTCACCTACGAATCAAGGTTGAAAATTATTGAAAAGGACCTGCTACCACTCAATGGGGCGGGGGTTGCTCAGTCGGTAGCGCGCCAGGCTCGTAATCTGTCGTTCCCAGGTTCGAGTCCCAGCTGGGTCAGCGTTGAGATTTACCTCCGCAAAATTCTCCACCCTGCCCACGGTCAGTAGGGGACACCGATGGGCTTGGAAAGGCCTGCGTCCGTCGGATGGGACGTTAAGCCGTGGCCCCGTGTGCGGGAGAGCCATACCCTGTGCACGTTAAAGAACACGCTGGATGGCCTCGACGGGAGGATACCATCTGTCTCCCAACAGCTGTTCCAGTGGGTCCCCTCCCCCAACCTTCTCTGAGCCTTCGGGGTCGATGTGACCTGGCCATTTAGCCCATGGTGTGCAAAAATGTGCCGCTCAGAGGTAAAACAACCCAACAACCCACTCAATGTCACCGCTGCCAATCATTTGGTCATGCGCAGAGTCGATGCCATAATAGGCCCCGTTGCGTGAAATGCGCCGGGGATCATTTCACAACTACTTGTTCCAGAAGCAAGACTGATGCCCCCCCCCCCCCCACCACCACTTGCGCTAATTGTGGGCTGGCACATACAGCTAATTATAAGGGATATGCTTTCTATCCTAAACTTGGTTCTACCAAAACTATGCCTCCATCTCATAGACAATCAAAGTCTGTACCTCTGGGAAAGGGAAAGGTGACTCCCCCGTTTGTTGCCAAAACATCTACTTCTCTTTCGTATGCTGCGCAGTGGCTTCTTCATCAACATCTAGGATTGGACAGTCTACTGCTGTTCCTTCACCAGCTTCATATGAACGTACTTCTACTCCTGTTCAGCAGAAACCTAAAGTGCAAACATCCTCTAAGAGGGATAAAAAAGATTTGGACTCAATTGTGATTAATGATATCAAAGATGTTTTTTCCTTTGTCAAACAGTTAAATCTTGCTGCTATTCTGACTACCATTAAAAATTTATTTACAGAATATCAAAGTGTTAAAGGCCTGATGGCCAAAATTGCTGTCGGGGTCCGAGCTTTTGATCTTCTACTTAACGCTCTGAACCCCGATTGGTGATTCACCTTATTATCATGACCAGCTTCAGATTATTGCGTCGAATTGCAACGACCTTAAAAGAGACCTTTTCGAGTTTCTGAACTTTCTTCTGCAGTTTAATGTGGATGTGGCTTTACTGAGCGAGACACACTTAAGGGCTAGTGATACGCTCAATGTCGCAAATTACAAAGTTTATCGAACTGACAGAATACATAATGGAGGTGGTGGGACAGCCATTTTTGTTAAGAGCTGTATTCCACCCTTCCATTATCTGCTTCCTGAAGTGGCTTCCATTGAAGTAAGTGCCATCTCTATTTCCCAGACTAGTATTGGAAAACTAAACATCATTTCTGGTTATAAGCCTCCAAATATTATTTTGCGTTCTGTGGATCTGGATTGGATCTTTAAAATCGACTGTCCCACAATTCTTGCTGGTGATCTAAACTCCAAATATACTGCTTGGAGGGCGGGGGAGGCTCAGTCGTCAGAGCGCCAGGCTCGTAATCTGCAGTTTCCAGGTTCGAGTGGCAGCTGGGTCAGCGTTGAGATTTATCTCCGCAAAATTTCCCCCACCCTGCCCACGGTCAGTAGGAGACACCGATGGGCTTGAAAAGGCCGGCGTCCGTCGGATGGGACGTTAAGCCGTGGCCCCGTGTGCGGGAGAGCCATACCCTGTGCACGTTAAAGAACACGCTGGATGGCCTTGACGGGAGGCTACCATCTGTCTCCCAACAGCTGTTCCAGTGGGTCCCCTCCCCCAACCTTCTCTGAGCCTTCGGGGTCCATGTGACCTGGCCATTTTAGCCCATGGTGTGCGAAAAAGTGCCGCTCAGAGGTAAAACAACCCCAACCCCAACCCTCGAAGGTTTTCTTTGATGGTGTGGACTCAAACCCACATGATTTGATTTCTTCTCTATTGCATTATTTGTTCGATCCTCAGAGCAGGATCAAAAGAGCAAGACCCCTGATCTTCGATATGATACCTTTTTGGTTTAGTTCTTGCTTTCTGCTCCTGTTCCTACGTGTTCTTTTCATAGCCCTTCGGGGTTTCACCATAGCTTGGTGTACTACATTTTGTATTGTCTTCGACTCATGGCCTTATCGGCGAACATCAGATGAAAATGGTTATGGGGCATTGAATGTTATGTTGACACATTGAATGTTATGTTTCAGCTATCAGCTGTCAGAGAGCTCTGACCGACGTCTTCAATTTATGTCGTGACTATTTTCCGTAAAAGGTTTATTTTCAATGTTAGGGAGCTTTGAATGTGGCTTTCAATTCACATAACATGGAGGTGTGCGGACACTTTTTTTCAACATAGTGTATATGAAGAAAAAGCAAACTAGGCAAACAACACTTGACATAGTTTTGAAGAAGCCAACACCTCCCAAAGAGGAGCCTCAACCAGGTCCTTCAAGCTTACAGGAGACGATATTGTCATTGTTAGTAACAGTTCATCAATGGGAATCACTTGATCTGAAACACTTCCAGTGGAACACTATGAGGAAATTAAGGACAGTGATGTGTTCCACTTACTTAAACTGTGTGTGATATAGGCTAAGAAAGTGTTTTAAATAAAATTAAAAAAAGAAAAAATTAAAAATTTTAAAATTGAATAAGAAATAAAAAGCTTAAAAATGAAATAAAATTTACAAAGTAGCCTAAGGTTAGTTGACAGAAATAAAATAAATATTTACTCTATATACAGCCTTACAGTGTATTATATTGTACATAAAGTAATTTAGTATAAGTTCAGTATCTTGTACAGTACAGAACTGTAGCAGCAACAGACTCCACTCACCCAACTCTATCTTAGCCCTGCAATCTCCAATTGGGGTAAGTACAGATTACATATTAGCCTATGTACAGTACACAATATCTTACATTATTTTAATACTTAACGTATATAGTGCACAATATTACCTTGCCAGATACAGTACATTAGCTGAAATACAATACCGTATGCGTACAGTATCTTGGTTATTTAGTCAATATAGTACATTACAGTATCCAATATGGCTCTGCGAAGTATATAGTATGGTGTTCGCACACGTCCAATTCACAGAACGTATCGTGGACGTTAAGCAACGCATAGCTATATACAGTAAGCCCTCGACTTTTGCGGATTTAACTTTCGCGGATTTGATTATTCGCGAGTTTGCCGTCAATAATAAAAGGGAAAGGTTTTGGAGTTTTGCGGTCTACTGCGGAAAAGCGCAGACGACGAGCGTAGACTAGAAAATGTAAATACATAAATGCATAAAACATATGCACTATTAATCTATTTTATCATTTACTACCATAAATATATACACAAATTTATTATAAAAAAGTTAAATTTGAAAAAGTTTCAGTGTGCTAAAAGAACTGCCGACTACGCACTCTGTTTAGGGACGCATACGGAACACGTAGAAGACGACGAGGATGAAGACCCTGACGATTCACTTCCACTGCTCGAATAAATGACAATAATGTAGCACAGTTACAATAAACAATGTTTGAATGTGTGTGTGTATTTGTGTGTACTGTAAGTCTCATAACTTTACCACAAGAACTGTGTGTCAGAAGTGTTTGTATTTCATCATCATCTATATGTACATAGTCATCGCTAGCCTAGTCATCGTGTGAAAGACGAAGAAAAATTTCAAAGCATAAAATTATTAAAGTTTATAAAACAGAATACTGTACTGTATATAATTGTGTTTTATGAACTTTAATAATTTTATTGCTATCTAAATGCTGTACATGTATTGCATCACATAACGTACTGTACTGTATTACCTCTCCCTCACTCTCTGTGTGTGTTAGCCTACATCGTTCATATTGTAATTTTAAATTTATAAAACATACTGTTGCAGTACAGTGTATTGTTTCACTTTTTTGTGTGTTAAATATGGTTAACAGTATTAGGAGTATTGGGGGGGGGGCAGAGATATTCGGGGTTCTTCCACCTTCGCGGCGGTCCTGCGCCCCTAACCCCCGCGAATGTTGAGGGCCGACTGTATATTCATGTTTGGTTAATGAGAATTGTTCTTAAGCATCTTTAATCTTTAATTATAGCCACCAGCAGAAATATTGAAAATAAATATATATAAATTAAATTGCTTTTGTATTGATAAAATTTGCTTTTTTTGAAATTAAGAGTCTTCTAGGATGGTTTCAGCATGTGTTGCAGCGGGAATCGAAAATTTTTATACTAGTTTACAAAAAAATACATAATATATTCAGTTTATCGTCTCTCCGTATGTCTGTAAACATCATAATTTTTTTTTTGTTTTTAGAGATAAAAGTTATCTTTAGCTTTGATAGGTAGGTATTGATGATATATTACGATTCGAACGTTTGGTCTCACAATCACTATAATTGCATACTTTAAACGAGAAAAAGTTCAAAAATTCCAAAACTGTAAAAGGTATGTAGCAAAATTATGATTTTTCGAAGTACCATGATAAAAAATTCGATAACCTTCTCCATCTGAAGGACATCCAATAAGTGGTATGGGTCGCAAAGCACAAGACAAAAATCACTAAAATGTGAGCCCCAAGGGGCAGAAAAACAATGAAAAATATCGTAGATCAGGGTACTGAAAGAAAAGGGTCATAATCAGAAAAGGGTCATAATCATCAAAAAATATTTCTTGATCGTAAACAAATGCTCTAGCCCTCTTGAATCTGCTCATAGGATCATGATCATACTTCAAAATGTTAGTAATGAAATCGTGAAGATTCTTGTCCACAGCTTCTAAGAATTTCCTAGAGGTCTGCTTTATATGGGGGTAAATATGTTGGACGCCTAAATCCACATGCATTGTCTGTTGGTCACAAACAATAGGGTATTTCCGGCCTGCGTCAAGATTTTACTTTCAAAGATCTTGGGTTTATTAAAGAAGAATATTACCAACAATTCATTTATACTAGAAATTTGAAATTTTGGTAATGGAGTGTAAGTTTACAAAGTTTTCATTACCAACAATGAGTTGATTCCTCACCTCCTATGGGTGAAAAAACGCAACGCTTTTGTTAAAGATTTCGTTTAGATCTTTACCGTTTAGATCTTAAGCCGGAGGTTAAGGATTACGAAGTATTTAATCCTTAATTTCAATTTCTGTAATACTGCTCTTTAATTTTTAATCCAGTGAAGTTATAGTTAAGTTTCCAAGTTGAATGGGGGCGGGGGTGGCTCAGTTGGTAGTGCGCCAGGCTCGTAATCGGCAGTTCCCAGGTTCGAGTCCCATCTAGGACAGCTTTGAGATTTATCTCCGCAAAACTCCCTGTCCACGGTCAGTAGCGGACACCGATTGGCTTGATAAAGACGATGTCCGTCGGATGGGACGTTAAGCCGTTGCCCGTGTACGGGACAGCCATACTCTGTGCACGTTAAATAACATACTGGATGGCTTTCATGGGACAGCCATACTCTGTGCACGTTAATTAACATAATGGATGGCTTTCACGGGACGCTACCATCTGTCTCCCAACAGCTGTTCCACTGGGTCCCCTCCCCCAACCTTCTCTGAGCCTTCGGGGTCCTCGTGACCTGTCCATTTAGATCCTTGTGTGCAAAAAAAGTGCCGCTCAGAGGTTAAAAACCCAACCCAACGCAGGAGATAAGAATAATAAATTACATGAAAATACATAAGATATAGTTTGTTAGTTTTTTTCATTGTCATCGAATTATGTGAATTTCAGTGGCAGCTGCATTTTGGTGGTTTAAAATTTTACATTGATTTTAGTGTCTAGAAAAAATTTTAGTCTTATTTTTGATCCCTATAAATTTGTTTAATAAAATAATTTCCCTTAGTAATTGGTTATACACATAAGGTACCGTATATGCTCTTGTACATTTCCCGTAATTGTTTAATATTTTTGGAATTTGGAAATAATTTTTGTATTGTAACCTTGTGTTTTTCCCATGAGGGCGTTTAGATTTAAACTGATTTGTCAAAAAATTATTTTAAAGGTATAGTGAATTTGTAAATATAGAAAAAAGAAAGCATCCCTAGATAATTTAGTCTTTGTTTAATACGATAAAATGAATTTCTTAAGTTGTATGAGATTATATTTTTAGCAATGGATGATTGAATAGTTTCTATTTTCTTTATATTTTTTAGGTTAGTTGAGCCGTATATTGACAAACCATAAGTCAATATAGATTCACAGATAGCTTTGTAAACCAAAATACATGCATATGTGCTTGCAGAAAATTGTAGTTTGTAAAGTTTAGACGCACATAGAGGCAATTTCCCTGCTAATTTTTGAATATGTGTATTCCATCGTAAGGTTGTGTTGGGTTGGGTTGTTTTACCTCTGAGCGGCACTTTTTTGCACACCATGGGCTAAATGGCCAGGTCACATGGACCCCGAAGGCTCAGAGAATGTTGGTGAAGGGGACCCACTGGAACAGCTGTTGGGAGACAGATGGTAGACTCCCGTCAAGGCCATCCAGCGTGTTCTTTAAAGTGCACAGGGTATGGCTCTCCCGCACACAGGGCCACGGCTTAACGTCCCATCCGACGGACGGTGGCCTTTCCAAGCCCATCGGTGTCCCCTACTGACCGTGGGCAGGGCGGGGAATTTTGCGGAGATAAATCTCAACGCTGACCCAGCTGGGACTCGAACCTGGGAAGTACAGATTACGAGCATGGCGCGCTACCGACTGAGCAACCCCCGCCCCCGTAAGGTTGTGTCCATGTAAAGTCCAAGATATTTATAGCTCTCAATACGCTCAATAACATCACTGCCTCAGCAGTCAGGGTCATGAGTAATGACGGCACAAGGGTTCGTGTTTTTTTTTTGCATAAGATATAAGATCATAATATCCTAGTGAATGAAAGTTCATCCATTTGGATTTTTCCGAGTTTTGGTAAATACGATTAATGTGAGACCAGTTAGTAATTTTGTTGAAGTCATCCTGTGTATCTCGGACTGTGTCTCTTATATTGTGATTCACGTTAACAAAGGCGGTGTCTCCTATATTGTGATTCACGTTAACCAAGGCGGTGTCTCCTATATTGTGATTAACGTTAACCAAGGCGGTGTCATCACAATATATATATTTAAGGAGAGCCCTTCAGTTTCAGGTTAGCTAGATCATTCATATAAATAGTGAATAAGAGCGGACCTAAAATTGAATCTTGCGGGACACCAGTGTACACTGTTCTCTTCTCACTTAAAATGCCATTAATTTTATTAACATGTACTCTGTTTTTTAAATAATTTTCGAACCATTTAAGGGTTAATACCTCGGATAACATAGGTATAAAATTTTTGAAGTAAAATATCGTGATCTCACGTATCAAATGTATTTCGAAATTCGAGAAAAATAACAGCTGCTTTTTTTACCGTTATTTGAATTAAGGCTAATGACGTCAGAAAACTCCGTTAAGAGTGTAATTGCATTTTTACCTTTATGGAAACAACATTGGTTTTCACAATTAATGTTCTGTTTTTACAAGATATTGGCTTGAAAATTAGCTACATATTTTTCAAGGATTTTGTGAAGAACAGATAAGGTGCAATGCCTATAGTTAGTACAGTCGGTCAAAAAAGTATCCGAACACTATGGTTGTATACAAAGTTCAGAAAAAACAACTGGCAACGATTTTTTTAGAAATTAATGATCTGGCAACCTTCGTGTACCGTACACGAAGGTTGCCAGATCATTAATTTCTAAAAAAAATCGTTGCCAGATTTTTTTCTGAATTTTGTATGCAACCATAGCGTTCGGATACTTTTTTGAGCGACTGTACAATCGGATTTAGCTTCACATTTGTAAATTGGCCTTAAAATAGCAATTTTGGGTTTATTAGGGATGTTTCCTGTAGATATGCTTTCATTGATAAAGTTCGTCACGAGATCAGTTAAGGAGATTTTGCACGCTTTAATGTGTTTTAATGTAACTGATCGTATCCACAAGATTTTCTTTCATTTATGTCACTTAGAATTTTCAAAGTTTTTTGTTTTCAGATAAAAATTGAGGGAATAGAAGGTTGGATATGTTTAAGAATTGTAGAGAGATTTTGTATACGGTTATCGTTTCTATGATGGGCAATAATGTCTGCTGTTGTTGTTAAATTTCTCTGCTGCTTGAATTTCAGAGGTACCTTGTGGCATATTCTTCATGATAAAATCGTCAATGGCAGTTTCTGATTTATTGTTGATAATTTGATTGATGAGTTCCCAATTTTGCTTTTGATTGCTTTTACACGATTTAAATTGTTTCAAATAATAATTCTTCTTTTCCTGCCAAATTAGGGGCGTGACTGTGTTTCTTCAGCTTGTGTATAGTAATTTAAAATTTCTGTTTCTCTTGTTATTTTTACAGTCAATCCAAGAAGAATTTCTCTTTCGCATTAAGTTTATTATTTCCCAATTTATCCATTCTTTGCTACAATTGCGTTGTTTAATTTTTCAGCCATCGTATAATTTATTAATATTGTTATTGTCAACAATAGCCATATATTTTTTTATGAATGCTTCATAAAGTACGTCTATTGGTTCTGAATTTGGGGGTTCGTTTCCAGTGCCTCTGTACAGCCAGTGTGTTACGCTTATTTCTTTGCATATGTTTTTATGGTCGAAGAAAGTTTTTTGTTTTAAATTTGCTGTCGAGCTTTTTAGTGTGATTGGTCGAATTCCCAAGATTTTTTTCCCCAGACGTTGACGCAATTAAATAGTGGTCTGCGATCCTACTGCAAAAATCATCGAATTTGTGTCGAGTTTAATTAATGTCAAGTCGGACGTTAATGTGATCAATGCATGTCTGAGAGAGAGAGTCACTAATGATGTCTTCCCTGGTTGGTTGGTTGGTTGTTTTACCTCTGAGCGGCACTTTTTTGCACACCATGGGCTTATTATGCGATTTACCCTTCCTTTGAACGTATTCATCTTGCACTTTACGCAGATGACCTTGCCTTACTATCTCCCTCCCTCGGTCCTGCTATCGCTGTGAAGAGGCTGCAGCATAACTTGACCGATCTGGGCACATGGTACGAAAAATGGAAGATAAAGATTAACTCTGACAAGAGTTCTGCCATCGTTTTTACTGGAAAGCGAATTATGAATCCCACTTGCTTCCATTTACAAGATATTCCCATTGACTGGAGTGATTCAGTTAAATATCTTTGGGTTGTTATACATAAGAGATTAAAGTGGGATTATCACATGAATAATATAATCTCCAAAGTCAATTCACTGAGGGGCCGCCTAGGCCCATACCTTATGCGAAATTCCATTTTAATGATTGATCATAAGCTTTTACTCTATGATATGATCGTCAGACCGGTGATTCTCTATGATCCACCCATATGGGCGAATACTACACCCACCAATATCCGTACGATTCAGGTCTCACAGAACAAGATTTTGAGAACTGCGGTCGATGCCCCCTGGTTTGTCACTAACAGACAACTCCATAAAGGCCTGAGCATCGACCATATATATACACATATAAAATGCACCTCAAAAAGATTTTTTGAGGTTATAAGCAATAAGAACCGGCCAGGCCTAGCACCTAATGTCCGACCCCGCCTTCTTGTGGTGCGGACCGTTAGTAACTTTCAAAAGAGATACTCTCTTGTGGAAGTGAACGGAAGGGGAGGGCTGCCAGATTAGTGTGGCCTACTGATCTGGACAACTATGGCTACTTTTCTTTTTTTTTTCTACCCTGCTGAGGAGTGGTCAACCACACAGGGTCCTGGTGCTGACCATATAAACCCACTGGACTGGACAGATATATGGCTCTGAGCTTGATTATGGATCCTGATTTTGCTGCACTGGTGGGCTTCTGTGGAGGGAAAATCTTCCGCTGTGTTTTCTGTTTGTTTGTGGGTTGACAGCCCCAAGTGAATAGATTCACAGGATATGTTTATCAGCTGGTGGATAATCCTGAGCAGAGGTCATCGCAGGCACCTGAACTCTTTGCTTCTATTGGCATCGTCAAATTCTACATTGGAGGAAGTCTTCCAGTGTAGATGGCTTCAGCCTTTAGTGGTGGGGGAACGGGTCTTTGCCCCATGTCTGCGATTAGGGGGCTGTTTGATATTGTCAGCATTCCCTCTCTCAATAAACATAGTTTCTTTAAACATCCTACTAACCATTTTCTCTCCATAGGTAGTTGGAATGTGAGGACTCTGCACAGAGCTTTTTCTCTTGATGTCCTCACACAAGAATTCCACCATTATAATTTAGATATTCTCGGCTTGCAAGAGACCAGATGGACTGATAAAGGTCAGATTCTTAAAAATAATCTTAAATTTCTCTTTTCAGGGAGGGACGACAATAAGCATCACCAAGGCGTGGGTCTGCTTCTCAGCAGACACGCTAGCGATGCTCTTCTAGGATACGAGTGCATTAATGAAAGGTTTCTTACAGCAAAATTTCAGACAAGCGTTAAAGACCTGAATGTTATCTGCTGTTATGCCCCCACTGAGGATGCCGATGAGGATGAGAAGGATAGGTTTTATGAACAACTTCAGGATATTTTGAATTCTGTCAAGAAAGGAGATATTACCCTTGTTCTTGGTGACTTCAATGCCAAAGTTGGTACTGACTCTGACCTTTGGGGAGGGGTGATTGGCCCTTTTGGTATTGGTAGTTGCAATGGCAATGGGCAACGTCTCCTACAGGTAAGTAAACTCAATGGTTTCAGAATAACTAACACATATTACAAACACCGCGACATACATAAGTACACATGGGTTTCACCTGATGGGCTGCATAGGAATATGATTGATTATATATTAATTAACAGCAAATGGGCTAGTTCTGTTAGAAATACCAGGGCATATAGGGGAGCTGAAATTGGATCTGACCATTACCTAGTTAAAAGTGTCTTGCAACTTAAACTTAAAAAGTGTTGTGCTAGGGTTAAAAAATTTGCTTTTAATACTGAAGCTCTGAAAGACCCAGTTATAGCCAAAGCTTACCATGATAGGTTACTTAGTCATTATGACAGTCATGGTATGCTTACCACTGAAGTTGAGGAAGAATGGGATCATTTTAAACAGGCTTTTTTGGACACTAACAGTACTCTTTTAGGAAAAAAGGAGCAGAAGAGGCATAATTATCTGAGTGATAAGGCACTTGAGCTTATTCAGAAAGAAAGAACTGCAGGAATGTCCTTAATCAATACCCTACTAGTCCTAATAGAAAGCATTACAGAGAACTTAATAAACGTGTAAAAGATCAGTTAGCTGCCGATAAGAATCTTTGGCTTGATGGTTTGGCTGACAAAGCCGAGGAAGCAGTTAGACAGCACAACAGCAGAGAGCTGTACCAGATAGTTAATGTTTTGTGTGGTAGAAAACGGACAGGTATACAGGGATTGAAGGATAAACAAGGTAAGGTTGTAGAAGGTGAGGATTCTGTCATGGCTAGGTGGGCTGAGCATTTCAGTGATGTACTAAACAATGTGGTTAGTTCTATTCCCATTGTTTGCAATGATGATAGATGCATTGGTGGCTTTAATGTTGGCCCTATAACACAATCCGAAGTTATTTTGGCTGTTTCTAAACTTAAGCTTCATAAATCCCCAGGGGTAGATGAAATTACTACAGAAATGCTTAGAGCTGGAAATGTTTCGGTTACCATTTGGATGACTGAAATTCTGAATATCTTTTATGATAAAGGCATGGTTCCTAAGGATTTTACCAGAGCTATTGTTATCCCTATTTTCAAAAAAGGTGATCGCAGTTCTTGTGATAACTATAGGGGTATTAGCCTACTCTCTGTTCCAGGTAAAGTTCTTTCCATGATTGTGCTTAATAGAATTAAGAATCTGGTTGACAGTCAATTGCGTGATGAGCAATGTGGATTCAGAAGTGGTAGGGGATGTGTGGATCAGATATTTTCACTTAGGCAGATTCTTGAGAAATGTTTAGAGTTTCAGAAACCTTTGGTTGCTAGCTTTGTTGATTTCAAAAAGGCTTTCGACTCTGTTCATCGTCATAATTTGTGGTTGATTGTGAAATCATAAGGTATACCAGACAAGTTAGTTAACATAATGAAAGCTCTCTATAATAACACTGAGTCGTGTGTGAGAGTTGGTAAGGCTTGTAGCAATTGGTTTAGCATTACTTCTGGTGTTCGACAAGGGTGCATTTTGTCTCCTTTTCTCTTTAGTTTGGTTATTGATTATGTTATGCGAAATTCACTTCAAGGGAAAGATTTTGGCCTTAAATGGGCTGGAGATACGAAAATTTCTGATTTAGATTATGCTGATGATTTAGCCCTTTTGGCAAATGATGTTGATGAGATGAACTCTTTCATTCGAGCTGTTGATGAGACTGGTAGTAGAGTAGGTTTAGTTATAAACAGAGAGAAAACTAAAGTGATGAAAATTGGTCAGGCAGGCTCTGGTTCAGTTAATCTGAATGGTTGCTGTCTTGAGCAGGTGTCACAGTTTAATTATCTTGGGAGCTATGTAACAGATAATGGTGATGTGCGGCATGAGATTAACAGACGAATAGGGATTGCTGCCGGGACTTTTAAGAATCTATGGAGAGTGTGGAGAAATAGACGTATACACCTAAAGACTAAAATTAGACTGTATAATAGTTTGGTTCTTTCTAGGGTTAGTTATGGTAGTGAAACTTGGACACTTTATAAACAAGATAACAGGAAACTAGATGCTTTTGATTCCAGATGCTTACGCAGTATCTTGGGCATTAGGTGGTTCAACTTTGTAACTAATGACGAGGTTAGGCAAAGGAGTTTGCAACCTCCTTTAAGCAGCATATTGTGCAGAGAGAGACTCCGTTGGTTTGGCCATGTTGCCCGTATGAATAATTATAGATTGGCGAATAGGGTTATGAACAGTGTGCCTAAAGGCCTCAGAAAGAAGGGGAGACCTAGGATGCGGTGGGCAGACAATGTCAAACAGGACCTTGTTAAAATTGGTGTGCAGTGGCCAGATGCAGTAGATGTAGCTCAGGATAGACTTGCTTGGAGAACTAAATTGCACGGTCTGGTTGGACCTCCGTAGCCCATGGCTGCTTGAGGTTGATGATGATGATGATGATGATAAGCAATAATCCCAATGAGATTATTTCTTCTCTGATTCTTTACGATCATACTCTTTTGAACAAGTACAAGTGGCCTAAAACGGTAGCGTTCTCTGAGGAGACCTATCCGTTTAGGTTTCTTTTACAATTTTACTGTTATTTTTAGCTTCTCTTATGTTTGCCCTTAGAGGTCCACCTAAGGGTGGTTTACCTATATATTTTGTTCTTACTCATGCGAAATAGACATATTTTTGTGATGGAGATGGTTAGGGGTAAAATTATTGCCCGGTACATCGAATATGATTCTACGATCTACGATTTATTAAATATTTGTCAAATTTGCTGTCTTCTAGGAAGGTTTCTGCACGTGTTGAAACTAAACTTTTTTACACTAGTTTGCAAAAAAAGGAATGATATGTTCACTTTATCTTCTCTCCGTCGGTCTGTAGACATCATTTTTTCTTTTGTTTTTAGAGATAAAAGTTAACGTTACTAGACAATTGGACGCATCTTAACATCCTTTCCGATAGACAGTGACCGTCCAAAACCCATTTGTGGCTTTGCTGACCGAGGGCAGTGCAGATAATTTAAAGGAAATTAATCTCAACCCTGGCCGGGTGGGACGTGAACCTGCGAACTGTGGATTACAAGCCTGGTGTGCTACCGACTGAACCACTCCCACCTCGTTCTTCAAAGAGAATGGAGTTTTTTATTTTCTGCCTCTGGCACCAACAGCGGAAGTATGAACTAATAGATTTTAATATTTTGGGAAAATAGAGATATTAATATTTTATTTCAGAGATCAGATATCGCGTGGTGACAAATGCAGTACCGGGTTAAAACCCTTACCTGCTTTAACGAATGAACTCTAAATAAATGATGTAATAAAGATTACTTCGGTTGAAAACCGATGCGATAAGTATCCCCCTTGATGAGTGTAATTACCGATGGAGGTGGGATAAAGACCTCATGAAAAAAAAAGGGGGTTTGGGTTCGGCCCGGCGGGACATCGGACGTCCCGATAAGCAGCCGAGACCCACGTCGCAAAGAGCGAGATGGAGGAAAAAATGATTAAAGGAGGAGAAAAAGTGAGAAAAAGCCGTGAAAAAGGAAATCAGGAAGTTGCTGATGGATAAATCCTGATAGAGATAAAACGTGGTCACCACTAGACAAATGATCTGTGGAAGGTCCAGTCAAATGGCGTGTGAGGCCGCTGTATCTAAAAATGTGCAATAAAAAATTTCCTAAAAATTAAATCAGAAACAATAGTGTGCAATTATTCCACCTGGCACAGTTAAAGAAAGGAAAATTTTACCGATAAAAATCGGAAAATAAAAAGTGCTCTGTATTTGCTAAAGAGCAAATCAGAAAGAATAGTGTGCAACTATTCCGCTGAATACAGTTGAAGGAAAGAGAAGTTTACCGATAGAAATCGGAAAATAAAGTGCTATGTATTTGCTAAAGAGCAAATCAGAAAGAATAGTGTGCAACTATTCCACTGAGCACAGTTGAAGGAAGAGCAATGAATATGCTGAAAAACAAATTGAAAAGAATAATGGTCAATTATTCCACCGTTAGAATGAAGAATGAGCACACACCTCAAAGAACGGACGAACAATGCTAACCAATATTTTATTTGTACCTATAAGAAAAGATCTTTTCTTCATTTCTTAAAACATGAAAGGTTGGAAAAGGAACTACACCCCCTGGGAATAAGGTAGCAAAAGCATTGCTACCTGTATAGATATATAAATATAGTGACCATCATAATCTATCCCAAAAATTTCAAATTTCTATGATAAATAGATCGATTGCAATATTCATTTTAACTTTTTATTTTTCGCCCAACATTGTCCACCGCTAGAGGGCGTTGCTTATGCATTTCTCTTCTTTATCGTCCTCTAATAATGAGTATTCCAACTAGTGAACAATTCGGAAAATGCAAATATTAGTACCTACAAAACAAAAAAATTTTTTTTCATTTTTCTCGTAAAATAAAATTGAACGTTGCCACCCTCCTGAGTCTCAGTGATCAAGCCATTGTTGCCAATGGAAACTTCGTGACCTTCGCGTTCCACCACTAAAATTTAAAATTTCTAGCATAAACCTATCACTTGTAATATTCGTTTAAATATTTGCAGTTTTGAAACTTTTCCACTGTTACAGTTACCCCCCCCCCCCGACTGGGTCCTCGTCTGACTTCGAGGCCTTCAATTCCCTCAAGAAAATTTTTAATTTCTGCGATAAATACATCGTTTGCAACATTCGTTTTGAACGTTTGGCATTCTTCAATTTTCTTTCCTACCGGTAGAGGCCGCTATTAAACGAATTGGGATATTTCGAAAATGCTGATCTTAACATTTCATCAATACCTATCCAACTCAGAAATAACTTTTTCTGAAAAAAATTAACGTCTACAGACGGAAAAATTGATGACAAAAGGGAAACATTACTTTTTAAAAAAAAATGAGCCAAAAAAATATAAATTATACATCTTCATCCAGAAATTATCTGTGAATAGTTCTAATACTCTTAACGTAATGTAAAAATAATTCCTAAAAACTGCCTGTGGCAGATTTTGAAGTAACGACCTCTACTTCGAAACACGAACAAAAAATCTCTCCGTAAATTCACTTGAGTGCGGAAGTTGACTTTTACACAGCGGAAGTTTCATTTATTGCAATGAGACAGCGTGCGAAGTACGATTTATCACGAGTTGATTTGTTTTACCTCTGAACTGCGTTTTATGCACATAATGGGAAAAATATTTTTGTTTCATGGCTTTGTGTTGTTTTATCTCTGAGCGGCACTTTTTTGCACACCATGGGATAAATGGCCAGGTCACGTGGACCCCGAAGGCTCAGAGAAGGTTGGGGGAGGGGACACACTGGAACAGTTGTTGGGAGACAGATGGTAGCCTCCCGTCAAGGCCATCCAGCGTGTTCTTTAACGTGCACAGGGTATGGCTCTCCCGCACACGGGGCCACGGCTTAACGTCCCATCCGAAGGACGGCGGCTTTCCAAGCCCATCGGTGTCCCCTCCTGACTGTGTGCAGGGCGGGGAATTTTGCGGAGATAAATCTCAACGCTGAACCAGCTGGGACTCGAACCTGGGAACTACAGATTACGAGCCTGGCGCACTACCGACTGAGCCACCCCCTCCCCTCTAGGCATTACATTAATAATATTTTAAATTAATATGTGATATATAATATACTTTATTAGAAAACCTTCAGAAAAAATTATTTGAATTAATATATCACAGTTAAAATAAATTTGTGAAAAAATATCAAATTTATGAATAAAACTTTCTGTAGAATGTAACATACGAAGTTATAGAAGTGAACTCATGAAATAATGAGCTGAAAAAAATTTGGGTTTGCCATGAGTGGGATTCAAACCCACGTCTCCAGGAAACATCCCTGTTATGCTACCACTACACCACCAATGGCTAACCCTTTCTCAGCTTATGTGACCTTATAAACCTTCGAATTTTATTTATTTGATTTGCACTAGTGGCGCCATCTATCCAGGAAGTGGACAACTTTGTTGCCTCACTAGAGATGGAATTAATATTTGTCCCTCACGCTCAGGTCAGTACTACTGACATATAGAAATGATTTTATTGTCAATTCTACATATCATTTCTTGCCCTATTCATTGGGACTAAGTTCCATGATTCAGATCGATAACCCTTATAAATGTAGAAATATTAGTTAAGTAAGAAATTAGAACAACTAAATACACTGACTTCAATAAATTCAGGACCATGCCTTTGCTATGTCAATGGGAGGTTAACGTCGAAGCTCTATAATGTATAACGTCCGCCAGAAGGACGACTGCTATTCCAAGCCAATCGATGTCTTCTACTGACAAGGGAGGGAGGGATGGAACTCTGCTGATAAAATCGCAACGCTCTCCGAAGTGGGTTGGGTTGTGTTGTTTTACCTCTGAGCGGCACGTTTTTGCACACCATGGGCTAAATGGCCAGGTCACATGAACCCCGAAGGCTCAGAGAAGGTTGGGGCACGGGACCCACTGGAACAACTGTTGGGAGACAGATGGTAGCCTCCCCTCAAGGCCATCCAGCATGTTCTTTAACGTGCACATAGTATGGCTCTCCCGCACACGGGGCCACGGCTTAACGTCCCATCCGACGGACGGCGGCTTTCCAAGCCCATCGGTGTCCCCTACTGACCGTTGGCAGGGCACGGAATTTTGTGGAGATAAATCTCAACGCTCACCCAGCTGGGACTCGAACCTGGGAACTACAGATTACGAGCCTGACGTGCTACCGACTGAGCAACCCCCGCCCCTGACTGACAGGAGCCTGTCTGTTTACATGCCATAGTAGAAGGTCTGTGAGGATGGCAGGAACTCATCAGTAAAACAACACAAACCTCCATGCCTTATCCGGGGCTCGAACCCATGTCCCTTAGAGCAGTAGCCAAAGCGCGCTAACCACTCGGCCACGGGACGGCTTATATTGCTTTTTCTATTGCCAAAAGTTCTTTTCGTGTGGCACAATAATTCCGTTCTGGTTTGGATAAAGTTTTGCTAAAATATGCAATAACTTTTTATTCTCAGTCTTGTTGTTGTGAAAGTAGAGAATCAACTCCTGTGTTGCTTGTGTCAGTATCTGTTAAGAACTGTTTTCCAGTTGTTTCCATTATGCTAACACTGTTGCCGTGAAAAGAGCTGTCCTCAACCGTTGGAAGACCACTTCAAATTCGGTGGTGCATATGAATCGCTAGCCCTCTTCTGTCAGACGATGTAATGGCCTTGAGGTGTGGGAGAAACCCTTGATAAATCCTCTACAACATGTACAAAATCCAATAAAGTATAAAGTTGATGAACATTTTGTGGTGGAGGCCGGTCTCTTAGAGGTTCTACCTTACTAGGATCAGTCTTAATTCCTGAGATAGTGATGACATGACCAAGATAAGGAATTTCTTGCTGGAACATCGTACACTTAGACGGTCCCAATTTTAGCTTGGCTGCCGTAAGTGTTTCAAACACTTGACGAAGATTTCTCAAATGTTTCTTAAACGTCTTTCCAAGAACGATGATATTGTCTAAGCAAACCAGGTAGGCCTCCCAAGACGAACCTTTGAGCACAAACGTTGCAGGTGCGTTGCAAAGTTTAATGGCATCACTTTAAACTTCCAAAATCCATTTCCTGTAGTGAAATCTGTTTTCTCACGGTCTTCAGAATGTATACCAACTTGCCAATAGCCGCTCTTCAAGTCTAATGTCGAGAACCATTCTGACCCAGATAGAGTGTCAAGTGTGTCATCAATCCTGCGTAAAGGAAAGCAGTCTTTCTTTGTTATATCATTCAATCTGCGGTAATCCACAAAAAATCGGGTAGATCCATCCATTGTCTTGACAAGAACCACTGGTGACGTCCAGGGACTCTGTGATGGTTCTGTAATGTCTTGAGCTTCCATATCCCTTATGAGTTGTTCTGTCGCTTACCGTTTTACCAATGGAAGCCTTCTTGCCGGTAGAATCACCAGTGTTGATTTTATATTCTGTCAGGTTAGTACGGCCATAATCATTTGGTGTGACAGAAAAAATATCGGAAAACTCTATCAATAGGTTCTCGGCTTCACGGACTATAACTTCACTTTGTGCAGGGATTTCTGTGTCTTCTGTCACTAATACTGTGGTAAAACTTGATAAAGAATCAGATGTTCGGTTAAGCAGATGGATCTCTTCTGTCTTATAGATGAATAGTCTGTCACTGGGTCTAATGTTGAATCTCTGCCCTACCAGCGCACACAGTTCCCACGAGCCACTGCCGCCCTGCCAACTCCCAGTACACCCGTTCAATGACCGCCCACACTCGTATTCATTGCGTCACCGTGAACCGAATGGTAAATCCACTGCTCCCCCCACTGCAGACAGGACGACCTGGCAATTTAGCCCATTGTGTGCAAGAAAGTGCCGCTCAGAGGTAAAACAACCCAATCCAAACCCTTCCCCAACCTTCTATGAGCCTTCGTGGTCCTTGTGACCTGGCTATTTAGAACATTGTGTGCAAAACGTGCCGTTCAGAGGTAAAAAAAACCCAACCCAAACCCTCACCCAACCTTCTCTGAGTCTTCGTGGTCCTTGTGCCCTGGCTCTTTAGCCCATTGTGTGCAAAAAAAGGTGTCCCTCAGAGGTAAAACAACCCAACCCAAACCCTCCCCCAACCTTCTCTGAACCTTCGGGGTCCTTGTGACCTGGCTATTTAGCCCATTGTGTGCAAAAAAAGTGCCGCTCAGAGGTAAAACAACCCAAACTCTCCCCCAACGTTCTCTGAGCCTTCATGGTCCTTGTGACCTGGCTATTTAGCCCATTGTGTGCAAAAACGTGCCGCTCAGAGGTAAAACAACCCAACACAAACCCTCCCCCAACCTTCTCTGAGCCTTCGTGGTCCTTGTGACCTGGCTATTTAGCCCATTGCGTGCAAAAAAGTGCCGCTCAGAGGTAAAACAACCAAACCCAACAATCCTTCACATCAACATGCCAATAGCAGAAACTAAGGTACAGTGGCTCAAAAACATATCCGAACACTATGGTTGATTACAGAATTCAGTACACGAAGGTTGCCAGAGCAGTAATTTCTGAAAAAAACGTTGTCCGATATTTTTTCTCAATTCTGTAATCAACCATAGTGTTCGGATATTTTTTGAGCGACTATATTTAAAGTTGAATTATAAATTAATTTAAATATCCACATTTACAAAAATAAAACTATTTTCTGTATGAATCAATTTCTTTTGAACAATATAACATTACAAAAAATGGTATGATAGGTAAATGTTGATGTTAAATTATTTCCTTTACTTCTGGAGTACCATCAAAATATTTCAAAAACAAATACTGGTTTCCATAAATTAAGAAACAAGCGTCTGTTATGTAAATGGCAAGATAACGTCGAAGTAAGGTAACTTCTGAAAAAAGTGAAATATAATCAATATCTCTGGCTTTTCAACAATATTCGTTCAGTATTTAATGAGTTATTTGAATATTAAAAAATAACAATGCCAGTTACAAAAATTCACTTCAAAAGTCAGTTTTTGTGATCACTTATTATACAACAGGGGAGCCCACAACGGCAATCGCAAAGGAAAAATTAATAATTTCTTAATAAAATTGTATTTTTATTTTAGAACTATAATTGGGCATTGCCCAATTTATGAATGATGCCCTCATTCAATACAGATGAAAAAATCCCACCTAATTTCAATCCCTCCTAATTTCGGTTGCTTTGATATTTATTTCCATCTCCGCATGCGCAGAAATGCTCTTGAATCCCTATGTGAAAATTGGCGCACCCGAGAATAAACGAAAATAATTTTACTTTAATTTGTTTTTCTAAACTTTTTACTGGTAGCCTTAATTAAATATGAAAACATAACAAAATTGGTAATGAAAATCAATAAAATTGTAATAAAATCTTGGAAGAAAATAATAATAAATAAATAAATAAATAAATAATATAGCAAATCAAATTTAGGTAATAAAAATATCAATTTTGTTAAGACAAAGGCCATACCAATTTCAAAACACCGGTTGTTGTCCCATCCTCAGATGTTAAGCAGCTCTGGGTTGGGTTGTTTTACCTCTTAGCGGCAATTTTATGCACACCATGGTTTAAATGGACAGGTCACAAGGACCCCGTAGGTTCAGAGAAGGATGGGGGAGGGAACCCACTGGAACAGCCTTGGGAGACAGATGGTAACCTCCCGTCAAGGCCATCCAGCGTGTTCTTTAACGTTCACAGGGTATGGCTCTCCAGTACACAGGGCCACTGCTTAACGTCCCATCCGACGGACTGCGGCCTTTCCAAGCCCATCGCTGTCCCTTACTGACCGTGGGCAGGGCGGGGATTGGGTTGGGTTGTTTTACCTCTGAGCGGCACTTTTTTGCACACCATGGGCTAAATGGCCAGGTCACATGGACCCCGAACGCTCAGAGAAGGTTGGGGAGGGGACCCACTGGAACAGCTGTTGGGAGACAGATGGTATCCTCCCGTCGAGGCCATCCAGCGTGTTCTTTAACGTGCACAGGGTATGACTCTCCCGCACACGTGGCCACGGCTTAATAACGTCCCATCCGACGGACTGCGGCCTTTCCAAGCCCATCGGTGTCTCCTACTGACCGTGGGCAAGGCGGGGAATTTTGCAAATAAAATAAGCAGCTTTGGGCGAGATCAGTACTTGGGAGGGTGACCATAGAGAACACCGCGTGCAGTTGGCAAATTTTTGGCCTGTAAATGGTAGCTAGACATAAACTGGATGGATAGCTGTGTACCAGTCCCCAGTGATGATGCACAGAACTGGCCACTCTAGCACTTAAATCTGATCCAGCCTTCACGGTGTGCAGACCTCTACAACTTTTCATTTCAACTATATCGAAGGTTGTTGGGATGTTTTACCTCTGAGCGGCATTTTTTTGCACACCATGGGGTAAATGTCTAGGTCACATGAACCCCGAAGATTCAGAGAAGGTTGGAGAGGGGACCCACTGGAACAGCTGTTGGGAGATAAATGGTAGCCTCCGGTGAAGGCCATCCAGCGTGTTCTTTAACGTGCACAGGGTATGGCTCTCCCGCAGACGGGGCCACGGTTTAACGTCCCATCCGACGGACGGCGGCCTTTCCAAGCCCATCGCTGTCCCCTACTGACGGTGGGCATGGCGGGGAAATTTTGCGGAGATAAATCTCAACACTGACCCAGCTGGGACTCGAACCTGAGAACTACAGATTACGAGCCTGTCACGCTACCGACTGAGCCACCCCCGCCCATCCTTCAAGGAGTGGTGGAGAGATAAAATTTCTACCTGTTATTCATTGAAGTTTTAGGGATAAACTTCCTTTGGACAAAGTCGCATGATATCTGTAACTCAGTTGATCAGTTGTAGTTTCCCACTATGGGGGAGAAAGGGTCGAGCCACAAGGGCTGACCTTGACCGAGAGGGTCGATAGATATCCAGGGAGTCAAGGAGCAGATCTCAGAAACTTTAAAAAGGTTTAGATCCGATGTCGTACAAGATCAAATAGGGCTTGGGATGTCATTCGTGAAACCAAGAGAGGCCAAAATAGCGATTGATTTCTTCTATATATATATATGTACAGGGTGTACCAAAAATAAATGAATGAAAATAAACGAAGATTGTTTGGCCGTGCCAAACAGATTTTAGCGCTCTAAATATCCTCTGGATATAAGCACTCTGGACGTGCAAAGAGTCATACGGGGCTATTTAGCCTTGATACAACCTACTGGGTATATTTGAGGGATCTCTAAATAAAAAAACATTGAAAGTGGAACTGTATCTCTATATAGAATGTTTGTCTCGATTTGTTGAGACAATCATTCAAATCTTTTAAGTAATTATATCTTCCAAACAAAAGGGAAAGCTTTTTAAGTTCTGCTTCTTTAGGGAAACAAAAAAAAGAGGAGGGTTTGAGGAGATTAACGCAGCTCGCTCGGGTGGGATCTGTGCAAACAACGGGATAAATGGAAACCATCGCACTGTGAGGGTTGTGCGGAGCCAAAGTGGGACTCGAACCTAGGAACTGTAAAACGTGGGTGGGTTCGGATCTTCTAAACTGTATTTTCCCCTCAACTACTCTGAGCGTTTGTTGCAACAATGGTTTCCAATGGATATGTCCTAACGGAAATTTTGCTGTAAGAAACCTTTCATTAATGCACTCATATCCTAGAAGAGCATTACTAGCGTGTCTGCTGTGAAGCAGACCCACGCCTTGGTGATGCTTATTGTCGTCCCTCCCTGAAAAGAGAAATTTAAGATTATTTTTAAGAATCTGACCTTTATCTGTCCATCTGGTCTCTTGCAAGCCGAGAATATCTAAATTATAATGGTGGAATTCTTGTGTGAGGACATCAAGAGAAAAAGCTCTGTGCAGAGTCCTCACATTCCAACTACCTACGGAGAGATAATGGTTAGTGGGATGTTTAAAGAAACTATGTTTATTGAGAGAGGGAATGTCGACAATATCAAACAGCCCCCTAATCGCAGATATGGGGCAAAGACTCGTTGCCCCACCACTAAAGGCTGAAGCCATCTACACTGGTAGACTTCCCCCAATGTAGAATTTGACGATGCCAATAGAAGCAAAGAGTTCAGGTGCCTGCGATGACCTCTGTTCAGGATTATCCACCAGCTGATAAACATAACCTGTGAATCGAAATTTTGAATATTTTTTATGATAAAGGTGTTGTTCCTAAAGATTTTAGTAGAGTTATTATTGTCCCAACTTTTAAAAAAGGTGATCGCAGTTCTTGTGATAATTATAGGGGAATTAGTTTACTTTCTGTTCCAGGTAAAGTTCTTTGCATGATTATACTTAATAGAATTAAAAATTTGGTTGATGGACAACTGCGTGATAAACAGTGTAGATTCAGAAGTGGTAGGGGATGTATGGATCAAATATTTTCACTTAAACAGATTTTGGAGAAATGTTTACAGTTTCAGAAACCTGTGGTTGCTAGCTTTATAGATTTCAAAAAGGCTTTTGACTCTGTTGATCGACATAATTTGTGGTTGATTGTTAGATCATATGGAATACCTGATAAGTTGGTTAGTGTAATGAGAGCTCTCTATAATAACACATTGCCGTGTGTGAGAGTTAGTACGTCTTTCAGCGATTGGTTAGCATTGCTAGTGGAATTAGACAAGGGTGCATTTTGTCTCCTTTTCTATTTAGTTATTGATTATGTAATGCGAAATTCTTTGCAAGGGAAAGATTTTGACTCTAAATGGTCTAGAGATTTCGAAATTTCTGGTTTAGATTATGCAGATAATTTGGCCCTGTTGGCTACTGATGTTGATGAGATGAATTTGTTCATTAGGGCTGTTAATGAGACTGGTAATAGAGTAGGTTTGGCGATAAACAGAGAAAAAACTAAAGGGATGAAAATTGGTCAGGCAGATGGTTTTCAGTTGTTTGAATGTCTGTATCGAGCAAGTGACTCAGTTTAATTATCCTGGGAGATATGTAACAGATATTGGTGACGTGCGGCTAATATAAATAGAGTAGGGATTGCCGCTGGGACTTTTAAGAATTTATGGAGATTATGGAAAAATAGGCGTATACACCTAATGACTATAATTAAACTGTATAATAATTTGGTTCTTTCTAAGGTTAGTTATGGTAGCGAAACATGGACCCTTTGTAAGCAGGATAACAAGAAACTTGATGCCTTTGATTCTAGATGCTTACGCAGTGTCTTGTGCATTAGATGGTTTGACTTTGTAAGTAATGATGAGGTTAGAAGAAGAAGTCATCAACTTCTTTACAGTAGCATATTGTGCTGAGAGGGACTGCGTTCGTTTGGCCATGTTGCCCTTATCAATATTTGCAGATTTGCAAAGAGGATTATGAACAGTGTACCTAAGGGTATCAGAAAAAGGGGGAGACCTAGGATGCGATGGACAGACAATGTCAAACAGGATCTTGCTAGAATTGGCCTAGAGTGGCCAATTGCAGCAACTGTAGCTCAAAAGAGACACGTCTGGTGAGCCAAACTACACAGTCTGGTTGGACCTCCGTAGTCGATGTCTGCATGAGGATTTTGTATGTATGTAGATATTAAGAAATTAATCACAGATGCTTGTTGGAACAGACAGTTAAAAATTGACCACTTTGTTAAGAAGTAAACCCTAATACACAGTAAATTTCTTTCAAATTGATTATTTTGTAGTGTGCAACTATAACTGCGGTTTTGTTTTGATATTAAATATAAGTAATATCTTTTGGTCCCCCGCTCGATTTCATTTTGCTTTCACTATAAATAGTTGTTCCTATTGGATGAAAAAGATTGAGTGCTCTGGAAAATACTATATTTTATGAATAGTTTTAATTTGCAAGATATTGAGAATGAAGAGAATTAAACGAGATTGCATATTACCGGAATAGGCATCTGACCATCAATTTATTGACTTATATGTAATTATTTATCTATATTTCATCTAATGTGTAGTTGTAGTATTAATGTGTAATGCTAATTGGCGAAGCTATTTGTGAGGATTTTATTTTCAAATCATTAACATTTATTCCGGGTAAACTATCACATATTATATTACCATTACTCAATATTTGCATGTTAAATTTACAATAAAAATAAATACCCCCTCAAGCAGCTGCTTGCCACAGAGGTCCGACAGGAGCCTGTCAGTTTATATACCAAAGTAGAAGATCGAGAGGATGGCAGGACCTCAGCAGAAAAACAACACATACAACCATGCCTTATCCGGGGCTCGAACCCAGGTCCCTTAGATCAGTAGCCAAGCGCGCTAACCACTCGGCCATGGGACGGCTAAATTTACAATAGATGGAATATAATCTTGAAAGACTGTAATTTACAGGCCTTTGTTTTCGTTGCTTTAGTCCAGAATTTGTTCCGAATATTTCTTATTTTTAATAGTATTTCTTATAGTAAGAAAAAATTCCCTTTTCAATTTCGCAAGAGGTTCAAAAAAATTATTTAAGTTTTAGTAATATGTTATTAAAAATTTATTCTTTTAGCTATGGCATTTGTAAATGAATCAAAAACACTCTAGTTAACGTGGTCGAGGATTCATTATTTCGCTACACAATATTGCAAATGGAATATTATTGTGTCAACAATTGAATCCACTTTGACGAAACACAAGAGCTTCCCTTCTACTCTATTCATTTTTGCCATGTCTCTTATCGAGTGAAGCAGAAAGTCCTGTCGGTTCCTGTCAGAGAGCTGAAATGGAAGAAGAGTCATTCTACGGGGATATCTAAGAACACAGGTAAGGTAAGACAGCAGAGGTAGGTGAAATTTTATCCCTTGCATTAAAATATTCACATGAATTTAATAGTGGGGTGGGGGTGGCTCAGTCGGTAGCGCGTCAGACTCGTAATCTGTAGTTCCTAGGTTCGAATCCCAGCTGGGTCAGCGTTGAGATTTATCTCCGCAAAATTCCTCGCCCTGCCCACGGTCAGTAGGGGACACCGATGGGCTTGGAAAGGCCACCGTCCGTCGGATGGGACGTTAAGCCGTGGCCACGTGTGCGGGAGAGCCATACCCTGTGCACGTTAAAGTACACGCTGGATGGCTTTGACGGGAGGCTACCATCTGTCTCCCAACAGTTCTTCCAGTGGGTCCCCTCCCCCAACCTTCTCTGAGCCTTCGGGGCCCATGTGACCTGGCCATTTAGCCCATTGTGTGCAAAAAAGTGCCGCTCAGAGGTGAAACAATCCAATCCAATCTGACCAGGAAGGACCTGTCATATTAGAAATTTCTTAATGTTTCTAACTGAAGTACCCTCAGGCACAAGTTTTCAGGTTCATAGCACACCTAGGTGGAAATTTGATCTCTAACCTGACTGGACAAGTCACAACCAAAATTTCGTAACTTTTCTGAAACGTAGAACTCGAAATACTTTCAGTTGTCAATTGTTGATCTCCCTTGTATCTATCGGATGCAAAATTTCGTAAACGCTCTGACATCTACAACCCGAAATAATCGCAAGCCTCAATTTTTCATTTTTAGCATTTTTAGATCAAGATTCGACCTCTATTTGACTTCGAAGTTCATACCAGATGTCAAATTCAGACTTTTTCTCGCTATCTATGACCCTGATTATCCCTTGGTGTATATAACAACCTTAATACATAACCTTTTCTGCATCAAAGTTAAAATTAATATGATCCTTCTTCCCCTCTCAACGCAGTTATCTCTATATGTATGTGCGGGGGTGGCTAAGTCGGTAGCGCGCCAGGCTCGCAATCTGTAGTTCCCAGGTTCGAGTCCCAGCTGGGTAAGCATTGAGATTTATCTCCGCAAAATTCCCCGCCCTGCCCACGGTCAGTAGGGGACACCGATGGGCTTGGAAAGGCCGCCGTCCATCGGATAGGACGTTAAGCCGTGGCCCGTGTGTGGGAGAGCCATACCCTGTGCACGTTAAAGAACACGCTGGATGGTCTTGACGGGAGGCTACCATCTGTCTCCCAACAGCTGTACCAATGGGTCCCCTCCCCCAACCTTCTCTGAGCCTTCGGGGTCCTTGTGGCTTGGCCATTTAGCCCATGGTGTGCAAAAAAGTGCCGCTCAGAGGTAAAACAACCCAACCTAACCCCCTACCAATTCTCATTGCTTCTCCTAAACCCTTACCAAATCTAGCTCTTCCTGCAAACTTCTTCTCATCACTGATTGGTACATTTTAACTAAAATAATGATCCCCGCAAGGAGGATTCCTAAAATGTACAAGAACGAATTGCATTTATAGTTCTTTATCTGTGGTTCATTTATGGTTACTTTGCGATTTGAATCTAAAAAGGTGGGTGTAGAAATTCAAAGGCTCCAGAAATTTTTATGTGACCAACAGCCAATTTCATCTTGTGATCAGTATGAGATAACCAGCGTTGCCATATTGAAATAGCATAATTCCAGCCAAAAGCAATGAAAATTAATGCTTCATGTAATCGCGTAATTTGTGCTTTTCCCATAAAGTTTTTGATATTTTGAAACTAGTACGCCTATCTCCTCACCTTTCCTAGGTTCGTTGATTCCTAGGGGTGCGGGGAACACAGCACCGCTCTATATTTTATGTTAGTGGTTCTCAAACTGTGGGTCGCGACCCTCAGGCCGCTTGGAAGGGATCTCAAAGCTCAGGTAGTTTATATTTGCTGGTATATTTAGAATAAAAAATATTTTAATAATATGATAGTGTTTTGTTACAAATTTATTCCTTAAAATGCAAAAAGATAATTTTATTTAATTTTATTATATGTAAATGAATTATCAGATATAACTACCTACATACGTCATGAATTGCAGGCAAGAGGGAAGGAGAATAATAATTTTATGTTCCATTCCAGTTAGGTTGGGTTGTTTTACCTCTGAGCGGCACTTTTTTGCACACCATGGGCTAAATGGCCAGGTCACATGGACCCCGAAGGCTCAGAGAAGGTTGGGAGAGGGGACCCACTGGAACAGCTGTTGGGAGACAGATGGTAGCCTCCCGTCAAGGCCATCCAGCGTGTTCTTTAACGTGCAAAGGGTATGACTCTCCCGTACACGGGGCCACGGCTTAACGTCCCATCCGACGGACGGCGGTCTTTCCAAGCTCATCGGTGTCTCCTACTGACTGTGGGCAGGGCGGGAATTTTGCGGAGATAAATCTCAACGCTCACCCAGCTGGGACTCGAACCTGGGAACTACAGATTATGAGCCTGGCGCGCTACCGACTGAGCCACCCCCGCCCCCCAGACAAGAGGGAAGGAGAATAATAATTTTATGTTCCATTCCAGAGAGTCAAATAATTTTGTGTGCTATTCTACGAGACTGCATAATTTTTTAGAATTTTGGGGTCAAACTGTTTGTAAAACACTGCTTTATGTTTTAATTATGAATTCAGTGGAATCGTGTAAGAAACCATCATTCTGCGATATAATTTCGTTCAAATCCGTAGTCGAGATGATGTCTGATATTTTTAATTAATATTATGAGCTCCAAGCCTATGGCTTGTATTCTAGAAGTCTTAAATAATGCCTGATTGACAATACAAAAATAAAACACATAAATCCCAAAGGGGCTGCACCTACAAAATAGATCGAAGTGAAAAGTAAAGCAATTTAATATAATAATTTACTTTAATTAAGTGGTGGTTGACAAATTAATCATGCTATTTTGGTTCAGGATACTGATATTAAATTTATTTTATGATATCAATACATATTTTACTATCATATCAAATTATTCCAAAATATAAAATATTATTCTCTAATTTTTTTCTAACTTCGCATTTGCGGAAAAGGGTAAAGAGTGAATTTTTATTCCAAATCATCACTTTCTGCAGGGCGAGAAAGGTGCTATAACAGATTCAACACAGCTGAGTTAAATTACAAACTTAATAACTATACGAGCTGTTTTAGGGGGCGGGGGTGGCTCACTCGTAGCGCGCCAGGCTCGTAATCTGTAGTTCCCAGGAGATCTGATCGATTGCAGCGCCCTCTAAACATGGCAAATTCGTGTATTGCAGTGAAGCCACCTAGCCAGGGTGAGGAGCCAGTTCCTTGCGTTATTTTTCCACCGCCCAGCGAGGTTTTCAATAGCTTACACCACGACTCTGTTCAAAGTGTTCTTTTTTAAATTTTACCATCATGATTTGCTTTTCACAAGGATTTGTTAAAATTATTTTCCTTAGTAAAATCTCATTTTGTAAAACAAGAGGTATGCTCAACATAGGAATTTTAATATTTTGAACATTCTACTATATTTAATATATTATAATAAATTAAAATTTATGGCTTAATGCGAGACAACATGTTTTGTTTAATTATATTTATTAGATTTTAGGATATTTTCAATTAAAATCACATCGAGTTTCTTACTTGTATAAAATGTCAATAGATGGCAGCAGGCACTTCTCGTATCAACCATAAAAAAATTTACTATTAGAACAAACTGCAGACACCTATATATGTCGATATGCTCCAGGGAACACCAAACTGCAACATACATTGACTTACATGTTCGCAAGATGATTAAATGTATTAATTTACATATTAATTTAAAAAATTCTGCAAAATTACTCAAAATAAACATACAACGGCTTTTCCAGGTATCGTAAAATATACTCCTGAACGGGATAAAATACTCACTGAATAACTTTAATGTCAGCTATCACTATGCCAAACAGTCATGGGTGTTAGACAGGTTGAAACACTGATTAAATCGCTATAAATATACCAAGAGTAAGACAAACCACAGCTGCAGTGGACTAAAAATGATTGCACTGCGCATGCGCAGATCGCCCCTTACAGTTATTTTTGTGCATGCACATCAATTTGCCACGTTCAGCTTCGGTAAAATTCCGCAGAACGGCGCCACTTACGCTTGTGCGAAGCTAGCCTTCTCCTTAGACCTTCTTTGACACTAATACAGAAATGTCCAAGTGAAAAAAAAATAGCTGAGATGGTTGATGAATCCTTGAAGATTCAATCTTTTTATTTGGTAAATAATTCAATTTCTACAAACGTAGAAACTGGAGCAGGATATATTTGACGTTACAGATTCCAAACGTATTGAATTCAAGCGAACGTTAATTCTTTTAAATATTATTTTAATATTTCAACAGGTAGCTGCAATTATCACGAAAAAAAATGTTTATATGTATTGGAATCAATAAAATTGTGAAGTTGTACTCGTTTTATTTTCGATAAATTCTCAGTTAGATGTATCTGAAGTGTCGTTAGATGTATAAAGGATTTAGTTTTGTCTTAGCTTATTTATTGCAATAGAGACTCCATGAGGTCAGATTTTACGACTAATGTGTAAAATATGTCAAATATATTTCTAAATCAATTCTTGGATGCTGTAGATTTTCCGTTTTATTTAATAGAGAATTGAAGCAGGATATTATGTTATATCGATGTGACATAACACAGTTTGAAGACGATGTGTTTCTATAACACAACATAAAGTATATTAAATGTTAGATCTCTAGCACTAGACAGCTAAATATTGATTTCTGAGAGTATTTTCGGTCGCAGAACTCAGAAATGCCATGAAATTTGGATGTGATGGGTTCTTTTTTAAGGAGAAGTAGGTACTCCCCTACACAAAGGATAGAGATAACCTAGAAGCTTGATGTGGCTTGTTGCGGTTTCTCATACAACATACAAACACACAAGAAGATTGCTCCCACTGGTCTTAATAGTTAGGTACGGCAACGCCAAACCCTGATGTGACCATCATCTGCACCCACACAGAAATGTGACTCATCCGCATCATGCTGTCGTACATGGAATCATTTGCATATGACATCCGATCTAGGTATGGTAATGATTTGGTGTCACTGCATTCCACGTTTATGAGTGTTTTAAATTTTGTTTCTTTGAGTGCATGTTAGATGCCGCAGTTTGTCAGAAAATCTTAACCTGAAACAATGAGATAAATTCCGCCACATTTCAAAATATTCACGATACCCGAAGATGTAAATGCAATTTTGTCAGACTCTAGAGCAGTCGCTTCCAACCCAAACTTAATATAGAGCCAATAGGAAAAAACTATATCCTTAAAAAGCCGCAGGAAAAATTCTCTACTTACAAAAGTAAACATATATTTCTAAATGAGTACTGAATAAAAAAAAATAAGTAAATACCTCCTCAAGCAGCTGCTTGCCACAGAGGTCTGACAGGAGCCTGTCAGTTTATATACCATAGTAGAAGGTCTGAGAGGATGGTAGGACTTCAGCAGAAAAACGACACATACATCCACTTACCCGGGGCTCGAACCCAGAACCCTTAGATCAGTAACCAAGCATAGCAAAAAAAAACTGTTTTTTAAAGAATCAAGAAAATCTTTTGATTAAAAATAAAAATACACATTTTTAATCAGTAGTATGAATAGTAAAAAACGTTTAATTATATAAACCAAAACTGTTTGATCAAGAAATTGGAATAAATGAGCTAGAATCAACATTTTGATTATTTGTTTTATGAGCAGCAAATTCTTTTGCAATGAATACCGAGTTGAACGGAGCCTGTTGTAGAAGATAAAATAATGAAGGATTTTAAATATGAATTGTTTCAATTTTCCAATATTTTGAGATACTCGTAATTGTTAGGGTGACGATTTATAGGGAAACATACGCACGAAATCAGGCTTGACTATCAAAAGTGTTCCAAGGAAAATTCACATTTTCTCGTTTTTTAAAAATAATATTTTAATCATACCTAAAATTTGCTCTGATTTTTATTTTTATTTGAAGGAATTTAAAGAACAGTATTTTTTTACCAATTATGGCAAATCACGACCTATATACGAAATTAATTCCGTCTGTCATATTCATAAAGTAATCGAAATTAAGGTTTTACCTATTTGACAATAAACATCAGTACTTAAACGTGTCGAAATATTTTAAGGCCTGATCTGTCAAATATCCCTTGAAACGGGTTTATAACTTTAAAAACTTTCACGTCATTTTTCAAATTAGCTATGACGTGAATTTGACCCGAGAATATTGATAAAAAATCAATTTTTATGTTGTAAATTACAACAGATTAATTTTAATCTAACGTATTGTTTAAGATAGCAGGTTTTCAATTTTTACATTATAGTAAATTATGATAATATAATAAAACTATAAGCATAATTATTTAATCATTTTCCATAATACAAATATTACCGCTGAGAAACTTCGGACGGTTATTATATAAATTTATATTTATTTCTATATAACGAGTAGGGTATATATATATTTATTTCTGTATAACTGGTAGAATATTCCACGTAGATAAGAAAACGAAAGAAAAGCAATGGTTAGATACACTCAATAATCACAATCTCTTTATCTATTTATTGTAATGTCTCCAATCGAGCATATCTGGGACTGGATCGGAGAAAGACTCTTCCGCGGACCACGGCAGGCAACGACCATCGCTGAATTTCGCGTCCAAGTTGAAAGCGCATGGAATGGTATCCCCCAGCGTGATATGCATCATTTGTACGACCGATCGCATGCCAGATTGGAAGCTTGTATTGCTGCTCGAGGAGGTTCAACATCTTATTAAAATGTGTCTTCTGTAAAATATAACATTCATTAAAAGATTAAATAAACATTGAATCACTCTACACGTGTGATCACCTTCCTTTCTCAACAAGTTGTTTCTACTAAATAAATCTCATAAATTACGCTTCAATTGTTAATGGTGTTCTTTTTTTCAATTTCCACCAGTGTATAAAGTTCATTTAGAAATTAATTTTAACAGTAATAAATCATCATTACCTATTTCTGTTTCTGATTAAAAAAAATATATATGTACACTCCTCATCAAATATTTCCTCAATAAGAAAGAATATCATGCTTATGATGCAAAGTGACTGAAAAGGTAGTAGTGTAGATAACAAATGATCATTTTCTCACCCCGTTTAATGAGTTGGATATAGGAATATTACGGTAACATCAGTACGAGGTGTTGCCGCCTTTCGCGACAATACAATACATTAGGAATTGAATAAAAAGTTTCCTAATAATGTCCTCCAGATTTGCTGCACTTGTACTTAAGATCCGTCACATTATGAATCAGTTCTGTCCTCAGATGTCGTTTCATGAAGACATCGTTCAGGTCCCAGATGTGCTCAATCGGCGATAGATACAGCAACTGAGCTGGCCATGGTAGCACGGGAATGGCTTATAGACACTATTGAGCAATGCGGTATGTGATCTGGAATTATCCTGCTGGAATGTGGTGTTTGGCATGCAGTGCAGGAGTGGTAAAACCATAGGGTGGTGAATTGTATCGAGATACCGCTGGATGGTTGAATTACCCTCCATCGTTATGAGAGAAGATCAGTTGTCATAAGAGATGGTACCTAACATCAGGTCTCAGCAGTGGCCGCTTATATGGTGATCAACAATACACCACGTAGAACCTCTTTCATTTTTATGTCACCACACATGTTAGTGCGACTATCATTCTATCCCAAACAGATGTGGGCCTCATCGCTGGAGACAATACACAGTCGTATTAGAATAATATGACCACCTACCATAGTATATGTATGACAGGTGGTCACATTATTCTAATACGACTGTGTATATCACCACTCATCATGTCATTCTGCTCGTTCGTTGCACCACTGCAATCTTCCGTGCATGTGATTTTGAGTGAGCTATATGCAGAGGAGAGGACACCTCCTTTGCATTCCAACTTATTATCAAGTGAATGTTACTGACAGATATGAGGTGCCCCATCAGTTGGCGTGTCACTGGATATTTGTGTGTTCAAGTAACGTTTCTGGTACTGACAGCCACAAGGCAAAGTTGCTGATTATCCTGATTCGTCGACACTCAAGGACTACCATATCCTGAAAAATGACGTGAACGACCTTCCCGTGTAAGTTTCTGGCAGAGTGGCCAACTGTTCGCGCGTGCCAGGCTCGTAATCTGTAGTTCCCAGGTTCGAGTCCCAGCTGGGTCAGCGTTGAGATTTATCTCCGCAAAATTTCCCCGCCCTGCCCACGGTCAGTAGGGGACACCGATGGGCTTGAAAACGCCGCCGTCGGTCGGATGGGACGTTAAGCTGTGGGCCCATGTGCGGGAGAGCCATACCCTGTGCACGTTAAAGAACACGCTGGATGGCCTTGACGGGAGGCTACCATCTGTCTCCCAACAGCTGTTCCAGTGGGTCCCCTCCCCCAACCTTCTCTGAGCCTTCGGGGTCCTTGTGGCCTGGCCATTTAGCCCATGGTATGCAAAAAAGTGCCGCTCAGAGGTAAAACAATCCAATACAATCCAACTGTTCGCGCATCAGGTCCCAATTGCTGCAAAAAGTAGAATAGACCATTCTGCTGCAGATAGATATATGATTAATTCTTGTTCAAACTCGCTGAGTTGATTAAACATCTGTGTACGACATACAAACGGCATTACACTTCGATGGCAACCAGACTTACAGGTCAGGTTAGTCTTCTTTAATCTACACTGCACACTTTTCCCCAATGACAACGTTTTCTACAACTAATGGAATCCGCGTCCATACTAATTTACATAAACGTAGCTATACCCGTTCTGGGAGGGTCATTGTTTTTCATTAGAAGTGCATTCCGATATCTAAGATATCGAATAACGTTCGAAAGGAAAATTTATTCTAAAAATATCACGTGCGTTTCGTAGTGGAAATTTGATATAATATGACATAAATTTGATCTTGAAAATAAGCTCGATCCCAAAAACTGTAGTTTGTTTCAGTCGGTAATTTATGTTATGTTACTACATATTAATAAACTGTTTAATGAATTATTTTCTTAATTGTTTTTGATTTATTTAATTCATAAATGAATAAAATCATTCTTATATTACACATTCGTTTATACAGCTTTCTCGTGCTTCTTATGCTTAGTAAAATTACCGCCCAGAATATTAAGAAATATTCTATATTTATTTTATTTTCTATTTATAATTACCTAATTTGAGAATCAAATTGACCTTTCTAGAAAGTTTTCGCTCGCGTGAGAACTAAGAAATATTTCGAATTTCGAATTAAATTTTGCAACACCATGTGCTAAAAATGATCGGGATGTTGAACTGTTTACTTATCAAGCAGTGAATCTCAACCTTTTAAGCTTCACGTACCCCCTGCAAATGTGTATGTAACTGGCGTACCCCTTGTATAGGTAGATAAAACTACAGTTGTAGTATAACAAAGGGAATAAAACTTTGTTACTAGATGTAGCGCCTTTTGAGCTCTCATGGCGTACCCCAAAAAATTTTACCGCGTACTCCACGTTGAGATCATAATCATTATCCTCAAGCAGCCATGGGCTACGGAGGTCCAACCAGACCGTGCAATTTAGTTCTCAAACCATGTCTGTCCTAAGCTACATCTGCTGCGTCCGGTCACTGCACACCATTTCAAACAAGATCCTGTTTGACATTGTCTGCCCACCGCATCCTAGGTCTCCCCCTCTTTCTGAGGACTTTAGGCACACTGTTCATAACCCTATTTTAAAATCTTTAATTATCCATATGGGCAACATGGCCAAACCAACGGAGTTTCTCTCTGCAGAATATGCTGCTTAAAGGAGGTTGCAAACTCCTTTGTCTAACCTCATCATTAGTTACAAAGTTAAACCACCTAATGCCCAAGACACTGCTAAGCATCTGGAATCAAAAGCATCTAGTTTCCTGTTATCTTATTTACAAAGTGTCCAAGTTTCACTACTATAACTAACCCTAGAAAGAACCAAACTATTATACAGTCTAATTTTAGTCTTTAGGTATATAAGCCTATTTCTCCAAAATCTCCATAGATTCTTAAAAGTCCCGGCAGCAATCCCTATTCGTCTGTTAATCTCATGCCGCACATCACCAGTATCTGTTACAGAGCTCCCAAGGTAAACTGTGACACTTGCTCAAGATTGCAACCATTCAGATTAATTGAATCACAGCCTGTCTGACAAATTTTCATCACTTTAGTTTTCTCTCTGTTTATAACCAAACCTACTCTACTACCAGTCTCATCAACAGCTCGAATGAAAGAGTTCATCTCATCAGCATCATTTGTCAAAAGGGCTAAATCATCAACATAATCTAAATCAGAAATTTTCGTATCTCCAGCCCATTTAAGGCCAAAGTCTTGAAGTGAATTTCGCATAACATTATCAATAACCAAACAAAAGAGAAAAGGAGACAAAATGCACCCTTGTTGAACACCAGAAGTAATGCTAAATCAATTGCTACAAGCCTTACCAACTCTCAAACACGACTCAGTGTTATTATAGAGAGCTTTCATTACGTTAACTAACTTGTCAGGTATACAATATGATCTCACAATCAACCACAAATTATGACGATCAACAGAGTCGAAAGCCTTTTTGAAATCAACAAAGCTAGCAACCAAAGATTTCTGAAACTCTAATTTTTCTCAAGAATCTGCCTAAGTGAAAATATCTGATCCACACATCCCCTACCACTTCTGAATCCACATTGCTCATACCGCAATTGACTGTCAACCAGAGTTTTAATTTATTAAGCACAATCATGGAAAGAACTTTACATGGAACAGAGAGTAGGCTAATACCCCTATAGTTATCAAAAGAACTGAGATTACCTTTTTTGAAAATAGGGATAACAATAGCTCTGGTAAAATCCTTAGGAACCATGCCTTTATCATAAAAGATATTCAGAACTTCAGTCATCCAAGTGGTAACCGAAACATTCCCAGCTCTAAGTATTTCTGTAGTAATTTCATCTACCCCTGGGGATTTATGTATTTTAAGTTTAGAAACAGCCAAAATAACTTCAGATTGTGTTATAGGGCCAACATTAAAGCCACCAATGCATCTATCGTCATTGCAAACAATGGGAGTAGAACTAACCACATTGTTTAGAATATCACTGAAATGCTCAGCCCACCTAGAATGACAGAATCCTCACCTACTATAAACTTACATTGTTTACCTTCAATCCCTGTATACCTGTCAGTTTTCTACCACACAAAACATTAACTATCTGGTACAGTTTTTGTGCGGTCTAACTGCTTCCTCGGCTTTGTCATCCAAGCTATCAAGCCAAAGATTCTTATCAGGAACTAACTATCCTTTACATGTTTATTAAGCTTTCTTTAATCGTTTCTCTTAGGACTAGTAAGGTATTGATTAAGGACATTCCTGAGGTTCTTTCTTTCCGAAATTAGCTCAAGTGTCTTATCACTCAGTTAATTCTGTCTCTTCTGCTCCTTTTTTTTCCTAAAAGACACTGTTAGTGTCCAAAAAAGCCCCAGCACAACACTTTTTAAGCCTAGCACAACACTTTTTAAGTTCAAGTTGCAAGACACTTTTAACAAGGTAATGGTCAGATCCAATTTCAGCTCCCCTATATGACCTGGTATTCCTAACAGAACTAGCCCATTTGCTGTTAATTAATATGTAATCAATCATATTCTTATGCAGACCATCAGGTGAAACCCATGTAAACTTATGTATGTCGCGGTATTTGTAATAAGTGTTAGTTATTCTGAATCCATTGAGTTTACTTACCTGTAGGAGACGTTGCCCATTGCCATTGCAGCTACCAATACCAAAAGGCCTGTTACTCCTCCCCAAAGGTCAGAGTCAGTACCAACTTTGGCATTGAAGTCACCAAGAACAAGGGTAATATCTCCTTTCTTGACAGAATTCAAAATATCATGAAGTTGTGCATAAACCCTATCCTTCTCATCCTCATTGGCATCCTCAGTGGCGGCATAACAGCAGATAACATGCAAGTCTTTAAAGCTTGTCTGAAATTTTGCTGTAAGGAACCTTTCATTAATGCACTCATATCCTAGAAGAGCATCACTAGCGTGTCTGCTGAAAGGCAGACCTATGCCTTCGTGAGGTTTATTGTCGTCCCTTCCTGAAAAGAGAAATTTAAGATTATTTTTAAGAATCTGACCTTTATCTGTCCATCTGGTCTCTTGCAGGCCGAGAATGTCTAAATTATAACGGTGGAATTCTTGTGTGAGGACATCAAAAGAAAAAGCTCTGTGCAGAATCCTCACATTCCAACTCCCTATGGAGAGAAAATGGTTAGTGGGATGTTTAAAGAAACTATGTTTTGTCAGAGAGGGAATGCCGACAATATCAAACAGCCCCCTAATCGCAGACATGGGGCAAAGACCTGTTCCCCCACCACTAAAGGTTGAATCCCATCTACACTGGAAGACTTCCTCCAATGTAGAATTTGACGATACCAGTAGAAGCAAAGAGTTTAGATGCCTGCGATGACCTCTGCTAAGGATTACCCACCAGCTGATAAACATATCCTGTGAACCCCTACTGTAAAGAATGATCGGGATGCCGAAACGTGTACTATAAAAAATAATCGATATGTTGAATATCAAGAAACTCATTCATCAAAAGAGAAACATCACACGTTCAAATATAAAATAAAAAGCAAAAGAAAGGTATAGATTTTTATTAAAAATAATTAAATATGAGAATTTAATTTGGATCCTTGGCAACAAGATAAAGAGGAGGCTTAAAACCTCTGATCCAGACACTTCAACACAAATTTGAGTATTTAGGTGTAATTATGCAATATCGAGGAGCTAAGAGGCAGGGTCATGAAACTCTTTTAAGCAGATCTTACAGGAAGAGTTGGGTTGAGTTGTTTTACCTCTGAGCGGCACTTTTTTGCACACCATGGGCTAAATGGCCAGGTCACATGGACCCCGAAGGCTCAGAGAAGGTTGGGGGAGGGGAACCACTGGAATAGCTGTTGGGAGACAGACGGTAGCCTCCCGTCAAGGCCATCCAGCGTGTTCTTTAAAGTTCACAGGGTATAGCTCTCACGAACACGGGGCCACGGCTTAACGTCCCATCAGTCGGACGGCGGCCTTTCCAAGCCCATCGGTGTCTCCTACTGACTGTGGGCAGGGCGGGAATTTTGCGGAGATAAATCTCAACGCTGACCCAGCTGGGACTCGAACCTGGGAACTACAGATTACGAGCCTGGCGCGCTATCGACTGAGCCACCTCCGCCCCTTACTTACAGGAAGAGAGATTGCGCTAGTTTGCAATGTTGTCCTCATTTAGAACAGCAGGTTAATGAACAGAGTTATGAAGCGTGGCAAACAACTCGAACAAATGGTTAGAGAGAGGATGACAAGTTGACAATGTGAAACACATTCTTCTTGAAATTTCACTGAAATAGCCAAATGCACTAGCTGTTTATCAGGGTGAATGTGTATGGGGAACTAGATTACAAAATCTTTTTGAATTACTCTTGCTAGGTTTACATTAACCCTTTCAGGACCATAAGGTTTCTAAGAGTAAATATTAGTATGTAACTGTTTATTTTAGTTTCTTTAGACGTAAAATAAATAAAAATCATAAGAAAAATAAATAACAATGTGCAGTTTTTTTGGAATTTTGTGGGAAATATTTTTCCCAATGGACTATAAAGGTAACACAAATTATAGTTAGGCTTATTATGCAATGTCTTTTATTTATTGGTTTATTAGAACAAAATGTTAACCAAAATAATACAAAATTATGAAATAAAATTACTATACAAAATGATGTGCTAATTATGATATTCTGCGAAGCAATTTCTTTTGGTAGTGAGGCAAAGATGGACATTGCACATAGTACATATATTATGCGTCCTGACAGTTCTGTTTTTGTTTTCTAAATGTTCCCGTTTACGTAATTGCGTTCGGCATACGTTCTATTTTGACATTCTGTATAAAAAATGCAGATAAGGTTATAATTAAATACGACAATCACCCATTTTAAAATGGGAAAAATGTTTCCCTTAGTCGTGAAAGGGTTAACGGCCTGCTGCTTCCTTCTCAGCCAGGTTGAAGGACCTGGGTTGACGGTGACATAAATTGTTGATATTTATTTTAACTGTCAAAAGGGATGCTTCGATAAAGTCGAATTTAGAGTCCCAAAATTTGAATTTAGAGTCTTCCTTATGTTTCGTTTCACTTGATGCATTGCTTTATGTGTGCTTTATGCTGTTTTAGATGACTAAGCTCGATACTTTTGTAGGTTCCATTGCTGGTATCATAAACTGATCACTCTTCACCGGAAAATAGGATGATGGCAATGTGCTTTGTGTCACGTGATGTCGATGATATCTCAATGTTGTTGAGTGATCCTACTTGTGCTGCAAATAGGGTGGGGAGGGAGCTAAAAATATTGGAGATACATGGCAAGGGAGAAATGATGCACACCCTTGTACAAAGATGACAATCTGAGTGTAACAGAATCTCTGAGAGATATGAATCATTTCAGCAAAGAACGTATGAGACAAGAAGGGATAGCGGGTAAAACGTAACGGGCGCCCTCTTGCAGCTACTTCCACGTGAGGGTTCAGACAGTATTGCAGAAAAGCTGACTTTCAAGAATTTGCATACAACATTAAAGCAATTAAAAATTCAAAATAAATCACCAAATACTAAGTTAATTTTTTTTAGTTACGTGCGAGGGGTGGTCAAATGGAAATATTATTGTGATATATTAAGAAAGAAGTTCAACGATAACCTTTATAATGCAATATACATATATGTATATGTATATTGTTTTAAAACTACTGCTCTTAATATTTTTTACTTAGGGGAGTCGGCAACCTCCTTTAAGCAGTATATTTACAGAGACTCCGCTGGTTTGGCCATGTCAAAGATTGTAGAGGGAGAAGAAGTTAAGCTTCCATAGAGATTAATGTAAAATCGAGTATCGTGCATTTGGCGTAAAGGTGAAACTAACATTACAGGGTACGAAAGCTTTTGTAATTACATGTTACTGTCAACTCCCATTCTCTTCGCTTTTCCTATGTAATAATTTCCCATTGATATCCTTGCAGAGTATATTAATATCAATTCTGTTCCGTGTTTCTAGGCACCAAGAAAGCTCTTAATTGTAATAATTTATTTTATAAATTAACTTCAGGATAATTTGAAATTTTCTCTATCCGTTCAATTTATAATTGTTGATTCAACGAAAAATAATTTCAACGTAGAAAATAAACCTTTAAAATCATGATATTATTTTTTCAAATACAAAGTGCAGTTACTTTTTTTCCTTTTTTAAAATATAAATATTTTGATGCATAATTCCTTTGCCCCTTATTGTTTGCTTCCCAGCTTAAACAAATGCACGATACGAATCGAAACACCACTTGAGGTCGCCACTTACGCTTGTCAAAGCTGAACTTCTTTTCCTTATACGTTCTTTGGCCATGCTGCCGTATGCAGAATAATAGATTAGCGAATAGGGTTATGAACAGTGTGTTTAAAGGCTACAGAAAGAGATGGAGAAGTAGGATGCAGTTGGTAGACAATGCCAAACAGGACCTTGTTAGAATTGGTGTGCAGTGGCCAGAGGCAGCAGATGTAGCTCAGGACAAATATGCTAAGAGAACTAAATTGCACGGTCTGGTTGGACCACCTAAGCTCATGACTGCTTGAGGAAGATGATGATAAAAAAAAAATTAAAAGGTGTTGTGTTGTAGAAGCAGTCTCTAGAAATACTTTCTGATATAAGCTTTGTTGTGTACGTGAAGACTGTTGAAATACTTTCCAGCTAGAGGAGAGAAAAGTTGTCAAGAGCATGAAAGCGCCTCTGTTGGCCATTTTCGCTTGAGGGTTGGGTTGGGTTGTTTTACCTCTGAGCGGCACTTTTTTTGCACACCATGGTCTAAATGGCCAGGTCACATGGACCCCGAAGGCTCAGAGAAGGTTGGGTGAGGGGACCCACTGGAACAGCTGTTGGGAGACAGATGGTAGCCTCCCGTCAACGCCATCCAGCGTGTTCTTTAACGTGCACAGGGTATGGCTCTCCCGCACACGGGGTCATGGCTTAATGTCCCATCCGACGGACAGCGGTCTTTCCAAGCGCATCAGTATCCCCTACTGACCGTGGGTATGGCGGGGGAATTTTGCGGAGATAAATCTCAACGCTGACCCAGCTGGGACTCGAACCTGGGAACTACAGATTACGAGCCTAGCGCGCTACCGACTGAGCCACCCCCGCCCCGTTTTTTCGCTTGACGGTGCAAATGTCAATGCGAAGAAGCAAACTTCCAGGAGCACGATCTTACAATAGCTCTAATAGAGCTGTCCCTTATGCAATTATCCCTTATGTCCTTATGCAAAGATGATTTATACATTCTTTGATTTCAGTTTCCGCATACGTGTATATATTCTAAAAATAAAAATAAATATAAACTGGAATCAAATTTCAATTTAGTCAGGGGTTTCATGTAATAAGATATCAAATTATTCGGTCGGAAATTTTATTTTGAACCAAAAATGCTTCAAATTCAAATGGCTAATTTTACTAACTTAGCAAAAATATTAAAAAAGAAAATTAAATTGTTTTCTAAATGTTATATTAGTAAAAATTACCTAATTGTAAGTTGTTTACCTGAAACAATTTTAATGATCAAGTTTCCATCAAGATCAAATTTAGAATTACACATCTAATTTCACCTATGAGGAAGGGGCGGGGCGCGCTCAGTCGGTAGCGCGCCAGGCTCATAATCTGTAGTTCCCAGGTTCGAGTCCCAGCTGGGTCAGCGTTGAGATTTATCTCCGCAAAATTCCCCGCCTTGCCCACGGTCAGTAGGGGACATCGATGGGCTTGGAAAGGCCGCCGTCCGTCGGATGGGACGTTAAGCCGTGTGCGGGAGAGCCATACCCTGTGCACGTTAAAGAACACGCTGGATGGCCTTGACGGGAGGTTACATCTGTCTCCCAACAGCTATTCCAGTGGGTCTCCTCCCCCAACCTTCTCTGAGCTTTCGGGGTCCATGTGATCTGGCCATTTAGCCCATTGTGTGCAAAAAAGTGCCACTCAGAGGTAAAACAACCCAACCCAACCTTTTTCTTTCCAGTTTACTAACGACATCTAAATTGATAAACTTTTTTAATACTCCTGCGCACTCTCCAAATAAAATATTTCTTCTTAGACAAACGCACAAAAAGTGGAATAATTTCTGCTTCATATTAATTCTTTCGAAAATAACAATTCATCACCATGACAAACAAGTTGAAAACGACTACTGGAATATTCATTCGCGTTCTTCGTGTTATTCGTCTCATTCCTCGCAATGCCACAGTCCCGGCTTCATTGTTGCACGTTTTGCTATCGTTACATTTGCCCTTCCTTAGGTTTCGTTCGTCCCGAACAGTCCTGGAATCCGAATCATTCTAATAGAAAATTAGAAGCCGTAATGAGTAACAATTTTAGAATGAAAATTGAGATTCAGTTCAAAATTGAAATGAAAAAGTAAAATAAAGGAAAAATATATCATAATATATCTGATAACCAAGAGGCAAATATGCCTGCCGTTCCAAAGATTTTGCCTACAAAGCATTTTGGCCACAGATGTCCTATAGGCATCCTTCATAAATTTTAACATATTGGAAATTCATTTGTTTACTTAAACAAGACCAAGGAGCCTTGCTTAATTTACCTAATAAAAATCAATTCGTTTTCAGTAGGATATATATATATTTAATATATGATTTCTTAATTTCTTTTTAAACACAAAAATTATTTTTTCATTCCTTATTTCGAAATCTAGAAAATTAAGTAATCTTGGAGATACAAACAGAAAATGGCGCTGGGTTGGGTTGGTTTGTTTTACCTCTGAGCGGCACTTTTTTGCACACCATGAGCTAAATGGCCAGGCCACATGGACCCCGAAGGCTCAGAGAAGGTTGGGGGAGGGGACCCACTGGAACAGCTGTTGGGAGACAGATGGTAGCCTCCCGTCAAGGCCATCCAGCGTGTTCTTTAACGTGCACAGGGTATGGCTCTCCCGCACACGGGGCCACGGCTTAACGTCCCATCCGACGGACGGCGTCCTTTCCAAGTCCAGAAAATGGTGCTGTAAAACATTCTTTTTTACCTTGGGTACAGCAAACAAAGTTCCCTGTATTCGAGAGTTTAGCATTTTACATTTTGCCTCAACCCAAGTAGGATTTAAGAATAGGAATAAAAGTTATCATCAAGTAAATTTTTCTAATTTACAGAATGTCTAATTTACAAAAATTACTGGATAAACAGAAAAATGCTTCGGTTCATTCATTAGATTTATGTTGCAAGATTTATTAAAAACCATTTTAACAATCTTAGAATGGACACTGTTGAGTTTTTCAAGGTTCACTTTATAATCTCCACCCCAACTACTTAAACTATAATAAACAATTGTGTAAACCAATGCGTCATACAGGGTGTGCATAAAATTACTTGGAACTATTCTCTGAATTATATAAAATCTTAAAAAATTAGGTTGCCCATGTCAGGAAGGCCAAGGTGGAAAGGTCAGGAAGGCCAAGGCGGAAAATTGTTTCATTTCTCAAATTACCTAAGTAATCTGCAAATTACCTGGATAATCTGCACATTACCTACTAGGCACTCGTTAAAGTGAAAATAAGATCTTTGCTGGAACAACAGGAACGTTTCTGTACGCTTAAATTAACATAATGTTATTTATCTAGTGTCCGAGAGTAGAGTTGAAACCAGGGTCATCCCTATGTCAACATGAATCAGTCGTCCGAATTATAAAAAACGCCCCCAAAATAGCAGGCCAAGTGAGAACGAATCATTTTAGTGATTCGTTATCAAGAATGAATCACTTTACCGATTCGTTCTCACTTGGCCTCCACTCATCCGGGACGTTTTTATAATGCGGACGAGTGAATCACGTGACACGAAGATTCATATTCAAGAGATTCACCACTATGAGAGAAACAAACTTTTGAACTTTAACGATACGGAAGCCGTTAATGTGCACATTACCTAGGTAAAATGCGGAATACTCTTGATTCCGCACGTTAACGGAGCAAATCAGTTAATCTGCAGATTAGCTAGGTAATGTGCACATTAAGGCTTTCGAGCTTTAGCGGTAACAGATATAAATCACAAGGCTTATCCTGGTGGGATTCGAACCTCGGAATCCACCGAGCCACCCACGCCTTTAAGCCTGTTATAATAAATATTTTAATTCATGAAACATTAACAAAAATTTCACAGGGAATTGTAGCCAAAAAATCTCCGATTTTGTATTCTTTTTAATTTTGTAAAGTATCATATTTAATCTTTTTTTGCAGAAAAATTGCAAGTGGTTTCCAAAACACATAATAAAAATTTTGAATTTTTCTAACTATAATCAAAATGATTTTAGAACAAAAGAACCATCATTAAGGTAATAGGCAAACAGATTTTAATATATTATCTATTTAATAACACGAGGCACGGAAAAAACGTTAAACAATGTTTCAACTATTATTGGAACGCAAGTTAAAATGGGTCGGCATCCCTTTTGTAGCCTTAACTGGCATAGTGGTTAGGCAGCTAGCGACTGTTCCAGCAAGGCAAATTTTGTGTGTTGTGTTAGCTCTAAGGCAGTGGTCAGCAGTGACTTCGGTCTTAGTAGGGCATGTCCTTGTATGAGAAGGCCTGTATTAAGTTAGGAGTAGCTTCTAGGATTCTTCTCTGTCCTATATGTCGCAAATCAAAAAAAAAACAAAAAAAAAAAAAATTGTGCATCATATTATAATAGTATTTCAGAACCATTGATTTAAATGAAATATTTTTTTGCTTCTGTATAAACAGAAACGTTCTAGAACAGGCATGTCAAAGATACGGCCCGCGGGCCATGAGCAGCCCCCGGGGCATTTAGATGCGGCCCGAGACCTCAACAATACTCGAAAATCATGAAGAGTGTTTCTACACATTGAACACATAGGTACAGAGTACAGAAAAGAAGCTGAAAAGATGTCAAGTATCTTCGAAATAATGCGCTGTTTTTTTAATCGTTATGACTTAATGCCATTTTAATTTTGATGTATACTTTAAATTTAAATAAAGTTTTTTTATTTAAAATTAGTGTTTAATTGAATCCCGGCCCGCTGATATACTTTGAAATAAAAATTGGCACTTTACAAGATTGAGTTTGACACACCTCTGTTCTAGAACCTATTCCCGGCAAAATTGTAGAAGAAAATTAATCAAAATCGTAGATCGTTACATCATAAAATGAAGTACCAGGTACAATAGTACCCATAACCTTCTTCATCTGGAAATATGCCTAATTGGCATCAGTTTGAAAAAACAAACAAAAGTAAACCGCACAATGGTGGATCCCAAAGGGCAAAAGAACATAAAACAAAGAGTAGTAATGATGCACAAGAGACCTAAAATGGATAACTTTCTTTAGCGAAAGCCATCATCTTAGACCTCTTGTATCTGTTAAGGACTTCATGATCGTAGTCCAGAAGGCAGGATATAATCTCGTGCGGGTTTCTCTGCACTGACTCGTAGAAACCTCGCGAGACAAACTTCAGATATGTGGAAATATGATCAATGCCCAGATCTTTATGCAATTGTCTATTGGTTACAAACCAGGGGGCGTTGACCACACACCAAACAACCAGCAAACTCGCAAATGTTTCGAGCTCATTAACTATCTAATTAGTTCGGCCGAATTTGAACCAAAATCGACCGAAGTGTGGGCTATCGTTTCTCCAGTCCCCCACTTTGAAAGTCGAATAACTTTTTAACAAATGCGATACAAACGAAAATTTTTGCGGTACAATCCCGTACAAACTCAGTACAAAAGAATGGCATTGGAAAATTTTCGAAATCGCTTGGTGGTGGTGGTGGGGGGGGGGGGCTGGTTAAATGCACCTCGCCTCAAGCAGATGCAAGCCACAGAGGTCTGACAGGCGCCTGTCAGTTTATGCGCCATAATAAGGTGTGTCTGTCCTAATAAACGTATATTTAACTACTGACATTGTGGCGCCATCTGTTGATTAATTTAATAAAACTTACCTTCTGAGAGATGTCAGAAATGTCAGCACAGGTCAGGATCACGAAAAAAATCGGGGGGGGGGGGGGGGGGAGAACGCATTCGAGATGAAAATATGCAAAAGACTGGATTTCCAAAGTAGTATAACATTTACCTCTCTGTTTCCCAGAATTTTAAAACGTGTCTTGAAAAATGCATTAAATATACTAGATAAGTTTAACAATTTTTGACTGTTATCCTTATTAGCATCCTGAAGGGAAGGGGAGGCGGCAATGATGATCCACTTGTGCGTGTCTCCCCTATATCCGAACCTGAATGTCAGTGTAACGAAATCTAGCGGTGGACAAAATATACACTGAAGAGCCAAAACGTTATGATGACCACCTGCCTAGTATGATATTGGTCCTCCATGTGCCACCAAAACAGCTCTTACCTGGCGAGCCATGAACACTACAAGATTTCTAAAGGTGTCTTGTGGTATCTGGTCCAAACACGTTATCAGCAGATACTTTAACTCTTGTAGGTTACATGGGGCGGGGATGGCTCAGTCGGTAGCGCGCCAGGCTCGTAATCTGTAGTTCCCAGGTTCGAGTCCCAGCTGGGTCAGCGTTGAGATTTATCTCCGCAAAATTCCCCGCCCTGCCCACGGTCAGTAGGGGACACCGATGGACTTGGAAAGGCCGCCGTCCGTCGGATGGGACGTTAAGCCGTGGCCCCGTGTGTATGAGAGACATACCCTGTGCACGTTAAAGAACACGCTGGATGGCCTTGACGGGAGGCTACCATCTGTCTCCCAACAGCTGTTCCAGTGGGTCCCCTCCCCCAACCTTCTCTGAGCCTTCGGGGTCCATGTGACTTGGCCATTTAGCCCATGGTGTGTAAAAAAGTGCCGCTCACAGGTAAAACAACCCAACCCAACTTGTAGGTTGCATGGTTGAGCCGCCACAGATTGGATATGCTGTTCCAACACAAACCACAGGTGTTTGATTGGATTGATGTCTGGGGAATTTGGAGGCCAGGGCAATACCTGGAAGTCTACCTCATATTCCACGACCATTCTCGAACATTCCAGGCAGTTGTGGCATGGCAGATTATCTTGCTGAAAGAAAGCACTACTAGTGGGATATACCTGTTCTGCAATGATGTTTAGGTAGGTGATGAACATCATAGTTTCCTGCATATAAATGACTGGATGCAGAGTTTCCCAGCAGAACATTTCCGAAAGCATTACAGTTCCTCCACTGGCTAGTTTTCATCCCACACCTCCTGATACCAACACTTCCATAGGTGAACAATGCACACATACCTGGCCATTCACATGGTGAAACAGAAAACGAGATTAATCAGACCAGATGACCTTCTTCCAATCAAGGTCCAGTTTTGATGCTCGCATGCCCATTGTAAGTGTTTTTCGACAGTGAACCGAGGTTAGCATGGGCACTTGGAGCGACCTGTGCTACGCAGCCTCTTTTTCAACAGGGTTCGATGTACTGTGTGTTGTGACATATTACTCCCATCAGCAGTATTCAAATTACGGGCGAGTTCTGCCACAGTATCCCTTCTGTTGGTTTGTACTATATGAGTTAGCCTTCGCTCACCCCTTTGCATCGATGAGCCATCACTTCGCTCACCCCTTGCATCGATTCTGCCCACACCTTGCTGGCAGTTCGTGGTTTTCCCTCCTCGGACCAATTTTTGAAGGTACTAACTACAGTTGACAGTGAGCACTCCATAAGCCTTGCCGTCTTGGAAATGCTCTGAACCAGTCGTCTGGCCATTACAATTTGGCCTTTGTCAAGCTCACTTATGTCTGCTGCCTTTCCCATCTGAAGAACAAGAATAACACTGATTAACAGAACTCAGTATCAGGTGTCATTTATACTGTTTCATGACTTTTACACGCGCCGTCGTTTACCTGCAGTTGCTTTAATTTGCATAAAGACGCACTGCTCATAATGTTTTAAATCTTCTGTATATTCGTTATACTGAAATGCAATACAAAAAAGTGCTGCGATAATACATAAATAAAAATAAATAAATACCCCCTCAAGCAGCTGCTTGCCACAGAGGTCTGACACGAGCCTGTCAGTTTATATGTAACAGTAGAAGATCTGAGAGAATGGCAGGACCTCAGCAGAAAACAACACGAACATCCGTGCCTTACCCGGGGCTCGAACCCAGGTCCCATAGATCAGTAGCCAAGCGCGCTAACCACTCAGCCATGTAGTGCAAAATAATACATGTGAAAGCAATTTACCATGTATTAGAGTTTACTACTTAAAGAAGAAAGTAATTCTTTAAACTATTTATTCCAACAAGGATTTATTATTATGAACCTTTTATGCATTATTAAATACTATTCGAACATTAAACACTATATGCACCGAAGAACCAAATATAATCTTTATGCAAATCGAAGCAACTGCAAATAAACGACAACACGTGTGAAGGTCAACGGTATAACTAACACCTGATACTGAGCTCTGTTGATCAGTGTTATTCTTGTTCTGCTGATGGGAATCGCAGCAGACATAAGTGAGTTTTACAATGACTGGGTCAGAGCATTTCCGAGACGGCAAGGCTTGTGGGGTGCTCACGGTCAACTGCGGTTAATAATAAAAAATAAATACCCCTCAAGCAGCTGCTTGCCACAGAGTTCTGACAGGAGCCTGTCAGTTTATATGCCATAGTAGAAGGTCTGTGAGGTTGGCAGGACCTCAGCAGAAAAACAACACACACACATCCATGCCTTACCCGGGGCTCGAACCCAGGTCCCTTAGATCAGTAGTCAAGTGCGCAAACTTTCGAAAAAGTGCTCTGAGGAAGGAAAATCCACAAACCACTGGGCAAGGTGTGTACTGGCCACGGCTCATCGATGCTATAGGTGAGCAAAGGCTATCCCATATGGTACGAGCCAACAGAAGAGAAACTGTGGTGCAACTCGCCATAATTCGAATGCTGGTGACGGAAGTAATATCACAACGTATAATACATCAAACCCCGTTGAAAGTGGGGCTGTGTAACCACTCTGAGTACCCATGCTTACCTTGGTTCATCATCGAAAGTGTTTACAATGGGCACATAAACATTAAAACTGGACCTTGAATGATTGGAAGAGTTATCTGGTCCGATGAATCTCGTTTCCTGTTGTAACATGTGGGGAGCTGGGTACGTGTGCGTCATTTACATGGGGAAGTGTTGGCACCAAGATGCGCCATGGGACAAAAACAACCTGGTGGAAGAACTGTAATACTTTGGGTAATGTTCTGGTAGGAAATTCCGGGTCCAGTCTTTCATGTGCAAGAAACTATGACGTCTACCACCTACCAAAATATCATTGCAGACCAAGTACATCCTTTAATGGCAACGGTATCCCTCTCTAAAAGTGCCTTCTTTCAGCAGTATAATGTGACATGTCATACTGCCCGGATCATTTGCGGAACATGAGGAAGACTTCCAGGTATTGCCCTGGCTTCCAAATTCCCCAGAGATAAAGTTAATCGAGCATTTGTGGTTTGTGTTGGAAAAGCATATATGATCTGTGGCAGTTCAACCATGTAACTTAGAATAGTTAAAGGATCTGCTGGTAACATGTTGGTACCAGATACCATAAGTATAATAAAAATAAAATAAATACCCCCTCAAGCAGCTGCTTGCCACAGAGGTCTGACAGGAGCCTGTCAGTTTATATGCCATAGTGGAAGGTCTGAGAGGATGGCAGGACCTCAGCAGAAAAACGACACACATCCATGCCTAAATCCGGGGCTCGAACCCAGGTCCCTTAAGACATCTTTAGAAATCTTGTAGTGTCCATGCCTCGCCGAGTAAGAGCCGTTCTGGCTGCACATGAAGGACTAACATCCTATTAGGCAGATGGTCATAATGTTTTTGCTCTTCAGTGTATATTATTAATATAGCAAATACACCTATTCCTCGATTTACACTGAAGATATTGATTGAAGATATTGATCTTCACTGATTATTGTGTAAATTATTGAAGATATTGATTTATTGAATTATTATATATATAGATTATTGAAGATATTGATTGAAGATATTGATTTACACTGAAGATATTGATTTTGTGCGGAACCTATCGTCAGTGTAAATCGAGGGATAGGTGTAATATATATTATGAAATGACGTCTTTACTTTGCAACACATTGTCCAGAATATCTTTTCCGTGTTATTACCAAACGGCGAAGAGTTTGCACCATATTGGTGGCTAATAGCGAAACCAATTACCGAGCTTAACTAAAACTATATTAATAACAAACAAGTCTAACAATAAATTAAATTTAACGAATGATAAAATAAAACGCTTGGAATGTAACTGCTTGAAGGAAGTTTTTGCTGATTTTACATTTACTTGTAATGCGATGAAACCAGAATTACGTGGGGCGGGGGTGGCTCAGTCGGTAGCGCGCCAGGCTCGTAATCTGTAGTTCCCAGGTTCGAGTCCCAGCTGGGTCAGCGTTGAGATTTATCTCCGCAAAATTCCCCGCCCTGCCCACGGTCAGTAGGGGACACCGATGGGCTTGGAAAGGCCGCCGTCCGTCGGATGGGACGTTAAGCCGTGGCCCCGTGTGCGGGAGAGACATACCCTGTGCACGTTAAAGAACACGCTGGATGGCCTTGACGGGAGGCTACCATCTGTCTCCCAACAGCTGTTCCAGTGGGTCCCCTCCCCCAACCTTCTCTGAGCCTTCGGGGTCCATGTGACCTGGCCATTTAGCCCATGGTGTGCAAAAAAGTGCCGCTCAGAGGTAAAACAACCCAACCCAGAATTACGAACTCTACCCCTACTGACCGTGGGCAGGGCAGGGAATTTTGGATATCGTCCAAGTTTAAAAATCCACTTTTATGTTTGGAAATGTTCCAAAGTCCATTTAAAGTATTATGCCGGGGCACGTGTAGATAGCATAATCTATGCCACTCAGTGCATCGGCAAAAACGGGTTGGGCTCTGAACAAACATTTTTTTTGCACACAACAGAGAAAATTGCCAGGTCACAAGAACCCCAAAAGTTCAGACAAGATTTGGGGAAGGTCACCTACCGGAAGAATTGTTGGGAGACAAATTGAGCCTCCCATCAAGGCCATCCAGTGTTATTTAATGTGCACAGGGTATGGCTTTCTCGCACATGAGGCCACGGCTTAACATCGCATCAGATGGATGGAGAGTGAAGTTCATTTTTATTTGCTACTGACTGTGGGCAGGGCAGGGAATTTTGCAGAGAAAAATCTCAGTGTTAGCCCAATTGAGAGTCAAACCTGGGAACTGCAGATTATGAGCCTGGCATGCAACCGAGACACTCCACCCACTTGGCAAAAAGGAATGACAGGTGATATATACTAACACATGATTCATAATATTGTGATTGGTTATATATTTCACAGCATTTAAATCATTGCAGCGTTGCCCCCCCCCCCTAACTTGGAGCCAACTATCTGATTTCAAATGCTTGGCTGGATCTAGGAAAAAAAATTAGGTGTGTTTGTAGGGGGGGGGGGAAGTGAATTTCATTCAATCCGAAATGAAACAAACTGCTGTTCCGACAAAAACTGTTTCACTCCTCCTTTTTCTCTTAATAAAATCTTATAAAATATAAGGGATATATATTTTTAATCTGATCCTAGTCCTTAATAATTAAAATAAGCACCTTTTTTTAAGGAAAAAGATTCGCCCTCAAGCAGCTACTTGCCACACAGGTCTGACAGGAGTTTGTCAGTTTACGGAGAGCGTTCAAAAAGATCGTAATTGTGTTGTGTTAGTATTTCCACTAATTCCTCCGAAGTTAACAAGCTTTGACTTGTTTGAAAGTGTCATTACGCATTAAAAACAAAGGTCGTATCATCATTTCCATCTTCACTGGCAGTGTGTAAAGATCGGTCTGCGATATACACCGATCAGCTAAAACATTAAAATCACCTACCTAATATGATGTAGGTCCTCCTCTCACCACCCAAAGAGCTCTCACCCGATGAAGCATAGATTCAACGAGATGTTAGTAGATGTCGCTTGATACTTGGTGCCATGACTGCAACAGAAGATCCTGCAGTTCCCATAAATTTCTTGGTTGCGGTGATACTCCTCATACCCATATCTCCAACTCAAACCACAAATGGATTCATTTCAGGCGAATTTGGGGGTCATGGCAATAAATGGAATTCCTCATTATGTTGTAGGTACCACTCCTGAAACTTCTTCGCAGTATGACATGGGACATTGTCTTGTTGAAAGACGCCATCTCCGCCGGAGAATACAGTCGCCATAAAGGGGTGTAATTGGTCAGCCACGATGTTCAGGTAGGTGACAGCTGTCAGAGTTTGCTCTAGAGAGGTAATTAGTCAAAATGTTCCCCAAGAAAATCACACACCCTCCAGCCGCCTGTATCCGTCCCACAGTGCATCCAGGTGAGGCTTCCATGGGTAAACGCCGCACATGAGCTCATCCGTCCACATGGTGCAACAGAAAACGGGATTGGTCTGACCATGCAACCCTCTTCCAGAGGTCCCAAACGGTTAAATAGACAGTCAGATGATGAGAAGTGGTTTTATTATTTCAAATCCTCCAAACCTTTCGCTCAAGGAAGAGGGTTGGGTTGTTTTACCTCTGAGCGCACTTTTTTGCATACCATGCGCTAAATGGCCAGGTCACATGGACCCCGAAGGCTCAGAGAAGGTTGGGGGAGGGGACCCACTGGAACAGCTCTTGGGAGACAGATGGTAGCCTCCCGTCAAGGCCATCCAGCGTGTTCTTTAACGTGCACAGGGTATGGCTCTCTCGCACACGGGGCCACGGCTTAACGTCCCATCCGACGGACGGCGGCCTATTCCAAGCCCATCGGTGTCCCATACTGACCGTGGGCAGGGCGGGGAATTTTGCGGAGATAAATCTCAACGCTGACCCAGCTGGGACTCGAACCTGGGAACTACAGATTACGAGCCTAGCGCGCTACCGACTGAGCCACCCCCGCCCCAACAAGGAAGAGGGTGTTCGCAATATTTTTCAATTCCTAAGAAGTGGTAGCCTTTCAATTCCTAAGAAGTGGAAGTTATCTGAAAAAGTGACTGTAAATGGCCAATACAACACCAGCATTGTTTTGCCCAAAAGGTTATGTTCTTTCTTCACATTGAGCTACATACGAACTGGAGAGATTGTCCCTAATGTTTTGCCGGTGTAAACGTGTGGCTTGGGATATCGCTTAGTTTTTTCCTAACCCAGGTGGCAAAACAGGTCTGCTCTACATGTTAACTTTACGTAAAATCGTCGTATTTTATATCAGATTTGCAGTCAAATTTAATTATGGGAGAAGATTTTGTTGATTTCGACTCCACCAATCATTGCGAAAAAAAACTGTGAATTAATAATATTTTGCAGGTAATCACAAAATATATTTTTTTTTTTCAATAAGGAATTGTATCCATGTTAGCCAAAATGATATTCACAGAAATATTACAAACAAGATATCAGTTTAAAAAAAACTGAAGCCTTGATTTATTAGTATTAAGAATATAATCTTAGAATTTTTTTATATTTGATTCAAAATATTTAACAGAGAAACATCAATTCGAAATGCTAGTTTCCAAAATCCGAAAATATGTTGTCTTATGCTTAACTTCATGAAATTATAAGAACATACTATAGAGCAGCGGTTCTCCACCTTTTATGCTTCACATACTCCCTGGAAATGTGTATGTAACTATCATACCCCTTGTATAGATAAACTAGTTATAGTATAACAATGGCTATTTTTACTTTGTTACTAGATCTAGCGACTTTTGAGCTCTCACGGCGTACCCAAAAATTTTTTTACCGCGTACCCCACGTTGAGAACCCCTACTATAGAGCAATAAAGTAAAATTACAATAAATTTTAATTTCTACATAAAATGAATTTTTTTACTATATTTAAAATGCATAACATAGTTTTAAAAATGATGTTAGGCAATTTTGATCAAATTAATCCACTTATTAGCGAATTAAAATTCAACATTAGCCAAATAGAAATAACATATTTTTTATAAAACAATTTTAATATATAAAATATGAAAAAAAAATCATTAGAATGAATCAAGAAATTTGTTAATATAAAAAAAAAATGCTTTCAGATGAAAAAGACAGAATAAAAGTATCTAAAATTAACTGTTTAAAAGGTATTAATATATCTATATATCAATTTAATATTTTTGATTTCTCACAAAAAGAAAATGCATATTTTACTGGTAGTTCAAGCTTTGAAGCAGTGTCTTCTATTGATGGTTTACAACTTATCCCGGATCTGAAAACATCATATTTGATTGCGGAAAAAACCCCTACTATAGAGCAATAAAGTAAAATTACAATAAATTTTAATTTCTACATAAAATGAATTTTTTTACTATATTTAAAATGCATAACATAGTTTTAAAAATGATGTTAGGCAATTTTGATCAAATTAATCCACTTATTAGCGAATTAAAATTCAACATTAGCCAAATAGAAATAACATATTTTTTATAAAACAATTTTAATATATAAAATATGAAAAAAAAATCATTAGAATGAATCAAGAAATTTGTTAATATAAAAAAAAAATGCTTTCAGATGAAAAAGACAGAATAAAAGTATCTAAAATTAACTGTTTAAAAGGTATTAATATATCTATATATCAATTTAATATTTTTGATTTCTCACAAAAAGAAAATGCATATTTTACTGGTAGTTCAAGCTTTGAAGCAGTGTCTTCTATTGATGGTTTACAACTTATCCCGGATCTGAAAACATCATATTTGATTGCGGAAAAAAATTTTTTGATAATATTTTTAGGTAAAATACTTCTGAAGGCTATCCTTTATAGTCTACGTCAGGGGTTCTCAACGTGGGGTACGCGGTAAAATTTTTTGGGGTACGCAGTGAGAGCTCAAAAGTCGCTAGATCTAGTAACAAGGCATGTTTTATTTTATTCCCATTGTTATACTATAACTATAGCTTTATCTATCTATACAAGGGGTACGCCAGTTACCTACACATTTCCAGGGGTTACGTGAAGCATAAAAGGTTGAGAACCACTGATATGCATGTTTTATTTTATTCCCATTGTTATAACATAGTTTTATCTATCTATATAAGGGGTACGCCAGTTACATAAACATTTCCAGGGGGTACGTGAAGCATAAAAGGTGGAGAACCACTGATATATATGTTTTATTTTATTCCCATTGTTATACTATAACTATAGCTTTATCTATTTATATAAGGGGTACGCCAGTTACATAAACATTTCCAGGGGGTACGTGAAGCATAAAAGGTTGAGAACCACTGATATATATGTTTTATTTTATTCCCATTGTTATACTATAACTATAGCTTTATCTATCTATACAAGGGGTACGCCAGTTACATACACATTTCCAGGGGGTACGTGAAGCATAAAAGTTTGAGAACCACTGATATATATGTTTTATTTTATTCCCATTGTTATACTATAACTATAGCTTTATCTATCTATACAAGGGGTACGCCAGTTACATGCACATTTCCAGAGCATACGTGAAGCATAAAAGGTTGAGAACCACTGATATATCTGTTTTATTTTATTCCCATTGTTATACTATAACTATAGCTTTATCTATCTATATAAAGGGTACGCCAGTTACATACACATTTCCAGGGGGTACGTGAAGCATAAAAGGTGGAGAACCACCGATATATATGTTTTATTTTATTCAAATTGCTATACTATAACTATAGCTTTATCTATCTATATAAAGGGTACGCCAGTTACATACACATTTCCAGGGGGTACGTGAAGCATAAAAGGTTGAGAACCACTGATATATATGTTTCATTTTATTCCCATTGTTATACTATAATTATAGTTTTATCTATCTATACAAGGGGTACGCCAGTTACATACACATTTCCAGGGGGTACGTGAAGCATAAAAGGTTGAGAACCACTGATATATATGTTTTATTTTATTCCCATTGTTATACTATAACTATAGCTTTATCTATCTATACAAGGGGTACGCCAGTTACATGCACATTTCCAGAGCATACGTGAAGCATAAAAGGTTGAGAACCACTGATATATCTGTTTTATTTTATTCCCATTGTTATACTATAACTATAGCTTTATCTATCTATATAAAGGGTACGCCAGTTACATACACATTTCCAGGGGGTACGTGAAGCATAAAAGGTTGAGAACCACTGATATATATGTTTTATTTTATTCCCATTGTTATACTATAACTATAGTTTTATCTATCTATACAAGGGGTACGCCAGTTACATGCACATTTCCAGAGGATACGTGAAGCATAAAAGGTTGAGAACCACTGATATATATGTTTTATTTTATTCCCATTGTTATACTATAACTATAGTTTTATCTATCTATACAAGGGGTACGCCAGTTACATACACATTTCCAAGGAGTACATGAAGCATAAAATGTTGAGAACCACTGATATATATGTTTTATTTTATTCCCATTGCTATACTATAACTATAGCTTTATCTATCTATATAAGGGGTACGCCAGTTACACACACATTTCCAGGGGGTACGTGAAGCATAAAAGGTTGAGAACCACTGATATATATGTTTTATTTTATTCCCATTGTTATACTATAACTATAGCTTTATCTATCTATACAAGGGGTACGCCAGTTACATACACATTTCCAGGGGGTACGTGAAGCATAAAAGGTTGAGAACCACTGATATATATGTTTTATTTTATTCCCATTGTTATACTATAACTATAGCTTTATCTATCTATACAAGGGGTACGCCAGTTACATACACATTTCCAGGGAGTACGTGAAGCATAAAAGGTGGAGAACCACTGGTCTACGTTATTCATGCAACCAATGGGAACACGAAAGGCCGTTATGATTTATTACGTTTCTGATTAAATCCCGAGTTTCCCCATAGTTTAGCATTAGATACGTCTCTTTTACCATCTGGACTAGGGAAATGTAATCGATAAGCGGCCTCACTCATTCTCCGTAAAGCATTCCCTCCAGTTCCCTATATAACTCAATGCTTCTTCATGACAATGCCAGTTCTCACAAAACTCGGCGAGTTATGACCTGTCTGGAGTAGGAAAAAACAAATAGCTACCCCATCCTGCATATTCATTGGAAGTTGCATCATGCGATTTTTGGTTGTTTCCAAAAGTTAAAAAGGAACTTGGTTGGGTTGTCTTACCTCTGAGCGACACTTTTTTGCACACCATGGGCTAAATGGCCAGGCCACAAGGACCCCGAAGGCTCAGAGAAGGTTGGGGGAGGGGACCCACTGGAACAGCTGTTGGGAGACAGATGGTAGCCTCCCGTCAAGGCCATCCAGCGTGTTCTTTAACGTGCACAGGGTATGGCTCTCCCGTACACGGGGCCACGGCTTAACGTCCCATATGACGGATGGAGGCCTTTTCAAGACCATCGGTGTCCCCTACTGACCGTGGGCAGGGCGGGGAAATTTTGCGGAGATAAATCTAAACGCTGATCCAGCTGGGACTCGAACATGGGAACTACAGATGACGAGCCTGACGCGCTACCGACTGAGCCACCCCCGCCCCTCCTGTCTGGAGTAGGAAAAAACAAATAGCTACCCCATCCTGCATATTCATTGGAAGTTGCATCATGCGATTTTTGGTTGTTTCCAAAAGTTAAAAAGGAACTTGGTGGGAAGCCTTTTTCAAAGGTGCGTTCATTCATAGTTGCAGAGTATTTCCCAAAAGGAATACCACCAAAATTTCCAGATTTGGCTCAGACGTCTGCAACTTTTGGTGCTATTCCTTTTGGGAAATACTCTGCAACTATGAATGAACGCATTTTGAAAGGTCTTGCATCCTCGAGAAAGAATTCCCACCAAGTTCCTTTTTAACTGTTGGAAACAACCAAAAATCGCACGATACCAAAAGTTCCAGAATTGGCATAGACGTCTGCAACTTTGCATAGAAGCTGAAGGGGAGTACTTTAAAGCAGAGTAAAAGTTTTATTGAGATAAATGCAATGGTTTTTATTCTGTCGATGCATATCAAGGATTTTTTTAACTCCCGTTGTAATATGCCGTAGAAATCTGTGAGGAAGGAGAAACCTCAGCAAAAAATCCATGCCTTATCAGAGGCTCGAACCTAGGTCTCTTTAATCAGTAGCAAACATGCTAATCACTCAGCCACTAGAACAAATGAGCTAAAAAGGCTGCTTTTGTTTACGTTCTTTATTCTTAGAGATAAAAATACCTACAGACAAAAAAAGAATTTTTAGGTTGGATAAGTATTCATGAATATCACACTTCACGTTTTTTAGATCTCCCAATAATTTTAATAGCGTCATCTAACGGTGGAAACTGATATATTGAATGATTTTATCCCAATTATCGAACCCTGCTGAAAATGGGGCTACGTAGCCACAGGCCTCTCCCAATGCCCATGCTAACCTCGGTTCACCATTGAAAGCTCCTGCTGAGGTTCTGCCAACCTCACAGACCTTCTACTATGGCATATAAACTGACAGGCTCCTGTCAGACCTCTGTGGAAAGCAGCTGCTTGAGGGGGTATTTATTTTTACAATGGGCACACGAGCATCAAAACTGGACCTTGAATGATTAAAAGGTCATCTGCTCCGATGAATCTCGTTTCCTGTTGCACCATGTGGACGGATAGGTATAAGTTCCTCGTTTACCTGGGGAAGTGTTGGCACCAGGTTGTACCATAGGACAAAAACAAGACGGAGGAAGTGTAATGCTTTGGGCAATGTTCTGCTGGGAAACTCTGGGTCCACTCATTCATGTGCAGGAAACTATGATGTCTACCACCTACCTGAACATCATTGCAGACCAGGTATATCCTTTCATGGCAACGGTATTCACCTCTAGTAGTGCTTCCTTTCAGCAGGATAATGCGCCATGCCACACTGACAGGATTATTCGAGAACGGTTCATGAAACATGAGGAAGACTTCCAGACTTCCCCTGACCTCCAAATTCCCCAGACATCAATCAAATCGAGCATCTGTGGTTTGTGGTGAAACAGCATATCCAATCTGCGGCGGCTCAACCAAGTAACTTACAAAGGTTAAAGGATCTGCTGGTAACGTGTTGGTACCAGATACCACACAAGACACCTTTAGAAATCTTGTAGCGTCCATGCCTCGCCAGGTAAGTTCGAGAACGGTTGTTTTGGCGGCATGTGGAGGACCAACATCTTATTAGGCAGGTAGTCATAATGGTTTGGCTCTTCGGTGTATATACCAGTGGTGGCTTGTGCCTAAAAATTTTGGTGGGACACTTTGACTCGTGCAGGCAGGGTCCGAATGTAACTTTTTTGGGGAGATCCCAGCCATTCAACTAATCAGACTGAAAAAACTTTCCATAAATGCATTATTTAGCAAAACATATTGGTGAAAACGGCGTACGGGGTGAAATGTGTCTTGGTTCTTTCTAGTTTCTGTGATCTTCCTCTTAAAAATATTATCTATATACATGGCTTGATCTGGGGAGGAGGAAAAGCATGGTCCTCCTTTCAGAATGCTATTAAGGGTAATGGTGGCAAAAAAAATTATTAAACTCATTTAGGCCGAGTGGATATGCGATCGGCTACTGATCAATATCTGGGTTAGAGCCCAGGGTAAGGCATGGTTCGTTATCTTTCTGCTGAGATCCCACCATCCTCACAGACCTTCCACTATGGCGTATAAACTGACAGGCTACTGCCAGACCACTGTGGCAAGCAGCTGCTTGAGGGAATATTTATTATTATATTTCATGCACGTTTTAAAATATTTTTAAAGACCAGTAAAACGGAGAGGGAAATGTTATAGTGCATTGGAAATCCAGTCTCTTGACCCCCTCCCCCTCCATTTGCATTTCACCCTCAATTCTTTTTTCTAAATCCAGGTGGGGCGGGGGTGGTTCAGTCGGTAGAGCGCCAGGCTCGTAATCTGTAGTTCCCAGGTTCGAGTCCCAGCTGGGTCAGCGTCGAGATTTATCTCCGCAAAATTCCCCGCCCTGCCCACGGTCAGTAGGGGACACCGATGGGCTTGGAAAGGCCGCCGTCCGTCGGATGGGACGTTAAGCCGTGACCCCGTGTGCGGGAGTCATACCCTGTGCACGTTAAAGAACATGCTGGATGGCCTTGACGGGAGGCTACCATCTGTCTCCCAACAGCTGTTCCAGTGGGTCCCCTCCCCCAACCTTCTCCGAGCCTTCGAGAACAATAAGGTAATAAAATATATTTTATTACCTTATTGTTCTCATGCATATCTCTACAATATACATTTTGAGAAGTTTCTTCTTAAAATCCGCTCAGAGGTAAAACAACCCAACCCTAAATACGGGTCTGCCTATAAATATATTTCTGGTGGTACTTAAGAAACACTATTTGTCAAAATTATGTCTAATATACAGATTCACTTTTACTCCATTCTGATTATAAGTTTATATTTATTTTTAAACTGAATTACTTGTCATATCACTTAAAGACCTCTTTTTTGGTTGCATTTGCTACATATATTACACATATTGCAAAAAAAGGTGATATGGTAATACATAGACTGAAATGTATTATGATGGTGACTTGTATTAAACCAGAAATCTTTGCAAGCGAAAAGACATTTCATCAGCAGTGATTAGCTCAGTGCAATGTTTCAGTTAAAATATTTTATTAGCACTCCATTGTAACCATATATTTAATGCATTGTTATATTCTCTTATCTAAACAACTTTTTTAGTCTAATGACTGAAATAAATCTAAATAATGAGTAGGAAACAAATATAAAAATGCTATTTTTTTAGATAGAAAAGTAATGAATACTAAATTTAAATTCGATTATTTCGTGATTACTTTTGGTGGGACAGTACCTCAGGTGGCCTAATGGATGAGCCACCCCTGTCATATACTTCCATTGTTTAAGGTTTAACAACTGATTATTTCTGGAAGATTCATTATTTATTAAATTAGCTAACAAGTTGCTTAAATGTAGAAAGTCTGATGGTATTGAGATCTTAAATTGATAACTGTGTGGTGTTATGTCTCTATGAATGACAGTTGTGTCCAAAAATCACCCTAAGTAGTTATATTTATTAATTCTATTTATAGCATATTGTTATGATAAAAAATATATGGGGCTGACTTTTTTAGTTCAATATTCTGATTTTTGTCTTCAATGATAAGGTAGTGAATTTCACAAGACATCTAAATGCTTTGAAAAGTAAATTAAAACACGCAAAAAAAAAAGATTTCTTTCCATTAACACCACTGTGATAAAATGATTAATTAACGAACTTCAGTCTGTCATGATATCATTAAAGCCACCAAATCTGACAAGTTGGTTTTACCTTTCAAAGCTTGTTTCAATTTGGAGGGCATTCAGAAGTCACAGGATGAAAAGTAGGGCAAATACAGTGATTGTGAGCTGATAGGAATGTTTTTACCTGCCAAAAATTGGCAGATGGAAAATGATTTGTGACAGGGCTTGCTTTGTGATGGAGCAGCCATCCATTCTGCCACTTCTCCAATCTTTTCTGGCTGCATCTCTCATGCATTTCAAAAAATATCAAAATTTGTGATAGGGCAGACATTCATCCTGTAGAAAAAACAATACATCACAAGAGCTAAAAAAACTTGGTACTACATTGAGTGAACTTGTTTGTTGTAAGACTAAGTCCCACTTGTATTTTCACAAGAAACAATGATTAACAAATGCCAATTATATGTATAATTATTATAGTTGGGTTGGTTTATATCTGACTGGTACTTACTTTGGACACATTGGGCTAAATGGCCAGGTCATAAGGAACTCAAATAATCAAAAAGGTTGGGGACAGGGCTGTTGTGCATCTCTAATATATTTTATTACCTTATTGTTCTCATGCATATCTCTACAATGTATACATTTTGAGAAGTTTCTTCTTAAAAGGGAACTTTATCTATCATTCTTGACCTATCTGTAAGGTTTCCAGATGCTCACTGAAGCAAGTGCAGGGAATGATTTTATTGCACCTTCGTCACTCTACTCCCTATGTATAGCTGGAGGGGTTAGGGTGTGAATCATCGAGAGGAGAGCAAGTTGTAGCAATAACTAAGGCAGAAAGAGAGTAGCTTAGGAATGAAGGAGTCATGTTTAGCATGTCAAAGTGATGAAGCTCCTTCTCAAAAACCCTAAAGGAGCAGGGTTTGGTTCAGAAGTGTCTTCTTAAAAGGAAACGTTGCTCTTTATCTGTCATTCTTGACCTAACCAAGTAACAGGAATTAGGATAACCTCTCAAAAGTACAGATTTCCACCACATTAAGTGAATGCCTGAAAAAGCAGAGCAGCATTCATTCTAGGATAAGTTGGTTGGGGAAAGTCTCCAAAGCATATCGAATTAAGTCATTTCATCCAGCAGAGTGTTGAGCGCAGCTAAGGCCCACAGAATTGTGTACATTCCCGTATTATTGTAAAATGTGTAAATAAATGGTGTCATCCCTACCTAGTGCAGTGGACATTTACTTCTTTCATCCAAAGCAATTTAATCAACAGCCATTTCAGGCAGAGAAAAACATCACATTTGGTGCACATCAAGTCTGATGCACATTGAAGCACAAGTGCAACAACCTACAGATCTGGAGATTCACATTAATTGAATAATTACTCAAAGGAGAAATTAAAAGGATCACCAATCAGAATGGTCATCACAGAAATCCAGTGGACAGATGAAAGCCTCCAGTCAAGGCCATGCAGCATATTCTTTAACGTAAACATGGTATGTGTTCTCCTGCACATGGGACAATGACTTTATGCACCATCCAATGAGTGGTGGCCTTTCCAGACCCATCACTGTCCCCTTTCTCAGTGTAGGGTGAAGGTTTTGCTGGCATAGGTGAAACAGTGGTAATTTAAGCGGCAGATTTTGAGTGAACCATTTCTTCTATGTCAAAAAACACAATAAGCTTGAATTTAAAGGGCAATCTTGATTAGCATACATTTTCAGTTTCGGTGATGTGTCTTCTAAAAAGAGCTCAATGCTTTCATCTCCAGGCTGTACCACATTTCTTTTAATCGTCTATTATCGCTTTTGATACGAATGTTTGGTCAAAATGTCTCAATTGCACTGCTCAATGAAAGAGCTATTTTCCTTTTATTCCACTGTACAGATGTGTGCAACAAACTTTGCACTGACAGATTTTATATTTTGAACTGTCAGTGATGGACTCGCACAAACCTAAGGAAAGACTGGTCTCTTCAGCTAGTTCTCAAATGTTTAAATGCCAGTTTGGCTGGATGAGAATATAGACTTGGGCAATATTTTCATCATTTCATCGTATTAAAAAGTGACTGCTTCTACCCCCACCTTCCAGCGACTCATTTTCTTCTCAAACCCTTTCAAACTACCTCAAAACTTTCTTTTAGTAACAGCTTTATCTCTGTAGATTTTCATTAGTATTTCTGCAGCATTGTGCAAGGCTAGAAATAAAATTTCATGTTTGTATGCTGCTCAAAATACAACATTCTCGATTAATGCTAACATAATTGAAGCTCGGTGTACTGAGTGTGATAATTGATCAACAATCAACATGCTCATATGGAAGGGCTATCATGATAAGCCTCAACCACTGATATTCCTTCATCGCACATTTGATAACACTGTGCTCATTTCTGAGCTTTTTAATCACGCAGGTATGCCTAAAAATGAAATCTTTATCTTTTCTTCAATATTTAAGCAACATGAATTGTACTGGTGAATAAACTACAATTAGTTCTATTTTCTTCCCCAATCTTCTTAAATCACTTTTTGTATTATTTTACAACTTTTTATTATTTCACAACTGTAAATTACTTGTCCAGTTCTGGGTGCATATCCTTCTGCTAGTGCTCCTGTATTATATTTAGTGGCAACAAGATGTTCACTACTGATTTCAGGGAGACAGTATTTGAAAAGGGAGAAAGAAGTTTCTAGTAAGTGAACTTCAGTACTACCCAATTTTACAACAGAGGAATGCTAGCAGAAGACTGCACCCAGAAGAACAAGACAAGTGTAATCAAAAAATAGTCTTCCACAAAAAAAAGTATCGGAAAACCTAATATAGCTGTACAAAATGCAGTCACAGCAGAAGGTAAATTACCTGTTTCCCAACATGACTTCATTATTTTAATTCCTTTCTCAAACTATTTTTGTACTAAAAAGTTATTAATATTTATCAATGATGAGTATTGCTGCAGTACTGAAACAGGTTCAACTAACAACAATAAAGATCCATATAGTTTGAGGTTCAATTAGGTGAATTATGGGTATTATATAATTAAATACTCTTTTTCAATCTCAGTTTATTATGCATTTGCAAAACACTTTCACAATGAAAAAAGTGCCTTAACTATGACACAATGATTTTAGCATTACCTTTTACTGTAATGACTATTGCAAAAAATTAGGAACCAAACAGTAGGTCCTCACAGATAGTGGGTTCATCATTCACAGATTCAACTATTCACAAAATAATTGCGATTCTGATTCACTGATTCCATGTCAGAGACAAGCTTACTCTCACTTTTTATTAATGCAATACAAAGTCTTTGAATAAATTTTGTTAATATTAATTTGAGGAAAAGTTCGATGATAGCTTTAATTGTTTAATATACACTGCTGACCATTAAAAGTGTAACATCAGGAAAGACAAGAGATATCAAAGCCATATTTAGTGAATACATAGCTTATGTTACAAGGATCAAATGATTACAAATACAACTCTTGCGGAATACAAAGAAATCAGTACCTTGTGTAGCCACCATGAGCGGCAATAACCGCTGCTACACAGTCCGGCATTGAGATGATGAGACATCGGATGTGTGTTTGGGGAATGTCAGTCCATGCAGTTTCGATACATAGCCTAATTCATCTGTTGTAGCAGCTGCTGGTGTCTGGTGTGCTAGTTGCCATGAGATCTGTACCAAACATGTTCAATTGGTGACAGATCCGGTAAACACACAGGCCATGGCAGAAGTGTCACACGTTGGCTATCCAGGAATTGTTGGACGATGCATGCCACATGTGGTGGGGCATGTCCTGTTAAATGCACAACAAGGCAATGTCCTGTTGGTAAATGGCACCAGAGAGCCTTTAAAGATAAGGTACAACCACAGGCTCGAACACCTCAGTGATGTAATGCTGGCTGTTCAAAGTACCGGTAATGTGTACAAGGTGCATGCATGAGTGGAGTCCAATGGCACCCCATACCATAACACCAGGGGCCGAACCTGTATGGCACTGCATCATGCATGTCTCACTGAGCCTGTTGCCAAGGTACCGCCAGATATGGATTCATCCATCATGTGCTGCATACTGAAGCGGGATTTGTCTGAAAAGATGATGCGATGGCATTCACACATCCATGCATGACGTTCTTGGCACCATTGCAGTTGCATACACCTGTGTTGTAGAGTCAATGGTAGCCGAAGCAATGGCTGTCTAGCAAAAATGCCCCGATAATGCAGACAAAGTCGAACCATATGTGCAGACACTGATTGATGTGCAACACACCCTAACTGTGGAGCTAAGGTGTTTGATGTGGCTGTATGATCAGTAAAAGCCATGTGCATGAGATGTCTATCCTCTTGTTTGTTTGTGTGACTGGGCCATTGAGATCCCTCATGTCGGTGAGTTCGTTCCTCCCCCACCCACTGACATCATATTCTCATCACTATGGCAGCATAGCATCCAACACGAGCACCAGTCTCGGTATGATAATCCGCCTTCCCATAATCCCACAATTCTCCCTCAATCAAAATTGGAAACCTGGTCGTATGGATGCTGTGTTCTTTGACGGGCATACTTGATCATTTAGTGCACAAGAACTGCGAGCAAACCAATTCCAGTGCTTTACACCGGCTCTTTGTAATCTCTTTGTAAATTCACAATCTGATGAGTTCTTCCTGGTGTTGCACTTCTAATGGCAAGCATTGTAAAAAAACCTTTCATTTGCTAGAAGACTGATAAGATTCATACAAAATTTGCATTATTGCCATACATAAATCTGCAAAACTATTTTTTTTCCACTTTGGTTGAGAAGCACGACAACAATGGATGGAAAAACCATTGTATCTTACTTCTATCACCATGTAACAACCGTCAATATAATCACTCAAAATATGCTTCCAGTATCCAATATGCTTCGAGTATGCCAGGTAATACCTATATTGCAATATAGTTTACCTAACAGAGTGACTTTGTCCAAGGTAAATATTCAGTAAGAAATTCTAATCAAAATACTCCAACTATTAAATCAGCACTCTAGCATCGATTTATAAATATTAGAGGAAAAATTGCCTCTAATTTTTCCTCTAATATTTAAATTAACGCTAGAGTGCTGATTTAATAGTTGATTTGGAATGCGTCAAGCTTATTTCATTGTTTATTATCTGCATACTCGTTGTATATGCTTCCATCTATTGGCAAATATAAATGCCGTTTGTGGCTAAAATTGCCTGAATAGTGCCAATATGAAACATGAAAGGAATGTTCATAGCGCTAATTACAGGAGATCTTGATCAGCGGCCGGTAGCTCAGTGGTTTAGAGCACTTGACATGTTGTCAGGAAGTCGTGGGTTCATATCCCACCCGGCTCAAGACAATTTTTTATCTAATATTTAAATCGACGCTAGAGTGCTGATTTAATAGTTGATTTGGAATACGTCGAGCTTATTTAATTGCTTATAATTAAAATACATTATCTGGTGTGTGTTTTGCTACCCTACGCTTTCTTCAAACTATAGACTGTAAAGTCTTTAAAAAGGGTCATAGCACTTTGAATTTTCTGCAAGTAAAAGAATACAATTTTGTTTTGAAACGAATGTCATAAATGAATTATAATGCATTAATAATTAAATAACTCAAATGAATGGAAGTTGAAAGGAACCAAATTATTATGCATGTTGAAATGAATGCCCTTTTTATTCACAGACCAATTCATGATTGTGAATTCCTGATTGAAATTAAATCTAATTATATGAAATAACATGTATATGAATTAAATAAAATGTATGAATACTAAAATTTTGCTTCACATTTAGTGCATCCATGTTGCTGTCAGGATCACACCCAGATTCCAACAGCTTTGGTTCCAAAGCCATAGCAAAGATGGCAAAATACCTGGGTTAAGTTGTATTACCTCTGAGCAGCACTTTTTTGCCCACCATGGGCTAAATAGCCAGGTCACATGGACCCCGAAGACTCAGAGAAGGTTGGGAGAGGGGACCCACTGGAACAGCTGTTGGGAGACAGATGGTAGCCTCCCGTCAAGGCCATCCAGTGTGTTCTTTAACGTGCATAGGGTATGGCTCTCCCTAACATGGAGCCAAGGCTTAACGTCCCATCCAACAGACATCACCTTTTCCAAGCCATTGGTGTTTGCTACTGACCGCGGGAGAGGAGTTTTGTGGAGATAAATGACCTAGGCTGGGACTTGAACCTGGAAACTACAGATTATGAGCCTGGCGCGCTACTGACTGAGCCACCCCCACCCCCAAAATACCTAGAAATCCAGAAGTGGATTAAGATATTATCCTATCACTAGATATAAACAGCACCAGAACTAGGCTAGCAACACTATAAGGCTCTCAGACATATTATGTGAGCTGGCACCACTCTACATATAGTCAGTATATAAAGAAATGCTGTTTATTCAGCAGGCGGCATTCATTCAGTCATTATCAGTGAGCACTTTGTGTTCTGCAGCTTGCTATCATTTGTCTTGAATCTTGGAAAGTGAAGTTAATATATATGAATGTTTAGTGTTGTATCATCTTCATTAGCAATAAAGTTATGTTTGTTTTTATAAAATCTGCATTTAATTCCAAGAAAGTATTGACATGGCTGAAGACATTTCATTGGAGCAATTTATGAGGTTTGTGTTGGGATGATTCAAATCAAGCAGAGGGCTTAGCTATCGGGGGGAGGCTCCCCCAAAGTGATTTGGAGTTGGCAAAATTCGAAGCGACTTCGTAAAATATTGGTGAGTTGTGAAAATTTGTAATTTTTTTTGTAAAATAAGGGGAGTTTGTCAAGATGGAGGCAATTTGGCAAACCCAAGGCAATTTGGAAAATGGAGAGACTGCAAAATCTAGAGCAGTTACCAAATTCGAAGCCACTTAGTAAAATACGGGTGAGTTGGCAAAATCGGGACAACCTAGCAAAATCTTGAGGAGTTGGGAAATTCTTAATGACTTGGTAAAATTTGGAGTGACTTGGCAAAATTATGGCGAGTTGGCAAAATCCAGGAGAGTTGGCAAAATCGTGAAGAGTTTGCAAAATTCCGAGTGAATTTGAAAAATTGTGGGGAGTTGGCAAAATTCAGGTGAGATATAAAAATTGCAGTCTTTTTTGTAAAATTATGGTGTGTTGGCAAAATTGAGGCAACTTTGCAATATCTAGGAGAGTTGGCAAAATTCAGAGAGCAAAAATCAGGTGAGATGTAAAAATTGGGTATTTTTTCTGTAAAATTGTGTCGAGTTGGCAAAATTCAAATCCACTTGGTAAAATACATGCAAGTTGTGAAAATTGAGATTGTTTTTGTGAAATTAAGGAGAGTTTACAAAATCGAGAAAACTTGGCAAAATTTTAGGGAGTTTGAAAATTTTGAAGTGACTTGGCAAATTCAGGAGAGATGTAAAAATTGGGACTGTTTTTGCAAAATTAAAGAGAGGTGGTAAAATCGAGGCAACTTGGCAAAATCTAGGGGAGTTGGCAAAACTGGAAACCCCTTGGTAAAGTACAGGTGAGTTGTGAAAATTTGGATTGCTTGTGAAATTAAGGTGAGTTGGAAAAATCAAGAACTCTTGGAAAAATCACGGGGTGGTGGCAAAATTCGAAGCCACTTGGTAAAATACAGGGGAGTTGTGAAAATTGTGTCTTTTTTGTGCAATTAAGGGCAGTTGATAAAATTCGAAGCAACTTGGCAAATTCATGGAAGACTTAAAAATTGCGATTTTTTTTCTGTAAAATTACAATGAATTGGCAAAATCTAGGGTAGTTGGAAATTTTTGAATCCACTTGGCAAAATATAGGCAAGTTGTGAAAATTGGGATTTGTTTTGTGAAATTAAGGAGAGTCGGACAAATTGAGGAAACTTAACAAAATCCATGGCAGTTGGCAAAATTCGAATCCATTTGGTAAAATTTGGGCGAGTTGTGATAATTGGATTGGGCTTGTGAAATTAAGGAGAGTTGGCCAAATCAAGGGGAGTTGGGAAAATTCACACTGACTTGCTATAATTCAGACGAGATGTAAATATCAGGATTATTTTTGTGAAATATTGCTAGTTGGCACAATTGGAAGTCAAATGACAAAATGCAGCAGAGTTGTGAAAATTGCCTCCCCACAACACACACCACCACCATGGAGCGAAAATCTAGATACAACCTGACAGACACTATTTTCTCAGTTGGCAAAATTTTATTTTCGAGTTGGAAAATTTTCTAATTCTCTCCGCCCCAAACAATAGTCCTTCACTATGCCCCTGAAACCAAGCATAAAGTGGGGCAGTACTCATAAATTGTTGCAGATGATAGCATCTCGAGGATAAAGCAAATTATGATCTGCAGCCTGAAGAAAAATAGACATCCCTGAGAGCTATGAATCTAAGAGTTATGTACAAGAAATGACATTTAACTCCAATTCAAGTATCCAGATCCAAAGTGGCAAACCTGTTAGATGGTGAGAAAAATAAAAAATACCCCCTCAAGCAGCTGCTTGCCACACAGGTCTGACAGGAGCCTGTCAGTTTATATGCCATAGTAAAAGGTCTGTGAGAGGATGGCAGGACCTCAGCAGAAAAACAACACAAATGTAAGGGTTTCTGGAAATCCACAAGTTCACGAGAGTTGGAATCCTGCACAGAGGATAGTACTGCATGTGGTGACAGAACTACAAGTAACCAACTAGCACCTGAAGAGTGATGTAAATAAGAATAAAATAATATCATATTATGCAAACTGATTGAATTAAGAGGAAACTCTTAGTCAATGAGGCCTGTAGAAAACTATCTAGGTATAGTTTGTTCCAAATATAAAGGTGAAAGTATTAATGTGGAATTTCATGATAAGCCAAATGACATGAATTTGGATGTAAAATATCAAAGAGAAATTAATGATAAAAAAAGGAGTAAGAGCAGACTAATGAAAAGAAATATATCTGATGTTCATGAGTACAGAGATAGTGTTAATTATATAAGATATTGTAAAGCTTATTATCATTTTAGGTGATGAGAAGAGAAAAACTTTGTGATAAACTTATTTTAGCAAAATGGAAAATTGAAATTTAAATATGATCCATTATTTTCATGTCCGTGAAATTAAATGTGAATTATGATAATGAGTCACTATGCTGGAAGAGAGTGGAGACAATCAAAGTATTGGAAAGGTGAGGATTATGATCATACCAATACTCTTGCTCCTAGTTTAAATTCCCATAAGGGAAGGTTTAGCTTTAGTGTAGGGTAGCATTGTACAGTTTGTGGCAAAATGTAAAATTTTATATTGCATATATGTGCCATTTTGTAGATTGTTGCTCTGTTAGATTATTATGTTTTGTTTGCTCTGCCACTATTACTGATGCAGAATTCCAGAATTTTGAATCAGCACAGGATCATTAGTTTCCACATTCAGACAATAGTGAAAGAACTGTCAAAACACTCGCAACAAGTGTGATACTCGTACTTAATGATAGAACACTTTCAACAGCATGTGAAATTTTAAAGGACTTTGAACATAATTATCAGTAGTTATCAGACTTTGGGTCTGGATAACTGTAAAGGAAGAGGTTAGCTGTCAAGATCACACTCAGATTCCAACAGCTTTGAATCTGAAGCCATGGCACCAAGATGGCAAAATATCTGATAATATAGAAGCAGATTAAGAGATTTTCCTATCACTAGACATAAACTGTGCCAGAACTAGAGTGGTGACACAATATGGCTCTTAGAAACTATGTGAGTTGGTGCTACTCTACATACAAGGAAATATTTTAAAAAATGCATCAGATTCAGCATGCAGTATTCATTCAGTCATTATCATTAGCAGTGAACACTTGGTTTTGTGCTCTGCAGCTTGCTACCAAGTATTTCCCCTTTTGTTAGAGAGTGGAGATACTTACATATAAATGTTTAGTGTTGTATTGTTTTCATTAATAATAAAGTTACATTAGTTTTATAAAATCTGCATTTAATTCCAATGAATTATTGACATCACTAAGGATATTTCATTGGAGCAGTTCATGAGGCTTGCGTTGGGATGATCTGAACCAAGCATAAAGTGGGAGTACTCACAGTTGCCAATCTACTAGATTTTTTTTTTTTGGGGGGGGGGGGGGAGAGAGAGAAAAAGTTTGAACACCCTATATCTCTTTAAAAACTCCTGCCCTAATCCAAGAACAAACTTTCATTCCTAATGTTTAAACTTATTCTAGATATAATTAATTTCTGCTCATGGAAGTTACCCTTCCCAAGAAATATTGCTTTTGGAAAGAATACAATTTCAATCAAACCAATATAAGTTTATCCACTCATCAAATATTTTTCACTAGCATAGTAATTCTAAGAACAATATCACTAAACAGAATAATTAATTAGTACTCAGTTTGTCCCATCTAAATGTACAATAGCTACTTGGATACCATTCCTTTCTCAGCTATGGAGCAGCCAATGATTTGCATAATAACATGCATATGCTTATGTCATGGCTAACACATATGGGATATGCAAATTATCTCTGAACTTTGACAGGAAACAAGTTAGAAGTTGGTCATGCAGGAATGCAAAACCTAATTCTAATTACAATAGCTTATACAAGGATTGCAAAGTTACCTTAAAAACTGAACTCCTGGTTAGGAAACTAAAAGAAAAGGAATTGAAAAAAAAAACCAACAAATTTTAAATAAAAATATAAGGATGTGGTCTTTATGCTATTATGCACTTAAAGTATGATATAAAAAATGCTTCTCAAGCATTCATTTATCACACTGTACCAATATAAATAAAATAAATACCTCCTCAAGCAGCTGCTTGCCACAGAGGTCTGACAGGAGCCTGTCAGTTTATATGCCAGAGTAGAAGGTCTGAGAGGATGGCTGGACCTCAGCAGAAAAACGACACATACATCCATGTCTTACCCAGGGCTCGAACCCAGGTCCCTTAGATCAGTAGCCAAGCGTGCTAACCACTCGGCCATGGGTTGGCTATACCAATAAGTACCAATAAATGTAAAAATAATTTCTAACAATTGTATTCGTCTGAATGAAAAATAACTCACAATTTTTACTGTGCATTATGTTTTCAATCAAATAATACTGTAGTCAGTTTGTATATGAAATTTATCTTTGACTTGCACCAAATCAGATCTCTAATTTATAATTTCTTTTGACTGCACCTAAAAAATTTCACACAATATTACCATCACTAAATAAATATTATACGTTCATACCACCAATGAAATTAATCATAGGCTGTAGAAAAATAACTTTGGAATACTGCATTTGGAAAACTACTATAACTAGTATAATAGTACTTACAATGTTTACAGAGTAATTATAATCTTAAATTCTACCACTGTGTTTGTACCTTAAATTATTAAATATATTACTAAAATTTATTTTTTTAAAATTAGTTTTGCAAACTTAACTGATTTGTAACAATTAAAAAACAAAGCTTTCACTAGAAAAATTAAAATCATAAGCAATTTAAGAAACAAATTCTCTGTTTATGGACCCTAAACTTTATCTGTTCAAATAAAGATAATTTTAATATAGATAATTTTAATATGCACAACAAAGAACTTCTGTGTAAATTTATCTAGTATCACAGTCTACATAAAAATTATATTGGGTAGGGAACAAATATAGATGCATTAAGCACTTTGCATTTTCAATAGTCTGCTAATAAAAATTTTAATAAACTATTTTAAACATTTCATGTACACAACTTAGGACACCATACTAAATTAATTAAAGAGAAATACTCATGTTATATATACCAAAAGAAAAATCATTTAATTATAATTAATAAAATGGCAAAAAATTCAAAAAAAATGAGGTAAGTTAAATTTATTAAGGTAAAAAAAATATAAAAATATGGCTAAACTTGAAGCATTGAAACTGAGAATAAATCATTTCAGAATGAACCAAATATTTTGTGGAAAAATTTTTGCTGACATACAGGACTTGAACATCTCTCCAAAAACATGCTACAGTATTCTACCATTTCTTAAGAGTTTCTGAAATGTGATTCATTTCAGAAATGAATGTTTCTGAAATGTGATTCCCTTCAGAAACATTCATTTCTGAAGACTTTCTGAAACTGACGTGTTTCTGAAGAGATGCAGGTTCAAGTTCTGATTGATGTGAAATTTTTTCCACAAAATATTCATTGATTTATAAATGTTAAAAAGTCAACAGGTAAAATTGTGATTGTCATTTATGTTTATTTCGGAATAAAGTGGCATATCTGCTATGGAAAAGTTTTATTTAAAATTGTGGCAAAATTGTTTGCTAAAAATTGCAACATCCTAATATTAAAGTATATTTGATTACAATATCATTAAAAGTATTGTTAAAGTAAGTCCTACCTAGTTAAAATTACACTTTAAGGAAATTTGCTTAATCCTATGATTCTTCTAATATCCACCATTAGAAATAACTAGTTGTTTCATTTTTGATATTTTAAATTATTCTTTATAGACACATATATTTGAGAAGTGTTAAAAAATTTTTCAGGAGCACCAAAGTAAAAAAAAAGTCTTTAAAACTGAAAGTGTGCTATAATATTGACTGAAAGCAATGTGCAGATTTCCCGAAATGCAACTTCTTATAGTAATTAAATCAATATCTTACATTAAAGGTTTAGAAAGCTTTAAAATTCTGCTAGAGTGATAAGCACTTCAGAATATTGGAAATCAAAAACTGATTGATAATCTACTATGGCATGGCAAAATAAAGGCATAAACTACATTGCCACTACTTGATACTTTCTAGATGATTTAATATATGCATACAATCACTGCAGGCTCAAATAGATTTTTTTTAAACTTTTATCAGTTTTTCAAGCAGAACTGACAAGCAAAAAAACATATAGACTGAAGTGTTATTTTTCAACATATGATTAGAAAATTTAAAAATACAATTTCTGCTTCAAAAAATTCAAATTTGATTTGTGGTGGAAAGGTGCTTAAACCTTCCACCACAAATCAGTAAACTCCTTGGGCCACTAGAATCGGAAAAGTAAAAACAGTAAACCTGCAAAATGTTTATAATGTCGACTAAAGACTATATAATACTTTCCATGAACGAAATAATAAGATTGGCAGAAGTGCCATAGAAATGGGGGTAAACTATTTTTTAAGCAGTGTGAACTATTAACAGAATATACGTAACAAAATGTTTTTAAAATCAACAGCAAATATACATCATTTTTAACTTATTTTAACTAAAAGATTATTCCGAAATTTTCTTGTCACAGAACACAGATTAAAATTTATAATTACTTCCAAGAACCTCAGCTGTTGTAAGGTTTTATTTGTGGTTATTATTGCATTTCACTTGCTGTAAATCTCTGATAATTTACTTATTTTTACATCTTGTTTGAACCCTTCATATAACTACTATTTTGAAGCTGACTGATGTAAATGTAGTATAGTCAGAGATGTTCATAGTAAAACATTCATTACGATCATATACGAAAATCACCACCCTGGATTAGTTGGTGATTTGTGTTGCATCTGTTTTCACAATAAAATTGTTTTGCATCTGTTTGCACAATAAATTTGTTTTGCATCTGTTTGCACAATAAATTTCATTAGAAAATTAATGCAAGGATTATAGAGTTCAAGTCAAGCAGGTAATAGTTTAAAAACTATAACTGACCAATGTCGATTTTAATCTCAACTCTAAAAAAAATGCTATATATAGTGAGACAACCACTAAATTCTTTAATATTTTCTAAAATGAAAGCCTGAACAAAATCAATGATTTCAGAATCCAACTCTTTAATGCTTTAACCCATTATATTGCCAGTTGTGCTGTAGAAAGATTACAAATAGCTTCAGACAAATGAACCAAACATATACAAAATGCCGATAACGTATTGTTTGAAAAAAGTATGCATTTCACACATTATAAAATGTTGAGATGAAATATGACAGTTAAAGATATTTATTTGCTGGACTGAAATACATTGAAAATGTAAATATATATTGCAGCTTATAATACAATAAGAGCTATGGCAACTTATATTATGAAAGACTAGTAGTTTTCTTTTTATGCTTATTAGCATTTATGCAGAATGCGAAATGATCAAACAGCTTATTACAAAATAGAAGAGAAATATTGGGTAGACTGCAAGTGCCTTCCTCTTAGCTGGCTGGCTATCACCAAGAAATGCTGTAGCTGCAAATGTTGCCCATGCAAATCCAAGCACAGTAAACACAAATTTTATTATAAAAACAGCTAAATTCTGGCCAAATATCAGGGAAATTATCAGGCAGATTATAAGTGCAATTGATGGTGCTAATAAGCAATATCCAAGAACACAAACACTTTGAAAGAAGGATAAAGTTCCACCAAGTAGTTTCGAATTAAGGGTAACGACAACAGCACCCATCCACACAATTACAAACACTTGTGCAAACTGTAAGCCACCATCATTGAAGTCTTGTGAGTTTTCAGAACCTTGAAGCATCAATGCAAGAAATACACAGAGTATAAGAGGCCCCCACAAGTCCCAATCTTTTAACAGTGCTTTCTTCTGCTTGGGATACAAAACATGATAAAATTTCAAGCCAACAGCTTTAACATCTCTCATTACAGTTTCTTTCACTGGTTCATCTAAAGTGTGATATTCTTTACCTTCAGAATCGGTAGACGTCATGCCACTAACAGTCATTTCACCTTCCAAGTTCGTCTCATACTGTTGATATTGTGGTTCCGATATATCCATTTTGATACCTTAACTGGTAAGCCTAATCCTCGTTTAGGTTGTACAACTATTTGACGTTTAGTCCATCACCACAACAAACATGATAATAAAGATACTGTAAATTTTAGGTCATCTCACATATAAAATTAAGAACAGGTCTATATATTTAGTTATTAAATTAATATTTTAGGAGAGTTCGTACACCGACGTGTCATCTACCAATGACGTACACATCAAGAGAAATACATTTTATAACAAAAATAATATATATCAGTGGCAACACATAATAAAATGAATGGGCCAAAATTCAATGATGATTTAAAATACGTTTATCATCCGTTTAATTTCAGTTTAAAATTAGTTTAGAAAAAATTGTAAAATAATTTAAAAATCTTGAAATTGTTACAGACATAAGCTGTGGTTTTATTTTTATATTTCCTCGTTGGTGTGGCCAAAAGGTTTGTTAAGGTTGTCGAACGGCCGATTTTTGTCCGCCGAGTGTGTAATTTACGAGCTGGCATTTATGAATTTTTAACATTTAGATGTAAGTGCAAATCATTTAACCCGGAAAGCAGGAACCAGTGTAAAATTTCGTATTAGCAGAATTTAACGTTAACAGTACATTATGAATACATTGCATTGTTTACCTCTAACGCTATTCGGAGCCTACACCGTATTTTCAGAGTGAAGATCAAGGTAAAGATTGAAAGACATCTATCTTTAATGATTACATTCGAGTGCCTGAAAAATATTTGGCAAAAGACAAAGGGTATTTGGCTCTCGGATTCTCGGAAGTAGCAGGAAGGTCGTAAAAATCGCTCTCGCACAGCACATGCAAAGATCAATTCTAAACCTAAATTTCGAGGAACTCCGAATTTTGCCAAAACAGTCTTTTTCAAGACTATCACTTATCTCATTTTTCAATTATTCCTCAGTCATTCTTTTGCAAAATACTAGCTGAGAGTGAGGAAGAAATACTGGCGAAAACGTTTCGAATCATTCACAAAGGTGTCAAATCTATCAACGCAATAAAAGGACTTGAAAATGTTTGAGGACCAAAAAATTTGTAAATAGCACAGATCATCAATAAGCCAAAGTTAATCCTATTAACGAAGGACGAGGCAACAACAAACAGAATATTGGATTGGGAAAACCCTAAATTCGAAGATAAAGAGATAGAAATTCATCAAGTAGGAAAGCCCACAAGAAAAATATATATCCCAATATTTCAAAAAATCTGGAATAGACCACAAAAGTACCTAAATTCAGATGATGACTGTCATCAGAAAATAGAGATTCAGCGATAAATGCCATGTTTATTAATTCGAATTAAGGAGAAAATAATAGGAAAATCGGAAACAGAAAAAATAAAGACAGAGTACTTCTACATAGATAGATAGATAATTTTTATTTCAGATAATGTTTAGCCATATACAAAACGCTTTTTAGGTCTCACAAGAGATCTCCATACAGATACAATTTATATTTAAAACATCAGTAAAACAATATCACAAACAGAGTTTAAATTTCAAAAAATAATATCAAACAATCCGAGAATCGAAAACCCAAGGCCTTAGTTAGGACAGTATTCGAAATATATAAGTAATCCTGCATGACAAAAAAATATCAAAGTTAGAACGGTAGCAGCAGATAGCCGACATGACTTAGTGCTCTGAGAGGGCGGAGGATTACAGGACTTGGTCCGCGTTTCTTCGAAGAACAATCTTATGTATCCTATTTTAAAACTTTAATTTTTAATTTAAATTTTAAATTTTTAAATCATCATTGAATTTTGGCACATTCATTTTATTATGTGTTGCCACTGAAATATATTATTTTATCTTCCCTATTTTTGAGGTTAACATTTCCGTTAGAGTCTGAATTGAAAAATCACAGTTTTATATCCTATATTAACAGTTCGGAAGAAACACTAAATTAAAAACTGGGCAAATTTTATGGAGACGAAATAGCCTGACGAAAGTAGCCAAGATTCGTAATGTAAAGTCAAGTGACTGAAAATTTGAGGGTAGAATTTATCATCATCGTCATCATCATCATCGTCATCATCATCATCAAGCAGCCATGGGCTACGGAGGTCCAACCAGGCCGTGCTGTTTAATTCTCCAAGCATATCTGTCCTGAGCTACATCTGCTGCATCCAGCCACTGCACATCAATTCTAACAAGGTCCTCTTTGACATTGCCTGCACACCACATCGTAGGTCTCCCTCTCTTTCTGAAGCCTCTAGGCACACTGTTCATAAACCTATTCGCCAATCTATAATTATCCATAAGAGCAACATGGCCAAACCAGCAGAGTCTGTCTCTGCACGATATGCTGCTTAAAGGAGGTTAGCGACTCCTTTGCCTAACCTCATCATTAGTTACAAAGTTCAACCACCTAATACCCAATATACTAAGCATTTAGAATCAAAAGTATCTAGTTTACACAGCGTACAAGTTTCACTACCATACTAACTAACCCCTGAAAGAACCAAACCATTATAGTCTAATTTTAGTCTTTAGGTGTATATGCCTATTTCTCCACAATCTCCACAGATTCTTAAAAGTCCCTGATGCAATCCTTATTCGTCTGTTAGCCTCATGCCACACATAACCCGTATCTGTTACAGAGCTCGCAAAATAATTAAACTGTGACACCTGCTCAAGATTGCAACCATTCAGATTAATTGAATCACAGCCTGCCTGACCAATTTTCATCACTTTAGTTTTCTCTCTGTTTATAATCAAACCTACTCTATTACCAGTCTCATCAACAGCTCGAATGAAAGAGTTCATCTCATCAACATCATTTGCCCAAAGGACTAAATCACCAGCATAATCTAAATCAGAAATTTTCATATCTCCAGTCCATTTAAGGCCAAAATCTTTCCCTTGAAGTGAATTTCGCATAACGTAATCAATGACCAAGCTAAAGAGAAAAGGAGACAAAATGCATCCTTGTCGAACACCAGAAGTAATGCTAAACCAATTGCTACAAGCCTTACCAACTCTCACACACGACTCAGTGTTATTATAGAGAGTTTTCATTATGTTAACTAACTTGTCTGGTATACCATATGATCTCACAATCAACCACAAATTATGACGATCAACAGAGTCGAAAGCCTTATTGAAATCAACAAAGCTAGCAACCAAAGGTTTCTGAAACTCTAAACATTTCTCAGGAATCTGCCTAAGTGAAAATATCTGATCCACACATCCCCTACCACTTCTGAATCCACATTGCTCATCACGCAATTGATTGTCAACCAGATTCTTAATTCTATTAAGCACAATCATGGAAAGAACTTTACCTGGAACAGAGAGTAGGCTGATACCCCTATAGTTATCACAAGAATTGCGATCACCTTTTTTGAAAATAGGGATAACAATAGCTCTGGTAAAATCCTTAGGAACCATGCCTTTATCATAAAAGATATTCAGAATTTCAGTCATCCAAGTGGTAACCGAAACATTCCCAGCTCTAAGCATTTCCTAAGTATTTCATCTACCCCTGGGGATTTATGTAGTTTAAGTTTAGAAACAGCCAAAATAACTTCAGATTGTGTTATAGGGCCAACATTAAAGTCACCAATGCATCCATCATCATTGCAAACAATGAGAATAGAACTAACTACACTGTTTAGAACATCACTGAAATGCTCAGCCCACCTAGCCATGACAGAATCCTCACCTTCTATAACCTTACCTTGTTTATCCTTCAATCCTTGTATGCCTGTCCGTTTTTTACCACATAAAACATTAACAGAAAGTCATGAATTGCAAGCTGTCAAAGTAGAATGAGCAAACGTCTCCGATTTACCAGAATGTCTGTTTCTCTCGTCCACTCACTCTAGCCTCCCATAAACCGACTATTTCTGGTCAATCTTTTAAATATTTTTTTCGAATGTTATTGGATCTTTTTTCAATATCTGGTCACCGTAACTTAAAGCCGTTGTTAAATTATGATCAATTAAGAAGTTAACTAAATTTTAAGAAATTTGAAACTGTTCAAAATTTATCGAATAATAGTTGTGATTACATCTGTCAATCTTCTATATATTTCGTATTATTGGAAGAAGTTTCAATGATGGAAATTTATACGTTGGACCAAAGAATATTGTCGCGTTAAGCGATGTGGCAAAATTAGAGGCAACTTGGCAAATTCGAAGTGAAGTCAAAAAATACAGATGAGTTAGGAAACTGAGATGTTTTTTTTTAAATTGGCAAAGTTGGCAAATTTGAAGCTACATGGTAAAATCTAAGTGAGTTGCAAAAAATTGGGATTGTTTTTGTAAAATTAATGGCAGTAGGAAAGTCAAGAGACAATTTGGCAAAGTCTTGGTGAGTTGGAAAACTTCGAAGCGATTTGGTAAAATCTAGGTGAGCTATGAAAATAGAGTGTTTTAATAAAATTAAGAGAACTTGACAAAATTTATAACGACCTGGTAAAATTCAGGAGAATTGAGAAAATTGAGATTGTTTTATGTAAAATTAACGGCAGTTAGCAAAATTCATAGCGACTTAGCAAACTCTACACGAATTAAGAAAAATTGAGATTTATTTATTTATTCTTGTTTTGCAAAATTAACGGGAGTTGGCAAAATCTTTGTGAGTTTGACAAATTCAAAATGACTTGGTAAAATTCAGGTGAATTATAAAAATATATAATTTTTGTGTATGAAACTAAGGGGAGCTTGCAAAGTCGATATCAGTTGGTATAAAACTTTGTTCTCACTTGGCAAAAATGCAAAACTTTTGTCGACCACCGACTCTTATTTAAATTTTTTGTAACAGAGCAATTAAGTAACTGACGAATTATTACTCTCTCCAGGCAGATCATTTTTGATTTAGGGAAATTCAACGAGGTAAAGTAGATAGAATGGCAACCGGTTCCAAAAGTTGAAGCAATTTGAACGATGTCTTGCCAACACCTCCTACAAGAGAAGGCCATCCAATAGACTTCATGACGTCGCGCTACTTAGACCCACGTTCGTCTCATCAGGAGCACTTCGTTTAACTGTATGATAGTGACTCTCACGGGATCTTTTTTTTTATACAAAATAACGCGCAGTTTACTTTAACATTTTTTTATTATTGTACCTAATGATTTAATACATCGTTAACTATAAGTTGTTATTTTAAAGCTTTCCTGCGAAAATTTCCTGCTGAAACTTAACAATTAGTATATAACCGATTTCAGCACTTTTCTTAAATTGCCTATATGAAAAAATTTTCTTCTATTGGAAAACCAATTTTGGTCATAATAAAATTTGAATATTCTGCTACTATTAACAGATTTCATCGTTTTAAATATTTTCCGATCTTTTTAAGTTCTACCATATCTAACTGTTACCATTTCAAATAGAAAAAACAATTCTAATTTCTATAAATAATTTTATTAGCACATCAAAACATATGTACAAAAAAGATATAATTCAAAAACGCATTTTAACAGTCAATAATTAATCCCTGTTGACACTTGATAGTTATATATAAATACTACTCACATGATTATTACAAGAAAATTCAATTTTTAGAACTGACTGATTTCCCACCCAACATAGGATATACCATCATTCACTGTATTATATAAAAAGCTTATTGCCAAAAAATTAAACTTGATATTGGATACACATCTTCAACACAAATCATAAACACAATTTTTTTAAACTGCTATTATGAAGATTTATAGGTCAGCATTTACATCTGCTGCATACACCTCTTTAATAATATCAAAGGCACATTATATTGAAATGAAAAACTATTTTGAATTAGATGCAATTAAATGCACTCTTATATATCTATAACTACCATAGAGCAAGCGATCAAAGTAAATCTCTTGCTCTACAATGCCTTGCAAAATTTTTTTTTCCAGCCAGAGCTATTCAAACTCGTATCATCAAAACTAAAGGCAATTCCTCTTACCATAAATGACTAATCTAAAAAATTACACACACTAATGGAATATTCTCAAGCATGTATTTCCTTCAGATGTATTGCAGGAATCTATTATTTTCAACTTAAAATTCCTCCATCAAGTAAACACTGTAAATGACTACTAGCACTTGAGCTCAAGGGAGGTGAAAACAAATCAAAATTAATAAAAATAATTTTTCCAACAGTGACCAAGCAGCAATTCCCATATGAATTATCAGAACACATATCTGACTAATCATAAACATACAATGTTTCACACTGATGTGCAGTACCTGTCTATAAGTACTATTATGAAGATAAATAAGTCAGCATTTACATATTCATAAACCTGTTGTATAATATTAATGGCACATTACATTGAAATTAAAAACTATTTTAAATCAAATGCAGTTAAATGTACTCTTATATATCTATGACTACCATAGAGCAACTGATGAAAGTAAATCTCTTGCTGTACAATACCTTGCAAAATATTTCCCCCCCAACCAGAACTCTAATTTTTACCTTCAACTCAAAATATTATATGAAAACTAAAGGAATTCATCATCTGCAAACACCTAGTCAAAAATTTTAAACAAACTTGACTATCTATTTCATGAGTCCCATGTCTACAGGACATGTGTGATAATTTACTACTGAATATATACACACACCTATGAATTATTCACAATCATGAGTGCAGTTATTCAATTTCAGTGTTCAAAGACTGGCAAGTGTAATTCTATTGAAATTAGTCAATAAATATTTATCTGGAATAAATCAACCAAGAGGCAAAAAATAATAATTAAAAACACATGGACTATCATTTACATAACCATTAAAAGGTAAAGATGGCACATAAAAAAAATTAACTGTTTTGGACTCCATAATTTAACAAACAAATAAACCTGATATTAAGCACCTGTGACACAAAGTATTAATTACTATGATTATCAGTCACTTTAATCAGATATTCTTATTTTTTCCAGGACTTCCACATTTCCCTTAATATAAATGCAAAATTAACATAGATAAATGACATTGCTGAATCATAATTTGCCACTGTGATTACATATAGAAACTCTTACATTTGTATAATACCAGTAAAAAACCAGTCCGAACATAATAAGAAGCACTGAAAAAAAATCATAAAGATTTGAGTCATACATTTAAAGCTAGTTATGTTAATAAACTGCTAGAAATTATAAATGTACTAATTACAGAGGTGCTACTTGTGTCAGTGTATTTAATTTCCTTTTTTTACATGAGAAACTGGAAAATCACTGACTTTTTACAGTAATTTTTTAACAAGGTATTTGTTGATGCACAAACAATTAACTTCATAACAAAATCAGTTGAATGCCCATTATCACATATATCAGTAGGGAAATATTTCTCATTTACAACTCAAGGTATTCATTGTTAAACTAGAGACAACAGATCTTTGGTTACATGATTTTAAAAATTCAGCTTCAAATTCAGCTGATAACAGCTTGGATATTATGATGTAATTGTATATAATTATGATAGTTCAGTGGGATATTTTAATCCTCCACGATCAAGTTTTTTTATCAGATCCCAGGTTTCACTACATTCTATATTTTTCTCTAGTCACAGAGTGGTTAGCACGCTTGACTATTGATCTAATGGGACCGGGTTCGAGCCCCGAGTAAGGCATGGATGTTCGTGTCGTTTTTCTGTTGAGGTCCTGCCATCCTCTCAGACCTTCTACTCTGGCATATAAACTGACAGGCTCCTGTCAGACCTCTGTGGCAAGCAGCTGCTTGAGGGGGTATTTTTATTTACAAGGTTATCTCTGAGTATACACAGTTTAATTTTTTTAATGCTGAATATGCACAAAAACCTGATATATAAGTTAACAATGGAAGTAAATTATTTAACTGTAAAATATCAATTCCATTAATTACAATTTGACTTAAGAACACCGAAAGTTCAGAGAAGGGATCCACTGGAACAGCTGTTAGGAGACAGATGGTAGTCTCTTTTCACGGCCATCCAGCGTACTCTTTAAGGTGCACAGAGTGTGGCTTTCCCACACACAGCTCCACAACTTAGCTTCCCATCCGACGGACGGCAGTCTTTCTTCCAAGCCCATCGATGTTCGCTATTGACCGTGGGCAGAGCGGAGAGTTTTGCGGAGATAAATCTCAACTCTGACTCAGCTGGGCCTCGAACCTGGGAACTGCAGATTACGAGCCTGGCATGCTACCGAGTGAACCACCTCTATCTATGTCGGAAATCGGGGAACTAACCATGTAGGTAAAGGTTCCATTAGCTCCAGACAAGACAAGGCAATGTATTTGTTAGAGGCACTGTCAGAGCCAGGACAAAATCTAGAAGAAAAAAAAAAAAATGGGGGCGTGGGCGAAAATAAAAGAGGGGCGGAAGGTTAAAGGAATTGCATTTTCATTAGAGTGTAACATTTTCCTTTAAGCAGTTTTGAAAAAAAAAAATCATGAAAAATGCTTGAAATATGCACACTTATAATAATTTGTGTTTTCCATTACCCTTACTAGGGTTCTCAAAAACCTTTACCTTACTAGGGTCTTCAAAAAGAGGGAATCATGGACATTTTCCCCCTAAATCCGGTCCTGCTATATTGAAATTGATAGTTTTCTATGGATCGTAACAAGTTATGTATGAAAAGAATCACATGTGGCACCAGGTGAGTCATTGGCATTTCCTTTAATGTGAGAATGCTTGTTAGGGTACTTTTCTTTCGCTTCTCCTTTTCAATCGTACTTCTGCAATATTGATTGTCTTGATGAGTGTTTGAAATAACCTTTGAAAGACTTGGCGCTTTACTCATTAGGTCCGGAAAACGGTTGAAACGCAAAGTATTGTCTAATAAATCGGTTCTGGGAGCCCTCAGAAACGAGGAGTAATTAGTACTAGCTTACTGGGGTAATGCTGTTCTCTTTATAGACAGTATTATTTCAGATTTCAAACAAGTGAAACACCATAACATTATCAAAAAAAGTGTCCTTGTCGGAACCACTTTCACACGATCCTCACTAATCTCTCTCACTTTCCTCTGAACTATTCACACCTAGTCCTTGATACTAGGTAAATAATATTGCATTTCAAAATGTTACAAGTGGAAACAATTCAACCCAATTTGCTTTCCGAATATTGTAATGGGTGGTAAATCTATTCTTTTTAACCAATACGTTTTTTAATAAATTTATTACAGATAACCTTGTACATCTTGGAAAACTTTTGATGCTTTTTATAATTCAATTTTGCCTCAGACGTTTTAATAAGCTAAAAGCATGTAACTTTCTTAATGACTGCATTCATTGTAGATGTTATTACCTCCCTTTTCATGTAGGGAATTCCAAGAGCCATAGTCCACTGTGATACACCCGAGTACAAAATGTTGAATTCGTTTTAAAAACTTCGGATTCGTTCTTTGCAACCCACGTAGTCTCACTTGGCTTTAAATAATAATCCTCACTATCACAATATCCCAAAAATATCTAGTGCATATCCATTTGCCATCTTAGATATCTTTCGCATATTTTCTGGATATTGTGATTGTATGAAAAATATTCCTTCAAGCAGATGCTTCCCACAGAGGTATGACAGGAGCCTGTCAGTTTAATACGCCATAGTATAAAGTCTTTGAGGATGGTAGGACCTCAGCAGAAAAACAACACAGATACCCATGTCTTACCCGGGGCTCGAACACACTGTCCTTTGTTCACTAACCAAGCACATGTTTTTGAGTTACGAGCAGTGAAAATACTACAGAAGTGACTTAGAGCATTACGCCGAAACACAAAATTTACTACCTGACTGGGATGCCACGAACAAAGGTATGAGGACCATATGATCTTTCGGTGTCTGAGACGCAGCGATGTTGCTATAGAATCCACTGTGCCACGGACACCGCCGCTAACACTTGAAACGAAAGAAAAGATTAATACATGTAACAAAACTACAATAAAAAAGAACACTACACACGACAACTAGAAGAAGGGGAAAGTTGCACTTTAAAGCATAGAGCATCGCCAAAAAAATAGCAAAGAAACGGAAGCTTACACTATTGCCTGGTGAACTCGGACTTACCTTGGAAGTGTACGACCCTCAGAAAGTTACGAACACTTCCGGATACGCGAGCCTTCAAGTCCAGAATGCCCGTCTTCGTCCTTTGGAACAGGACACTGTTCCTCGTCTTCCACAGATGATACTTGACCTCGCTGGACATCAACAGGACCTGGGTCTGGACTGCTGCCCGCACTGGCAGGAGAGTCAGGTACAACACCGAAGTCACTCCTGGCATAGTGATGCTGAAGATATTGTCGACGTGTCTCAACATGTCCTGTGCAAGAAAACAACTGTAAATGGCGTGAGTCACTGTCTCAACCTCTCCGCAGTTGGGGCACCTGCCGTTCCTGATGTGACCGAAGCGATACAGTCGGTCCCTCATAAGGTCCTCATGCGCTATGCCCCAATTGAGGTCCTGCCGGCTCTGCATCAGATGGTGATTGGTCACTCCAGGCTTCCCTCCAATCCCACTGCGGCGCCTCCTTTGAAGAAACAATCCAACTGCGGATGCTTACTCTGAAAACGGGGCTCCAAGGGGGGCAAGAGACTGCGGTACAGGTTCCTGGTGGTATTCTGAAACAAATCTAAATCATTAGTGATACGGATAATAGACTCTACCTTCCAGAGAACTTCCAGAGAAACTCTGTTACCTATCGTCAATGCCATCTATTGTGTTCTTTAAGTTGCCCAGGGGCCACTGTTTAACACCCCATTTGACGGACGTCTAACTTTTAAAGTCCATTGGTGTCCCCTACTGACCGAGAGCAGGGCAGGGAGATTTACGGATATAAACCTCGAAGCCGATCCAGTTGAAACTCGGTTCGGGGAGCAGCAAATTACGAGCCTTGCTAGATATAAACGACAACTTGTCATACAATATAGATTTTGTATGTAAAGTATCCTTTGGATACACACTAGATTGCAATGGCGGATGAAGAAATTATTAAATAAAGCGAACAATTCACTTATTTAATTTTATTCACTATAAAAAAAACGGTAGGATATAACACAATTAAAATTCAAGAGATTCAGAATTATGATGCTTTGACATGTATTAATTATGTGCTTTATATCGTATCTCAACATTTAGATTTATTACAAAATTCCGTTTCAAATATTTATAATCATTCGTGAATTTTATTCGTATAGCAACCATAACAGAACAGAAATAGCAATAGAACTTGGTTTTGGTAAACATTTCGTAGAAATTAAATTCACGTTCGGTAATGAAAAAAATTCTTTGTTAAAACCCATTATGCATTTTCCTCCAAAAATGTATTACTGTTAAATCTCATTTATTTTGACGCGCCCAGGGTACGGTCTCTCCCACACACGGTGCCACGGATTAACGTCCAATCCAATGGACGCCGGCGTTTTCACGCTCATCAGTATTTCCCACTGATCGAGGGCAGGGCGGTTGATACAATAAGCCTGGACACTGCAGTAATAGAAGAACTCATTTTCAAAAATATAGCAGTTTAAATTATATCTGCTTTCCTAAAAACCCAACTGGTTACTTATTATTAAAAATTTTGAAATTAATATAATAATGTTATCAAATACTGTATTTTAAAAAAATCTTAACGAATAAATTATTTTAGTTTAACCAGTTTATTTTTTCTTATTAATTTTTTTTATTAATTCGAGATTTTTCTCCGCAAAATTTCCCGCAATGTCCGGGGTCAAAGCGGGACACCGATGCGGGAAACTCTTGATTCCGCACGTTAACGAAATGCGGAAAACTCTTGATTCCGCACCTTAACGGAGCAAATCAGTTAGTCTGCAGATTAGCTAGGTAATGTGCACATTAACTGCTTTCGAGCTTTAGCGGTAACGTATACACTCTCTGATCGTTAAAATCAAACCTTACCAAGGAAATTAATATAACGTTGCATATAAATTGCCTATACATATCAGAGTTCTACTAACACGGTATCAATTTGTAAAATACGTTTTCCTACTGACAGTTCAATAAGGAAAAATATTCGAAATATATGATGTGGCGATTTTGGTAAACAATCGATACGAACCAGGTGTAAAATTAATGAAACTGCGATCAGCTATCCATGGATGGAAGCAAAATTTTCTAAATCATTTTCCAATCAGACAGGTAAATTGCTAATATTGAGATTACAGAAACTGGATTTCCATTTATCATCATCATCCTCAAGCAGCCATGGGCTACGGAGGTCCAACCAGGCCGCGCAGTTTAATTCTCCAAGTGTAATATTTTCATTTAGTTTTAGCGTTTTTTTTTAATTAATGAAAAATTCTTGAAATATCCACATATATGATAATTTGTGTTTTCCATTACCCTTATTAGGATTTTAAAAAAGAGGAATCATGGACTTTACCCCCCCCCCCCCCCCCACACACACACACCACCTAAATCCGGCCATGCTATTTTGTAATTGTTCGTTTTCTATCGATCGTAACAAGTTATGTATGAAAAGAATCACATGTGGTACCAGGTGAGTCGTTGGCATTTTATTTAATGATTATTACTCATTTGGTCGGGGGGGGGGGGAGATAGCTCTTTCGGTAGTGCGTCAAGCTCGCAATGTACAGTTCCCAGGTTCAAGCAAAGCCATTTTGATACACCAGGCATGGACAACGTTGAACAAATGGAGAGAAATAAGGAGAGATATTATTATGCGAAAATTTTCAAGTGATATACTTTATGTAAAATTTAGTTTAAAGCTATTTAGTTTAAAACCGATTAAACTGAAATAATTTATTCATTTAAATTTTTTAAAAATATTTGAGAATATTATAAAACTGAATTCAAAATGTTTAAAAATATATAACTGCCAGTTGGTTTTTAGGGAGCAGTGTAATTCCAACTGCCGAGTGGTTAGCACGCTTGGCTACTGATCTAAGGGACCTGGGTTCGAGCCCCGGATTAGGCATGGATGTGTGTGTTGTTTTTCTGCTGAGGTCCTGCCATCCTCTCAGATCTCCTACTGTGGCATATAAACTGACAGGCTCCTGTCAGACCTCTGTGGCAAGCAGCTGCTTGAGGGGGTATTTATTATTTATTTTTTTATTATATTTTTCAAAATTACTACTTCTGTTTCTGCAGTGTCCAGACTTATTCTATCGATGTGGCTTTGGTTCGAGCCCAACTGGGTCAGCTTTGAGATTTATATCCGCAAAATTCCCTGCCCTGCGTAGATCATTGGGAATGATGAGCGTGTAAAAGCCGGCATCCTTCGGATGAGATGTTAATCCCTGGTTCCGTGTGTGAGATAGACAATATCCTCATTTTTTTCAATCAACTAACTCGCTGCAGGGAAATAGGGTCAATGGCAACCCCCTATTCCTTTGTCATATTGATAAAGGGGAAAGAATGAACTAGAGTCTCCTGAAGGGGAGCTTGATCTTCTGTGATAAGGGTTTGAACACGTTCTCGACCGTGCACAGGATATATGGGCAAATTTCGAATTTTTTTTTTTTCAAAACGTGATTAGACTCTATCGGCCACAGGAAGTAAAACAATGTAAAAGTATTGAGCATTATTTTTAGACATCCTGATATTTTCCAATATTCTTAAGAAAAGCTAAAAGCAATGACCAGATATGGATTCTCAGTGAGTTGGAGGTGTAGTCCAGAATATTTTGTAGGGTGAATTCTTTGCTAGTTCTATTCTGAAGTTTTCCTGGAAAATATTCCTTTCTGCTATATAGTTTTGACATTTCATAATTATGTGTTCTCTATTTTTTCACATTTCACTCAGTTGGGAGAGTTTGCTTTTTTAATGTAAATATAGTTTTTTTTATAAGTTTATGGTCTGCTATATTATTGTTGGTTAATTTTGTTTGCTGTTCCTTTTTAATTTTCTTTAATTCTAGTCCTCTTTTTATGCTATTTCTGCATACTCTGCCTCTGTGGTTTTCTCTATGGAGTGTTTGCTTTAAGAAGTATGTTGTTCAAATTCTTTCATTTTCACTTCTTCGTTTTTTCTTGTGAACTCAGTGTTGTCATTACGGTATTCAGTGTACTCATTACAGTGATTTATTACAGTTACGGTACTGATTACAGTGACTGGGTGTCTAATTTAGCGTGATTTTATTGTGGTTGATTGTCATATGGGTATTGATTTCATCTAAACGTTTTGTAACTAAATTTTCTTCATATTTTTGGTCGGAATATTTTCTTAGTGCAGTCAGTGCTGAATTGCTGTCAATAAATATATGCAAATATTTTTTACATTTGAGAATTTTGCAGAACTTCAGAGCTTTGATGATGGCAATAATTTGTGTGTCCATTATATTAAGGTTATTTTTTAGTTTGAAGCCCGCTTTCAGGTTAAGAGTGGGACAGAAGAAAGCACCAGCAGTGTTGTTGTAATCCAGTTTCTTAGAGTCATCTGTGAAAATGCAGAGCTTAGTGTTTTCTTTTGGATAATTTTGTTCATAATGGGTTTGCTACTTGTTGCTCCAAGGCTTCTTTTTTTTATCATTATCTCTTCTCTTAGATTAATGATAGGAATTCCCACGTCCATGTGGCTTGGTAGATAATCTGTTGTATTTTATTGTTATGAAGTGATAAGACTTCTACATAAAATGGGTGGTTTTTGATTTCAGCTATGACTTTAGCTCGTTTGAAACTTTTTCCGATTTTGCCAATAAGGTCATGTGTAGCATGTTTTGTAAGCAAGTCTTATATAGTGCTGAAATAGTAAATATTTTCTTCTAATGGCTTGCTGTAGATAATAGTGTGGGAATGGAAACTGTTGGGAATTGTGAAGTTCATATCCTAATGGATCTGTTTGAATTTTTTCTATTATATTCTGTTGGGCTGAGGTAACATTATCAGTGATGATGCATCCATAATCCAGGCGTAATCTAAGTAGACTTTTGTACAACATGATCATTTGGTCCTGCGAAGGACCCCATTTAGGTCCATGCACCATTCTCAAAAGGTTGTTAATACTGGCACTTTTATTTTGTAAAGAAGTGATGTGTTCGGCTCCATTGAACTTCTCATCTAATACTACTGCTAGATATTTGTGGTTAATGATTGCTTTATTCTTTTCTCTTCTTGTTTAATATTAATTTCTGACCTTTCTTTTTTGATAAATTTGTAACACTACTGTTTGCAATTTTTTAAATTAATTTCCATGTTGTGGACGTGGGGATATATATACTTATTTTGTTATATATATTTTGCCACTTCATCTTTCTGGCGTTATTCTTTTCTGTAACTGCAGTTTGTCTTTTGTGTGATCGAATGTCTTCTTCCCTTCTAGTTCTTCTAGCCTTTCTTTCCGCTCTTCTGTTGATAACGATCATCTTTCTAATGTATAATAATAAAATAAATAAATACCCTCTCAAGCAGCTGCTTGCCACAGAGGTCTGACAGGAGCCTGTTAGTTTATATGCCACAGTAGGAGATCTGAGAGAAATGGCAGGACCTCAGCAGAAAAACGACACACGCTAGATAATTAATATAGTTGTGTTTGTTAATTTCAATAGAGTTAGCTGCATGTCTGTTCGTAACTTGTTTCAGGAATTTCGGTAACGATTGATCATTTATTTCAATTTCGGTGCTGCTAGTATCGTTTAAATTTAGAGCGAAGGCTTGCCATTGAACTATTTTTTCTTTTTTTCGAAGCTTTTTTTGCGAATGACGGGAATCTCTGAATATTGATCGGTGTGTGATCGCTTGTGAGCAGATCCGCTGAGGTCGGTCATTTTAAATAATATTCCAGCTCAGGTGAAGCAAGGGTCACATCGATAGCTGATGAATTAAAGTTGTGTCCAAAAAACGTGTGTTGTCCCTTGTTGAGTTACGTCAGATCCAATCTGTTAATCATTTTCTCGATAACTCTGCCTCGGATGCCAGTAAAGGAATTTCCCTAACTGATGCTGTAGGCGTTAAAATCTCCGCAAATGATCCAATGAAGGTGACAAGCATCTTTAATATCTTCAATTATAATCTCAGGAATATCCTCTCCTGGGATATAGAAGTTAATGATTGAAAGTTCCAGCAGATGTTCAATATGGATATGGATGGCCATGCTTTCTAATCTTGTATCGTTTTCAGGTAACTTGATTAAGCTGTGTGGTATGGTGTGATGCATAAGTAGACCTTGACTCTGAAGATCTTTTCTAATGAAAAAATATATATATTCTGGTACTTTAAAATGGTCAATATTTTTGGGTGGCCAATGTCTTGTATTGTTTTGGGTGGCTAATGTCTTTTTGGGTGGCCAATGTCTTGTATGGCCAAAGCAGCGACCGATTTATATTTAAGAAAGTCCAGGAGCAAAATTTTCTTATTAGAAAGGGATCTAGCATTCCACTGAATAATTTGAGACTAGAAAGTAATAGAAGGCAAGCAAATGAGATCCTATACAAAAGAGAAAAGATTACTAGAGACCTCTCTTTCAGTAATCACCCGTGCAATGACTGACATTATCTCGATGGTGAATTCTTGCAAAATGTTATTTATGTGGGATTGGACTTTTTTCACGAGTAACTGTAATATTTCCTGATCATTTGCACTGTCAGAAAGATGAGAATGATGGCTGGAGGTAGAACTTCTGGCTTCTATGTTGCGATTTAATTTGAAGGTCTGTTTAAGTCAGTAAATTCTTCGGGATTATCTACGATATTTTCTGCATCAATGGCGATTTTAGGTTTTAAGTACGAAGACTGACTTGGTTACGTTGGGAGGGAACGGCCTCAAAATTGCGGCAGAAAACAGATTATGTGAGATATATAGTTGCACACCGTTTAGTTTTTACCGTTTCCGCCCATCTGATAATCATTTCCACTCATTTTTCTGACCTTGACAGCCACTGATCTGGTAGAACATTTTTTGTTAAGTTGCTGGAAGTCTGCCACCGTAGTTGGGGCAGCAGGGAATTCAGGCCAAACATTCCGAATGATGGTGTGGTTCACACTGCAGTGCTTGCATCTTTTTCGATTACGGCATGCAAAGGACGAGTGACTAAATCGTTAACATCTAAAGCATTGTAGAGGTGGCGGAATATAAGCTTGGAGGAACAAATGGAAATTACGCATTACAATTTCTTCTGGAAGATCGTTGTTTTCGAAGGAAAGAATTGCTTTAGTGTTAGAACTGATTATATATTGTAGCGTGACTGGACTTTTTTCCCAAATCATCATTCTGTACACATCCATTACCCCTTGATCCTTGGTGCATTCAAGAATTTCTTTATTTGAAATCCTCGTGCGGACGGGAGCAGGGGTGACTCAGTCCGTAGCGCGCCAGGCTCGTAATCTGTAGTTCCCAGGTTCGAGTCCCAGCTGGGTTAGTGCTGAGATTTATTTCCGCAAAATTTCCCTCCCTGCCCACGTTCAGTACGGGGGACACCGATGGGCTTGGAAAGGCCACCATCCGTCGGATGGGACGTTGAGCCATGGCTCCGTGTGCGGGTGAGCCATACCCTGTGCACGTTAAAGAACATGCTGGATGGCCTTGACGGGAGGCTACCATCCGTCTCCCAACAGATGTTCCAGTGGGTCCCCTCCCTCAACCTTCTCTGAGCCTTCGGGATCCATGTGACCTGGTCATTTAGCCCTTGGTATGCAAAAAAGTGCCGCTCAGAGGCAAAACAACCCAACCTTGATGCATTCAAGAATTTCTTTGTTTGAAATCCTCGTGGAAACACCTAAGATTAGGCCTTGGGGTTTAAAATTTTACTCTTTTGGATATCGCAATTTAATAGGATAGTCCCCAACTGTTTTAAGTTCCCTGCTGCTGAATCTCAAGGATGGCTCAGTTGGGACTTAAACCTGGGATGGGTTGGGTTGTTTTACCTCTGAGCTGCACTTTTTTGCACACCATGGGCTAAATGGCCAGGTCACATGGACCCCGAAGGCTCAGAGAAGGTTGGGGGAGAGGACCCACTGGAACAGCTGTTGAGAGACAGATGTTAGCCTCCCGTCAAGGCCATCCAGCGTGTTCTTTAACGTGCACAGGGTATGGCTCTCCCGAACACGGGGCCACGGCTTAAACGTCCCATCCGACGGACGGCGGCCTTTCCAAGCACATCGGTGTCCCCTACTGACCGTGGGCAGGGCGTGGAATTTTGCGGAGATAAATCTCAACGCTGACCCAGCTGGGACTCGAACCTGGGAACTGCAGATTGCGAACCTGGCGCGCTACCGACTGAGTCGCCACTATCTATGTCGGAAATCGGGGAAGTAGCCGTGTAGGTAAAAATTCCATTATCTCCAGAGAAGACAAGACAATGTATTTGTCAGAGGCACTGTCATAGCCAGGAGAGAATCTAGAAAAAATATTATCAGTGGAGGCCAAAAAAAAAAGATGGGTAGTAAAACTGAATTTTCATTAGAGTGAAACACTTTCCGTTTAGCGGTTTTTAAAAAACAATTCGTGAAAAACGCGTTAAATATGTACACGTATAATAATTTCTGTTTTCCGGTACCCTTACTAGGATTCTCCAAAGGGTTAAATCATGGACCTTTCCCCCCTAATTCCGGCTCTGCTATATTATAATTGTTAGTCTTCTATCGATCGTAACAAGTTATGTACGAAAGGAATTATATATATGGCACCAGGTGAGTCATTAGACTTTTGGTTTTTGATTATTACTTATTCTGTCGGATTGGGGGGGGGGGTCTGTCGGTAACGCGCCAGGCTCGTAATCTGCAGTTTCCAGGTATACCACCTTGATACACTAGCCTGGACAGACTTGAACAAAAGGAGAGAATGAAGGAGAGCTATTAATTATCCATAAAACTTAAGTGATGTATTTTGTTTAAAATTATATCATTTGAAGGTATATATTAATACTTAAAGGTATGTATTTAATCCAGATAAAATAAGATATTTTATTCATTACAGTTTTATTAAAATATTTGAGAGTACAGTCGGGCCTCAGCATACGCGGGGATTAGGATGCAGGACCTCCTCGAATATCTCTAGCCCCCCCCCCCCCCCAAACCCCAACTCTTAATACTGTTGACCATGTTTAACATAAAAAAAAGGAAAACAATACACTGTACTGCAACAGTATGTTTTTTAAATTTAAAATTACAGTATCAATGTAGGCTAACATACACACACAGACAGAGAGAGAGAGGCAATATAGTACACGTACGGTATGTGATGCAATACATGTACAGCATTAGATATCAGTAAAATTATAAAAGTTTATAAAACAGTTATATACAGTACAATATAGCATTGTGTTTTATAAACTATAATAATTTTATGCTTTTAACTTTTTCTTCGTCTTTTACACGATGACTAGGCTAGCGATGACTATATACAGATGATTTGGGTTGGGTTGTTTTACCTCTGAGCGGCACTTTTTTGCACACCATGGGCTAAATGGCCAAGTCACATGGAACCCGAAGGCTCAGAGAAGGTTGAGGGAGGGGACCAACTGGAACAGCTGTTGGGAGACAGATGGTAGCCTCCCGTCAAGGCCATCCAGCGTGTTCTTTAACGTGCTTTAACGTTCTTTAATGTGCAGGGTATGGCTCTCCCGCACACGGGACCACGGCTTAACGTCCCATCCGACGGACGGCGGCCTTTCCAAGCCCATCGGTGTCCCGTACTGACCGTGGGCAGGGCGGGGAGTTTTGCGAAGATAAATCTCAACGCTGACCCAGCTGGGACTCGAACCTGGGAACTACAGATTACGAGCCTGGCGCGCTACCGACTCAGCCACCCCCGCCCCGATATATACAGATGATGATGAAATACAAACACTTCTTGCTGTACGGTTATGAGACTTACAGTACACACAAAGACATACACATTCAAACCATTCCTCGAATAAAGACAATAATGCAGCGCAGTTACTGCTGCATTATTGTATTTATTCGAGGAGTGGAAATGGATCATCAGAATGACGTAGTCGGCAGTTTTTTTAGCGCACTGAAACTTTTTTAAAAATTTAACTTTTTATAATAGATTTGTGTATATATTTATGGTAGTAAATGATAAAATAGATTAATAATGCATATATTTTATGCATTTATTACTTACTGAACTTTTTTTAGTTATCTTTACATTTTCTAGTCTACGCGCGTCGTCTGCGATTTTCCTCAGTAGGCCGCAAAACTCTAAAAAAATTCCCAATTAATTATTGATGGCAAACTCGCGAATAATCAAATCCGCGAAAGTTAAAACCCGCGAAAGAAAGAAGGAAAAACTGGACTTTTTTCCCAATCATCATTCTGTACACATCCATTACCCCTTGATCCTTGGTGCATTCAAGAATTTCTTTATTTGAAATCCTCGTGGGGACTGGGGCAGGGGTGGCTCAGTCGGTAGCGCGCCAGGCTCGTAATCTGTAGTTCCCAGGTTCCAGAAGGTTTCCAGTCCAGAAGGTTTAGAAACCCGCGAAAGTCGAATGCCAACTGTATAATAAAATTAAATGAAAATTTTCTGAAAATAAACAACTACCAGTTGAATATTTAGGGAGGGAGATTTAATTAGAACTGCTATATTTTTGATAATTAGGTGTTCTGCTACTGCAGTGTCCAGGTGTTCTATCGAGGTGGTTTTGGTGCGAGTCCCAGCTGGCTCAGCTTTGAGATTTATCTCCGCCAAACTCCCCGCCCTGCCCTCGGTCAATACGTGACACCAATGGGCTTCGAAAGGACGTCGTCCGTCAGATGGGACGTTAGTCATGGATCCGTGCGCTGGAGAGCCATATATTGTGCACGTTAAAATAAATAAGTGTGCATTAGAAAACAAGAATTTTAATGTTAATGCCCTTTTGGAGGATATTGTGTATTAGTTTGTAGAAAGAAATTTTTTTCATTACCGCTGGGGATTTTAATTTTTAAGAAAATATTTACCAAAATCAAGTTTTATTGCCCTATAATCTGTTCTTTTTTACCTAGATCCGTTGTGTTAGGGTTGCTATAAGGATATAATTCACCAATGATTATAAATATATGAAACGGAATTTTGCAATAAATCTAAATGTTGAGATACGATATAAATCAAATAATTAATGCATGTAATCAAAGGAGCATAATGCTGAATCTGTTGTAAATCAATATGCTGTTTACTTCCGTTCTTTTTATAGTACGAAGAAAATATAAATGATATCGTTCGTTTTGAACATTTGTTGGTTTAATAATAACGGGTGGCATATAAAATATATCCAACGGATACTTTTATACTGTATACAAAATTTATACTGATAGGGAAGATATCGGTTATATCCAGCGTACGGTTATTTTTACAATATGAATAGCCTAAGACCCTAGGCTTATTAATTAAGAAATCGAAATTAAAAGGAAAGTTAATTTCGAGAAGCTTTAGTGAATGTCACTCTTTTAAATCTACATATAATAATAATGGTCACCTTTCTAAACAAGGAAACTTATTCGATTCAGAGTTTAAGTGTGTTTTGTTTCGGTATTGAGATATCATTCATTTGCCTGAAAATAAAATAACTCTAAAATTGATGTTTTTTTTTTTTCATTAGACTAAAATCACGTAACAAGATAAATAAATATTCGTTTGCACCCAGGGGCGAAACCAAGGGGTCCAGGGGGTCCACCGTTATTTGAGAATGCTGTTAAGGTAATTGACCGAAAAAATATTATTAATCTTATGAAGTTTTCATTCATTTTTCAAGAACTGTTTCAAAAGATTATGATCGCTCTTATTTATTTGAGAGATCTGTTAGACGAATGTCTTTACTGGATTATAATCACACAGTAGTTAAGGTATTCAATGAAACCACAACTCGGCGGGGCGGGGTTGGCTCAGTCGGTAGCGCGCCAGGCTCGTAATCTGCAGTTCCCGGGTTCGAGTCCCAACTGGGTCAGAGTTGAGATTTATCTCCGGAAATTTCCCCGTCCTGCCCACGGTCAGTAGGGGACATCGATGGGCTTGAAAAGGCAGTCGTCCGTCGGATAGGACGTTAAACCGTCGCCCCGTGTGCGTGAGAGCCATACGCTGTGCACATTAAAGAACACGCTGAATGGCCTTGACGGGAGGCTACCATCTCCCTCCCAACAGCTGTTCCAGTAGGTCCCCTCCCCCAACCTTCTCTGAGCCTTAGGGGTCCATGTGACCTGGCCATTTAGCCCATGGTGTGCAAAAAGTGTCGCACAGAGGTAAAACAGCATAACCCATGAACTCGGCATCTCTCGATTAAATATTTCGTTTAATGAACATTTCACATTCATCATCATCATCATCATCCTCAAGCAGCCATGGGCTACGGAGGTCCAACCAGACCGTGCAATTTAATTCTCCAAGCAAGTCTATCCTGAGCTGCATTTGGCCACTGCACACCAATTCTAACAAGGTCCTGTTTGACATTGTCTGCCCACCGCATCCTAAGTCTCCCCTTCTTTCTGAGGCCTTTAGGCACACTGTTCATAACCCTATTCGCCGATCTATAATTTTTCATACGGGCAACATGGCCAAACCAACGGAGTCTCTCTCTGCACAATATGCTGCTTAAAGGAAGTTGCAAACTCCTTTGCCTAACCTCATCATTAGTTACAAAGTTGAACCACCTAATGCCCAAGATACTGCGTAAGCATCTGGAATCAAAAGCATCTAGTTTCCTGTTATCTTGTTTACAAAGTGTCCAAGTTTCACTACCATAACTAACCCTAGGAAGAACCAAACTATTCTACAGTCTAATTTTAGTCTTTAGGTGTATACGCCTATTTCTCCACACTCTCCATAGATTCTTAAAAGTCCCGGCAGCAATCCCTATTCGTCTGTTAATCTCAAGCCGCACATCACCATTATCTGTTACATAGCTCCCAAGATAATTAAACTGTGACACCTGCTCAAGACTGCAACCATTCAGATTAACTGAATCACAGCCTGCCTGACCAATTTTCATCACTTTAGTTTTCTCTCTGTTTATAACCAAACCGACTCTACTACCAGTCTCATCAACAGCCCGAATGAAAGAGTTCATCTCATCAACATCATTTGCCAAAAGGGCTAAATCATCAGCAGAATCTAAATCAGAAATTTTCGTATCTCCAGCCCATTTAAGGCCAAAATCTTTCCCTTGAAGTGAATTTCGCAAAACATAATCAACAACCAAACTAAAGAGAAAAGGAGACAAAATGCACCCTTGTCGAACACCAGACGTAATGCTAAACCAATTGCCACAAGCCTTACCAATTCTCACACTCGACTCAGTGTTATTATAGAGAGCTTTCATTATGTTAACTAACTTGTCAGGTATACCATATGATCTCACAATCAACCACAAATTATGACGATCAACAGAGTCGAAAGCCTTTTTGAAATCAACAAAGCTAGCAACCAAAGGTTTCTGAAATTCTAAACATTTCTCAAGAATCTGCCTAAGTGAAAATATCTGATCCACACATCCTCTACCACTTCTGAATCCACATTGCTCATCACGCAATTGACTGTCAACCAGATTCTTAATTCTATTAAGGACAATCATGGAAAGAACTTTACCTGGAACAGAGAGTAGGCTGATACCCCTATAGTTATCACAAGAACTGAGATTACCTTTTTTGAAAATAGGGATAACAATAGCTCTGGTAAAATCCTTAGGAACCATGCCTTTATCATAAAAGATATTCAGAATTTCAGTCATCCAAGTGGTAACCGAAATATTCCCAGCTCTAAGCATTTCCGTAGTAATTTCACCTACCCCTGGGGATTTATGAAGTTTAAGTTTAGAAACAGCCAAAATAACTTCAGATTGTGTTATAGGGCCAACATTAAAGCCACCAATGTATCTATCATCATTGCAAACAATGGGAGTAGAACTAACCACATTATTTAGAACATCACTGAAATGCTCAACCCACCTAGCCATGACAGAATCCTCCCCTTCTATAACCTTACCTTGTTTATCCTTCAATCCTTGTATGCCTGTCCGTTTTCTACCACACAAAACGTTAACTATCTGGTACAGCTCTCTGCAGTTGTGCTGTCTAACTGCTTCCTCGGCTTTGTTAGCCAAACCATCAAGCCAAAGATTCTTATCAGCAGCTAACTGATCTTTTACACGTTTATTAAGTTCTCTGTAATGCTTTCTATTAGGATTAGTAGGATATTGATTAAAGACATTCCTGCAGTTCTTTCTTTCCGAAATAAGCTCAAGTGCCTTATCACTTAAATAATTATGTCTCTTCTACTCCTTTTTTCCTAAAAGAGTACTGTTAGTGTCCAAAAAAGCCTGTTTAAAATGATCCCATTCTTCCTCAACTTCAGTAGTAAGCAAACCATTACTGTCATAATGACTAAGTAACCTATCATGGTAAGCTTTGGCTATAACTGGATCTTTCAGAGCTTCAGTATTAAAAGTAAATTTTTTAACCCTAGCACAACACTTTTTAAGTTTAAGTTGCAACACACTTTTAACAAGGTAATGGTCAGATCCAATTTCAGCTCCCCTATATGCCCTGGTATTCCTAACAGAACTAGCCCATTTGCTGTTAATTAATATGTAATCAATCATATTCTTATGCAGCCCATCAGGTGAAACCCATGTGTACTTATGTATGTCGCGGTGTTTGTAATAAGTGTTAGTTATTCCGAAACCATTGAGTTTACTTACCTGCAGGAGACGTTGCCCATTGCCATTGCAGCTACCAATACCAAAAGGGCCTATTACTCCTCCCCAAAGGTCAGCGTCAGTACCAACTTTGGCATTGAAGTCAGCAAGAACAAGGGTAATATCTTCTTTCTTGACAGAATTCAAAATATCCTGAAGTTGTTCATAAAACCTATCATTCTCATCCTGATTGGCATCCTCAGTGGGGGCATAACAGCAGATAACATTCAAGTCTTTAACGCTTGTCTGAAATTTTGCTGTAAGAAACCTATCATTAATGCACTCATATCCTAGAAGAGCATTACTAGCGTGTCTGCTGTGAAGCAGACCCACGCCTTGGTGATGCTTTTTGTCGTCCCTCCCTGAAAAGAGAAATTTAAGATTATTTTTAAGAATCTGACCTTTATCTGTCCATCTGGTCTCTTGCAAGCCGAGAATATCTAAATTATAATGGTGGAATTCTTGTGTGAGGACATCAAGAGAAAAATCTCTGTGCAGAGTCCTCACATTCCAATTACCTATGGAGAGAAAATGGTTAGTGGGATGTTTAAAGAAACTATGTTTATTGAGAGAGGGAATGCCGACAATATCAAACAGCCCCCTAATCGCAGACATGGGGCAAAGACCCGTTCCCCCACCACTAAAGGCTGAAGCCATCTACACTGGAAGACTTCCTCCAATGTAGAATTTGACGATGCCAATAGAAGCAAAGAGTTCAGGTGCCTGCGATGACCTCTGCTCAGGATTATCTACCAGCTGATAAACATATCCTGTGAATCTATTCACTTGGGGTTGTCAACCCACAAACAAACAGAAAACACAGCGGAAGATTTTCCCTCCACAGAAGCCCACCAGTGCAGCAAAATCAGGATCCATAATCGAGCTCAGAGCCATATATCTGTCCAGTCCAGTGGGTTTATATGGTCAGCACCAGGACCCTGTGTGGTTGACAACTCCTCAGCAGGGTAGAAAAAAAAAGAAAAGTAGCCATAGTTGTCCAGATCAGTAGGCCACACTAATCTGGCAGCCCTCCCCTTCCGTTCACTTCCACAAGAGAGTATCTCTTTTGAAAGGTAGTAACGGTCCGTACCACGAGAAGGCGGGGTCGGCCTTTAGGTGCTAGGTCTGGCCGGTTCTATGCATCATCACAGGGGATTGGTGCATAGCTCTCCTTCCAGTGACTACCTAGCTACCATTTACAGACCATTTCACATTACCTAGACGCATATTTAATGAAGGCGCAGCCTTAATCTACTGCCCCACTGAGAATTCCACTGAGAAGTTACACACACCCAGAGCGTTGACCCGACTTTATTAAAAAGTCCTTCAAATATGCCGGTTCCCAGAGTACAGCAATCCACTTCACTTCCGATCCTTTTGATGATCACGAAAGAGATTCTCTCTTTTCTGAAGGGATCCACTCTCCCCTCCCTGGGCGGTGATGGCTCAGACGGTTGCACGCCAGGCTCGTAATCTGTAGTTCCCAGGATCGAGTCCCAGTTGGGTCTGCGTTGAGATTTATCTCCGCAAAATTTCCCGCCCTGCCCACGGTCAGTAGGGGACACCAATGGGCTTGGAAAGACCACTGTCCGTCGGATGGGACGTGAAGCCGTGGCCCCGTGTGCGGGAGAGTCATACCCTGTGCACGTTAAAGAACATGCTGGATGGCCTTGACGGGAGCCTTCCATCTGTCTCCCAACAGCTCTTCCAGTGAGTCCCCTTCCCCAACCTTCTCTGAGCCTTCGGGCCATGGTGCCCGAACCATGAGGAACCGAAGGTGCATCTCGGGCCATTTAGCCCATGGTGTGCAAAAAGTGCCGCTCAGAGGTAAAACAACCCAACTCTCCTTCCTTCCCGCTGTAAGCCTAGCAGATCCCGCGTCCACGTATTCCACGAAGCACCGGTCATAGATCAGCAGGTCATATGGTGGCACATGGCTCTCGCCAAATACAGCATACAGCGAAGAGGCAATGTGAAAGCCGAGGATACAGTTATTATATTTTGATTTTAAGAAGAAGGTTGGGTTGGGTTGTTTTACCTCTTAGCGGCACTTTTTTGCACACCATGGGCTAAATGGCCAGGTCACATGGACCCCGAAGGCTCAGAGAAGGTTGGAGGAGGGGACCCACTGGAACAGCTGTTGGGAGAGAGATGGTAGCCTCCCGTCAAGGCCATCCAACGTGTTCTTTAACGTGCACAGGGTATGGCTCTCTCCCGCACACGGGCCACGGCTTAACGTCGCATCCGACGGAGGGCGGCCTTTCCAAGCCCATTGGTGTCCCCTACTGACCGTGGGCAGGGCGGGGAATTTTGCGGAGATAAATATCAACGCTGACCCAGCTGGGACTCGAACCTGGGAACTACAGTTTGCGAGCCTGGAGCGCTATCGACTGAGCCACCCCCGCCCCATTTTAAGAAGAAGAGGTCGCATTGTACTTATCATAGATTCTGGAATTGTTGATTAAGAATTTTATATTTTAGAAAAAAATTGAAATCTAATTTTGGGAATCATCATTGAATGTCACTGTTCAATGGGAAAAATCCAGTGGGTGAGGATGGATCAGTCGGTAGCATGGCAGGCTCATAATTTCCATTTCCTAGGTTCGAGTCCCAGCTGGGTCAGTGTTTGAGATTTATCTCCGGAAAATGCCCTCGGTCAGTAGGGGAGAAAGATAGGCTTGGAAAGGATACCGTCCGTCAGATGGGAGGTTAAGCCTTGGCACAGTGTGCGGGAGAGTTATACTCTGTGCACGTTAAAGCACATGCTGGGATGGCCTTGATCAGAGGTTACCATCCTTGATCAGTGGGTCCCCTTCTCTGAATCTTTGGGATCCTTGTGACCTAGCCATTGTGTGCAAAAAAGCACCTCTCACAGGTAAAACAACCCAACTCAAATTTTATTTCAATCTCCTTACTTTCTTGCTGCACGGTGTAATTTATCTTCACCGATCTGTTGAGAAATTTTTTTGCAGATTCTTGAAATTAAATATATAATAAACTGCCTTTCAAAATATAGTACATTAAGTTTTAATAAATATTTCGATCCTAAGTGCATTTTTTGTAATCTATTGTTCACATCTGGCATATATTCAATGGGTACCTTATATCATAATTAAAAAAAAAGAATACATAGAAATCAAAATAGGACTGGGGTTAATATCTGAAAAACCATTTGGAAGACTATCTGGTATACGAAAATGTCTACAATATCAACAGCATCTAGTACTTTTGTTAAAATTTAAGAATTCGTAATGAGAGACATTGAAAACTTTGTTTAGAGAAGCCGCAATAATATAATACTCTTTGAAATCCACGTAAAACATTAACAATATTTGTTTAAAAATGGATGCTTCAAGTTTCCATGGTTACGGGATTTTCATCGATGAAGAGCTTTCATTGGCCACTTAACAACAAGATGAGATTCAATTTCTCATTTCTTTTATTTCACTAAATTATAATGACCATGAAACGTATTTGAAATATTTCAGACAAATGCAAAAAAGTATTTTCATTCGCATGTGTTTTTCTTGCAAAATTTTTTTATATTTTTGTAATAACGTTGTTGTCTGATTTTTCTGCAGGGAAGAGTCCATTTAATATTTCATAGATACTCTAATCTTGGGTGATTTTAACACTGAGCGGCGCTTTTTTTTTCCACAGAATTTGCTAAATATCCAGGTCACAAGGGGCCCAAAGGCTCAGAGAAGGTTGCGGGAAAGAACCCACTGGAAAAACTGTTGGAAGATATGGTAGCCTCGCGTCAAGTCCATCCAGCGTGTTCTTTAACGTGCACAGGGTATCGTTCTCACGCACACAGAGACACGGCTTAATGTCCCATCCGACAAACGACGGCTTTTCCAAGCCCATCGGTGTCCCGGTTTGACCCTCGAAAGGGAGGGGAATTTTGCGAAGATAAATCTAGAATTAACGAAAAAATAATAATTAATAAAAAAATAATAAAAAAAGATTTTATAAAAGATAAATCTCGCAATAAAATACTTTTGCTCCAGCCTTCTTTGAGTCTTTGGGGTACTTGTGACCTGGCCATATAGTCCATTGTTTGTAAAAATCTGCTGCTCAGGGGTGAGACAACACAAAAACAGAAGGCGTTCATCTCTATAAGATGCCAGGGCTCGAGATCTGCATTTCCTAATTTCGGATACCAATTTTACCTGCATTGGGAATATTTCTCCGATTAATCCCAATCCTACCCACAATACAAAGTGGGTAACTGCTGGGCGTGGATGAATCGCTGTTCATCGAGTGAGATGCTAATCCGTGGCCCCATATATAGATTGTAGGCTATCCTGCTGATCGGGTTATGGTACGCTTCTGTGATGCAAAAGTCAGCTTCCAAGTAATGTTATCTACACTATTCGAGATCTCATGTTAACGTTTGGCCGAGATATCATTCAACAGACAGTCACAACCTGGTTGGGTTCTCTTACCTTTGAGCAGCACTTTTTTTGCACACAATGGGCTAAATGGACAGGTCACAAGGATCCCGAAGGCTCGGAGAAGTTTGGTGGAGGCAACCCACTGGAACAACTGTGGGGAGACAGATGGTTGTCTACCTTCATGGCCATCCAGCGTGCACAGAGTGTGGCTCTCCCAGACACGGGGCCAGGACTTAGCTTCCCATACGACGGACGTCAGCCTTTCCAAGCCCATCGGTGTTCCCTACTGACTGCGGGTGGGGAGTTTTGAGGAGATAAATGTGTGTGTAACACTTTCCTTTCATTTACGCGGTATTTTTTTAATTCATGAAAAATGTTTTAAATGTGCGCACGTAAAATAATTTGTGTTCTATTATCCTTACTACGATTCTCAAAAGGGGGGATCATGGACTTCTCCCCCCCTAATCCGGCCCTGCTATATTATAATTGTTTGCCTTCTATCGATCGTAACAAGCTATCTATGACTAGAATCATATCTGGCACCAGGTGGGTTGGGTTCTTTTACCTCTGAGCGGCACTTTTTTGCACACCATGGGCTAAATGACCAGGTCACAAGGACCCAGAAGTCTCAGAGAAGGTTGGGGGAGGGGACCCACTGGAACAGCTGTTGGCAGACAGATGGTAGCCTCCCGTCAAGGCCATCCAGCTTGTTCTTTAACGTGCACAGGGTATGGCACTCCCGCACACGGGGCCACGGATTAACGTCCCATCCGATGGACGGCGGCCTTTCCAAGTCCATCGGTGTCCCCTACTGACCGTGGGCAGAGCGGGGAATTTTGCGGAGATAAATATCAACGCTGACCCAGCTGGGACTCGAACCTGGGAATTACAGATTACGAGCCTGGCGCGCTACCGACTGAGCCACCCCCGCCCCCTGGCACCAGGTGAGTCATTGCCATTTTCTTCAGGCTAGTAATCTGCAGTTCCCAGGTTCGAGCAAGGCTATCTTGATACACAGGGCCTGGACAGGCTTGAACGAAAGGAAGGAAGAAATGAGAGATATATTAATTATACATAAAACTTCAAGTGATTTAATTTATTTAAAATTTAAGTTAAAGATATTTAATTTAAAGCCGGTTAAACTAAAACAATTTATTCGTTACGATTTTGTTAAAATACAGCATTTGATAATATTATAAAATTAATTTCAAAATTTTTAAAAATAATTTCCCGTTGGGTTAAGTAAGTACCATTTGGATTTGTAGGAAGCAGATATAATTTAAACTGCTATATTTTTGAAAATAATTCTTCTGTTACTGCAGTGTCCAAGTCTGTTGTATCAGATGGGTTGGGTTGTTTTACCTCTGAGCTGCACTTTTTTGCACACCATGGGCTAAATGGCCAGGTCACATGGACCCCGAAGGCTCAGAGAAGGTTGGGGGAGGGGACCCACTGGAACAGCTGTTGGGAGACAGATGGTAGCCTCCCGTCAAGGCCATCCAGCGTGTTCTTTAACGTGCACAGGGTATGTCTCTCATACACACGGGGCCACGGCTTAACGTCCCATCCGACGGACGGCGGCCTTTCCAAGCCCATCGGTGTCCCCTACTGACCGTGGGCAGGGCGGGGAATTTTGCGGAGATAAATCTCAACGCTGACCCAGCTGGGACTCGAACCTGGGAACTACAGATTACGAGCCTGGTGCGCTACCGACTGAGCCACCCCCGCCCCTGTATCAGATGGAAAATACTAATGATCTCGATCAGTGGAAAATACTAATGAGCGTGAAAAAGCCGGCGTCTGTCGGATGGAATGTTAATCCGTGGCACCTTGTGTGGGAGACCGTATCCTGTGCACCTCAAAATAAAATAAATTTAATACTAATACATTTTTGGAGGAATAATGCATAATGGGTTTTAACAAAGAGATTTTTTCATTACCGATTGTGAATTTAATTTCTAAGGAAATGTTTACCAAAACCAAGTTCTATTGCTATTGCTATTTCTGTTCTGTTACGGTTGCTATAAGAATAAAATTCACCAATGATTATAAATATTTGAAATGGAATTTTGTAATAAATCTAAATGTTGAGATACGATATAAAGCAAATAATTAATATATGTAATCAAAGCATCATAATTCTTAATCTCTTGCCTTTTAATTATGTTACATCCTACCGTTTTCTTTATAGTAAATATAATTTAATAAGTTAATTGTTCGCTTGAATTTGTTAAACGTTTAACCATTGTTTCATATTCTAGTGCGTATCCAATATATTCAAAATCTGTACTGTATGGCAAGATGTCGATTTCACCCAGCCACCGCTCAGAGGTAAAAAACCCACCCAACCGAAGATTTTTTTGGGGAGAGAGATCCCAATTATTGGGATATTCCATCGCAGAGGAAAAGTTAAAATATTATTCTACATGGAATTAATTTTCATAATTGCTCTTTAAAACTATTGTGTTTATATTTGTTACCCAGGTAACAGGTTCACATATTGCTAATTCTTCGCACTTTTTCAATATTCTATTGGAATTATTACAGTTCATCACTCTGATAAGAATTTGTTCTTTATCTACACTGACTAAAGTCCTTACAACCAGGATACCATGAGTCAAAGCTCCTTTACCAGAGGCGTCAGTGACTGCCAATCGGAAGACCCCAGTAGTCTCCGCCCGTTGTCCACAGACTATAATTTCACTTTGTGCTGGGATTTCTGTCACTAATACTGTGGTGTATGTGACTTACGTCACATACACCACAGTATTAATTGGTGTACTGTGTCTTCCGTCACTAATACTGTGGTCACACTTCATCAAGAATCAGATGTTCGGCTAAGCAGAGGGATCTCTTTTGTCTTACAGGTAAATAAGCTGTCACTGGGTCTAATGATGAATCCGAGTCTCTTTAGGAAATCAAGGCCTAATATGCATTCATCGTAGATGTCAGCGATGTAAACAGGATGGCGTACCACACAGCTACCAATTCTAATGTTGAGTTCTACCTTTCCACGGACTAGCACGATCTCCAGTGGCTGTTTGTAAAGTTATATTAGATTATGTAGCATTTCAGTTTGAGTGTGGTATTATCTGCTTTATTATGTCTGTTCTGAGTAAAGTTACATTTGCACCAGTGTCTATTATCATACGACAAGGAACTCCATTCATGGTTCCATCAGCTACCAGTCCATTATTTTCATCATGAAGTTTTAAAAGATGGGCGACTGACCCTGGGGCCAACCAATCAACAGGCAACCTTTGTCCTTCACGTTGCTTATGCTGGTTCTATTGTCTGTCAGACGTGCTTGAACTTTGTATCCACCACTTTTTGCAGTTGGCTCGAATGTGTCCAGTGTTGCCGGAATTCCAACACTGCATGTTTGTAGAAGTCTGTGAAGAGGAACCTTTAATTTCTTTCAAAACGTAAAATACGGTTTTGATTAATTGTTCCTTTTCACTATTCTTTTCTACAGTTGTTTCTGCATTCACAGATCTCACTGTGCGTTTGTTTGCTCGGGAGGAAAGCCTGCAGTACTCGTACTTCATAGCAGGTACTATAGCTGACTTTAAGGTTTCATCTTCCAACATCCTCAGATATTGTTGAGTATCAGGGTCAGCAATAGCATCAATTAATTGTAAATAAGCTAAGTTATCTTGAATTTCTGGTGGACAGTTACTATAAACCAATCTAGCTAGACGCTCAGTATCACTAGCAAGTTTTTGCAAAGTTTCGCCAATCTTCTGCTTACGATGTTTAAATTGAGTCATATAGTATTGTTTTAAATAACTCTCGCCAAACCTGAGTTTTAGTGCAGAAACCAGACTTTGATGATCAAGTCGTTTTTCTCCTGGAACAGACTGTAAATCTTCCGCAGCAGAATTTCTTAAGGAAGCTTCAAGGGAACTGGCCTTCTGAAATTCATTCCACTTATTAGCTCTAGCGATAACTTCAAATTATGTTTTAAATAGCCCAAGATGACTGACCATCATATGTGGATGGTTTATTAGTATTTCTAGTGATATGTTTAAAAACATTATTGTCACTAACATTACCATTATCACAAGAAGAAGGTAAATTTCATTTCTTAAAATCTGAAACTGGCGTTCACAATCAGTTTTTACAGTTTCAATTTCATGTTTATAATCTAACTTAACACTAACAACATCATCTTTTACACTGTCAATTTCAACCACTAAACTATCACACTGTCTATTCAGTTCGGTTTTAATGTCCTTGTAGTGATTAGTGAGTTCACTGGGTTTTTTTTTCTTTCAGATCATTATTGTTATCTCTAATTTTACCAATTTGAGAAGAAACTTCAGCTCTCAACTCAGCTCTCAATTCAAATCAATTCAACTCAGCTCTCAATTCTCATCAAAAAGTAAGTTTTTGTAGCCATTTCGGCTTTCAAGTCATCACTTTGTCTAGCAAGGTCTTCAATTTTACTGTTCATGTCATTATTTTGATTAACAAGTTCACCAATTTTGCTGCTTTGGGCAGTTCTATCACCTTTAATGTCAGTCATCAGCTTCACTAACTCATCCATACTTCTAGTAAAAGATATTCAAAAAATTATCTACACTCCTGGCACCAAATGTTGCAATTTAAAAGGAAAGAACACTGAGCGTGAGTTCAAGCAAAAATTGATCAATGAAAATAACAATGCAATGCAATTTATTACAAAGTATCGATAAAGTCATTCATAAACAAACTATGTCAACCGACACGAAACTCTATAATAACAAAGATAAGCTTTCAAAAGAATCTATTAAAGTCATTAATGGCTATACACGAAACTGCGACTAACTGTACCGTTTTTTCGGTTTCAACAAAAACACACTTCTATCTTTCTTATATTTCAGATCGGTTCTATTTTCGAAATCGTTAATTAATTAATTCTCCCGCAGAACCACACACGAGCGTTCATGACACGCGCATCACAAACTCATTGCAGGACGTCATCTGTCGTAACAATTTTAAACACTCTGCAATATTTAGTATATTGTAACGAATTGAGATTTATGTCTCTGTGCAAGATAACGTGTTTTATACAAATATATTTTATACAATTATAGATATTTTCAAAAAAATTTATATCGAGTTTATTACTTGAATTAAATGTCAACAGATGGCAGCAGGCACTTCTCTTATCAACCATAAAAAAGACCTATTCTATTAGAACAAAGTGCGGACACCTATATACATCGATATGCTCCAGCGAAAAAAACAGCAACATAGATTGATCTACATGTTCGCGAGGTGATTAAATGTATTAATTTTCATATTAATTTTAAAAATTCTACCAAATTAGTAAAAAACATACAACGGCTCTTCCAGGTATCGTAAAATGCGCTCCTGAATGGGATAAAATGCCCATTGAATAACTTTAGGGTCAGCTACCATTGTATGCAAATAGCCATAGATGTTAGACAGTTTGAAACACTAATTAAATCACATTAAATATTTCAAGAGTAAGGCGAATCATAGCTACAGCGAGCTAAAATGATTGCACTGCGCATGCGCAGATAGCCCCTTAGGTTATGTCCACACTTGTGCGTTTTATGTGCGCTAGACGCACGAGCTGCGGCGCGTGCGTCTAGCGCACGTGACGTATGCGCAAAGGCATGTCTCAAATCAGTTGAACGACGCAGTTTTCGGTGACACATGCTGTAGCTCACGTACTTCCACCAAGGAGTGTCTAAGGGAGAAGAGAACTAGCTTCCATAGACGTAATGTAAACTTTTAGATTGCAGCGCCCTCTAAACATGGTAAATTCGTGCATTGCAGTGAAGCCACCTAGCCAGAAAGTGGGGCGAGTTCCGTGCATTATTTTTCCACCGCCGAGCACAGTTTTCAATTGCTTATACCACGTGACTAACTTTATATACACTTTGACTCCGAAAAATGTTCATTTTCTTCATGAGGTACACTCATAATTTTTTTTCGTTTAGAAAGTATCAACAAATTATGAAATCATATTTTGAATAAAATCTAGTTTTGTAAAACTAGTAGTAGCTATTCTAAAGAACAAAATTTTAATATTTTGAACAACTACAGCATTTAGTATATTATAATAAATTGAGATTTATGTATCAATGCACGATAACATGATCTGTATAAATATATTTTATATAATTGTTGATATCATTAATAAATATCATATCGAGTTTTTGACTTGTATAAACGTTCAACAGATGGCAGCAGGCACTTCCCGTATCAACCATAAAAAAAAAGAATTACACTGTTAGAGCAAAGTGCAGAAGCCAAGCACATCGATATGCTCTAGGTATCACAAACCTGCAACATACATTGACTTATATATATTCGCAAGATTATTAAATGTATTAATTTACATATTAATTTTAAAAATTCTGCAAAATTACTCAAAATAAAGATACAACGGCTTTTCCAGGTATCGTAAAATATACTCCTGAACGGGATAAAACACTCATTGAATAACTTTAGGGTCAGCTACCACTGTGCGAAACAGCCATAGCTGTTAGACATTTGGGAATACTGGTTAAATCACAATATTTACTAATAGTAAAACAAACCATAGCTGCAGTGGGCTAAAATTATTATACTGCGCATGTGCAGATTGCCCCTTACATTTGTTTTTGTGCCTGCACATCAATTTGCCACGTTCAGCTTCGGTAAAATTCCGCAAAACGGCGCCACTTACGCTTTGGGTTGGGTTGTTTTACCTCTGAGCGGCACTTTTTTGCACACCATGGGCTAAATGGCCAGGTCACATGGACCCCGAAGGCCCAGAGAAGGGTTGGGGGAGGGGACCCACTGGAACAGTTGTTGGGAGACAGATGGTAGCCTCCCGTCAAGGCCATCCAGTGTGTTCTTTAACGTGCACAGGGTATGGCTCTCCCGCACATGGGGCCACGGCTTAACGTCCCATCAGACGGACAGCGGCCTTTCCAAGCCCATCGGTGTCCCCTACTGACCGTGGGCAGGGCGAGGAGTTTTGCGGAGATAAATCTCAACGCTGACCCAGCTGGGACTCGAACCTGGGAACTACAGATTACGGGAATGGCGCGCTACCGACTGAGCCACCCCCGTCCCAATACGCTTGGGCAAATCTAGCCTTCTTCTCCTTAGACCTTCTTTGCTTCCACCAGTAGTGGATTTTTGTTCAACATTCCGTGCAACTTCGTAGTTTGTCTGAAAGGTTTGGGTCTGTTTTTGTAATTATTGAGCTTGTGTTTTTAGTTCACCATGTCGTCAGAACAAACATTGGCCTTTATTGAAGATTTTAGGTTAAATAATTCATCGGAGATATAAATTATTGAATTAATTTAAATAAATAAAACGATTAATTAAATAATTCATCAGATTATAGGTTTAAATATTCATCAGAGACATGAATATTGAATCATCGGTAGCCAAATATCAAAGTGTGATCGCTAATTATACACTTCAGGTGGCATTGCTTCTCTGAAACGATTAATTTTTTTCGATCTTCGGCTCCACCATTCCCAAAAGCATGTAAAAGTTTGTTCTAGACACTGGCCGGCGTTTCGTAACTTTGTAACTCTTTTGGAATCTCTTAAGCATAGCTGTCTGACATAGACTGTGAAACTTTAGTTTTATTTTCCAAACAATGCCTAAAGTTCTCTGTTTGGAAATTTAAACCTTTCAACTTTGGGGGAGGGTGGCGCCCTCCAACTCTGATCGGCAAGGCATTATTTATCTAGATTCATCGTCAGTTTGACGGTTTTCACACACCACATTTCCGAAGAAAACACATAACATATATTACAAAGATAAGAGAAATGGGGAAAGAAAGAACCTCAAAATGGGGGAAAAGTTAATCGCCATCACTCACATCCATTAAGATTATGAGAAATCCATAATAAAACCAGAACCATATGCAAGGCCATACGTGCGAAAGCGGCAACAATACGCTTGACGGTGGATCCCGAATAGAGGGCGCTCCAGCGTTGTTGCAGTGCCGGCATGAAAGGAAGCAATGTCAGATGTCAATCACCCGGGCGAGGCGTCGCTCACAACAGATCCAAGCTCGATCATTGGCCTAGCACTCTGAGAGACGGCTCGTCAACAATGCGACGCCGTTTTCGTCTAATTCCAATTCCCTAATTATTCCAAAATTCCTCGTTTTAAAATAATCTTTCATCCATATCGATCGCCGGTATTTTTCACGTCTTTTTCTCACTTTTTTCAGCACTAAAATTACAGCACTTATACCTGCTAACATAGCGGCATCAGTTACGTTATACTGGTGACAAATTGAAAACTATTTGACGCACAAGTGCAGACAGTTCAAAGCATGCGCCAACGCACTTCATCTAAGGCAGGCATGGCCAACTGTTTTTGCCCCCGGGCCGGATTGGAAAAAAAATATTTTCACGGGCCGGACGAAATATTAAAATTGAAAAATGTTAAGCAAAACACTTATTTCTTTAAGTAAACAAAATTTTATTATGAAATTTGTTTATGAATAATTGTAAGTAAATCAATACAACAAATTAACATAATAACTAATGCGACGTGTTGAGGCGGTTTGCATCGCTTATTATTTTTTTAATATCTGGTTCTATACTTGTAGTAGCTATTCTTAACACAGCCTCCAAATGTAAATGATTCAATCATCAAACAGATCATATCGAGTACAGATGAGTATAAAAGTTTTAATTCTTTATAACGGAATCTTTTTTAAAAAATATAGAAGTATCGAGAATTCATTCGATTAATTACTAGAAGTTAAATGCTAATATTGAAAAATTGTTCGCGGGCCACATAAATTCATTACGCGGGCCGGATCCGGCCCGCGGGCCGCTAGACTGCTCGGTGTTGAAAAGCGGAATTGAAAGTTGAAAGAGAAATTGAAGATGAAAGCGCACAAGTGTGGACATAGCCTTACAGTTGTTTCTGTGGCTGCACAGAAATCTGCTACGATCAGCTTCGGCAAAATTCCGCTGTGCAACGCCATTTACGTTTGTGCGAGCTGGCCTTCTCCTTAGACCTTCTTTAGCCCAACTCCCCGCCCTGACCTCGCCTGACCTCGGTCAATAGGGGGACAACAATGGGCTTCTAAAGGACATCGTCCGTCAGATGGGATTTTAAGTCTTGGGCCCGCGTGCTGGAGAGTCATATCCTATGCACGTTAAAAAAATAAGTGCCCATTAGAATGCAAAAATTTTAATAGTAATGCCTTTTTTTGGAGGATATTGTGTATTAGGTTATAAAAAAGAAATTTTTTTCGTTACCAATGGAGAATTTAATTTCTAAGAAAATGTTTACGGAAATCATCCCTATAATATGTTCTCGTTTTCTTAATCCGTTCTGTTACGGTTGCTATAAGAATAAAATTCGCCAATGATTATAAATATTTGAAACAGAATTTTGCAATAAATCTAAATGTTGAGATTCGATATAAATCAAATAATTAATGCATGTAATCAAAGGAGCATAATGCTGAATCTCTTTTAATTCAAAGAGTTGTTCTCTTCCGTTTCATTTATAGTGCAAAGTAAATATTAATATTATTTTTTCTTTCAGTAAACTAAGTAACTTTCAGTGAAAGAACTAGAACTGTGCCCGTGGTTTCTAGAATGTATCCAACGGATACTTTATATGCAAAATTTATACTGACAGAGAAGTTGTCGGTTACATCCAGCGTACGGATATTTTTTCCTATATAGATATTAAAGATTAAGATTGACAGTATGCAGTACCAGACAGAAGTCCATAACCTGCTCCAACGGAATTGTGCCCGAGGCCAATGATTAGAGTGACTGATTAAAACGGCCAGGCCTTCGCAGAGACTGCCCCTGATGAATAGAGATAAAAAAAGGAGGGGGCGAAGTGTGCAAAAAAGAAAGATTGTGGGGATGCAGAGAATGCGAATTGGATAAAACAAAGTTAGATGAGAGAATTGAAAATCATAACAGGGCATCGGAGCGAAAATTGTACAGACAGGGCTTTGGAAGAAAGAGCCATCCATCCACTTTCCGCTCATGTGTCCTGGGAGTTATGGTGGTTTTAGGCCGATTGACTTTATGAGAAGGGCCAACCTGATAATTCAGGGAGTCCCTAATAAGAGATTTGCTGTGTTCAACAGAAGTAGAGAAGTAATTATTGGCCATTTTTTTCATTACCTGCAGGATGGACTCGCATTGAAGATCGCGATGGATAATCGAATTACGAACGAACCAAGGTGCTGCTACAGTGAACCGAAGTATCTTGTTTTGAGTGGATTGCAGTCGGGCAAGATTGTGCTTGGTACATGCGCTCCAGACAGGTGCGGCGTAAAGTAGGATTGGACGAATAACTTGCTTGCATATGAGAAGTTTATGGTCTATGGAAATTGGTGATTTTGGTCTAATAAGGGGAAACAATTTGCAATGAAGAGCACGTGCTTTATTTATTGAATTCGTGACGTGAGCGTTCCATTTAAGTTTTTAATGACTCGTTGCTCCAAGATACTGTGAGTGGTCACTCCACGCTACCTGTTTATCGAAAAGGTAGAAAGTATGGTAAGTGGCGTTGCGCTTATGCGATGTAAGAACTGCAATACTTTTAGAAGGGTTAATCTACACCTTCCTGGGGCGGGGGTGGCTCAGTCAGTAGCGCACCAGGCTCGTAATCTGTAGTTCTCAGTGGGTCACCTCCCCCAACCTTCTCTGAGCCTACGGGGCCATGTGACCTGGCCATTTAGCCCATGGAGTTCAAAAAGGTGCCGCTCAGAGGTAAAACAAACAATCCAACCCTGCACCCTCCAATCCTTGCACCAAGCCTTAAATGAGATAAGCATGGCCTGTATTCGCTCGCAGGCAATGGATGCACGAAATGGGGAAGCAAGAAATGCCGTATCATCAGCAGAGATGGCATTTGCAATTCGATTATGTTTAGGAATATTAGAGATATAGATATTAAATAATGACAGGCCCAGAATTGAGACCTGAGAGACTCCTGCCTTAAGGCTTCGTATCAGATATATGGTTGTTAACTTTCACCTGGAACATGAGCGGTTTTAGATAGTTCTAGAGAATGCTGATAAGAGGAGGAGGGAAATTGAATTTAATAATTTAACTATGAGTCCCTCAGTCCAGACACGATCAAACGCCTTCGCTATATCGATATATACAGCCACTGTAGACTCCTTTTTTGCAGACCTCTGCAATGGCCTCCACCACCCTATGAATTTGGTGCTACCTACGGAAACCAAATTACTCGATCAAAAAATTTACATCGAGTTTCCTACTTTTATAAACTGCCAAATGAGGGCAGCAGGCACTTCTCGTATCAACCATAAAAAAGACCTATACTATTAGAACAATGTGCAGACACCTATAATTACAGCGATATGCTCAGGGAACAAAACTGCAACATAGATTGACTTACATGTTCTCAAGGTGATTAAATGTATTAGTTTACATATGAATTTAAAAAAATTCTTCAAAAGTAATAAAAAAAACATACAATGTGTCCTCCAGGTATCGTAAACTGCGCTTCTCTACGGGATAAAATGCTCATTGAATAACTTTAGGGTCAGCTACCACTGTACGCAAATAGCCATGGGTGTTAGACAGTTTGAAACGCTAATTAAATCTCATTACATATTTCAAAAGTCAGGCAAACCATTGACACAGTGGGATAAAATGATTGCACTGCGCATGCGCAGATCGCTCTTTACAGTTGTTTCTGTGCCTGCACACCAGTTTGCGATGTTCAACTTCTGCAAAATTCCGCAGTGTGCGAAGTTGGCCTTCTTCTCCGGAGACCTTCTTTGGTTAAATCATGGCGATGTGTGCGGGATAGCCATATCCTGTTCCCGTTCAAATAAATAATTGCCGATTAGAATACAATAAATTTTAATAGTAATGCATTTTTGGATGGTGTTTTATATTGGATTGTAACAAAGGAATTATTTCATTACCAATAGGAAATTTAATTTCTAACAAAATGTTTACCAAAATAAATTTTTATTGTCATGTGATATATTATTGTTATCCTAGATCCGTTATGTTAGGGTTACTCTAGGAACAAATCAATCATTGATTATAAATATTTGAAAAGGAATTTTGTAATAAATCTAAATGTCGAAATACGATATAAAGCGAATAATTAATACATGTAATCAAAGCATCGTAATTCTGAATCTCATGTAATTCAATGTGTTGTTTCCTTTCGTTTCATTTACAGTGCTTAAAAGAGTAACAATTGAATTGTTCGTATCATTTACATGTAGCTCAAAACTCCCATTGGGAAAGCCTGAATAAGGACATCCCATTTTCCTCGTAACGTGAAGAAGTCATGTGTAGGGAGTGTATAAGGGAGAGGAGAGTCAGTTTTCGTAGGTGTAGTGTTAACATTTCGATTGCAGCGCCCTGTAAACATGGCAAACTCGTGCATTGCATTGAAGCCACCTTACCAGGGAGAAGAGCGAGTTCCCTGCGTTATTTTTTCACTGCCAAGCAAGGTTTTTAATTGCTTACACTATGTGATTAATTTTAACATACACTTTAACTCTGAAAAATATACGTTTTTAAAATGTCTCCATTTTAATTTTCTTTTCGTTTAGAGCAGGCATGTCAAAAATACGGCCCCAAGGCCATGAGCGGCCCCCGGGGCATTTAGATGCGGCCCGCGACATCAATTAATAGTGGAGGTTGAAAAGGCACCAACTAACATGCAAATGGAATTAATCGATTTGCAATGTGATACTGTTTTAAAAGAAAAATTCAATGAAGTTGATATTTTAACATTTTATACAATATATTTTAAAAGTCATAGCAACTATCTCAACATGAAGAACCATGTTCCTCGTATTTTAAGTATTTTCGGGAGTTCATATTTGTGTGAGCAGGTGTTTTCAACAATGAAAATTAATAAATCTCAATATCGTTCAAGACTTACAAATGAGCGTCTTCAGTCAATTCTCAAAATCAGTACAACCGCTTTGACACCAAACATCGATGACATAATGAAGCTGAAAAGATATCAAGTATCTAGATCTTCGAAATGATGCGCTGTTTTTTAACCGTTATAACTTAATGCCATTTGAATTTTGATATACACTATAAATTTAAAATAAAAGTTTTTTTTATATAAAATTAGTGTTTAATTGAAACCCAGCACGCTGATATACTTTGAAAGAAAAATTGGCACATTTCAAGATTGAGTTTGACACCTTTATCTTACAGAGGTAATAATAAAGAATTATATTTTTTAATAAAATCCCGTTTTGTAAAATAGGTAGTAGCTATGCTCAACAAGAGAATGTTAATATTTTGAACACTATACATGATGTAGTATATTATAATAATTTGAGATTTATGTTTCAATGCACGATAACATGTCTTATCTACAATTGTATAACATATAATTATATATTTCAATAATTATCCTATCGAGTTTCACACTTGTATAAACTGTCAACAGATGGCAGCAGGTATTTCTTGTATTAACCATAAAAAGATTACTCTATTAGAACAAAGTGTAGACACCTATATACATCGATATGCTGCAGGGAAGATAACTGCAACATAGATTGACTTATATACACAGTCGTATGGCCGAGTGGTTAGCGCGCTTGCTACTGATCTAAGGGACCTGGGTTCGAGCTCCGGGTAAGGCACGGCTGTTTGAGTCGTTTTTCTGCTGAGGGCCTGCCATCCTCTCAGACCTTCTACTATGGCATATAAACTAACAGACTCCTGTCAGACCTCGGTGGGAAGCAGCTGCTTCAGGGGGCATTTATTTTATTATTTTTATCAGAATAATAAGACCACCCACGGAATCACGGTATATCTGTCCAGGCATGTCACGAAGTGCACAAAACACGGTCGACCACACAGAGATATAAGCGGCCGGCCGGGACAGATGAGCCATAGTGTGTAAGCACAATGGCTCATCTGTCCTGACCGTGAGCACAAAGGACAAAGGTATTGATTTGACGGACGTTCAGAAAGAATGATCTTCAGCTACCTTACTAATGGTGGAAGCATCTCGGAAATTGCAGACTTCGTGGGCTGTTGGCAAGGTGCTGTAGTAAGGGTGTACCAAGAATGGACCGCTGGCATACCGAGTACCTCCAGATGTCATAACTGTGAAGAACCAAAGACCATCGACCCCAGAGGATGGTCTTGACGGGAGCCGATGGCTTGATGGCCGAACGAGCTTGATGGCCGAACGTCGCCTCCGTCGACTGGCAAAGTGCAATCGACTCGCAACAGTGCAGCAATTGACCACTCAAATGAATTGTGGGGCACCCAGTTGTGTGCCCCCCATAACAGTAGAACAAACCCTGTTTCGCATGGGTCAACGGAGTTGATGCTGTGTAAAAGCGTCCATGTTAACCAAGGTCCATCAGCAATGACACCTGCAGTTCGCACGGGACTACTGTCATTGGGCAGTGGAAGAATGGAAAAATGTTGCTTTCTCCGACGAATCGAGGTTTCTACTCCACAGAAGTGACAGGAAGTGGCGGATATGGCATCAGACACACGGGTTGGTTGGGTTGTTTCACCTCTGAGCGGCGCTTTTTTGCACACCATGGGCTAAATTGCCAGGTCACATGGACCCCGAAGGCTCAGAGAAGGTTGGGGGAGGGGACCCACTGCAACAGCTGTTGAGAGACAGATGGTAGCCTCCCGTCAAGACCATCCAGCGTGTTCTTTAACGTGCACAGAGTATGACTCTCCCGTACACGGGGCCACGGCTTAAAGTCCCATTCGACGGACGGCTGCCTTTCCAAGCCCATCCGTGTCTCCTACTGACCGTGGGCAGGGCGGGGAATTTTGCGGAGATAAATCTCAACGCTGACCCAGCTGGGACTCTAACCTGGGAACTACAGATTACGAGCCTGGCGCGCTACCGACTGAGCCACCCCTGCCCGAGTCAGACACACGGGAACCTACACCCGGACATGCTTGTCAGTCAGGTAGATGCCAGCGGTGACAGTGTGGATGACTTGGTGGTTTTCCTGGTATGATCTGGGACCGCTGGTACCACTGGATGGGTTCCTGAATGCCAATGGCTACTCTCCATCCCCGATGACAACATACACCCCCTGTTGGACTTCACCCTGGTGGTGATGGTGTCTACCAACAGGACAATCCACATTGCCATGTCGCTAAAGTGGTGCGTAACTGGTTCCAGGAACACGACAGCAATGTCCCCATTCTCCCTTGGCCGGCGAAATCGCCTGACCCCAATCCCATAGAGCACTTGTGGGACCATTTGGATCGACAGGTTCGGCGTGTGGAGCCACAACCACATCATCTTCGAAACCTCCGTGCCCTGCTAGAGTCCAAATGGGCATGTGTGCCTCTGGCAAACTTCCAGGGCCTCATTGGTCCATGCCACGCTGTCTCACCTCAGTCATTCGGGCCAAGGGTGGTAATTCCCATTATTAGGTAGGTGGTCATAATATTCTGATACGACTGTGTATATTTGCAAGATGATTAAATGTATTAATTTACATATTAATTCTAAAAATTCTGCCAAATTGCTCAAAATAACCATAAAGCGGCTTTTCCAGGTATTGTAAAATTTATAATTGAATAACTTTAGGGTAAACAATAACTAAATAAATAAATAAATAAAATAAATACCCCCTCAAGCAGCTGCTTGCCACAGGGGTCTAACAGGAACCTGTCAGTTTATATGCCACAGTAGAAGATCTGAGAGGATGGCAGGACCTCAGCAGAAAAACGGCACATACATCCATGCCTTACCCGGGGCTCGAACCCAGGTCCCTTAAGTCAGTAGCCAAGTGCGCTAACCACATAACTGTACGCAAATAATCATGGGTATTTGGAATAAGACGTCAATAGCGAATAATATTTCAAGAGTAAGACGAACCATAGCTGAAGCGTGCTAAATGAATGTACTGCGCATGCGCAGATCACTTCTTACAGTTTATTGTGCCTGCACACCAATTTGCCACGTTCGGCTTCGGCAAAATTCCGCAGAACGGCAACACTTATGCTTGTAACGAAACTTGGTTTCTTTTCATTAGACCTTCTCTGTTTAGAGGGCGCTGAAATCGAAAAGTTTACATTAATCTTATGGTTACCTCCCCGATACGGGACCATACGGGACCACCTTGTCGAGGTGTGTGTGTGTGTGGGGGGGGGGGGGGGGGGCGTGAAGGCCTTTCTGAAGTCAAAGGCTATGTTGACCGGATTGGGCAACAGTTCGACAGGCTAAGATGGAAGAGGTTGAGGGCCCTGCTAACTAGTTCTCTATGTCGTGTTAGACAGGGCCCCGATGGGAGGGCTGGACTAAGTCCCCGTCACGGGAGCCGAGGCAACTTAGATTCTATATCCTTGTTTGTGGAAGTCTGGGACATAGATTAAATTTAGGTTTTGACCGATGGATGAGCTTTACTCCTATAATACTGTTCGCCATTAGGTAGTTGGTCTTGCCCCTGAAGGTAGATAGTGGTGAATATGGCATTTCCCTATACTGGTAGTGCTTCAGGTAGAACTAGTGGGTCTTGTCATCATATATATCCCATATATATCCGGAACATAGATTAAATTTAGGTTTTGACTGATGGATGAGCTTTACTCCTATAGTACTGTTCGCCATTAAGTAGTCGGGGATAATCTGTATCTATATAGTACTGTCTTGCCCCTGACGGTAGGTAGTGGTGAATATGGCATTTCCCTATACTGGTAGTACTTTAAGCGGAACTAGTGGGTCTTGTCATCATATACAGGGTGAATCTGAAAAAGTGGGCAAAACTTTACGGGGTGGTAGAACGCAGCTATACGAGCAATATTCGTCATAGAATGTATGGTCGGAACGCAAACGGCGAGCCGCTAGGTGGCGTTGGAAATGGTATAAAAGGGTCGGTCCTCGCACCCAACGGCATTTCTACCGTGGATTTCCGAGAGGATGGCTAGTTATACTAACCACGAAATGGCGGATATGCACTTTGTGTACGGTGCGGCCGACGGGAATGCAAGTGAGGACCGACCCTTTTATACAATTTCCAACGCCACCTAGCGGCTCGCCGTTTGCGTTCCGACCATACATTCTATGACGAATGTTGCTCGTATAGCTGCGTTCTACCACCCCGTAGAGTTTTGCCCACTTTTTCAGATTCACCCTGTATATCCCATATATATCCGGAACATAGATTAAATTTAGGTTTTGATCGATGGATGAGCTTTACTCCTATAGTACTGTTCGCCATTAGGTAGTCGGGGATGAGCTGTATCTATATGATACTCTCTTGCCCCTGACGGTAGGTAGTGAATATGGCATTTCCCTATACTGGTAGAACTTTAAGTGGAACTAGTGGGTCTTGTCATCATATATATAACGCTTATGCAAGCTGGCTCGAAGAAGGTTGGGTTGTTGTTTTACCTCTGAGCGGCACTTTTTTGCACACGATGGGCTAAATGGCCAGGTCACATTGACCCCGAAGGCTCAGAGAAGGTTGGGGGAGGGGACCCACTGGAACAGCTGTTGGGAGACAGATGGTAGCCTCCCGTCAAGGCCATCCAGCGTGTTCTTTAACGTGCACAGGGTATGGCTCTCCCGCACACGGGACCACGGCTTAACGTCCCATCCGACGGACGGCGGCCTTTTCAAGCCCATCGGTGTCCCCTACTGACCGTGGGAAGGGCGGGGAATTTTGCGCAGATAAATCTCAACGCTGACCCAGCTGGGACTCGAACCTGGGAACTACAGATTACGAGTCTGGCGCGCTACCGACTGAGCCACCCCTGCCCCAGCTCGAAGAAGGTCTAAGGAGAAGAAAGCCAGCTGGTCAAACCTGGGACCTGCAGATTACGAGCCTGAAGAAAACATCAATGACTCACCTGGTGCCTCATGTGATTGCTTTCATGCATAACTTGTTACGATTGATAGACGCTAACAATTACGATATAGCAGGGCCTGATTTAGTGGGGTAAAGGTTCATCATCATCGTCAATACACATCAAACTTTGAATATTCCTGCAAAGAGTTAAAACAATGCATATCCCTCTTTTGAGAATTCTACTAAGGGTAGTGGAAAGCAACATTTACTATACGTGTGCACATTTCAAGAATTTTTCATGATTTATTTTTTACAAAACCACTAAAACGACAGCAAAATATTACATTGTAATGGAAATTCAGTTTTTTAAACCCCCAGCCCCTTTAAAATCGTCAATTTTTGAAGTCTTTTTATTTTCAGACAGACAAATGATATTTCAATACCGAAAGAAACCATTACTATTATATGTGGATTTAAAAGAGTGACATTCATTAAATCTTCTCGAAATCAATTTTCATTTTCTTTTTAATTTCGACTTCTAAATTAATAAGTCCAGGGTCTTAGGATAACGATATTGTAAAAATATCAGTACGCTGGATATAATTAGAGGCCCTATATAGGTTGGGTTGTTTTACCTATGAGCGGGCACATTTTTGCACACCATGGGCTAAATGGCCAGGTCACGTGGACCCCGAAGGCTCAGAGAAGGTTGGGGGAGGGGACCCACTGGGACAGCTGTTGGAAGACAGATGGTAGCCTCCCGTCAAGGCCATCCAGCGTGTTCTTTAACGTGCACAGGGTATGGCTCTCCCGCACACGGAGCCACAGCTTAACGTCCCATCCCATGGACGGCGGCCTTTCCAAGCCCATCGGTGTCCCCTACTGACCGTGGGCAGGGCGGGGAATTTTGCGGAGATAAATCTCAACGCTGACCCAGCTGGGACTCGAACCTGGGAACTACAGATTTCAAGCCTGGCGCGCTACCGACTGAGCCACCCCCGCCCCTCCCTATATAGGTAGAGGTTGGCCATCTCAAAATTGGACGCCATGTTTTGTTGTCGCTCGAATTGTTTGGCGTGCAAAGCTGATTGTATTGCACGGATACTTAATAGATTCGAAAAGGAATAGGGTAATATTTGATACAGTTTCTGTGTTCATGATTGGAAGCACTTTAGAAAACGGCTAAAAAGGAAAAGTCAACTTAGGGCTTTTTTTTTTTTAAATTAATAATAATATCGTTTTGTTGTCTGTTGGTCAGTAGACAATGAACTTTTTTGTTTATGCAAAAACATGGGAAATTCCTTTTGTGTTCAATAGATATTAATGAAATATTGCGATTTGCATTTTTCGAATCTCTTAAAAGTTATAACTGCGCCCTCTAACTGTGGAAAAATTAGAAAATTTCAAAATATCAACGAGCATAACGAAACGATGTAGTTTTGTTAGAAATTTGAAATTTTGGTGTTGAAATGCAAAGGTTACGAAGTTACCATTGGTAACAATAACTTGACCCTTTAGACCAAGGGGGTGGGGGATACAATCTTTTTATTTTAATAGAAAATTGTACTCTATTAGAGATGATAAAAAATTTTTTGGGTTGGACAGGTATTGATGGAATATAACAATTTGAATTTTCCGATTCACCCAAAGCTACAATTTCGCCCTCTAACGGTGATAAAAATCGGAAAATCCCGAAATTTAAATATTTAAATCGAATATTGCAAACGATGTAGCTAGGTCTTAAATTTGAAATTCTGGTCGCGGAATATGGCATCTTGAAGATTCTATTGACAACAATGCGTTGGCTCCTAAGTCCAAGGTAGGTAAGAAACAGAAAGGTTTTGTTTAAGAGATAATTGAAAATCTCCTTTTTAGTTGGTATTAATGAAATATAATTTGCATTTTCGAAGGTAGTTTTAATTTATATCATTAGAGATCATTAAATATCCAAACAGCAAAACTTTAACGAATGTTAAAAGTTTTGCTCTTTGGATATTTAGTGATCACGACTGTAGATTCTGTTATGGTTATATAATTACTAATAATATAGTACTCTGTGCATTTTCCCCCCATCATAAATAAATAAATAATAAATACCCCCTCATGCAGCTGCTAGCCACAGAGGTCTGACAGGAGCCTGTCAGTTTATATGCCTCAGTAGAAGGTCTGTGAGGATGGCAGTACCTCAGCAGAAAAACAACACACACGTCCATGCTTTATCCGGGGCTTGAACCCAGGTCCCTTAGATCAGTAGCCAAGCATGCTAACCACTCGGCCATGGACCCCTTAAGCAGCTGCTTGCCACAAAGGTCTGACAGGAGCCTGTCAGTTTATAAGCCATAGTAGATAGACCATGAGGATGGCGAGACCTCAGCAGAAAAACTGCGTCAGGGTTAAAATTTTTAATTTTTAATAAATTATTAAATTTTTTATTTTAGATGATGTTTCTGTTATAGAATTGTTTCGATGAAAGAATATCTGTTTGGGTTTTCTCTTCTGATGGTCGAGTTATTACTCCAGATGTGATAATTGCAGTAAACAGTTCTGTGAAATGTTTCTCTACATTCGAGATCGCCTTTTTAATGCTCTCTGTAATAGTTTTCTGAAGTGTTTCAATCCATGATGTGTTAACAATGTTGTTAGAATTGTCTGGTGTAATTTGTTTTTCCCGACAGATGCATATGATGTTTTGCCTTTAATAATCATATTTCTTGCCTTTTGATAAGAAACATGATTTTTTGTTTTTGTAGTTTAAAATCTCCTTTTCTTGTGGGGCGGGGGTGGCTCGTAATCTGTAGTTTCCAGGTTCGAGTCCCAGCTGCATCAGGGTTGATATTTTTTTCAGCAAAATTCCCAGCCTTGCTCACGGTCAGTAGAGACCGATGTGCTTCGAAAGGCCGCCGTCTGCTGCATGGGACGTTAAGCCGTGGTCCGTGTGTGGGAGAGCCATACCCTGTACGTTAAAGAACACATTGGATGGCCTTCACGGGAGGCTACCATCTGTCTCCCAACAGCTCTTCCACTGGGTTCCATCCCCCAACCCTCTCTGCGCCATCGGGGTCCATGTGACCTGGCCGTTTAGCCCATGGTGTGCAAAAAAGTGGCGCTCAGAGGTAAAACAACCAAATCTTTTCTTGTTTATCTTCGCCAAATTCCCCGCTCTGCCCACAGTCAGTAGGGGGACATCGATGGGCTTAGAATGGACGCCATTCATCGGATGGGAACTAATGCCTTGGCCCCGTGTGCGGGAGTGCCATACCCTGTGCACGTTAAAGAACACTCTGGATGGCCTTGACGGGAGGCTACCATCTGTCTTCCAACAGCTGTTCGAGGTGGGTCCTCTCCCCCCAACCTTCTGTGAGCCTTCGGTGTACTTGTGACCTGGCCATTTAGCTCATGGTGTGCAAAAAAGTGCCGCTCAGAGGTAAAACAACCCAACAACCCAACCTTTTCTTATATCCATAGAGGGCAGTGTTGGTCACTGGTTGTATAGGGTCCTTTACATAGACAGCAATAAAGAGTGGGTGCATGGCAGAGGTTGGAGCATGTTCGTCTCCGCACCGACCATAACGTTGTTTACTGCGACAAGTTTTAGCTGAATGCCCATAGCGTTGGCAGTTGGTGCAGTGGCGTGGTCTTTCTACGAATATGGATGGTCGTTGTAGCTGCCACCATGAATGAACTTCCAAAGGACAATAGTGTCAAGAACAGATTGTGTCGGGATGTATTGAAATCCTTTTCTACGATAAAGCGTCGTAATTCTACAACTGTCAGATTATCTAATATGAGCTTTTTTTTGTAATTCTTCCATTGTAATAGTGTACTCTACATCTCTTAAGATAAACTGTGTGGTGTCTCTGTTAAATCCCCAGGTTCGAGTCCCAGCTGGGTCAGCGTTGAGATTTATCTCCGCAAAATTCTCCGCCCTGCCCACGGTCAGTAGGGGACACCGATGGGCTTGGAAAGGCCGCCGTCCGTCGGATGGGACGTTAAGCCGTGGCCCTGTGTGCGGGAGAGCCATACCCTGTGCACGTTAAAGAACACGCTGGATGGCCTTGACGGGAGGCTACCATCTGTCTCCCAACAGCTGTTCCAGTGGGTCCCCTCCCCCAACCTTCTCTGAGCCTTCGGGGTCCATGTAACCTGGCCATTTAGCCCATGGTGTGCAAAAAAGTGCCGCTCAGAGGTAAAACAACCCAACTCTGTTAATAAAGCAGTTGTAACAGCAAAAGAAAGTAATTATGAGATGCCTAAAATATCTTGAGCACATGCCATGGAAGAAGTGTTCATTACGATATTTTTGGTCTTGGTAACATCTTTCACTTCATTAGGATTGGAAATATATACTGATAAAGCTCGTTTAAGTGCTTGTGGTTTATAGATAGGATGGGTTTTTCCCTTAACCATTATACTGAATTTCTGAAGGCCAATGTTTTTAACTAATTCCAGTATTTCATTATCTTTTAAAAAATTGATCCCTTTTGGAGGTAGCTTTAAAGGCAGTGTTCTTCCATGTTCTTCCATGCTATGGAAGTTCATTTTCTTTTATTATCATTCGTTCAGCCAGGGGCGGGGGTGGCTCAGTCGGTAGCGCGCCAGGCTCGTAATCTGTAGTTCCCAGGTTCGAGTCCCATCTGGGTCAGCGTTAAGGTTTATCTCCGCAAAATTCCCCCGCCCTGCCCACGGTCAGTAGGGGACACCGATGGGCTTGGAAAGGCCGCCGTCCGTCGGATGGGACGTTAAGCCGTGGTGCCGTGTGCGGGAGAGACATACCCTGTGCACGTTAAAGAACACGCTGGATGGCCTTGACGGGAGGCTACCATCTGTCTCCCTAGAGATGTTCCAGTGGGTCCCCTCCCTCAACCTTCTCTGAGCCTTCGGGGTCCATGTGACCTGGCCATTTAGCCCATGATGTGCAAAAAAGTGCCGCTCAGAGGTAAAACAACCCAACCCTGTTCAGCCATTTGCTGTTCTTGAAAGCTATCAAGAACTGAAGAACATTTTGTGACTAAAAGTCGTTGAACAAAAAAATGAAAAAGTCAAAAAACAATAAGTCTTCAGACAATCTTGTTTTAAAAGTGACAATAACCTGCACTTCGCAGGTTGAAGTAGTGAAAAATAATATTTTACATTCGGTAATGTACAGTATAACGAAACTAAAGAACAAATGAGAACTTAAAATAGTGATCAATAATCTTTGACTTTTTACGCTGATTGTTTTGGCGCCTTTCCACCGCTATCGTCTACAACATTTAAATTTACAATACCAGCACACGCACAAAACGTCTGCATTGTAGGACGTTAAAGCGTCAACTTTCGAAACTTTGATGATGGCTGATATCTGAAACATAACATTCAATGTTCCAATATCAAATGACCCCATGACCATTTTCATCTGATGATCGCCGATAAGGCCATGACAAAGACAATACAAAATGTAGTACAATAAGCTACATATATCTGAATGGGGCGGGGGTGGCTCAGTCGGTAGAGCGCCAGGCTCGTATCTGTAGTTCCCAGGTTCAAGTCCCAGCTGGGTCAGCGTTGAGATTTATCTCCGCAAAATTCCCCGCCCTGCCCTCGGTCAGTAGGGGACACCGATGGGCTTGGAAAGGCCGCCGTCCGTCGGATGGGACGTTAAGCCGTGGCCCCGTGTGCGGGAGAGCCATACCCTGTGCACGTTAAAGAACACGCTGGATGGCCTTGACAGGAGGCTACCGTCTGTCTCCCAACAGCTGTTCCAGTGGGTCCCCTCCCTCAACCTTCTCTGAGCCTTCGGGGTCCATGTGACCTGGCCATTTAGCCCATGGTGTTCAAAAAAGTGCCGCTCAGAGGTAAAACAACCCAACCCAACATATATCTGAATGATTTAAAAGAAGTAATACCCCCTAGTGTGCACTATACCCAATTTCGGACAATATCTGTATATGGACATCCGGACAATATTTCCACACCATTCAAAAACGACTACAAATAGCTCTGAATAAAATTATTCTATATTGCGAGAAATGGGGTTTAGAACTTGAACGTGACAAATCAGTAGTGTTACGAATTTAACAAAAAAGAAAGGTCAGAAATTAATATTAAACAAGAAGAGAAAAGAATAAAAGCAATCATTAACCACAAATATCTAGCAGTAGTATTAGATGAGAAGTTCAATGGAGCCGAACACATCACTTCTTTACAAAATAAAAGTGCCAGTATTAACAACCTTTTGAGAATGGTGCATGGACCTAAATGGGGTCCTTCGCAGGACCAAATGATCATGCTGTACAAAAGTCTACTTAGATTACGCCTGGATTATGGATGCATCATCACTGATAATGTTACCTCAGCCCAACAGAATATAATAGAAAAAATTCAAAACAGATCCATTAGGATATGCACTTCACAATTCCCAACAGTTTCCATTCCCAAACTATTATCTACAGCAAGCCATTAGAAGAAAATATTTACTATTTCAGCACTATATAAGACTTGCTTACAAAACATGCTACACATATTTTAATGATTTATCATAAGCTTTTACTCTATGATATAATCATCAGACCGGTGATTCTGTATGCTTCACCCATATGGGCGAATACTACACCCACCAATATTCGTAAGATATTCGTAAGAAACTTTCTTACAGAACAAGATTTTGAGAACTGCGGTCGATGCCCCTGGTTTGTCACTAACAGACAACTTCATAAAGACCTGGGCATTGACCATATATATATACACACATAAAACGCACCTCAAAAAGATTTTTTGAGGCTGTAAGCAATAATCCCAATGAGATTATTTCTTCTCCGATTCTTTACGATCATATTGTTTTGAACAAGTACAAGAGGCCTAAAACGGTAGCGTTCTCTGAGGAGATCTACCCGTTTTAGGTTTCTTATACAATTTTACTGCTATTTTTAGCTTCTCTTATGTTTGTTCTTGGGATCCCACCTAAGGGTGGTTTACCCCTTAAGGACCCACCTAAGGGTGGTTTACTTATATATTTTATTCTTACTCATGACAAATAGGCATATCTTGAGTGGTTAGCACGCTTGGCTACTGATCTAAGGGACCTGAGTTCGAGCCCCGGATTAGGTATGGATGTGTGTGTCGTTTTTCTGCTGAGGTCCTGCCATCCGCTCAGACCTTCTACTATGGAATATGTAAACTGACAGGCTCCTGTCAGACCTCTGTGGCAAGCAGCTGCTTGAGGGGGTATTTATTATTTTTATTTATAAAGTCATAGTTGAAATCAAAAACCACCCGTTATATAAAGAACTCTTATCCCTTCATAATAATAAAAATGCAACAGATTATCTACCAACCACATGGACGTGGGAATTTCCTATCATTAATCTAAGAGAAGAGGTAATGTTAAAAAAAGAAGCCATGAGGCAGCAAGTAGGAAACATATTATGAACAAAATTAACCAAAAGAGCGAAAGCACTAATCTCTTTATATTTTTCTACTGGATATTTCACCGTTCGATTTCCTGCATTTTTATGATAAATATATTTACCCAGTACTTTATATGTAATTTATCTTTTTCGGTTTAATGCTTGAATCTTTTGCATTTTAGCTATGACTTTTACCCTTCGCACCTCTTTTGAAACGTTATGTAAACCGTCAACGAATCATTGAACCTATTAATCGCTCTAAAAGTCATTGCGAGTTAATTTTTCGTAACCTAAAATGCTTAAATATATTTCCCTTTTATTCTATACGTGTTGGGTATTTCAAATTATTCGTATTTAATAAAAACCTTTTTCGCCTTTAGTTAAACAAAATCTCCTTGTCTGATGTTTTAAATCGATTTTTGAAACTGTTCGCCTTTGAAGCTTGTTGATGATGCCGCTGTCGGGCTTCGCACTTGGCCGTGTCCAGTGACGGCATCCTTGCCCCTTATGAAGTCTCGGGGGCCTTAATAAATAATTAAATACCCCCTCAAGCAGCTGCTTGCCACAGAGGTCTGACAGGAGCCTGTCAGTTTATATGCCATAGTAGAAGATCTGAGAGGATGGCAGGACCTCAGCAGAAAACGACACAAACAGCCATGCCTTACCCGGGGCTCGAACCCAGGTCCCGTAGATCAGTAGCCAAGCGCGCTAACCACTCGGCCACGGGACAGCTCTCGGGGGCCTTACCTCCTGCTAATGGTTCGCTTCAACCCTCCTCACTTCGTTACAATACTGTTTCTCCCCCGCTTTTCGAATAACTGCTGCTGTATCTCCATCGTCGTTTGTCGATAGCGTCCCTTCTGTTAATCGGAACCTAACGTTGGATAGGTTTATCTACTCGTTAACAAACCATACACCTTTCTTTCAAGTGTACGTTACGCCCCTTGTAGGAGGGTGGGGAGCGAAAGATACAGCTTGAGCTTTACTGTAGGTAGCATCATTTACCGACTAAGCATCGGTCATCCAAAGGCCATTTGCTCTTTATTATTAGTCTTCGATTTTCCTGTCTAAATGGGACGGGGGTGGCTCAGTCGGTAGTGCACCAGGCTCGTAAACAGCAGCTCCCAGGTTCGAGTCCCAGTTGGGTCAGCGTTGAGATTTATCTCCGCAAAATTCCACGCCCTGCCCACGGTCAGTAGGGAACACCGATGGGCTTGGAAAGGCCGCCGTCCGTCGGATGGGACGTTAAGCCGTGGCCCCGTGTGTGGGAGAGCCATACCCTGTGCACGTTAAAGAACAAGCTGGATGGCCTTGACGGGAGGCTACCATCTGTCTCCAAACAGCTGTTCCAGTGGGTCCCCTCCCCCAACCTTCTCTGAGCCTTCGGGGTCCTTGTGACCTAACCATTTAGCCCATTGTGTGCAAAAAAGTTCCCCTCAAAGGTAAAACAACCAATCAACAACCAAATCCTGTCTAAGTAACAGTCAATGCGCGTGGCCTATTATTATTTTCTCGTCAGAAGATCCCTCAAAGCAACTCGACCACAGCAGATGAAAGAGGATTATTTCATCCCTGTTAGAACAAGCTTTCTGTCACACCTTGATTCTCCCTGAACGACTTTTCGACACTCCCACACCCTCTCACATTTTCTAAACGTGGGTGACAAAGGCTATTCAAAGACACACCTCCTTTAAGAGCATTGTCATACGGGGCTACCCCTGGCTGTTATGTGTCTTCTATCACACATATTGTTGCATTTCCTAAATACAATTTGCGCTATTCTTATTTTCCCAACAGAACACTTCTTAAAGCACCTCTCTCTTGAATGGGGGTTGTTCCACCCATCTCTAAATAGGTCTCTGTCCTACTGCGACTACAATGGAATGATAGTCACACTATATCCTGCTTACATTGTCTAAACATCATCATCATCATCATCATCATCCTCAAGCAGCCATGGGCTACGGAGGTCCAACCAGACCACGCAGTTTAATTCTCCAAGCATATCTGTCCTGAGTTACATCTGCTGCATCTGGCCACTGCACACCAATTCTAACAAGGTCCTGTTTGACATTGTCTGCCCACCGCATCCTAGGTCTCCCCCTCCTTCTGAGGCCTCCAGGCACACTGTTCATAACCCTATTCGCCAATCTATAATTATCCATACGGGCAACATGGCCAAATCAACGGAGTCTCTCTCTGCACAATATGCTGCTTAAAGGAGGTTGCAGACTCCTTTGCCTAACCTCATCATTAGTAACAAAGTTAAACCACCTAATACCCAAGATACTGCGTAAGCATCTAGAATCAAAAGCATCTAGTTTCCTGTTATCTTGTTTACACAGCGTCCATGTTTCACTACCATAACTAACCCTAGAAAGAACCAAACTATTATACAGTCTAATTTTAGTCTTTAGGTGTATACGCCTATTTCTCCACAATCTCCATAGATTCTTAAAAGTCCCGGCAGCAATACCTATTCGTCTGTTAATCTCATGCCGCACATTACCAGTATCAGTTACATAGCTCCCAAGGTAATTAAACTGTGACACCTGCTCAAGACTGCAACCATTCAGATTAACTGAATCACAACCTGCCTGACCAATTTTCATCACTTTAGTTTTCTCTCTGTTTATAACCAAACCTACTCTACTACCAGTCTCATCAACAGCTCGAATGAAAGAGTTCATCTCATCAACATCATTTGCCAAAAGGGCTAAATCATCAGCATAATCTAAATCAGAAATTTTCGTATCTCCAGCCCATTTAAGGCCAAAATCTTTCCCTTGAAGTGAATTTCGCATAACATAATCAACAACCAAACTAAAGAGAAAAGGAGACAAAATACACCCTTGTCGAACACCAGACGTAATGCTAAACCAATTGCTACAAGGCTTACCAACTCTCACACATGACTCAGTGTTATTATAGAGAGCTTTCATTACGTTAACTAACTTGTCTGGTATACCATATGATCTCACAATCAACCACAAATTATGACGATCAACAGAGTCAAAAGCCTTTTTGAAATCAACAAAGCTAGCAACCAAAGGTTTCTGAAACTCTAAACATTTCTCAAGAATCTGCCTAAGTGAAAATATCTGATCTACACATCCCCTACCACTTCTGAATCCACATTGCTCATCACGCAATTGCCTGTCAACCAGATTCTTAATTCTATTAAGCACAATCATGGAAAGAACTTTACCTGGAACAGAGAGTAGGCTGATAACCCTATAGTTATCACAAGAACTTCGGTCACCTTTTTTGAAGAAAGGGATAAAAATAGCTCTGGTAAAATCTTTAGGAACCATGCCTTTATCATAAAAGTTATTCAAAATTTCAGTCATCCAAGTGGTAACCAAAACATTCCCAGCTCTGAGCATTTCTGTAGTAATTTCATCTACCCCTGGGGATTTATGAAGTTTAATTTTAGAGATAGCCAAACTAACTTCAGATTGTGTTATAGGGCCAACATTAAAGCTGCCAATGCATCTATCGTCATTACAAACAATGGGAGTAGAACTAACCACATTGTTTAGAACATCACTGAAATGCTCAGCCCACCTAGCCATGACAGAATCCTCACCTTCTATAACCTTACCTTGTTTATCCTTCAATCCCTGTATGCCTGTCCGTTTTCTACCACATAAAACATTAACTATCTGGTACAGCACTCTGCTGTTGTGCAGCCTAACTGCTTCCTCAGCTTTGTCAGCCAAGCTATCAAGCCAAAGATTTTTATCAGTAGCTAACTGATCCTTTACACGTTTATTAAGCTCTCTGTAATCTTTTCTATTAGGACTAGTAGGGTACTGATTAAGGACATTCCTGCAGTTCCTTCTTCCTGAAATAAGCTCAAGTGCCTTATCACTTAAACAATTCTGTCTCCTCTGCTCCTTTTTTCCTAAAAGAGTACTGTTAGTTTGCAAAAAAGCCTGTTTAAAATGGCCCCATTCTTCCTCAACTTCAGTATTAAGCAAACCATGGCTGTCATAATGACTAAGTAACCTATCATGGTAAGCTTTAGCTATAACTGGGTCTTTCAGAGCTTCAGTATTAAAGGTAAATTTTTTAACCCTAGCACAACACTTTTTAAGTTTAAGTTGCAAGACACTTTTAACAAGGTAATGGTCAGATCCAATTTCAGCTCCCCTATATGCCCTGGTATTTCTAACAGAACTAGCCCATTTGCTGTTAATTAATATATAATCAATCATATTCCTATGCAGCCCATCAGGTGAGACCCATGTGTATTTATGTATGTCGCGGTGTTTGTAATAAGTGTTGGTTATTCTGACACCATTGAGTTTACTTACCTGTAGGAGACGTTGCCCATTGCCATTGCAGCTATCAATACCAAAAGGGCCTATTACTCCTCCCCAAAGGTCAGAGTCAGTACCAACTTTGGCATTGAAGTCACCAAGAACAAGGATAATATCTCCTTTCTTGACAGAATTCAAAATATCTTGAAGTTGTCCGTAAAACCTATCCTTCTCATCCTCATCAGCATCCTCAGTGGGGGCATAACAGCAGATAACATTTAAGTCTTTAATGCTTGTCTGAAACACAAGACTATTATACATCCACTAGTACAGGGCGGGGGTGGCTCAGTCGGTAGCGCGCCAGGCTCGTAATCTGTAGTTCCCAGGTTCGAGTCCCAGCTGGGTCAGCGTTGAGATTTATCTCCGCAAAATTCCTCGTCCTGCCCACGGTCAGTAGGGGACACCGATGGGCTTGGAAAGGCCGCCGTCCATCGGATGGGACGTTAAGCCGTGATCCCGTGTGCGGGAGAGCCATACCCTGTGCACGTTAAAGAACACGCTGGATGGCCTTGACGGGAGGCTACCATCTGTTTCCCAACAGCTGTTCCAGTGGGTCCCTTTCCCCAACCTTCTCTGAGCCTTCGGGTTCCATGTGACCTTACCATTTAGCCCATGGTGTGCAAAAAAGTGCCGCTCAGAGGTAAAACAACCCAACATCCACTAGTACTATTTTCGGACCATTCTATGGCGAATTTCGCCTACGGTCTCGAACAAACACTTTTTCCCTCCCGACTTTCTTTGGCAAAGCCTTTGAAATCTACTCACCAATAACAGAGTCAGATCAGGAACAACGCATGAGCAAGGTTACATCCGTAGGTGCATACTACTAGTGTGCTTGGCTACTGATGTAAGGAACCCTGTGTTCGAATCCCGGATAGGCATGGATGTTCGTGTTGTGTTTCTGCTGAGGTCACGCCATCCTCACAGATCTTGTACTAATGCATATAAACTGACAGGCTCCTGTCAGACTGGAACGCAGCTGCTTGAGGAGTTTTCACTTATTATTTATTTAATCTTGCAGATGGTTCTTTGCGTATTGTGTTAAATAAAACAGTAAAATAAACTCTTCCGCAAGCGGTTGTTTGCCACCGATATCGGAGAGGAATCTATCAGTTTAATACAAGATTGAGAAGATCTGTGAGAAATACGAGACGTAAGGAAAAAGAAAACACAAACATCTACGACTTATTCGGGGCTTGAACTTAGGTCCGTTTGATTAATGGCCAACTGCGCAAAATTAATGGCAAGGCCACAGGAATAAGCTTTCAGGAAATGTTTCCAATATTTCTTTCCCCCAATTTGTGTTTAAAACGCCCAAAATATAAGAAATATTGCAAAAGGTTTCTGACGTCAGACAAAATATCTTTCTGCCTTCAATTATTGTGACATTTATTTATGATTCGAAGTACCTTATTGGTACATACCAGTAATCATATAAAAGAAAAATAGACGAGTGAAATAAAAAAAAAAAAAATAATTTAACTAATAATTCTCTACGCTATAAAAGAAGCAGTAGTTAATTATACATCTAATTTTTATGACAACAGAAAATATATTTCTTGGGTTTCTCGTATTAATTCTGTTTTACAGTAAATTTCAAAGTTTAAAATCATTTTATAATAAGCTTTGAACTATTTATAGAAATTCAGTTGGCAATTTTGCTTCTGCATAACCAGAAACAGATGATTACTTGAATACAAATTGTAAAAGTGTAGGTCTAGAATGAAAAGGAACAGAGCGTTTCTCGCTTCCAAATATTTGCTTTTCTGGATTTGGGTTGGGTTGTTTTACCTCTGAGCGGCACTTTTTTGCACACCATGGGCTAAATGGCCAGGTCACATGGACCCCGAAGGCTCAGAGAAGGTTGGGGGAGGGGACCCACTGGAACAGCTGTTGGGAGACAGATGGTAGTCTCCCGTCAAGGCCATCCAGCGTGTTCTTTAACGTGCATAGGGTATGGCTCTCCCGCACACGGGGGCCACAGGCTTAACGTCCCATCCGACGGACGGCGGCCTTTCCAAGCCCATCGGTGTCCCCTACTGACCGTGGGCAGGGCGGGGAGTTTTGCGGAGATAAATCTCAACGCTGACCCAGCTGGGACTCGAACCTGGGAACTACAGATTACGAGCCTGGCGCACTACCGACTGGGCCACCCCCTCCCCCGCTTGCTTTTCTGGAAATATCTTCCTTATCGGCATAGAGAAAAAAATGCATTTGTTACAGTTTTACCTGAATAACAATCGGCACGTGAAGAGAATTGTTCATTTGTTTGATTGTTTCATCTCTGAAAGATAGTTTTTCTATTACAAGGATGAAATTAGATCACATGGACATCAATGGACTCAAAGGATCACATGGCATCAACGGCTCAAATGATCACATGGATACCAATACCTCAAAGGATCACATGGACCATGAGTAGCAATGTCTCAAACGATCACATGGGTACCAATGGCTCAAACAAAAAACGGACACAAATGGGTCAGAGGATCACTGGGCACCGATTACTCAAAGGATCACACGGGCACCAATGGCTCAAAGGATCAGATGGGTAGCAATGTCTCAAACAATCACGTGTATACCAATGGCTCAAAGGATCAGATGGGTAGCAATGTCTCAAACAATCACGTGTATACCAATGGCTCAAAGGATCAGATGGGTAGCAATGTCTCAAACAATCACGTGTATACCAATGGCTCAAAGGATCAGATGGGTAGAAATGTCTCAAACAATCACGTGTATACCAATGGCTCAAAGGATCAGATGGGTAGCAATGTCTCAAACAATCACGTGTATACCAATGGCTCAAAGGATCAGATGGGTAGCAATGTCTCAAACAATCACGTGTATACCAATGGCTCAAAGGATCAGATGGGTAGCAATGTCGCAAACAATCACGTGTATACCAATGGCTCAAACGATCACATGGACACAGATTGATGGATCACATGACACCCACGGGGTGCTGCACTGCAGGAAAGCACACCATCTTTAATATCAGAACCTACATGAAAGTTATACTGCTTGGGTTTGAGTTCTTATCGCATCAGTATGTTGTGTTACTTCTAAATTTGAAAAATTCTCGGATTGTATGTCATCTTCTGTATTAGCAAAAACACACACGTTTTGTTCGTTACGACACATCTGACAGAAAACGTAACGTAAGACAGTCGTGTTCAATAAAATATTCGAACGTGTTGAAGAAAATTCCTTGCACCTACTGAAATATTAGTATTCAAGTTAAGATCAGTGATGAAATATTTTGTATAACCACTAGTCTCGTTTTAAATTGTTAGATCCTTCTGTAGTAAGCAAGTGTCCGAAAGACAATATGTTTATTCTTGCATGTGAACAAAAAAACACACATACGATAACATATACACATAAAGATGAAACACATACAGACACTTTAACACACACACAGAGGGAAAGAAACAAACATGAAGACGTATATACATACAAAGAAACGACTATGTTCATACAGACATCTTAACACATACGCACACGCGCGATAACATATACATATAGAGAAACAAACATATTAACATACATGAACATACACACACTCACATACGCACACATATAGACATCTTAACACATACGTACACCTTTAGACATCTTAACAGAGACGGAAGCAAACACACACGCACACATACACAATTCGCTGAAACACACACACACACACATTAACACACACAGAGAAACACACATGAAGACACAGTTACATCTTAACATATATGCACACACCTACACGTACAGACAATTCGTAGAAACATAGATATTTACACACACACAGAAAGAGAGAGAGAAGAAAAACATACAGACAGACATATTAACATATGATTCGCAGAAACAGACATACAAAGACATATGCACAAGACACTGTGGTTTACTGCAGTGTGGTGCCCTCTGTACTAAAGAATATTTCTCAAACCCAAAGAGTATAACTATCATGTAGGTTCTGGTATCAAAGATGGTGTGCTTTCCTGCAGTGCAGCACCCCATGGGCTAAAAAGCTTTCTCAAACCCGTTCGTAGCGTGTTTTTTCACAGATGTGTCCCATGGGTAGTGATCGTTATCTCTATAGATTTAAATGTGAACCATAGAGTGCGTATCTCTTTGTATGAAATCGCTTATAATGAGACAATATTTCCTCTAAAAGTTGAAAGTTATTAGTATGAACTGAGAAGATGATATATGCACTATCTGATCATTAAAATCAAACGTTAACAAGGAATTTAATATATCGTTCTCTAGCTAGCGAGTCCGAAATTAATGTGTCTTTGATTTAAAAATAAATACGACTTCACGCAGCTAATTGGCGTAACAATTGCAGGATCCTTTCATACGACCCAGTAGAAGGGGTGAGAGGATGTCGGGATCTTGGCAGAAAAACAACACAAACGTTCCTGTCTTAATATGGATCTCAAACCTTGGCTTTGTTAGATCAGAAGCTGAGAGTGCTAACCTACTGTTAATTAGACAGAACAGACATTAAGGATTAGCAGATATATGGAAAAAATAATAATCTGACTCAGATGCTTGCGATTTACCTACTTTGGTCGTTAAAGTATGGTTTATTAGAAAGTAAATATACACATAGGGAAGATGAATCAGTGATTGTGTTCTTTTGAGCAAGTTACTTTAATTATATTGCGAGATATATGAGAAAATGAAAAGAACAGATATTGAGAGTTTACGATTCTATGGAGAAACATGCATCAGAAGAGTTAGCTTATCTCTAAGATTATATGGGAGAGAAACTTTAATAAGGAAACTTGTAATCATGTTGTCTTTCTTTCTAAATGCTTACACAACTCTGAACCAGATAGGTAGTTTGTCGGTGTAATGATGAGTCATTAACACCTGATGGGTAGTATCTTTTGTAGATAGACACTTTCATGAGTACATTTAGTGAATAAGATGTCAGAAAAAGAGAAAGTCCTTGATTGAATGTGTAAAACATCACTTGTGATCCTGACAGAATTAGACATCTACAGCAGAATTAACTCAGAAGATAATGTGGAGAATTAAACTTTACAGAGGTATTCATCTTTGATAGTTAAATGAATCATTTCTCAAGTATCGTGGTTTTTCATTTTATGATAGTATAGAGAAAACAAGCAAGGAAGTCAATCCCTGTCTATATTATCACACTATGTTGTCAACCCAAAAATATGTGAACATTACGTTTCACATATTTTTATCAATCAGATCAGTCCATTCAGGGTTTTAATGACTTTTTAATTCAAATCTTTATTGTCTATGGGAAATGCATGAACCAGGTTTGTTTTTTAGCAAAGTGCGTGGTTATATCGCTACTGTGAGAAAGATCGCCCCGTGCGCCATTTTTGCATCGAAGTCATCAGCGAACTGTTCCGCAGAAACTGTACATTATCGTGGTTATTGATTGGAAAAATAAAAGAAGTCGAAACGCAAGTGGTGGAAATGATACACCCCTGAATGTCATTTGAAAATTCGTCGATATTAACGTTATCGCCACCTAACAAATGACGTTGGGGAATAATGGTAGAGATTTCGTATTACTTCATATCACACAGAGATGGAAATTTCCACACATTCTGTGAAACACGTATTAAATGATACTGTTTTTTTACACTGAATTTTTTTGCTACATCGGTATCATATTACGTCACACATTTCTTATGACATTAACAATTTTCTGTTTCTTTAATTGTGATAAACAATATAAGAGGACATTTAAAAAGCAGCTGACATATTGGAGTTTTTGCACGTGATAAACTGCTGTGTGCTTAAGCCCCAAAAGATCCGAAGTCAGCATACATGGATCTTCCGTTGATCTGTTCTGAAAAAGTGCACCATTTCAACATGTAACAGTAATTATTTAACTTATTCATTAGTGTTCAAAAGATCGTTGAGGAAGGTAAAGCACGGAGCTGGCAGTCTGCTCACAAGGAATTAGACATGCTTCGGGTTATCTGTTTTCACATCAACTTATCTGCTTTCCATAGGACAGTGTGCAAGTGACCCCGTGACCTTTGTATGTCACCAGTTGATCAGCTTGTTGGCGTGGTATGTCTCTGTCATTTCAGCAGATCACGTGACAATGATAGTGGGAGCGTGTACGGAGAGAATTTTCCTCTTTTTAGAAGGGTATTGCAGGGATGTTTCACGCTCTTAGTTTGTAAAGACATTATTTTTCGGTCTGTCCCCTATATTCAATGTATGTGAAAACATCGATTTTTGTAACATAAGTACAGAATTCTTTTACTGAGACCCTATCAGAACATATAAGACAGAGCATATTTAGGCCGATTTTCATGTTATCGAAGAAGCTTTCTCATTTCGATGGATTAGTACAGTTATGTTGAGAGGGTACGTTCGAGTGAGATTTATGTATTATTGTTATAGTAGCTTAGCATTTGTTAAAACTAATATCCCCTACTATATTAACCTACACTTAAATTATGTTTGGATGTAGAACTAAAGTTTTTTACGCACCGTAAGGAGAAACGCAAGAGTACCTGCAATTTACTTTTAGCATGGCTTACTTTCTATACCATTCTGCCGTGTACAAAAATTCTTCACAGAATTATATTTTACCCTATGAAAGACAGCTGACCTTGTAAAGCGAACACACGTGTACTGACGTCGCAACACGTAATAAAATTTCATCAGCGTGATGAGTCATTGGACTATACGTTCGCGCGTAAACGGTGGAAGTGTCTGCTCACAAGGAATTAGACATGCTTCGGGTTATCTGTTTTCACATCGACTTATCTGCTTTCCATAGGACAGTGTGCGAGTGACTATTTTTAAAAACTGTTCACTTCCAAATAATTAGTTGATTTTTCTTCCGAGGAAGAAATTGTTTTCGACTGGAAAAAATTGTTATCGACTGTTACCGAGGATACAGCGACAATGAGTATTAGGAATAAAAAGCTCTAAACCAAGTCGCACAACGGATATACGGGAATTAAAACAGTTAGTTTTAGTAGTCATACTTTTACAACACGATGTCTTTGAAGTGACTCAGTAAAGGAAAATAAGTTAATAAATTGTGAGGTGATTGAAATTTGTAAGGAATTTAATGTAAAACCAATTTATCATTCCAAAACAAGTCCTGACGAGGAAAGTGCAGTGTAGAAACACAAATATCTGATGGCAACATCCTTCAACCCGATGGAAACTAATTTTAATAAGAGAGGCCAACACTAGAAGGTTTAGGGGCGAATAATTTCAAAATGGGTTGTCTTCTTCCGAAACGGTACATTGAAACAAATAGCTGACCTATCATAAAGGAGAGATAGAAAACCGAAAATATTGTTTTCATACCGCATCTCCTGTGACGGCCTGAAACAAAAGGGGATTGAAATGGGGAAGACAGTGTGGGTTTAGTCAGAAGGGCTGTCAAACGTCTGTGGACTTGGAAAAATTTCGACTCCGAAAACTAGAATAAAGAGTGCCAATGGGTTTTAATGTTGTAAGACAGTGCACATGATACGGAAGCAAAGGGGGTTGACAGCACAGGGGGTGGCGTGATCCAAGATTCATCAGTCAATAAAATGTGGTCCGGGGTGCAGTACCGAACGCTTGTTGCGTGTTCTAAAGCAGGTCTTTTATGTCACTCAGACCATACACATAGGTCATAGACCATACAAGTCTCCAGACCATACATCATAGGTCATAGACTTTACAGGTCACCAGACCATATTACCACTCAATATTTTACATAATTGCGAATAATTTGTTTTTAAATCAGATTTTTTTCGCCGTTTTCCTTTTATTATTATTTTTTTTTATTATTTTTACCCAATGGCATTTTTTCATTTCATTTTCTGCGGGGCAGTCTTTTAAAACAGTTACTGCAGGATAGTCCTTAAAAGGGGGGCGGAACTGTTAATGGGGGTGGAACTTTTGATAAGAGTTTTAATTAATGAAGGGTTTTTAAGAAAGGAGTAATGGGAGGACTTTTTGATGATTAACGAGTTTATTGAAGATGACCGCCAAAGGAATGGTAAATCCATCAGTAAATCGTTGTCTTTTGTGATTCCCTGTTTGGAATAATATTTTTTAATTTTGCAGGACTTTTCAGATTGCAAAACCATCTGTCAGTAAAACGTGTTCCGGGGTAAGATACCAAACGCTTGTTGCGAAATGCACGTCACAGGACTTAATGAAGGTCGAATTCACAAAATATGGGTAATTATTTTCAAGAATTGCATCAGCCATTCTGAGAGGGGATGATCTGAATGCTGCCACAGAAAGATTAGTGGGACTTGGTAAATTTCTGATGAGAGTAGAAACCAAGGGACTTATTCGGGAGTATGTGATCAGTGAGGGGGAGTTTAATAGAGGGGGGCGGAACTTTTGATAAAGCTGAGTCAAATATTGGGAATAATTTTGGTTAAAACCTTGTTAAAGTATACACTAGATGGTGCCGCCAAAATTTTTTTTAGGTGTTAGGAAATTCAGGGGGGCTTAAAAAATACAGTTGAGTCAACCAGGGAGCCTTTAAAGAGTGGGCTTAAAATACAGGTGGGTCAACATGGGGGTCTTTAGAGAGAAGGCTTAAAATACAGGTGGGTCAACCTGGGTGTCTTTAGAGAGAGGGCTTAAAATAAAGGTGGGTCAACCAGGGGGCAGTTTTGATAAGGGTTTTTTTATAATGAAGGGAGTGCAAAAATTGGGAATTATTACAGGTAAAATAGTACTCATGATATACACTAGATGGCACCAGGGGTTTTTAATTAAGGGGAGGAATTTTTAATAAAGGGGGCGGGACTTTTGATAAGAGGGATTTTTAATGAGGAGGGAGTCAAAATTGGAAAACTACGGTTAAAATAGTACTCATGATATACACTAGATGGCGGCAGGGGTTTTTAATAAAGGGGGAGGAATTTTTAATAATGGTGAGGCAGAACTTTTGATAAGAGTGTTTTTTAATAAAGGGGGATTAAAATATGAATTATTTATTAATTATTAAACATGAATATTAATAAGGGGGCTACGTTGGTTATGTAAGGGGGATAGTAGTGGGGGGTGCATATGGGCGTGGCCAGTTACGTCATAGGGGGAAAGAACTGTGCGTGTGGGGTTCCAAGTTTTGAACTCACTACTAGCGTTATAGTCAATGCAGCCGCTGTGTGCGTCGCTGTTTTCCGAATCCTTAGTAGGTAAAAAACAATTATTATCAGAACATATTCAGCTGCGAATTGTCTAAACAGCTATAGGAACAATTGCACAGTGTTTAAATTATAGTCTGATCCAATTAAATTTAAAAAACAGTGAGTGGAACGAATTCGAAGGAGAATGAGCATTAGGCTTACAGAGTTCTATAATATACATTTCTGACTATTGCGTCTGAATTTTAATGTTAATTTATGTGATATATCGATTAGTAATATGTAGATGAATGATATCTACATTTACGTTAGTAGTCATTCATCGTTTACAATTAAGGTTAGTTTGGTTAATATTATAAAATATGGATGCAGCAAACTTCGATCGTGATGTTGGGTTGGGTTGGGTTGTTTTACCTCTGAGCGGCACTTTTTTGCACACCATGGGTTAAATGGCCAGGTCACATGGACCCCAAAGGCTCAGAGAAGGTTGGGGAGGGGACCCACTGGAACAGCTGTTGGGAAAAGATGGTGGCCTCCCGTCAAGGCCATCCAGTGTGTTCTTTAACGTGCACAGGGTATGGCTCTCCCACACATGGGGCCACGGCTTAACGTCCCATCCGACGGACGACGGCCTTTCCAAGCCCATCGGTGTCCCTTACTGACCGTGGCCAGGGGAAGGGAATTTTGCGGAGATAAATCTCAACGCTGACCCAGCTGGGACTCGAACCTGGGAACTACAGATTACGAGCCTGGTGCACTACCGACTGAGCCACCCCCGCCCCCGATCGTGATGTCCGTAACCCTCCACTTCCCGTGCGGTTTACCGAGATCGGCGACTACCGTAGTCGCTAACGTCGATCGTCGCTGGTCGACCTGGTGTATAGGGGCTCTAGACATTGTCAGTTTTCTGTGACGTAATTATTTGGTGTTCTCTTGTAGGAGGTGTTGGCCAGGCTCGTAATCTGCATTTCCCAGGTTCGAGTCCCAGCTGGTCAGCGTTGAAATTTATCTCCTCAAAACTGCCCGTGATCAGTAAGGGACACCGATGGGCTTGAAAGTCCGCCATCCATCGGATGGGACGTTAAACCGTCGCCCGTGTGCGGAGGAGCCGCACCCGGTGCACGTTGAAGAACACTTTGTATGGCCTTGATGGGAGGCTGCGATCCGTCTCCTAACAGTTATCAGTGGGTCCTCTTTCCCAGCCATCTCTGATCCCTTGGGATCCATGTGATCTGGCCATTTAGCGAGTTGTGTGCAAGAAAGTGCCGCTCCCAGGTAAAACAATCTAATGCAGTAACAAAAGCGCCTTTCGAAAATAAAAGAACCAACTGAATAAACAATCATCTCCACGTGCTTATCGCTATGCAACTAAGGTGGCAACAAGTACTTTTCTGGTATAGTTGGGCCGAAAAAATTTAATTTTTTTTTTCAAGTCGTAATACAGCGGAAAAGTTGTGAATTGGGGAGACTAAAAAGGGGTAAAAAAAGAAATAAAATCGGTTTATATCTTCCGGTCGCGCATGTGCTCTAAAATTTGCCGAAATTTGGAAAAATTCACATTTTTTAGGATAATTTTTAACATTTTTAAATTAGCCTCTTCCCGAATGTAATAGCTCAAATTCTTATGTATTAGAACCACAGAAAATAATGCTTAAATATTATTTAAATCCATCAACATCTTCCGGTCGCGCAATGCCTTCAAAGTTAATGAAATTTTGAAAAAAAATTACAAATGAAGGTAGATTACAGTTCAAGGAAAAAAAAACACTAACAACTTACATGTTCTTTATATTTGTTCTTTATTGAATACAAGTGAGTCTAGCTCATTCGAAAAAGTTCCGTAGAGTAAAAAAGGAAGAGCATTACTCGATAATTCAAGAACCTGGTTCAGTCTACATCGGCCATGTTACTCCAACTTCTGGAAGTTCTGAAGATATTGTCACTTCTATTATTTCTTATCTGTCTGGTCGTGGTATTTCTCTTGAAAAATTAGTTGTCATAGGATGTGATGGCACTGCTGTTAATACAGGTTGGAAAAACGGTCTGATTCGACGAATCGAAATACATTTGGGGAAACCGTTACAATGGCCTTCTCCATATCAATGAACTGCCATTCTGGCATCTGTTTCAATACCTAGACGGTAAATCAACGGGTCCGAAATCTTTGAGAGGGCTAATCGGTGAAAAGCAAAGTGGCTGCGAAAAACGTCTAGTGATTGGCTTCAAGAGTATTGGCTGTCAGATCCCCACAATAGACAGAATTATACTAAGTAAGGATCAGCAATATCTACTCGATATTTCCATGGCAATAAAGTCGGGAAACTGTAAAGAGGATTTGGCTGTACGAGATCTTGGTCCCTTGTCACACTCGAGGTGGTTGACAACGGCAAATCGAACTCTCAGATTGTACTTAAGTGAAGAAAGTCCCACACCTGAACTTCAAGAAATAGTTGTATTTATTTTGAAGTCATACATGCCAATGTGGTTTAGTATTAAAACAAATAAATACTTTACAGAGGGACCAAAACTTGTGTACTAATCAATACAATCTTCAAGGTACCTGCCTGAAGATTTACGTAATATTGTCGACCCTGTAATCGAATGAAATGACTTTTTCGCTCATCCAAAACATTTAATGTTAGCCATGACAAGATAATACAAAACACATAAGAGAGCTCGGACTTCGACGAATTCTAAAGGCGAGACAGTTAGATCAAAAGAGAACAACTATCAGAACATTCATGCCGCCAAAACTCAATTTCAAGGCACAAGTCTACTCGGAAATAATTAACTGGATGGACTGTGATTTATCTTCTCCCCCATTATTAAAAGATATCAGTGACGATGAGATTAAATCACATATTCAAAGTGACTCAGTCCCTAATTGGGATATAACATTCAAGACATTCCCAATTCACACACAGGCAGTTGAACGATGTGTGAAACTCGTGATAGAAGTCTCAGGAAAAGTTTGCGGAGCTGAGTCTAGGGATGGTTTTATCAGAACGACTCTGCTGTCAAGCTCAACCATGCCTATTTCGCCCATAAATCAGATTTCAAAGTACCTTCAGCTAAGAATGAGTGAAAACGGAGATGTTCAATTGTTCAACATGAGTTTCTTGGACTTACGACTCTTCACAAAAACTTAGTTTTTTCAATAAAAAAATCTGTTTATAAATATTACTAACGGTCTAAAATAATTTGTTTTTAAACATTTAAACTTGCATTCAATAAAGAACAAATATAAAGAACATGTAAGTTGTTAGTATTTTTTTTTCCTTGAACCTTATTCCTATCTACCTTTATTTGTAAATTTTTTTCAAAATTTCACTAACTTTGAAGGCAATGCACGACCGGAAGATGTTTATGGATTTAAATAATATTTAAACATTATTTTCTGTGAAAATAATGTTTAAAAATATATTCTAATACATAAGAATTTGATATAGTTTCTAATACATAAGAATTTGAGCTATTACATTCGGGAAAAGGCTAATTTAAAAATGTTAAAAATTATCGTAAAAATGTGAATTTTTCCAAATTTCGGCAAACTTTAGAGCACATGCGCGACCGGAAGATATAAACCGATTTTATTTCTTTTTTTTACCCCTTTTTAGTCTCCCCAATTCGCAACTTTTCCGCGGTATTACGACTTGAAAAAAAAATTTTGAATTTTTTCGGCCCACCCTAATGCAGAATAGATTTTTCAGAATACTATTTCATAAAAGGATTCTGAACTTTTTTGTTTACATCTGGACCCATTCCTTTACAATTTATATCGAGACATGATCTGGTAGTGGTCATATTGAAACAAAAATTATCAACTGAATTATTAGAAATAGTTTAAAAATAATTTTACAATGATTCTAAATGTAGAAATTTGTTATAAAGCACAGATTAATACTAGAAGTCCATGCAAATTAGATGTATTTCTTTACTACCGTATGCATTATTAATTGATTGGTGTATTAACAATGTAGCAACAAAACATTTATAATTACGTTGTATAAAAGAATATTTCTCCATAAATCACGGGAGCATAAAATTTAGAGGGACAAATACCACCAATAGTTTTTAGGCAACCTAAAAATTGGCTTGACATTCATAAAGAGCTAGTTGCATTGGCTGTGGAAGCATTTACAGCAAAAAATATCTGGTGAGACCATTAGAGTTCAAACAAAATGTAGCCAAGACTGTAGAAGTTTTATAAACTTCTTTGGGAAAGAAAAGTTGACTTTTCATACATACCAACTGAAGACAGAAAAGAACCTAAAGGTGATCATCAAGAACATTCTTGATGACATCACCTGTGAAGAATTGGCTGAGGAATTGTCCGGAATGGATTCATGGATTGGATTGTTTTACCTCTGAGCGGAACTTTTTTGTACACCGTGGGCTAAATGGCCAGGCCACAAGGACCCCGAAGGCTCAGAGAAGGTTGGGGGAGGGGACCCACTGGAACAGCTGTTGGGAGACAGATGGTAGCCTCCCGTCAAGGCCATCCAGCGTGTTCTATAACGTGCAGAGGGTATGGCTCTTCCGCACACGGGGCCACGGCTTAACGTCCCATCCGAAGGATGGCGGCCTTTCCAAGCCCATCGATGTCCCCTATTGACCGTGAGCAGGGCGAGGGAATTTTGCGGAGATAAATCTCAGCGCTGACCCAGCTGGGACTCGAACCTGGGAACTACAGATTACGAGCCTGGCGCGCTACCGACTGAGCCACCCCCGCCCCAATAGATTCATGACCGTTAAAGTTTTCAACTTAAGAAATACAGGGACAAGACTCCCTTTCCTATATTTCTCATTGAGTTGGCAAACACAGATGCCAACAAACAAATCTTTAACCTGACAAGATCTTTTCCATCTAAAGATCACTGTCGAGTCCCTTCAAAGGAGGAAAGGATCAACACAATATCACAAATGCCAACGTTATGGGCACACTCAGGGCAAGTGCTTCAACACCCCGTGATGTGTGAAATGCGGTGTTAACCATCTTACTACTACGTGTGTCATGTCACACAAGGATGGTCCACAAACCTGTGCTAACTGCGGGAAATAGCACACAGCCAGTTACAGAGGCTGTGAGCTCTTTCCCGAATTTCCCAATACAGGAGTACCTTTGAAAACACCCAAGATGAATAAAAACAAGGTACCCCAATATGTACAACCCAATAAAAGCTACGCATAAGTTACTAGACTTCGTGAAGAGATTCCAAGAAAATCTAATACTGATCTAACACTGTTCCAGCTGTTACTAAGCCTTCAGACAAAGGGAAGATCACAGGTAATGCACCAACTAAAAAGAGCGAAACAAATGAGGATGAATCGTTTGACTCTGCTAAGGACGTTTAAGGAACTCTTCAGGAAATTGAATTTGGATAATATATTGCTCAAAGCTAAGGATTGGACTGAAAGAATCTCACTAGGCATCCAAGCCTTTGATTTTGTTGCATCTCTTTTCGATGGTTAAGTGACGCGGACTCAAGATCCTAGATCTATTACGATCCCTTGGTTTTTACCTATTCAAGCTTCCAAAGATAATGGTGTTAGAAACTCGCTTGTTTGACTTTTAGTTGTTTTTTTAGCAAATTTGTTTAAAAAAAGTCGGTGCGGAGACGAACATGCCTCCATCCTATCCCATGCACCCACTGCTTCTCCGCAAAATTCCCCGCCCTGCCCACGGTCAGTAGGGGACACCGATGGGCTTGGAAAGGCCGCCGTCCGTCGGATGGGACGTTAAGCCGTGGCCCCGTGTGCGGGAGAGCCATACCCTGTGCACGTTAAAGAACACGCTGGATGGCCTTGACGGGAGGCTACCATCTGTCTCCCAACAGCTGTTCCAGTGGGTCCCCTCCCCCAACCTTCTCTGAGCCTTCGGGGTCCATGTGACCTGGCCATTTAGCCCGTGGTGTGCAAAAAAGTGCCGCTCAGAGGTAAAACAACCCAAAGCACCCACTGCTTATTGCTGTCTATGTAAAGAACCCCATACAACCACTGACACCACTGACCAATACTGCCCTCTATGGATAGAAGAAAAGGTTGGATTGTTTTACCTATGAGCGGCACTTTTTTGCACACCATTTGCTAAATGACCAGGTCACATGGATCCTGAAGGCTCAGAGAGAGGGTTGCGGGAGGGGAACCACTGGAACAGCTGTTGAGAGACCGGTGGTAGCCTCCTGTAAAGACCTTCCAATGTGTTCTTTAACGTGCACAGGGTATGGCTCTACCACATACTTAATGTCCCATGCGACGGATGGAGCCCTTTCCAAACCCATCGGTGCCCCCTACTGACCGTGGGTAGGGCGGAAAATTTTGCGGAAAAAATCTCAACGCTGACCTAGCTGGGACTCGAACCTGGAAACTACAGATTACGAGCCTGGCGTGCTACCGATTGAGCCACCCCCGCCCCTTCTACGAAGAATCGCGAAATAGTAAATACTCAGAAAAACAGACCAATACACTCCATAATACAAAGAAGGAAAACTCTTCCTCCTAGAGGAAACTAAAATTCCGACCTCAAAAGGTCAGTTAAAATAAGCAAAAGTGAAACTTCAGCAGATATCTCCTTGAACTCTGACTGCGAAACACTGTTGCCAGAGCAGGACGTGCAATCTCCTTGTTTTACTCGAAATGCAACCGTGTTAAAATACACACTTCGTCACTGACGTCACACCAATAGGTCATTGAAACGGGATTTACATCTGTCACATCTTTAACGTGTGAAAAAACAAGAACAAACCAACATTAACCTTCTAATTCTCCTCATACTTGTTTTTTCCATTCCAGGAGATAACAATGACACGAAACCACAAGGAGGAGTTTGTTTGATTTCCGGGAAATGACGTCAAACCACTAGTTTCAGAGACACTACGCAACATCCGCAAGAGGAAGGTTGGAGTATTTCAATATGGTGTGCATGGTGTTTCTGTTGTGTTTGGAAAAAGTCAGTTAACAGTCTGGACAATCATGGAAGGTTTCTGCTTTAAGTTTCTTGCAGTCGCCTTGTTTGCTGTCTGCCTTACGTTGAAGCAAACTCAGGGACAACTCCCTATAGGACAACATGAATAATGTTACAGTAATTCATTTTTTTAGCTCAGATTTAAAAAGGTTTAAAAATAAAAGAGTGAAAACGTTAATCTTTTCGTTCGAAAAAAAAAAAGCTAATGCTTTCATTCTTTCGTTTGTTTGACATTCAACATTTTTGTTTTTACACCTGTCACATCTTGGGTTCAACTCTTTTGTCTTTTATACACTCAGTTGCTGTTTTTGGATTTTTTAATTTTTTGTTTTAAGACATACAACTCCTTTTGATTTAAGACATACAACTCTTTTTGATTTTAGACATCCAAGTCTTTTTGTTTTTAGACATTGAACTCTTTTATTTAGACATTCGACTTTTTTGTTTTTAGACAAAAACTAAAAATGATAATGTTTGATACGTATTATCAAATATTGCAGATCCTTATGAATAAAAAAATGGTTTTGCTGAGAGTTGGATACGAGTGCCAAGGTGGCGCAGCATAGTATGATGTTGATTTGAGGTGATACTGTGACTGATGGAGTAGAAGAATGGCATTATGATTGTTTGTTCTGTCTATAACCTTCAAATAATTTTTAGAAATGGAAGATGGTGCTATTCTACATAAAGAACGGAGATAACCTATAAGATCTCTTGGGCTTCTCTTGGTTTTCGATCCAACATACAAACACATAAACAAGGAGATGATACATAAACACACCCACTGGAGATACATAAACAGGGACCCACTGGAACGGCTGTTGGGAGACAGATGGTAGTCCCCGTCAAGGCCATCCAGCGTGTTCTTTAACGTGTACAGGATATAGCTCTCTCGCACACGGGGCCACGGCTTAGCGTCTCATCCGATGTACGGCGGCCTTTAGAAGCCCATCGGTGTCCCCTACTGACCTTGGGCTGGGCGGGGAGTTTCGCAGAGATAAATCTTAAGGCTGACCCAGCTGGGGCTCGAACCTGGGAACTTCAGATTACGAGCCTGGCGAGCTACCCGCTCCTGGGGGAAGGGGACTCACTGGAGAGTTATCAGGAAACAGATGGTAGCTTTCCGTCAAGGCCATCCAGCGTGTTCTTTAATGTTCAGAGATTCAGTTAGGCTGTTTTTCCTCTGAGCGTGGGGCGGGGGTGGCTCAGTCGGTAGCGCGCCAGTCTCGTAATCTGTAGTTCCCAGTTTCGAGTCCCAGCTGGGTCAGCGTTGAGATTTATCTCCACAAAATTCCACGCCCTGCCCACGGTCAGCAGGGGACACCGATGGGCTTGGAAAGGCCGCCGTCCGTCGGATGGGACGTTAAGACGTGGCCCCGTGTGCGGGAGAGCCATACACTGTCGGGGTCCATGTGACCTGGCCATTTAGCCCATGGTGTGCAAAAAAGTGCCGCTCAGAGGTAAAACAACCCAACTCAACCTCTGAACGGCACTTTTTTGCACAAAACAGCTAAATGGCCAGGTCACAAAGACCCCGAAAGATCAGAGAAGATTGGGGGAAGGAGACTCACTGGAAAGATATTAGGAAACAGATGGTAGCCTTCCGTCAAAGCCATCGAGCATATTCTTTAAAGTGCACAGCTTAGGGCTCTTCTATACATCGGACCACAGTCTAACGTTTCATTCGACGGAAGGCGACCTTTCTGAGCCCATTGGTGTCCTCTATTTAATGAGGGCAGGATAGAGGTTAGCAAAGATAAATCTCAACGGTGGTGCGATTGGGACTCGAATGGAACTGATAATTGAAGGAGACTCGAGGCCTATTGAGCCTCCTATTCTCGTTCAAAGGGAAGGAGACGGTGAAGGTCGACCATTGTCCAAGGATGCGCAAGCAGTGGAAAAAGGAAATTTTCTCAGAAACGTAACGCAACTGTAACGGAAGCGAATCGGGGCGGGGGTGGCTCAGTCGGTAGCGCGCCAGGCTCGTAATCTGTAGTTCCCAGGTTCGAGTCCCAGCTGGGTCAGCGTTGAGATTTATCTCCGCAAAATTCCCCGCCCTGTCCACGGTCAGTAGGGGACACCGATGGGCTTGGAAAGGCCGCCGTCCGTCGGATGGGACGTTAAGCCGTGGCTCTTGGGCGGGAGAGCCATACCGCACCAATGCCTGTGAGCGAATGCAGGCCAGGCTTACGTCATTTAAGACTTAATGCAATGATTGGGGGGTGCAGGGTTGGATTGTTTGTTTTACAACTGAGCAGCACTTTTTTGCATTCCATGGGCTAAATGGCCAGGTCACATGAACTCTGCAGGCTCAGAGAATGTTAGGGAAGGGGACCCACTGGAACAGATGTTGGGAGACAGATGGTAGCTTCCCGTCAAGGCCATCCAGCATGTTCTTTAATGTGCAGATGGTATGGCTCTCCCGCAAACGGGGTCACGAGATAACGTCCCATCCGACGGACGGCGGTCCTTCCAGGCCCATTGGTGTCCCCTATTGACTATAGGCAGAGCGGGGAGTTTCGCAGAGATAAATCTCAACGATGACCCAGCTGGGACTCGAACTTGAAAACTACAGATTACGAGCCTGGTGCGCTACCGACTGAGCCACCCCCACCCCAGGAGGGTTCAGGTTAACCCTTCTAAAAGTATTCCAGTTCTTACATCGCATAAGTGCAACCCCACTTACGATAATTTCTACCTTTTCGATAAACAGGTAGCGTGGAGTGACCACTCACAGTTTCTTGGAGTAACGATTCATTAAAAACTTAAATGGAATGTTCACGTCACGAATTCAATAAATAAAGCACGTGCTCTTCATTGCAAATTGTTTCCCCTTATTAGACCTAAATCTCCAATTTCCATAGACCATAAACTTCTCATATGCAAGCAAGTTATTCGTCCAATCCTACTTTACGCCGCACCTGTCTGGAGCGCATGTACCAAGCACAATCTTGCCCGACTGCAATCCACTCAAAACAAGATACTTCGGTCAGCTGTAGCAGCACCCTGGTTCGTTCGTAATTCGATTATCCATCGCGATCTTCAATGCGAGTCCATCCTGCAGGTAATGAAAAAAATGGCCAATAATTACTTCTCTACTTCTGTTGAACACAGAAAATCTCTTATTAGGGACTCCCTGAATTATCAGGTTGGCCCTTCTCATAAAGTCAATCGGCCTAAAACCACCTTTAACTCCCAGGACACATGAGCGGAAAGTGGATGGATGGCTCTTTCTTCCAAAGCCCTGTCTGTACAATTTTCGCTCCGATGCCCTGTTATGATTTTCAATTCAAGAAGATAATACCTCACTCAAACGGAATGCTACACAGTCTAATATAACCTTAAAAACAGCTACTGGATATCGTGCTAAAGTCCGTGGAAAGGTAGAACTCAATATCAGTATTTGTAGCTGTCTGGTACGCCATCCTGTTTACATCGCTGACATCCACGATAGATTCATATTAGGCCTTGATTTCGTAAAGAAACAAGGATTCAGCTTTTGACCCAGTGAGAGCCAACTCATTCTACAAGACAGAAGGGATTCCTCTGCTTAGCCGAACATCTGATTCTTTATCAAGTGTGACAAGGATATTAGTGACGGAAGACATAGAAATCCCAGCAAAAAGTGAAACTATAGTCCGTGGACATCGGGCGGAGACTTCTGTGGCCTTCCGATTGACAGTCACTAATGCCTCTGGTAAAGGAGCTTTGACTCATGGTATCCTGGTTGCAAGAAATTTAGGTAGTGTAGATAAAGAACAGATTCCTATCAGAGTGATGAACTGTAATAAATCCAATAGAATATTGAAAAAGGGTGAAGTATTAGCAATATGTGAACCTGTTACCTGGGTTGGGTTGGTTGGGTTGTTTTACCTCTGAGCGGCACTTTTTTGCACACCATGGGCTAAATGGCCAGGTCACATGGACCCCGAAGGCTCATAGAAGGTTGGGGGAGGGGACTCACTGGAACAGCTGTTGGGAGACAGATGGTAGCCTCCCGTCAAGGCCATCCAGCGTGTTCTTTAACGTGCACAGGGTATGGCTCTCCCGCACACGGGGCCACGGCTTAACGTCCCATCCGACGGACGGCGTCCTTTCTAAGCCCATCGGTGTCCCCTACTGACCGTGGGCAGGGCGGGGGAATTTTGCGGAGATAAATCTCAACGCTGACCCAGCTGGGACTCGAACCTGGGAACTACAGATTACGAGCCTGGCGCGCTACCGACTGAGCCACTCCCGCCCCTGTTACCTTGGAAACAAGCATAAACAAAATAGAAGTTACTTACTCAAACAAACACCATACACACATCCCATTACATCTTAATGAATTATGGAGAGAAACAAGAAGAATACTGACTAAAGACCAAGCTGCTAAGGCCGAGAACCTATTGAAAGAGTTTTCCGATATTTTTTCTGCTACATCAAATGATTATGGCCGTACTAACCTGACAGAACATAAGATAACATTGGTGGTTCTCCTCCAGTCCGTTTATCAGCAAGAAAGCTTCCATTGGCAAAACGGGAGGAGACAGAACAACTCGTAAGGGACATGGAAATTCAAGAGATTATAGAACTATCATCGAATGCCTGGACACCACCAGTGTGAAGAAAAAGGATGGATCTTCCAGGTTTTATGTGGATTACCGCAGATTAAATGAAATAACAAAGAAAATCGTCAGAGGAAGGCCAGCGGTTCATGTGGACCACCGAATGTGACGTAGCCTTCTCAGACCTCTAACAGCTGTTTTCAATAGGCCCCTCCACCAACTTTCTCTAATTCCTCGAGTCCTTGTGACCTGGCCATTTAGATCATTATATGAGCAAAATTACCGTCCAAAAGATAAACGTTTCCGTACCCCACCCACGAAAGTCCGGTCATAATATTAGAAATCTCAAACTTGTCTACATGCTTCGAAATATAAAACAGGTAGCTGTGAATAATTTTATATTATCCCCATAGCTGATGTCCGACCTTAAAATTAGATTTAAAAATCAACTATGAAATTTAATTCCATGTAGAATATTTTAGCTTTTCCTCTCCGATGGAATATTCTGGTAATTGGGAAACCACGAAATTATATTCTGCATCCCCCCCAAGATAAATTATTCGATCTCCCTCCGCCGAACACAAAACCTTCCGTTTCGTTGGGCTGTTTTACCTATCAGCGGCGTTTTTATGTACACAATGGGCTAAATGGTCAGGTCACAAGCACCCCGAAGGCTCAGAAATATATTTAGGGGAGAGGACCCGCTGGAACAATTATCGGGAGACAGATCGTAGCCTGCCATCACGACCATCCAGCTTATTCTTTAACGTGAAGTGTGTATGGTTCTCCCACACAAAAACCCCGGCTTAATGTTCCATCCGCAGGACGGCAATGCTATTCTATGCCCGTCAGTGTCTCCTACTGATCACGGACAGGGGGGAAGACAAAACACTCGGTACTTACCTGTCTTGTTATGAGATATTTTGCTTAAGTTTATGATTAATTTTATTCAGGGAATTGTTGTTGTTTTACCTCTAAGCGGCACTTTTTTGCACACCATGGGCTAAATGACCAGGTGACATGGACCCCGAAGGCTCAGAGAAGGTTGGGGGAGGGGACCCACTGCAACAGCTGTTGGGAGACAGTTGGTAGCCTCCCTTCAAGGCCATCCAGCGTGTTCTTTAACGTGCCAGTGTTCTTTAACGTGCACCCTCCCACACACAGGGCCACGGCTTAACGTCCCATCCGACGGACGGCGGCCTTTCCAAGCCCATCGGTGTTTTTTCAGGGAAAAAAATGATATATTTTTATAGATGATTTTGTTCTTAGGGGCGAAAGGGAAAACTATATATTTAAACAAAACTCGTAACCATGGAGACCAAATTCCTCCGTGTTTAAACGATGATTATTACTCACCTTACCCGGGTTCGAAATCAAGTTCCTTTGATCAGTAGCCAAGTGGGCTAACCACTCTGTAATAATTTAAATGCTAAAGAATTCCTCAACTTCTGAATATTCACACCTAGTCCTTGATACTGGGTAAAAAAATTGCATTTCAAAATGTTTAAAGTGGAAACAATTTTAACCCAATTTGCTCTCTAAAATTGTAATGGGTGTAGAGGTGTGACAGGAGCCTGTCAGTTTAATACGCCATAGTATAGAGTCTTTGAGGATGGTGGGACCTCAACACAAAACAACACAAACACCCATCTATTCTTTTTAACCAATACCTTTGTAATAAAATGATTTCAGATAACCTTGTGTATCTTGGAAAACTTTTGATGCTTTTATAATTCAGTTTTGTCTCAGATATTTTAATAAGCTAAAAGCAAGCAACTTTCTTAATGACTTAATTCAATATAGATGTTATTACCTCCCATTACATGTAGGGAGTTCCAACAGCCATAGTCCACTGCCAAACACCCGAATACACAATGTTGAATTCGCTCTAAAAATTTCGGAATCATTCTTTGCAACACTTGCAATCTCATTTGTTAAATATCATCAGTTAAATAGTAATCCTCACTACCACAATATCCCAAAAATATCCAGTGAATATCCATTTGCCAACTTAGATATCTTTCGAATGTTTTCTGGATATTGTGGTTGTATGGAAAGTATTCCCTCAAATATATAATTGCCATAGAGGTGTGACAGGAGCCTGTCAGTTTATTACGCCATAGTATAGAGTCTTTGAGGATGGTGGGACCTCAACACAAAACAACACAAACACCCATGTCTTACCTGGGGCTGGAACACACGCCCCTTTGTTCACTAGCCAAGCACCTGTTTTTGAGTTACCAGCAGCGAATGTACTATAGAAGTGATTTACAGCATTAGGCCGAAACGCAAAGTTTGCTATCTGACTGGGATGCCACGAATATCCGTGGTAGGTATGAGGACCGCACGTTCTTTCGGTGTCCCAGACGCAGCGATGTCCGCTACAGAATCCACTGTTCCACGGACACTGCCGCCGACCAGTGAAACGAAAGACAAGAACAATACATATAACAAAGCTACAATAGAAAGAACACTATACACGACAACGAGAAGAAAGGGACAGTTACACTTTAAAGCGCAAAACATCGCCTAAAAAATAGCAAAGAAACGGAAGTTTACACCATTGCCCGCTGAACTCGGATTTACCTTGTCGGAAGTGTTCGACCCTCAGAAAGTTACGAACACTTCCGGATACACGAGCCTTCACGTCCAGAATCCCCGTCTTCGTCCTTTGGAACAGGACACTGTTCTTCGTCTTCCACAGATGATACTTGACCTCGCTGGACATCAACAGGACCTGGGTCTGGGCTGCTGCCCGCACTGGTAGGAGAGTCAGGTACAACACCGAAGTCACTCCCGGCATAGTGATGCTGAAGACATTGTCGACGTGTCTCAACATGTCCTGCGCAAGGAAACAACTGTAAATGGCGTCAGTCACTGTCTCAACCTCTCCGCAGTTGGGGCAGCTGCCGTTCCTGATATGACCGAAGCGATACAGTCGGTATCGCTTCGGTCATATCAGACCGAAGTCTGAAGCGATACAGTCGAAGAAGTCAAGAAGCGATACAGTCGGTATCGCTTCTTGACTTCTTCGACTGTATCGCTTCAGACTTCGAAGACTTCGACTTAAGACTTTTTTTTACTTTCAGAATTCGACTTAAGAAGCGATACAGTCGGTATCGCTTCAGTCATATCAGGATCCCATACTCTATGCCCCAATTGAGGTCCTGCCGGCTCTGCATCAGATGGCTATTGGTCACGTTATTCCAGGTTTCCCTCCGATCCAACTACGACTGCATCCTCTGAAGAAATAATCCAACTGCAGCTGCCTCCTCTGAACACGGGACTGAAAGGGAGGTAAGAGGCTGCGGTACAGGCTCCTGGTGGAGCTCTGAAACAAATCAAAATCATTAGTGACACGGGAAATAAACTCTACGTTCCAGAGAACGTTACAATTGAAACCGGTAGGTTTTTCACACCTGGGGCTATTAAATACAAGATCCGGCGACAGGAACCTGAGAGAAAGACCTACTAACCAGTAGAAAATGAAGTTGGATATGGAATTACTAGAGTTCAAAATCCTGACGACAGAAGAGATTGCAGCCGTGGCGAATTGGTACTGGAGATCGGGAATGTCCCAGCCACCGGAGTCGATAGTCTGGTTCACTCTGTCTCTCTTCATCGACTCAGGTTTCCCTCACCAAAAGAAGGAGAACAAGAGTCTGGTCCAGTGGATTCCACTAACATCCTCACGTCAAGGACATCCAGCACATTCTTTAACGTTGGGTTGTTTTATCTCTGCGAGATAATTTTTTTGCACAACATGGACCAAATGGTCAGGTCACAAGGACCACGAGACCACAGAGAAGGTTGGGAGAGGAGACCCACTGCAATTGCTGTTGGGAGACAAATGATAGCCTCCCGTCAATGCCATCTATTGTGTTCTTTAAGTTGCAAAGGAGCCAAAGTTTAACACCCCATTTGAGGGACGTCTAACTTTTAAAGTCCATTGGTGTCCCCTACTGACCGAGAGCAGGGCAAGGAGATTTACGGATATAAACCTCGAAGCCGATTCGGCTGAAACTCGGTTCGGGGAGCTGCGCATCACGAACCCTGTTGTATATAAACGACATATATAAACGACATCTTGTCATACAGTAGAGATTTTGTATGTAAAGTATCCATTGGATACACACTAGATTACGCGTTAGGCTTATTAGGTTCGTCAATTAAAGCGAACAATTCACTTATTTAATTATATTCACTATAAACAAAACGGTAGGATATAACACAATTAAATTTCAAGAGATTCAGAATTTTGATGCTTTGATTACATGTATTAATTATCTGCTTTATATCGTATCTCAACATTTAGATTTATTACAAAATTCCGTTTCAAATATTTATAATCATTGGTGAATTTTATTTTTATAGCAACCATAACAAAACAGAAATGGCAGTAGAATTTGATTTTTCTACATATTTTCTTAGAAATTAAATTCACGATCGTTAGAGAAAAATTTTCTTTGTTAAAACCCATTATGCATTTTCCTCCAAAAATGTATTACTGTTAAATCTATTTTATTTTGACGTGCACAGGGTACGGTCTCTCCCACATACGGCACCACGGTCTAATCCGATGGATGCCGGCTTTTTCACGCTCATCAGTATTTTCCACTGATCGAGGGCAGGGCGGTTGATACGATAAGCCTGGACACTGCAGTAACAGAAGAATTAATTTTCAAAAATATAGCAGTTTAAATTATATCTGCTGTCCTAAAAACCAACTGGTACATACTAAACCCAACTGGTTACTTATTATTAAAAATTTTGAAACTAATTTAATAGTATTATCAAATACTGTATTTTAAAAAAATCTTAACGAATAAATTATTTCAGTTTAACCGGTTTATTTTTCTTTTATTAATTTTTTTATTACTTCGAGATTTATCTCCGCAAAATTCCTCCCCCCCCTGTCCGGGGTCAAAGCGGGACACCGATGGGCTTGGAAAAGCCGTCGTCCTTCGGATGGGACATTAAGCCGCGTCTCTGTGTGCGTGAGAACGATATCCTGTGCACGTTAAAGACTCGCTGGATGGCCTTGACGCGAGGCTATCATGTCTCCCAACAGTTTTTCCAGTGGGTTCTTTCCCGCAACCTTCTCTGAGCCTTTGGGCCCCTTGTGACCTGGATATTTAGCGAATTCTGTGGGGAAAAAACAGCGCCGCTCAGTGTTAAAATCACCCAAGATTAGAGTATCTATGAAATATTAAATGGACTCTTCCCTGCAGAAAATCAGACAACAACGTTATTACAAAAATATAAAAAAGTTTTGCAAAAAAAAACACATGCGAATGAAAATACTTTTTTACATTTGTCTGAAATATTTTAAATACGTTTCATGGTTATTATAATTTAGTGAAATAAAAGAAATGAGAAATTTAATCTCATCTTGTTGTTAAGTGGCCAATGAAAGCTCTTCATCGATGAAAATCCCGTAACCATGGAAACTTGAAGCATCCATTTTTAAACAAATATTGTTAATGTTTTACGTGGATTTCAAAGAGTATTATATTATTGCGGCTTCTCTAAACAAAGTTTTCAATGTCTCTCATTACGAATTCTTAAAATTTAACAAAAGCACTAGATAATGTTGATATTGTAGACATTTTCATACACCAGATAGTCTTCAAATGGTTTTTCAGATATAAACCCCAGTCCTATTTCGATTTCTTTGTAATTATTTTGTTTTAATTATGATATAAGGTACCCATTGGATACATGTCAGATGTGAACAATAGATTACAAAAAAATGCTGTGTAGGATCGAAATATTTATTGAAACCTAATGAACTATATTTTGAAAGGCAGTTTATTGCCTTTCAAATCAGGCAATCCTCAATCAGGCCCTGCTATATCCTAATTTTTAGCGTTATATCGACCGTAACAAGTTATGCATGAAAGCAATCACATGAAGCACCAGGTGGGTCATTGATGTTTTCTTCAGGATCGTAATCTGCAGGTCCCAGGTTCGACCAGCTGGCTTTCTTCTCCTTAAAACTTCTTTGAGCCTGCTTGCATAAGCGTAACGTACATTTTTCGATTTCAGCGCCCTCTAAACAGAGAAGGTCTAAGGAGAAGAAACCCAGCTTCCTACAAGCGTCTGCGGAATTTTGCAGAAGCCAAAGTGGCAAATTGTTGTGCAGCCACAAAAACAACTGTAAGGCGCCATCTCCGCATGCGCAGTTCATTCATTTAGCACGCTGCAGCTATGGTTCATCTTACTCTTGAAATATTATTTGCTATTGACGTCTTACTCCAAATTCCTGTAGCTCTTTGTGTACAGTGACAGATGACCCTAAAGTTCTTCAATGAGTATTGTATCCCATTCAGGAGTGCATTTTACGATACCTAGAAAAGCCACTGTATGGTTATTTTGAGTAATTTGGCAGAATTTTTAAAATTAATATGTAAATTCATACATTTAATCATCTTGAAAATATACACAATCGTATCAGAATAATATGACCACATACCTAATAATAGGAATAACCACCTAATGGCCCAGATGACTGTGGTGAGACGGCATGGCATGGACGCAATGAGGCCCTGGATGTTTGCCAGAGGCACACATGCCCATTTGGACTCCAGCAGAGCACGGAGGTTCCAGAGATGACGTGGTTGTGTGTCCGCACGCCGAACCTGTCGATCCAAATGGTCCCACTAATGCTGTGTGGGATTGAGGTCAGGCGATTTCGCTTGCCAAGGGAGAACGGAGACATTGCTGTCATGTTTGGAACCAGTCCCGCACCATCTTAGCGACATGGCAATGTGCATTGTCCTGTTGGTTGCACAATCATCACTAGGGTAAACGTCCAAAATGGGATGCATGTGGTTATCGAGGATGGACAGGTAGTCATTGGCATTCAGGAACCCATCCAGTGGTACCAGCGGTCCCAGATCATACCAGGAAAACCACCAAGTCATCCACACTGTCACTGGTGGCATCTACCTGACTGACAAGCATGTCCGGGTGTTGGTTGCCATGCGTCTGATGCCGTATATGCTACCGACTGTCACTTCTGTGGAGTAGAAATCTCGATTCGTCGGAGAAAGCAACCTTCTTCCACTCTTCCACTGCTTAATGACAGTAGTCCCGTGCGAACTGCAGGTGTCGTTGCTGATGGACCTTGGTTAACATGGGCGCTTTTACGCAGCATCGACGTTGGAGACCCATGCTTAACGGGATTGCCCTACTGTTATGGGGGGCACACACCTGCGTGCCCCAGAATTCATTTGAGTGGTCAGTTGCTGCACTGTTGCGAGTCAATTGCCCTTTACCAGTCGACGGAGGTGACATTCTCCTCTGGGGTCGATGGCCTTTGGGTCTTCACAGTTATGACATCTGGAGGTACTCAGTGTCCCAGCGGTCCATTCTTGGTACACCCTTACTACAGCACCTTGCCAACAGCCCACGAAGTCTGCTGTTTCCGAGATGCTTCCACCCTTGGTAAAGTACTGAAGATCATTCTTTTTGAACGTCCGTCAAATCAATACCTCTGCCCATTGTGCTCACGTTACACACTATGGCTCATCTGTCCTGGCTCACCGCTTATATCGCCGTGTGGTCGACATTGTCATGTGCACTCTTTGACATGCCTGGGCAGGTATACTGTGATTCCGTAGGTGTATTTATTATTCTGATACGACTGTGTATCTAAGTCAATCTAGGTTGCAGTTTTGTTCCCTGCATCATATCGATGTATCACTTTGTTCTAATAGAGTAATTTTTCTCGTGGTTGATACAAGAATTGCCTGCTGCCATCTGTTGACAGTTTATACAAGTGTGAAACTCGATAGGATAATTATTGAAATATCTACAATTGTGTAACATATAATTATATAAGACATGTTATCGTGCATTGAAAGATAAATCTCAAATTATTATAATATAATACATAGTGTATAGTGTTCAAAATATTAATATTTTCTTGTTGAGCATAGCTACTACCTATTTTGCAAAACGGGAATTTTATTAAAAATCATAATTCTTTGTCATTCGTTCTATAAACCAAGGGTGTCAAACTCAATCTTTTAATGTGCCAATTTTTCTTTCAAAGTATATCAGCGTGCTGGGTTTTAATTAAACACTATTTTTTATATAAAAATACTTTTATTTTAAATTTATAGTGTATAACAAAATTAAAATGGCATTAAGTCATAACGGTTAAAAAACAGCGCATCATTTCCAAGATCTAGATACTTGATATCTTTTCAGCTTCATTATGTCATCGACGTTTGGCGTCAAAGTGGTTGTACTGATTTTGAGAATTGACTGAAGATGCTCATCTGTTATTCTTGAACGATATTGAGATTTATTAATTTTCACTGTTGAAAACAGCTGTTCACTCGAATATGAAATTCCGAAAATACTTAAAATACGAGCAGCATGGTTCTTCATATTGGGATAGTTAAAATATTTTGTATTAAAAGTTAAAATTTGAAGTATCTTTGAATTTTTCTTTTAAAACAGTATCACATTGCAAATCGGTTAATTCCATTTGCATGTTAGTTGGTGCCTTTTCAAACTCCACTGTTAATTGAGGTCACGGGCCGCATCTAAATGCCCCGGGGGCCGCTCATGGCCTTCGGGCCGTATTTTTGACATGCCTGCTCTAAACGAAAAGAAAATTATAATGGAGACATTTTGAAAACGAATATTTTTCAGAGTTAAAGTGTATGTTAAAATTAATCACAAAGTGTAAGCAATTAAAAACCTTGCTTGGCAGTGAAAAAATAACGCAGGGAACTCGCTCTTCTCCCTGGTAAGGTGGCTTCAATGCAATGCACGAGTTTGCCATGTTTACAGGGCGCTGCAATCGAAATGTTAACACTACACCTATGAAAACTGGCTCTCCTCTCCCTTATACACTCCCTACACATGACTTCTTCTTCTTCACGTTACGAGGAAAATGTGATGTCCTTATTCAGGCTTTCCCAATGAGAGTTTTGAGCTACACGTAACTAATACGAACAATTCAATTGTTACTCTTTTAGCACTGTAAATGAAACGGAAGGGAACAACACATTGAATTACATGAGATTCAGAATTACGATGCTTTGATTACATGTATTAATTATTCGCTTTATATCGTATTTCGACATTGAGATTTATTACAAAATTCCTTTTCAAATATTTATAATCAATGATTGATTTGTTCTTAGGGTAGTCCTAACATAACGGATCTAGGATAACAATGATATATCACATGACAATAGAAATTTATTTTGGTAAACATTTTGTTAGAAATTAAATTTCCTATTGGTAATGAAATAATTCCTTTCTTACAATCCAATATAAAACACAATCCAAAAATGCATTACTATTAAAATTTATTGTATTCTAATCGGCAATTATTTATTTGAACGGGAACAGGATATGGCTATCCCGCACACATCGCCATGATTTAACCAAAGAAGGTCTCCGGAGAAGAAGGCCAACTTCGCACACTGCGGAATTTTGCAGAAGTTGAACATCGCAAACTGGTGTGCAGGCACAGAAACAACTGTAAAGAGCGATCTGCGCATGCGCAGTGCAATCATTTTATCCCACTGTGTCAATGGTTTGCCTGACTTTTGAAATATGTAATGAGATTTAATTAGCGTTTCAAACTGTCTAACACCCATGGCTATTTGCGTACAGTGGTAGCTGACCCTAAAGTTATTCAATGAGCATTTTATCCCGTTGAGAAGCGCAGTTTACGATACCTGGAGGACACATTGTTTGATTTTTTTATTACTTTTGAAGAATTTATGAAATTAATATGTAAACTAATACATTTAATCACCTTGAGAACATGTAAGTCAATCTATGTTGCAGTTTTGTTCCCTGGAGCATATCGATGTAATTATAGGTGTCTGCATTTTGTTCGTATAGTATTGGTCTTTTTATGGTTGACATGAGAAGTGCCTACTGCGCTCTGTTGGCAGTTTATAAAAGTAGAAAACTCCATATAAATTTTTTTGATCGAGTAATTTGGTTTCCGTAGGAAGCACTCAACAGTGCATCAAATTCATAGGGTGGTGAAGACCATTGCAGAGGACTGCAATAAAAAGGAGTCTACAGTGGCTGTATATATCGATATAGCGAAGGCGTTTGATCGTGTCTGGACTGAGGGACTCATATTTAAATTATTAAATTCAATTTTCTTCCTCCTTTTATCAGGATTCTCTATAACTATCTAAAACAGCTCATGTTCCAGGTGAAAGTTAACAACCAGATATCTGATACGAAGCCTATTAAGGCAGGAGTCTCTCAGGTCTCAATTCTGGGCCTGACATTATTTAATATCTATATCTCTAATATTCCCAAAGGTAATCGAATTATAAATGCCATGTATGCTGATGATACGGCATTTATTCCTTCCGCATTTCATGCACCCAATGCCTGTGAGTGAATGCAGGCCATGCTTACGTTATTTAAGACTTGATTCAAAGATGGAGGGTGCAGGGTTGGATTGTTTGTTTTACAACTGAGCAGCACTTTTTTGCATTCCATGGGCTAAATGGCCAGGTCACATGAACTCTGCAGGCTCAGAGAATGTTAGGGAAGGGGACCCACTGGAACAGCTGTTGGGAGACAGATGGTAGCCTCCCGTCAAGGCCATCCAGGTGTTCTTTAATGTGCACAAGGTATGGCTCTCCCGCAAACGGGGCCACGAGATAACGTCCCATCCGACGGACGGCGGTCTTTCCAGGCCCATTGGTGTCCCCTATTGACTATAGGCAGAGCAGGGAGTTTCGCAGAGATAAATCTCAACGATGACCCAGCTGGGACTCGAACTTGAGAACTACAAATTATGAGCCTGGTGCGCTACCGACTGAGCCACCACCACCCCAGGAGGGTGCAGGTTAACCCTTCTAAAAGTATTGCAGTTCTTACATCGCATAAGCGCAACCCCACTTACGATAATTTCTACCTTTTCGATAAACAGGTAGCGTGGACTGACCACTCACGGTATCTTGGAGCAACGATTCATTAAAAACATAAATGGAACACTCACGTCACGAATTCAATAAATAAAGCACGTGCTCTTCATTGCAAATTGTTTCCCCTTATTAGACCAAAATAACCAATTTCCATAGACCATAAACTTCTTATATGCAAGCAAGTTATTCGTCCAATCCTACATTACGCCGCACCTGACTGGAGCGCATGTACCAAGCACAATCTTGCCCGACTGCAATCCACTCAAAACAAGATACTTCGGTCAGCTCTAGCAGCACCTTGGTTCGTTCGTAATTCGATTATCCATCGCGATCTTCAATGCGAGTCCATCCTGCAGGTAATGAAAAAAATGGCCAATAATTACTTCTCTACTTCTGTTGAACACAGCAAATCTCTTATTAGGGACTCCCTGAATTATCAGGTTGGCCCTTCTCATAAAGTCAATCGGCCTAAAACCACCATTAACTGCCAGGACACATGAGCGGAAAGTGGATGGATGGCTCTTTCTTCCAAAGCCCTCTCTGTACAATTTTCGCTCCGATGTCCTGTTATGATTTTCAATTCTTTCAACTAACTTTGTTTTATCCAATTCGCATGTTCTGCATCCCCACAATCTTTCTTTTTGCACACTTCGCCCCCCTCCTTTTTTATCTCTATTCATCAGGGGCAGTCTCTGTGAAGGCATGGCCGTTTTAATCAGTCACTCTAATCATTGGCCTCTGGCACAATTCCGTTGGAGCAGGTTATGGACTTCTGTCTGGTACTGCATACTGTCAATCTTTATCTTTGATATCTATATAGGGAAAAATATCCGTACGCTGGATGTAACCGACACCTTCCCTGCTAGTATAAATTTTGTATATAAAGTATCCGTTGGATACATTCTTGATACCACGAAAATAAAATACTGTGTCTAGAAATTAATATTAAAATAAAATTCATACTTTCTTCGCACTATAAAAGAAACGGAAGTAAAGAACACTTTGAATTACCACAGATTGAGCTTTTTGCTCCTTTTATTACATGCATTAATTGTTTGATTTTTATCGTATCTCAACATTTAGATTGATGCAAAATTCTGTTTCAAGTATTTATAATCATTGGCGGATTCTATTCTTATAGCAACCCTAACAGAACGGATCAAGGAAACAAAAAAAAAAAACAGATCATAGGGCAATAGAACTTGATTTTCATAAATATTTTCTTAGAAATTAAATTCCACATTGGAAACGAAAAAAATTTATTTTTTACAGCCTAATACACAATATCCTCTAAAAAGGCATTACTGTTAAAATTTTTGTATTCTAATGGGCACTTAATTAGTTTAACGTGCAAAAGACATGGCTCTCCAGCACGCGGATTCATGGCTTAACATTCCATCTGATGGACGACGTCCTTTCGAAGCCTATTGTTGCCCCTTATTGATCGAGGGCAGGGCGGGGAATTGGGCCAAAGAAGGTCTAAGAAGAAGGCCAGCTCGCACAAGCGTAAATGGCATTACACAGCGGAATTTTCCCAAAGCTGAACGTAGCAAATTTCTGTGCAGCGACAGAAACAACTGTAAGGGGCTATCTGCGCATGCGCATTGCAATCATTTTAGCTTGCTGTAACTATGGTTTGCCTTAGTCTTGAAATATTTAATGTGATTTAATTCGTGTTCAAACTGTCTAAGTGATAGCTGACCTTAAAGTTATTCAATGAGCATTTTATCCCGTTCAGGAGTGCATTTTAGAATACCTGGAGGAGCCGTTATATGTTTTTTACCACTTTTGAAGAATTTTGAAAATTAATATGTAAATTAATATATTTAATCATCTTGCGAACGTGTAAGTCAATCTATGTTGCTGTTATTTTCCCTGGAGCACATTGGTGCATATAGATGTCTGCAATTTGTTCTAATAGTAAACTTCCTTTTTTTTTGGTTGATAGAAGAAGTGCCTGCTGCCCTCTGTTGACAGATTATACAAGTAAAAAACTCGATATAACTTTTTTGAAAATATCTATTATTGTATAAATATATTTGTATAAAACACGTTATCGTGCAGAGAGACATAAATCTCAATTCATTATAATATACTAAATATTGTAGACTGTTTAAAATTGTTACAACAGATGAACGTCCTGCAATGAGTTTGTGATGGGCGTGTCATGAATGCTTTTGTGTGCTTCTGCGTGAGAATTAATTAACTAACGAATTAGAACATAGAACCGATCTGAAATATAAGAAAGATAGAAGTGTGTTTTTGAAATTGTGAGATCCAAAAGGAGGCATAATTAAGACTCTGTTCGCGTTAGTTTAACGAATAAATATTTTTATTTAGTGTGTATGCCGAAGGTTGAGTACTTTTCTATTGGTATGGATTACATTGGGAAGCTGGTGTATAAAAAGGAAATTATTATCGTTTTGTGCATGGTGATCAACGTATAAAAAAAATTAGTTCTGAAAAACCAGTACACTTAGTCGCAGTTTTCTATATAATTATTTAGCTATTTAATAAACTCTTCTGAAAACTTATCTTTTTATTATTATAAAGTTTCGTGCTGGATGGCATAGTTTGTTTATAAATGATTTTATCCATGCTTTTGTAATAAATTGCATTGTATTGTAATTTTCATTGACCAATTTTTACTTGAACTCAATCTCAGTGCTCTTTCATTTTAAATTGCAACATTTGGTACCAGGAGTGTAGATAATTTTTTGAATACCTTTTACTAGTATTATGGGTCAGTTAGTAAAGCTGATGACCGACATTAAAGGTGATAGAACTGCCCAAAGCAGCAAAATTGGTGTACTTGTTAATCAAAATAATGACATGAACAGTAAAATTGAAGACCTTGCTAGACAAAGTGATGACTTGAAAGCCGAAATGGCTACAAAAAGTGAGGAGTTGAGAGCTGAGTTGAGAGCTGAAGTTGTTTCTCAAATTGGTAAAATTAGTGATCACAATAATAAAATCAGTGAACTCACTAATCAGTATGACATTAAAACCGAATTGAATCGACAGTGTGATAGCTTAAAGGTTGAAATTGACAGTGTAACAGATGATGTTGTTAGTGTTAAGTTAGATTATAAACATCAAATTGAAACTGTAAAAACTGATTGTGAAAGCCACTTTCAGATTTTAAGAAATGAAATGTTACCCCCTTCTTGTGATAATAGTAATTTTAGTGCCAATAATATACTACTCACAAAAATTAGGGGATATTTCAAAATGAATATGAAGCGAAGAAATATCCCCTAATTTTTGTGAGCAGTATATTTTTAAACATATCACTAGAAATACAACTAAACCATCCACATGTGATGGTCAATCATCTGGGACAGTCTTCAAAACACAGTTTGAAGTTATCGCTAGAGCCAATGAGTGGAATGAATTCCAAAAGGCCAGTTTTCTTGCAGTTTCCTTAAGAAATTCTACTGTGGAAGTTTCACAGTCTGTTCCAGAAGAAAAACGACTTCGTTATCAAAGTCTGGTTTATGCATTACAACTTAGGTTTGGCGATATTTATTTAAAACAATACTATATGACTCAATTTAAACATCGTATGCAGAAGATTGGCGAAACTTTGCAAAAACTTGCTAGTGATACTGAGCGTCTAGCTAGATTGACTAATAGTAACTGTCCACCAGAAATTCAAGATAACTTAGCTCAATTACAATTTATTGATGCTATTGCTGACCCTGACACTGAACAATATCTGAAGATGTTGGAAGGTGAAACCTTTAAGTCAGCTGTAGTACATGCTATGAAGTAGGAGTACTGCAGGCTTTCCTCCCGAGCAAACAAACGCACAGTGAGATCTGTAAATGCAGAAACAACTGTAGAGAAAAGTAGTGAAATGGAACAATTAAACAAAACTATATTTTCCGTTTTGAAAGACATTAAAAGTTCCTCTTCAAAGACTTCTACAAACGTAGAGTGTTGGAATTGTGGCAACACTGGACACATTCGAGACAACTGCAAAAAGTGGTGGACATAAAGTTCAAGCACATCTAATAGACAATAGAACCAGCATAAGCAACGTTAAGGACAAAGGTTGCCTGTTGATTGGTTGGCCCCAGGGTCAGTCGCCCATCTTTTAAAACTTCATGATGAAAATAATGGACTGGTAGCTGATGGAACCATGAATGGAGTGCCTTGTCGTATGATAATAGACACTGGTGCAAATGTAACTTTACTCAGAACAGACATAATAAAGAAGATAATACCACACTCAAACTGGAATGCTACACAATCTAATATAACCTTACAAACAGCCACTGGAGATCGTGCTAGTCCGTGGAAAGGTTCAACTCAACATCAGTATTTGTAGCTGTCTGGTACGCCATCCTGTTTACATCGCTGACATCTACGATAGATTCATATTAGGCCTTCATTTCGTAAAGAAACATGGATTCAGCGTTTGACCCAGTGAGAGCCAACTCATTGTACAAGACAGAAGTGATCCCTCTGCTTAGCCGAACATCTGATTCTTTATCAAGTGTGACCACAATATTAGTGACGGAAGACACAGAAATCCCAGCACAAAGTGAAACTGTAGTTCGTGGACATCAGGCGGAGACGTCTGGGCCTTTCGATTGGCAGTCTCTGATGCCTCTAGTAAAGGAGCTTTGACTCATGGTATCCTGGATGCAAGAAATTTAGTCTATGTAGGTAAAGGATAGATTCCTATCAGAGTGATTAACTGTAATAAATCCAATAGAATATTGAAAAAGGGTGAAGAATTAGCAATATGTGAACCTGTTACCTGGATAACAAGATAAACAAAATAGAAGTTACTTACTCAAACCAACACCATACAGACATCGCATCACATCTTAATGAATTATGGAGAAAAACAAGAAGAATTTTAACTAAAGAACAAGCTGCTAAGGCCGAGAACCTATTGAAAGAGTTTTGCGATATTTTTTATGTTATATCAAATGATTATGGCCGTACTAACCTGACAGAACATAAGATCAACACTGGTGATTCTCCTGCAGTATCAGCAAGGAGGCTTCCATTTGCAAAACGAGAGGAAACAGAATAACTCATAAGGGACATGGAAGCTCAAGACATTATAGAACCATCATCAAGTCCCTGAACATCACCATTGGTTCTTGTCAAGGAAAAGGATGGATCTACCCGGTTTTGTGTGGATTACCGCAGATTGAATGATATAACAAAGAAAGACTGCTTCCGTTTACCCATGATTGATGATATACTGAACACTCTATCTGGGTCAGAATGGTTCTCGACCTTAGACTTGAAAAGCGGCTATTAGCAAGTTTGTATACATCCTGATGATCGTGAGAAAACTGCTTTCATTACAGGAAATGGGTTGGGTTGGGTTACCTCTGAGCGGCACTTTTTTTGCACACAATGGGCTAAATGGCCAGGTCACATGGATCCCGAAGGCTCAGAGAAGGTTGGGGGAGGGGACCCACTGGAACAGCTGTTGGGAGACAGATGGTAGCCTCCCGTCAAGGCCATCCAGCGTGTTCTATAACGTGCACAGGGTATGGCTCTCCCGCACACGGGGACTAAGGCTTAACGTCCCATCCGACGGATGGCGGCCTTTCCAAGCGCATCGGTGTCCCCTACTGACCATGGCCAGGGCGGGGAATTTTGCGTAGATAAATCTCAACGCTGACCCAGCTGGGACTCGAACCTGGGAACTACAGATTATTAACCTGACGCGCTACCGACTCAGCCACCCCCGCCCAACAGGAAATGGACTTTGGCAGTTCGAAGTGATGCCATTTAGACTTTGCAATGCACCTGCAACGTTTGAACGACTAATGCAGTCGGTGTTCTCTTGGGAGATCTGCCTGGTTTACTTGGACGACATCATTGTTCTTGCAAAGACTTTTGAAAATCGTTTGAGAAATCTTCGTCAAGTGTTTGAAAAACTTAGGGCAGCCAAGCTAAAATTGGGACCGACAAAGTCCCAATTTATCAGGTCCAGCAAGAAGTTCATTACCTTGGTCATGTCATCACTACATCAGGGATTAAGACTGATCCGAGTAAGATAGAAGCTGTAAGAGATTGGCCTTCAACACAAGATGTTCATCAACTTGATAGTTTTATTGGATTTTGCACCTATTATAGAAGATTTGTTAAGGGTTTCTCCAACATCACAAGGCCATTACATCGTCTGACAGAAAAGGGCCAGCGGTTCATGTGGACTACCGAATGTGAGGTAGCCTCGTCAGACCTCTAACAGCTGTTTTCAGTGGGACCCCTCCACCAACTTTCTCTAATCCCTTGAGTCTTTGTTACCTGGCCATTTAGATCATTATGCGAGCAAAATTACCGTCAAAAGAATAATTTAAATTTTAAATAAATTTAATTAAAAATTATTAAAAACTACTAATTTTAATAAATAATACAGCTACTATAATTCAAAAAAATTATTTTAAAAATAGTTTAATTAAAATAGCTGGATATTGCGTTCATTGAAACCATGTGATGCGAAATTATTATTTATCTGTATACACTAACGTACCTCACTAGAAAGGATATGTACTTCAGATGTTTTAATAAGCTAAAAGCATGCAATTTTCTTAATGACTGCATTCATTGAAGATGATATTACCTCCCTTTTCGTGTAGGGAGTTCCAATATAATTGGAATCCCTATTCCAATGTGAAATACCCGAGTACAAAATGTTGAATCCGTTTTAAAAACTTCGGATTCGTTCTTTGAAACCCAATAAATCTCACTTGGCGTTAAATAATAATCCTCATTACCACACTATCCCAAAAATATCTAATGGATATCCATTTGCCATCTTAGAAATCTTTCGCGTATTTTCTGGATATCGTGATTGTATGAAAAATATTCCCTCAAGCAGATGCTTCCCACAGAGGTATGACAGGAGCCTGTCAGTTTAATACGCCATAGTATAAAGTCTTTGAGGATGGTAGGACCTCAGCAGAAAAACAACACAGATACCCATGTCTTACCCGGGGCTCGAACACACTGTCCTTTGTTCACTAACCAAGCACATGTTTTTGAGTTACGAGCAGTGAAAGTACTACAGAAGTGACTTAGAGCATTACGCCGAAACACAAAATTTACTACCTGACTGGGATGCCACGAACAAAGGTATGAGGACCATATGATCTTTCGGTGTCCGAGACTCAGCGATGTTGCTGCAGAATCCACTGTGCAACGGACACCGCCGCTGACACCTGAAACGAAAGAAAAGATTAATACATGTAACAAAACTACAATAAAAAAGAACACTACACACGACAACTAGAAGAAGGGGAAAGTTGCACTTTAAAGCACAGAGCATCGCCAAAAAAATAGCAAGGAAACGGAAGCTTACACTATTGCCTGGTGAACTCGGACTTACCTTGGAAGTGTACGACCCTCAGAAAGTTACGAACACTTCCGGATACGCCAGCCTTCACGTCCAGAATGCCCGTCTTCGTCCTTTGGAACAGGACACTGTTCCTCGTCTTCCACAGATGATACTTGACCTCGCTGGACATCAACAGGACCTATGTCTGGACTGCTGCCCGCACTGGCAGGAGAGTCAGGTACAACACCGAAGTCACTCCTGGCATAGTGATGCTGAAGACATTGTCGACGTGTCTCAACATGTCCTGTGCAAGAAAACAACTGTAAATGGCGTGAGTCACTGTCTCAACCTCTCCGCAGTTGGGGCACCTGCCGTTCCTGATGTGACCGAAGCGATACAGTCGGTCCCTCATAAGGTCCTCATGCGCTATGCCCCAATCAAAGAATGTCTAAGGAGAAGAAGGCTAGCTTCGCATAAGCGTAAGTGGCGCCGTTCTGCGGAATTTTACCGAAGCTGAACGTGGCAAATTGATGTGCATGCACAAAAACAACTGTAAGGGGCGATCTGCGCATGCGCAGTGCAATCATTTTTAGTCCAGTGCAGCTGTGGTTTGTCTTACTCTTGGTATATTTATTGCGATTTAATCAGTGTTTCAACCTGTCTAACACCCATGACTGTTTGGCATAGTGATAGCTGACCCTAAAGTTATTCAGTGAGTGTTTTATCCCATTCAGGAGTACATTTTACGATACCTGGAAAAGCCGTTGTATGTTTATTTTGAGTAATTTTTCAGAATTTTTAAAATTAATATGTAAATTAATACATTTAATCATCTTGCGAACATGTAAGTCAATGTATGTTGCAGTTTTGTGTTCCCTGGAGCATATCGACATATATAGGTGTCTGCAGTTTGTTCTAATAGTAATTTTTTTTTATGGTTGATACGAGAAGTGCCTGCTGCCATCTATTGACAGTTTATACAAGTAAGAAACTCGATGTGACTTTAATTGAAAATATCCTAAATTCTATAAAATATAATTAAACAAAACACGTTGTCTCGCATTAAGCCATAAATTTCAATTTATTATAATATATTAAATATAGTAGAATGTTCAAAATATTAACATTTTTATGTTGAGCATAGCTACTACTTGTTTTACAAAATGGGATTTTATTAAGGGAAATAATTTTAACTAAACCTTGTAAAACGAAAATCATAATGATAAAATTTAAGAAATGAACACTTTGAACAGAGTTAAAGTGTATGTAAAATTAGTCACGTGGTGTAAGCTATTGAAAACCTTGCTGGGCGGTGGAAAAATAACGCAAGGAACTGGCTCCTCTCCACGGCTAGGTGGCTTCACTGCAATACACGAATTTGCCATGTTTAGAGGGCGCTGCAATCGAAAAGTTTACATTACGTCTATGGAAGCTAGCTCTCTTCTCCCTTAGACACTCCTTGGCCCCAATTGAGGTCCTGCCGGCTCTGCATCAGATGGTGATTGGTCACTCCAGGCTTCCCTCCAATCCCACTGCGGCTGCCCCCTTTGAAGAAACAATCCAACTGCGGATGCTTACTCTGAAAACGGGGCTCCAAGGGGGGCAAGAGACTGCGGTACAGGTTCCTGGTGGTGTTCTGAAACAAATCTAAATCATTAGTGATACGGATAATACACTCTACCTTCCAGAGAACTTCCAGAGAAACTCTGTTACCTATCGTCAATGCCATCTATTGTGTTCTTTAAGTTGCACAGGGGCCACCGTTTAACACCCCATTTGACGGACGTCTAACTTTTAAAGTCCATTGGTGTCCTCTACTGACCGAGAGCAGGGCAGGGAGATTTACGGATATAAACCTCGAAGCCGATCCAGCTGAAACTCGGTTCGGGGAGCTGCAAATTACAAGCCTTGCTGGATATAAACGACATCTTGTCATACAATATAGATTTTGTATGTAAAGTATCCTTTGGATACACACTATATTACGCGTTAGGCTTATTAGGTTCGTCAATTAAAGCGAACAATTCACTTATTAAATTATATTCACTATAAAGAAAACGGTAGGATATAACACAATTAAAATTCAAGAGATTCAGAATTTTGATGCTTTGATTACATGTATTAATTATCTGCTTTATATCGTATCTCAACATTTAGATTTATTACAAAATTCCGTTTCAAATATTTATTATCATTCGTGAATTTTATTCGTATAGCAACCGTAACAGAACAGAAATAGCAATAGAATTTGGTTTTGGTAAACATTTCCTTAGAAATTAAATTCTCGTTCGGTAATGAAGAAAATTCTTTGTTAAAATCCATTATGCATTTTCCTCCAAAAATGTATTACTGTTAAATCTATTTTATTTTGACGTGCACAGGGTACGGTCTCTCCCACACACGGTGCCACGGATTAACGTCTAATCCGATGGATGCCGGCTTTTTCACGCTCATCAGTATTTCCCACTGATCGAGGGCAAGGCGGTTGATACAACAGGTTTGGACACTGCACTAACAGAAGAATTATTTTCAAAAATATAGCACTTTAAATTATATCTGCTTCCTAAAACCCCAACTGATACGTACTTAACCCAACTGGTTACTTATTATTAAAAATTTTGAAACTAATTTAATATTATCAAATACTGTATTTTAACAAAATCATAACGAATAAATTATTTTAGTTTAATCGGTTTTAAATTAAATAGCTTTAACTTAATTTTTAAATAAATTAAATCACTTGAAGTTTTATGTATAATTAATATGTCTTTCCTTTCTTCCTTCCCATTGTTCAAGTCTGTCCAGGCCCGGTGTATCAAGGTATCCTTGTTCGAACTGGGGAACTGCAGATTACGGGCCTGAAGAAAATGACAATGACTCACCTGGTGCCATTGGGGCGTGGGTGGCTCAGTCGGTAGCGCGCCAGGCTCGTAATCTGTAGTTCCAAGGTTCGAGTCCCAGCTGGGTCAGCGTTGAGATTTATCTCCGCAAAATTTCCGCGCCCAGCCCACGGTCAGTAGGGGACACCGATGGGTTTGAAAAGGCCGCCGTCCGTCGGATGGGACGTTAAGCCTTGGCCCCGTGTGCGGGAGAACCATACCCTGTGCACGTTAAAGAACACGCTGGATGGCCTTGACGGGAGGCTACCATCTGTCTCCCAACAGATGTTCCAGTGGGTCCCCTCCCCCAACCTTCTCTGAGCCTTCGGGGTCCATGTGACCTTCGGGGTCCATGTGACCGGGGTCCATGTGACCTTAGCTCGTGGTGTGCAAAAAAGTGCCGCTCAGAGAGAAAAAGTGCTCACTTCAGAGCACCAAGTTAAAACAACCCAACCTGGTGCCATTTGTTATTCTAGTCATACATAACTTGTTACGATCGATAGAAGACTAACAATTACATTATAACAGGGCCGGATTAGGGGGGAAAGGTCCATGATTCCCCCCTTTTGAGAAAAGTAGTAGAATAATAGGAAAACATTATTATAGGGGCGTATATTTAAAGAATTTTTCATGAATTAAAAAAAACGCGTAAATGAGAGGAAATAGTTACACACACATTTATCTCCTCAAAACTCCCCGCCCGCGGTCAGTAGGGGACACCGATGGGCCTCGATTGGCCGACGTTCGTCGGATGGGAAACTAAGCCGTGGCCCCGTGTGTGGGAGAGCACACGGTGCCACGGCTTAGTGTGCACGCTGGATGGCTGTGAATCTGTGCAAGCTTGATGGCTGTGAAGGGAGACAACATATCTGTCTCCCAACAGCTGTTCTAGTAGGTCACCTCCCCCAACCTTATCCGAGATGATAGAACTTAAAGAACACAATAGATAGCATTGAGATATGAATAGATGGCATTGAGGGGACCCACTGGAACAATTATCGGGAGACAGATCGTAGCCTACCATCAAGACCATCCAGCGTGTCTTTAACGTGAAGAGTGTATGGTTCTCCCACACAAAAACCCCGGCTTAACGTTCCATCCGCCGGACGGCAATGCTATTCTATGCCCGTCAGTGTCTCCTACAGATCACGGACAGGGAGGAAGACAAAACACTCGGTACTTACCTGTCTTGTTATGAGATATTTTGCTTAAGTTTATGATTGATTTTATACAGGGAATTGTTGTTGTTGTTGTTGCTTTACCTCTGAGCGGCACTTTTTTGCACACCATGGGCTAAATGGCCAGGTCACATGGACCCCGAAGGCTCAGAGAAGGTTGGGGGAGGGGACCCACTGCAACAGCTGTTGGGAGACAGATGGTAGCCTCCCTTCAAGGCCATCCAGAGTGTTCTTTAACGTGCACAAGGTATGGCTCTACCGCACACTGGGCCACGGCTTAACGTCCCATCCAACGGACGGTGGCCTTTCCAAGCCCATCGGTGTTTTTTCAGGGAAAAAAATGATATATTTTTCTAGATGCATTTTGTTCTGAGGGGCGAAAGGGAAAACTGAATATTGAAACAAAACTCGTAACCATGGAGACCAAATTCCTCCGTGTTTAAACGGTGATTATTACTCACCTTACCCGGGTTCGAAATCAAGTTCCTTTGATCAGTAGCCAAGTGCGCTAACCACTCTGTAATAATTTAAATGCTAAAGAATTCCTCAACTTCTGAATATTCACACCTAGTCCTTGATACTAGGTAAAAAAAATTGCATTTCAAAATGTTTAAAGTGGAAACAATTTTAACCCAATTTGCTCTCTAAAATTGTAATGGGTGTTAAATCTATTCTTTTTAACCAATACCTTTGTAATAAAATGATTTCAGATAACCTTGTGTATCTTGGAAAACTTTTGATGCTTTTTATAATTCAGTTTTGCCTCAGATGTTTTAATAAGCTAAAAGCAAGCAACTTTCTTAATGACTTAATTCAATATAGATGTTATTACCTCCCATTACATGTAGGGAGTTCCAACAGCCATAGTCCACTGCCAAACACCCGAATACACAATGTTCAATTCGTTCTCAAAATTTCTGAATCATTCTTTGCAACACTTGCAATCTCATTTGTTAAATATCATCAGTTAAATAGTAATCGTCACTACCACAATATCCCAAAAATATCCAGTGAATATCCATTTGCCAACTTAGATATCTTTCGAATGTTTTCTGGATATTGTGGTTGTATGGAAAGCATTCCCTCAAATAGATAATTTCCACAGAGGTGTGACAGGAGCCTGTCAGTTTAATACACCATAGTATAGAGTCTTTGAGGATGGTGGGACCTCAACAGAAAAACAACACAAACACCCATGTCTTACCTGAGGCTGGAACACACGCCCCTTTGTTCACTAGCCAAGCACATGTTTTTGAGTTACCAGCAGTGAATGTACTATAGAAGTGATTTACAGCATTAGGCCGAAACGCAAAGTTTGCTATCTGACTGGGATGCCACGAGTATCCGTGGTAGGTATGAGGAACGCACGTTCTTTCGGTGTCCCAGACGCAGCGATGTCCGCTACAGAATCCACTGTTCCACAGACACTGCCGCCGACCCCTGAAACGAAAAACAAGATTAATACATATAACAAAGCTACAATAGAAAGAACATTATACACGACAACGAGAAGAAAGGGAAAGTTACACATTAAAGCGCAGAGCATCGCGAAAAAATAGCAGAGAACGGAAGCTACACCATTGGCTGGTGAACTCGGACTTACCTTGTCGGAAGTGTTCGACCCTCAGAAAGTTACGAACACTTCCGGATACGCGAGCCTTCACGTGCAGAATGCCCGTCTTCGTCCTTTGGAACCGGACACTGTTCCTCATCTTCCACAGATGATACTTGACCTCGCTGGACATCAACAGGACCTGGGTCTGGGCTGCTGCCCGCACTAGCAGGAGAGTCAGGTACAACACCGAAGTCACTCCCGGCATAGTGATGTTGAAGACATTGTCGACGTGTCTCAACATGTCCTGCGCAAGGAAACAACTGTAAATGGCGTGAGTCACTGTCTCAACCTCTCCGCAGTTGGGGCAGCTGCCGTTCCTGATGTGACCGAAGCGATACAGTCGGTTCCTCATAAGGATCCCATGCGCTATGCCCCAATTGAGGTCCTGCCTGCTCTGCATCAGATGGCTATTGGTCACGTTACTCCAGGCTTCCCTCCGATCCAACTACGACTGCATCCTCTGAAGAAACAATCCAACTGCAGCTGCCTCCTCTGAACACGGGACTCAAAGGGGGGCAAGAGGCTGCGGTACAGGCTCCTGGTGGAGCTCTGAAACAAATCAAAATCATTAGTGACACGGGAAATACACTCTACGTTCCAGAGAACGTTACAATTGAAACCGGTAGGTTTCTCACACCTGGGGCTATTAAATAAAAGATCCGGCGACAGGAACCTGAGAGAAAGACCTAACCAATAGAAAATGAAGTTGGACATGGATGTACAAGAGTTCAAAATCCTGACGACAGAAGAGATTGCAGCCGTGGCGAAGTGGTGTTGGAGATCGGGAATGTCCCAGCCACCGGAGTCGATGGTCTGGTTCACTCTGTCTCTCTTCATCGACTCAGGTTTCCTTCACCAAAAGAAGGAGAACAAGGTTGGGTTGGGTTGTTTTACCTCTGAGCGGCATATTTTTGCACACAATGGGCTAAATGGCCAGGTCACATGGACCCCGAAGGCTCAGAGAAGGTTGGGGGAGGGGACCCACTGGAACAGCTGTTGGGAGACAGATGGTAGCCTCCCGTCAAGGCCATCCAGCGTGTTCTTTAACGTGCACAGGGTATGGCTCTCCCACACACGGGGCCACGGCTTAACGTCCCATCCGACGGACGGCGGCCTTTCCAAGCCCATCGGTGTCCCCTACTGACCGTGGGCAGGGCGGGGAATTTTGCGGAGATAAATCTCAACGCTGACCCAGCTGGGACTCGAACCTGGGAACTACAGATTACGAGCCTTGCGCGCTACCGACTGAGCCATACCCGCCCCGAAGGAGAACAAGAGTTTGGTCCAGTGGATTCCACTAACATCCTGACGTCAAGGACATCCAGCACAATCTTTAACGTTGGGTTGTTTTATCTCTGCGATATCATTTTTTTTGCACAACATGGAACAAATGGTCAGGTCACAAGGACCACGAGAACACAGAGAAGGTTGGGGGAAGAGACCCACTGGAATTGCTGTTGGGAGACAAATGGTAGCCTCCCGTCAATGCCATCTATTGTGTTCTTTAAGTTGCACAGGAGCCAACGTTTAACACCCCTTTTGACGGACGTCTAACTTTTCAAGTCCATTGGTGTCCCCTACTGACCGAGAGCAGGGCAGGGAGATTTAGGGATATAAACCTCGAAGCCGATCCAGCTGAAACTCGGTTCGGGGAGCTGCAAATTACGAGCCTTGCTGGATATAAACGAAATCTTGTCATACAGTATAGATTTTGTATGTAAAGTATCCTTTGGATACACACTAGATTGCCAAAGCAGATGAAAAGTTAATTAATTAAAGCGAACAATTCACCTATTTAATTATATTCACTATAAACAAAACGGTAGGATATAACGCAATTAAATTTCAAGAGATTCAGAATTTTGATGCTTTGATTATATGTATTAATTATCTGCTTTATATCGTATCTCAACATTTAGATTTATTACAAAATTCCGTTTCAAATATTTATAATCATTCGTGAATTTTATTCGTGTAGCAACCGCAACAGAACAGAAAGAGCAATAGAACTTGGTTTTGGTAAACATTTCGTAGAAATTAAATTCACGTTCGGTAATGAAAAAAATTCTTTGTTAAAACCCATTATGTATTTTCCTCCAAAAATGTATTATTGTTAAATTTATTTTATTTTGACGTGCACAGGGTAAGGTCTCTCCCACACACGGTGCCACGGATTAACGTCCAATCCGATGGACGCCGGCTTTTTCACGCTCATCAGTATTTCCCACTGATCGAGGGCAGGGCGGTTGATACAATAAGCCTGGACACTGCAGTAACAGAAGAACTCATTTTCAAAAATATATATCAGTTTAAATTATACCTGCTTTCCTAAAAACCCAACTGGTTACTTCTTATTAAAAATTTTGAAATTAATATAATAATATTATCAAATACTGTATTTTAAAATAATCTTAACGAATAAATTTTTTTAGTTTAACCGGTTTATTTTTTTATTAATTTTTTTTATTAATTCGAGATTTATCTCCGCAAAATTTCCCGCCCTGTCCGGGGTCAAAACGGGACACCGATGGGCTTGGAAAAGCCATCGTCCGTCGGATGGGACATTCAGCCGTGTCTCTGTGTGCGTGAGAACGATACCCTGTGCACGTTAAAGAACACGCTGGATGGCCTTGACGCGAGGCTACCATGTCTCCCAACAGTTTTTTCAGTGGGTTCTTTCCCGCAACCTTCTCTGAGCCTTTGGGGCCCTTGTGACCTGGATATTTAGCAAATTCTGTGGGGAAAAAAAAGCGCCGCTCAGTGTTAAAATCACCCAAGATTAGAGTATCTATGAAATATTAAATGGACTCTTCCCTGCAGAAAATCAGACAACAACGTGATTACAAAAATTAAAAAAAAAAACATGCGAATGAAAATACTTTTTTGCATTTGTCTGAAATATTTTAAATACGTTTCATGGTTATTATAATTTAGTGAAATAAAAGAATTGATAAATTTAACCTCATCTTGTTGTTAAGTGGCCAATGAAAGATCTTCATCGATGAAAATCCCGTAAACATGGAAACTTGAAGCATCCAGTTTTAAATAAATATTGTTAATGTTTTACGTGGCTTTCAATGAGTAATATATTATTTCGGCTTCTCTAAACAAAGTTTTCAATGTCTCTCATTACGAATTCTTAAAATTTAACAAAAGCACTAGATGCTGTTGATATTGTAGACATTTTCGTATACCAGATAGTCTTCAAATGGTTTTTCAGATATTAACCCCAGTCCTATTTTGATTTCTATGTATTCTTTTTTTTAAAATTATGATATAAGGTACCCATTGAATATATGTCAGATGTGAACAATAGATTATAAAAAATGCAGTGTAGGATCGAAATATTTATTGAAACCTAATGAACTATATTTTGAAAGGCAGTTTATTATATATTCAATTTCAAGAATCTGCAAAAAAAATTCTCAACAGATCGGTGAAGATAAATTACACCGTGCAGCAAGAAAGTAAGGAGATTGAAATAAAATTCGAGTTGGGTTGTTTTACCTGTGAGAGGTACTTTTTTGCACACAATGGCTAGGTCACAAGGATCCCGAATTTTCAAACAAAGTTGGGGAAGGGGACCCATAGGAACAGCTGTTGGGTGACAGATTGTAGCCTATGATCAAGGCCAACCAGCATGTTCTTTAACGTGCACAGAGTACGGCTCTCCCGCACACTGTGCCAAGGCTTAACCTCCCATCTGACGGACGGTATCCTTTCCAAGCCTATCTTTCTCCCCTACTGTCCGAGGGCAATTTCCGGAGATAAATCTCAACACTGACCCAGCTGGGACTCGAACCTAGGAAATGGAGATTACGAGCCTGTCATGCTACCGACTGATCCACCCTCACCCACTGGATTTTTCCCATTGAACAGTGACATTCAATGGTGATTCCCAAAATTAGATTTCATTTTTTTTTCTAAAATATGAAATTCTTAATCAACAATTCCAGAATCTATGATAAGTACAGTCGCTCAAAAAAGTATCCGAACACTATGGTTGATTACAGAATTCAGAAAAAATATCTGGCAACGATATTTTTAGAAATTAGTGATCTGGCAACCTTCGTGTCACGTGACGCGAAGGTTGCCAGACTACCGACGAGCCTGGCGCGCTACCGACTGAGCCACCCTCGCTAGGGGCGGGGGTGGCTCAGTCGGTAGCGCGCCAGGCTCGTAATCTGTAGTTCCCAGCTGGGTCAGCGTTGAGATTTATCTCCGCGAAATTCCCCGCCCTGCCCACGGTCAGTAGGGGACACCGAGGGGATTGGAAAGGCCGCCGTCCGTTGGATGGGACGTTAAGCCGTGGCCCCGTGTGCGGGAGAGCCATACCCTGTGCACGTTAAAGAACACACTGAATGGCCTTGATGGGAGATTACTATCTGTTTCCCAACAGCTGTACCAGTGGGTCCCCTCTCCCAACATTCTCTGAGCCTTCGGGGTCCATGTGACCTGGCCATTTAGCCCATGGTGTGCAAAAAAGTGCCGCTCAGAGGTAAAACAACCCAACAAGCCTCTTCGCTGTATGCTGTATTTGGCGAGAGCCATGTGCAACCCATATGACCTGCTGATCTATGACCGGTGCTTCGTGGATTACGTGGACGCGGGATCTGCTACGCTTACAGCGGGAAGGAAAGGGAGAGTGGAGCCCTTCAAAAAAGAGAGAAACTTCTCTCGTGATCGTCGAAAGTGAAGTGGATTGCTGTACTCTGGGATCCGGCATATTTGAAGGACTTTTTAATAAAGTCGGGTCAACGCTCTGGGTGTGTGTAACTTCTCAGTGGAATTCTCAGTGGGGCAGTAGATTAAGGCTGCGCCTTTATTAAATATGCGTGTAGGTAATGTGAAATGTTCATTAAACGAAATATTTAATCGAGAGATGCCGAGTTCATAGGTTGGGTTATTTTACCTCTGAGCGGCACCACCATGGGCTTTTTGTACACCACAGGCTTTTTGCATGCCAATGGCCAGGTCACAAGGACCCCAAAGGCTCAGAGAAGATTGGGGGAGGGGACCTACTGGAACAGCTGTTGGGGGACAGATGGTAGCCTCCCGTCAAGGCCATCCAGCGTGTTCTTTAACGTGCACAGGGTATGACTCTCCCGCACAGGGGGCAATGGCTTAACATCCCATCCGACGGACGGCGGACTTCCAAGCCCATCGGTGTCACCTATACTGACCGTTGATAGGGCGGAGAATTTCGAAGACATAAATCTCGATGCTGACCCAGCTGGGACTCGAACCTGGGAACTGCAGATTACGAGCCTGGTTCGCTACCGACTGAGCCACCCCCACCCCTATGCAGAGATAAAGTGCATGACTTCTTGAAAGTATATGTGGAAAATTTCTAATGTGACTTTCGCCCTGCATAGCAAGAGGGTTGCTTAGTTTCCCGAAAAATGTTTAAAACTGGAAAACAATTTAAAGCTGAAAATCTTTTGTCAACTTCTAATGTAACTTTCCCTTTGAGTAGCAAGTGGGCTGTGCATAATTTCTGAAAAGTTTTAAAAATTGATAAACATATTTTGAAACTGAAAATTTTGCGTGAAACTTCTGTGGCTTTTCCTCTGCATAGCACGTGGTTGGTGCATAATTTCTTGAAAAAGTTTTAAAATTGAGAAAAAAACTTGAAACTTCAAATACTACTTTGCGCCTAGCAAGTGGGTGGTGCATAATTTAAAAAAAAGTATTTTAAAACTGAAAAATAAAAATCTTGAAACTGAAAATCTTCTGTGCAACTTCTAATATTGTTTTCCCTGTACACAGTAAGTGGGTGGTGCATAACTTCTTGAAAGTGTTTTAATAATGCCGAGTTTGAAAATAAATGACACTCAACAATCTGAAAGAATAACTTTAATTGAATTTAATAAAGGAAACTTTTATTGATCATAGATCATGTCATACGAAATTTTTGATATATTTAATGTTATGGACAAGAGTGGAGAAATATGGAATCTACATCATGGTACATTCCCCTTCAGAACTGGTGCGTCATCTTCAAACACCATAAACATCGGATTCTCACAGAAATCTGCTTCCGGAGAAGAAACTTCCACTTTTGGTACCTCCTGAAAAGAAATACACGGTTAAGATGTAACATTAGAAACAAGTAAATACACGATTAATATGTCACATTAGGAACAAATAAATACACGATTAAGGTGTTACATTAGGAGGAAATAAATACACGGTTAAGATGTTACATTAGAAACAAATAAATACACTGTTAAGATGTTACATTAGGAACAAATAAATACACGATAAAGACTTTACATTAGGAACAAATAAATACACGATTAATATGTTACATTAGGAGGAAATAAATACACGGTTAAGATGTTACATTGGAAACAAATAAATACACGATTAAGATGTTACATTAGGAACAAATAAATACACGATTAATATGTTACATTAGGAACAAATAAATACACGATTAAGGTGTTACATTAGGAGGAAATAAATACACGGTTAAGATGTTACATTAGAAACAAATAAATACACGATTAAGATGTTACATTAGGAACAAATAAATACACGATTAAGACTTTACATTAGGAATAAATAAATACACGATTAATATGTTACATTAGGAACAAATAAATACACGATTAAGATGTTACATTAGGAACAAATAAATGCACATTAAGATGTTACATTAGGAACAAATAAATACACGATTAAGGTGTTACATTAGGAACAAATAAATACACGATTAAGGCGTTACATTAGAAATAAATACACGATTAAGATGTTACATTAGAAACAAATACACGATTAAGATGTTACATTAGGAACAAATAAATACACGATTAAGGTGTTACATTAGGAGGAAATAAATACACGGTTAAGATTTTACATTAGGAACAAATAAATACACGGTTAAGATGTTACATTAGGAACAAATAAATACACGATTAAGGTGTTACATTAGGAGGAAATAAATACACGGTTAAGATGTTACATTAGGAACAAATAAATACACGGTTAAGATGTTACATTAGAAACAAATAAATACACAATTATGATATTACATTAGGATGAAACAGCATTAGTTGAAACGCTAATCACTTCATTAAATAACCATTGGTGAAAGAGCTAATTCATGGAAATTAAGCATATGCAAACTCCGGCCCTTTTAACCATTTTATCCGCCTGGAAACCGGAAAATATATAAAAAAAATTAATCTGGCCTTATTAAAGTGAATGGTTTTATCAAGACGAAAATTTGAATAACATCATACAACACAGGGTGTTTCAAAACTCTATAAATTTCAATGGGAGATAGGGAACACCAAGACAAACCTTTTTCGTCTATGAATGTATGTCCGCTGACGTAACCCTTTGGTGCTAGAGGGCGCTGTTTAGGAAGCGCTGTCGGTACAACCTCACAGCAGCTCTCCGTTTCCAATTGCAGCCCCATACGTCAGATGCATGTCAGCCATCTCAGCAGACGTGAAACACTCCTTGTTACACGTAATGTGTCTGATTTACGAATGCCGATGGCAAACACAAGTCCGTTCCCACTTCGCCCCTCTAGCCAATTGCAGCGCCGCCAAACAGCGCCTTCTAGCACCAAAGAATTACGTCAGCGGACATGCATTCATAGATGAAAAAGGTTCGTCTTGGTGTTCCCTATCTCCCATTGAAATTTGTACAGAGAGTTTTGAAACATCCTGTATAGCTACACCATACTAAAACACTGGTTCTCAATGAGGGTTTTCTTAAGATTTTCTGTGGAATGCAGTTAAAGAAAATATATTTTTACTATCTCCATGACCGAGTGGTTAGCATGATTGGTTACTGATCCAAGGATACTGGTTTTGAGCTCGGATGAAGTATGTATGTTTTGTGTTTTCTTTTGAAGTCTATGCTGTATTAAACCAAGATTATTCTGTCACCTCTGTGGTAGGCTGCTGCTTGAGGTGTTTATATATGCAAGGCGAAAAGGTTTCCTATTAGCTTTATGCTAGATTAAAAGAGTTTGGGGCGGGGGTGGCTCAGTTGGTAGCGCACCAGGCTCGTAATCTGTATTTCCCAGGTTCGAGTCCCAGCTGGGTCAACGTTGAGATTTATCTCCGCAAAATTTCCCCGTCCTGCCCACGGTCAGTAGGGGACACCGATGGGCTTGGAAAGGCCGCTGTCCGTCGGATGGGACGTTAAGCCGTGGCCCCGTGTGCGGGAGAGCCATACCCTGTGCAACTTAAAGAACACACTGGATGGCCTTGACGGGAGACTACCATGTGTTTCCCAACAGCTGTTCCAGTGGGTCCCCTCCCCCAACCTTCTTTGAGCCTTCGGGATCCTTGTGACCTGCCCATTTAGCCCATGGTGTGCAAAAAAGTGCCGCTCAGAGGTAAAACAACCCAAACCAATCCCGCACACGAGGCCACGGCTTTACGTCCCATCCAACGGACGGCGACATTTCCAAGCCCATAGGTGTCCCCTACTGACCGTAGACAGGGTAGAGATGTTTCTTATACTTCTTGTCCTTAACACCGTCCCCAATATCTCTTAGGTGACAGATAGAATTAAATATATTCTTGAATTTAGTTTTTACCCTGCTTTACCAAGGTATATGGTTTTGCATACCTAACATACAGCACGGTCAGATATAGCTCTCCCGGTTTAAGAGTGCTGGGAAGATGTATCATATTTCATATATTGTGTTGCCTCCACTAGGAGCAACTGATCTAGAAAAGTTTACCACGTGAAGCGACCGAATGAAATTAAACGAATGATTTTTCAATCTATATTAAAGAGTTAAATTTTTTTTGTGGAAGTTGTTTTGGTGCTTTTTTTTTTTTCTAATTGTGCTGCTACTGAAGATTGTACCTGTCTTCCTACTGTTTTTCGCTCAACATTTGTCGGTTTGTGGATTTGTCAAACCAGTTCTTCCACCGTATCTTTGCAACTGGAAGGACAAACTTAATGATTTATATGTCAAATGATAGCTTATGACGCGGAGAGTGTCATAGACTATACGATTTTCACCTTCCATGTTTTCCTTTCCCCCTAACGGGCGGGTGTGGCTCAGTCGGTAGCGGGACAGGCTCGTAATCTGTAGTTTCCAGGTTCGAGTCCCAGCTGGGTCAGCGTTGAGATTTATCTCTGCAAAATTTCCCGCCCTGCCCACGGTCAGTAGAGGACACCGATGGGCTTGGAAAGGCCGCCGTCCATCCGATGTGAAGTTAAGCCGTGGCCCCGTGTGTACGGGAGAGCAATACCCTGTGCACGTTAAAGAACACGCTGGATGGCCATCTGTCTCCATCTGTCTCCCAACAGCTGTTCCAGTGGGTTCCCTCCCCCAACCTTCTCTGAGCCTTCGGGGTCCTTGTGGCCTGGCCATTTTGCCCATGGTGTGCAAAAAAGTGCCGCTCAGAGGTAAAACAATCCAATTCAATCCAACTCAACTTTTTCTTTAACTCGACTTTAGTCGAATTTTTCATAATTGTCTTTTATCTGCCGTGTTCGACTTTAATCTGAATTGTTAAAAAATCACATTCATTGATATGGTGAGTGACTAAAGCTTCACCAGTAAGTACCTTCGGCACTTGTTGAGTCTTAATGTCTTGTCAGTAAAACAGTGGAAAGGCCGAGGGGGCACCATTGTTGGGCTGTGCTTAGGACATCAGTTGGTTTTAATCCGGCCCTGACTATAGCGTATAAACTGACAGGCTCCTGTCAGACACTGTGGCAAGCAGCTGCTTGAGGGAATATTTATTTGCTTTATTTTTCGTATGAGGCAGTGATGTACGTAAAAGTTTGGTTTCGAGGTTATGGAGAAAATGGGACTACTTTCATGAACTTCTTTTCTAAAATAAAACAATGGATCAATTGACCAAATCACAAGGATCCACATGGGATCAGAGATAGTTGGAAATCTATTAGACTATAGATCTATTAGAGATATAGTTGGGCTATTTTACCTCTGAGCAGCACTTTTTTGCACACAATGGGCTAAATGAGCAGGTCGCAAGAATTCCGAAGGTTCGGTGAGGGGACCTACTGGATCAGCTATTGTCAGACAGATGGTAGCCTCCCGTCAAAGCCATCCGGCATGTTCTTTAACGTTCATAAAGCTCTCCTTCACACGGACCAACGGCTTAATGCATCATGCGACGGACCGTGGGCAGGACGGGGAGTTTCGCGGAGATAAATCTCAACGCTGACCCAGCTTGGACTAGAACCTGGAAACTGCAGACTACGAGCCAGGCAGGCTACCGATTAAGCCACCCTCTCCCCATGGCTGATAGGAGATAGATGAAAACCTCCCATCAAGGCCATCCAGCGTGTCCTTTAACATGCACAGAGAACCTATCTGTGTCCATGATTGACTGAGGCAAGACTGGGCTTCAGTGCAGATAAATCTTCACGCTGGCTCAGACGAGACTCGGAACTGTTAACTGTAGATTACGAGCCTGGAACGCTACCGACTGAGACAAATGCCCGCCCCCATAAAAGGAGTTGGGTTGTTGGGTTGTTTTACCTCTGAGCGGCACTTTTTTGCACACCATGGGCTAAATGGCCAGGTCACATGGACCTAAAAGCTCAGAGAAGGTTGGGGGAGGGGACCCACTGGAACAGCTGTTGGGAGACAGATGGTAGCCTCCCGTCAAGGCCATCCAGCGTGTTCTTTAACGTGCACAGGGTATGGCTCTCCCGCACACGGGGCCACTGCTTAACGTCCCATCCGACAGACGGCGGCCTTTCCAAGCCCATCGGTGTCTCCTACTGACCGTGGGCAGTAGGGGAAATTTTGCGGAGATAAATTTTGCGGAATTTTTGCGGAGATAAATCTCAACGCTCACTCAGCTGGGACTCGAACCTGGCAACTACAGATTACGAGCCTGGCGCGCTACCGACTGAGCCACCCCCGCCCGATAAAAGGAGTGTTAGAATATAATGCCTGGTAAAATGCTTCGAACCCACTACTATAATCGAAACAAGAATCATAACAAATAGAATTTTAAGGATGTAATTGTAATGTCGGTTTTGTAATCAATAAATATCAAATGTCATTATCAGTGGAAATAGCTTTAAATACAGTAAATCTTCATTGCCTATTGTTTCGTTATTTCGACCACGGTGTGAATCTGTCTTATTTAACACCCAATTATATGATTTGTCTGATATTATTGGGCGGGGATGGCTAAGTCGGAAGCGAACCAAGCTCGTTATCTACAGTTCGCAGGTTCGAGTCCCAGCTGGCCACAGAATTCAGATTTTTCTCCGCAAAAACTTCCGCCCTGCCCAAGGTAGGGAAAGGCTATCGTCCGTGGGGCGGGGGTGGCTCAGTCGGTAGCGCGCCAGGCTCGTAATCTGTAGTTCCCAGGTTCGAGTCATAGCTGGGTCAGCGTTGAGATTTATCTCCGCAAAATTCCCCGCCCTGCCCACGGTCAGTAGGGGACACCGATGGGCTTGGAAAGGCCGCCGTCCGTCGGATGGGACGTTAAGCCGTGGCGCCGTGGCGCCGTGTGCTGGAGAGCCATACCCTGTGCACGTTAAAGAACACGCTGCATGGCCTTGACGGGAGGCTACCATCTGTCTCCCAACAGCTGTTCCAGTGAGTCCCCTCCCCCAACCTTCTCTGAGCCTTCGGGGTCCATGTGACCTGACCATTTAGCCCATTGTGTGCAAAAAAGTGCCGCCAGAGGTGAAACAACCCAACCCAACCCGCTACCGTCCGTCGGATGGGACGTAAATAGTCATGGCTCTGTGTACCTGAGAGCCATACCGTGTGCATGTTAAAGAACACGCTGGATGGCCCTGATTGGAGGCTTCCGTCAAGGCCATTGGTCCTCTAGTCCCAACCTCTGATATTTCTAGGTCCTTGTGACCCAACCATTTAACAAATTCTGTGCGAAAAAATACTGCTCAGGGGTAAAACAATACAACTCCGTTGTTCGTAGCAGTATTGAGGAACAAGGAGTACTTAATATAACGCAGAATATTTTAATTATGGTTTATTATCATAATGAGAAGTTTATCTAAATTATTTAAGATGTTATTAACTCTTTAACATCCCTTCTTGAGTCCCATGCCTCATTCTTCTTCTTCTTCTTCTTCTTCTTCTTCTTCTTCTTCTTCTTCTTCTTCTTCTTCTTCTTCTTCTTCTTCTTCAAGCAGCCATGGGCTACGGAGGTCCAACCAGAACGTGCAATTTAGTTCTCCAAGCAAGTCTATCCTGAGCTACATCTACTGCATCTGACCACTGCACACCAATTCTAACAAGGTCCTGTTTGACATTGTCTGCCCACCGCATCCTAGGTCTCCCCTTCTTTCTGAGGCCTTTAGGCACACTGTTCATAACCCTATTCGCCAATCTATAATTATTCATACGGGCAACATGGCCAAACCAACGGAGTCTCTCTCTGCACAATATGCTGCTTAAAGGAGGTTGCAAACTCCTTTGCCTAATCTCATCATTAGTTACAAAGTTGAACCACCTAATGCCCAAGACACTGCATAAGCATCTGGAATCAAAAGCATCTAGTTTCCTGTTATCTTGTTCACAAAGTGTCCAAGTTTCACTACCATAACTAACCCTAGAAAGAACCAAACTATTATACAGTCTAATTTTAGTCTTTAGGTGTATACGCCTATTTCTCCACATTCTCCATAGATTCTTAAAAGTCCCGGCAGCAATCCCTATTCGTCTGTTAATCTCATGCCGCACATCACCAGTATCAGTTACATAGCTCCCAAGATAATTAAACTGTGACACCTGCTCAAGACTGCAACCATTCAGATTAACTGAATCACAGCATGCCTGACCAATTTTCATCACTTTAGTTTTCTCTCTGTTTATAACGAAACCTACTCTACTACCAGTCTCATCAACAGCTCGAATGAAAGAGTTCATCTCATCAACATCATTTGCCCAAAGGACTAAATCACCAGCATAATCTAAATCACAGATTTTAGTATCTCCAGACCATTTAAGGCCAAAATCTTTCCCTAGAAGTGAATTTCGCATAACATAATCGATAACCAAACTAAAGAGAAAAGGAGACAAAATGCACCCTTGTCGAACACCAGAAGTAATGCTAAACCAATTGCTTCAAGACTTACCAACTCTCACACACGACTCAGTGTTATTATAGCGAGCTTTCATTATGGTAACTAACTTGTCTGGTATACCATATGATCTCACAATCAACCACAAATTATGACGATCAACAGAGTCGAAAGCCTTTTTGAAATCAACAAAGCTAGCAACCAAAGGTTTCTGAAACTCTAAACATTTCTGAAGAATCTGCGTAAGTGAAAATATCTGATCCACACATCCCCTACCACTTCTGAATCCACATTGCTCATCATGCAATTGACTGTCAGCCAGATTCTTAATTCTATTAGGCACAATCATGGAAAGAACTTTACCTGGAACAGAGAGTAGGCTAATAGACCTATAGTTATCACAAGAACTGCGATCACCTTTTTTGAAAATAGGGATAACAATAGCTCTGGAAAAATCCTTAGGAACCATGCCTTTATCATAAAAGATATTCAGAATTTCAGTCATCCAAGTGGTAACCGAAACATTTCCAGTTCTAAGCATTTCGGTAGTAATTTCATCTACCCCTGGGGATTTATGAAGTTTAAGTTTAGAAACAGCCAAAATAACTTCAGATTGTGTTATAGGGCCAACATTAAAGCCACCAATGCATCTATTATCATTGCAAACAATGGGAATAGAACTAACCGCATTGTTCAGAATATCACTGAAATGCTCAGCCCACCTAGCCATGACAGAATCCTCACCTTCTATAACCTTACCTTGTTTATCCTTCAATCCCTGTATACCTGTCCGTTTTCTACCACACAAAACATTAACTATCTGGTACAGCTCTCTGCTGTTGTGCTGTCTAACTGCTTCCTCGGATTTGTTAGCCAAACCATCAAGCCAAAGATTCTTATCAGCAGCTAACTGATCTTTTACACGTTTATTAAGCTCTCTGTAATGCTTTCTATTAGTACTAGTAGGGTATTGATTAAGGACATTCCTGCAGTTCTTTCTTTCTGAAATAAGCTCAAGTGCCTTATCACTCAGATAATTATGCCTCTTCTGCTCCTTTTTTCCTAAAAGAGTACTGTTAGTGTCCAAAAAAGCCTGTTTAAAATGATCGCATTCTTCCTCAACTTCTGTAGTAAGCATACCATGACTGTCATAATGACTAAGTAACCTATCATGGTAAGCTTTAGCTATAACTGGGTCTTTCAGAGCTTCAGTATTAAAAGCAAATTTTTTAACCCTAGCACAACACTTTTTAAGTTTAAGTTGTAAGACACTTTTAACAAGGTAATGGTCAGATCCAATTTCAGCTCCCCTATATGCCCTGGTATTTCTAACAGAACTAGCCCATCTGCTGTTAATTAATATATAATCAATCATATTCCTATGCAGCCCATCAGGTGAAACCCATGTGTATTTATGTATGTCGCGGTGTTTGTAATATGTGTTAGTTATTCTGAAACGATTGAGTTTACTTACCTGTAGGAGACGTTACCCATTGCCATTGCAGCTACTAATACCAAAAGGGCCTATTACTCCTCCCCAAAGGTCAGAGTCAGTACCAACTTTGGCATTGAAGTCACCAAGAACAAGGGTAATATCTCCTTTCTTGACAGAATTCAAAACATCCTGAAGTTGTTCATAAAACCTATCCTTCTCATCCTCATCGGCATCCTCAATGGGGGCATAACAGCATATAACATTCAGGTCTATAACGCTTGTCTGATATTTTGCTGTAAGAAACCTCTCATTAATGCATTCATATCCTAGAAGAACATCACTAGCGTGTCTGCTGAGAAGCAGACCCACGCCTTGGTGATACTTATTGTGGTTTCTCCCTGAAAAGAGAAATTTAAGATTATTTTTAAGAATCTGACCTTTATCTGTCCATCTGGTCTCTTGCAAGCCGAGAATATCTAAATTATAATGGTGGAATTCTTGTGTGAGGACATCAAGAGAAAAAGCTCTGTGCAGAGTCCTCACATTGCAACTACCTAAGCAGAGAAAATGGTTAGTGGGATGTTTAAAGAAACTATGTTTATTGAGAGAGGGAATGCCGACAATATCAAACAGCCCCCTAATCGCAGACATGGGGCAAAGACCCGTTCCCCCACCACTAAAGGCTGAAGCCATCTACACTGGAAGACTTCCTCCTATGTAGAATTTGACGATGCCAATAGAAGCAAAGTGTTCAGGTGCCTGCGATGACCTCTGCTCAGGATTATCCACCAGCTGATAAACATATCCTGTGAATCTATTCACTTGGGGCTGTCAACCCACAAACAAACAGAAAACACAGCGGAAGATTTTCCCTCCACAGAAGCCCACCAGTGCATCTAAATTAGGATCCATAATCAAGCTCAGAGCCATATATCTGCCAGTTGGTTTATATGGTCAGCACCAGGACCCTGTGTGGTTGGCCACTCCTCAGCAGGGTAGAAAAAAAAAGAAAAGTAGCCATAGTTGTCCAGATCAGTAGGCCACACTAATCTGGCAGCCCTCCCCTTCCGTTCACTTCCACAAGAGAGTATCTCTTTTGAAAGGTACTAAACGGTCTGTACCACGAGAAGGCGGGGTCGGACATTAGGTGCTAGGCCTGGCCGGTTCTATGCATCATCACAGGGGATTGGTGCATAGCTCTCCTTCCAGTGACTACCTGACGTGTGCGGGAGAGTCATACCCTTTGCAAGTTAAAGAACACGCTGGATGACCTTGACAGGAGGCTACCATCTGTCTCCCAACAGCTGTTTCACCTTCGCTGAGCATTCGGGGTCCTTGCAATCCGGCCATTTAGCCCACTGTGTGCAAAAAAATTGTCGCTCAGAGGTAAAACAACACAAACTTAATGAAGATCCACTAGGAAAAAATCTGTACTTAGAAACAAAAACATACATTTGCAATGAATTGAGAAAGATATATATTCAAGAAAATATTTTGATTAAAAACACAAATCCTCCAGGTAAAAAGTTACGGGTCATAAAGATGTATTTCCATTGGCAACCGCCCTAACAACCACCACCCTCCCTTAGCAATGGGGGCGGGGGTGGTTCAGTCGGTAGCGCGCCAGGCTCGTAATTTGCAGTTCCCAGGTTCGAGTCCCAGCTGGGTCAGCGTTGAGATTTATCTCCGCAAAATTCCCCGCCCTGCCCACGGTCAGTAGGGGACACCGATGGGCTTGAAAAGGCCGCCGTCCGTCGGATGGGACGTTAAGCCGTGGTCCCGTGTGCGGGAGAGCCATACCCTCTGCACGTTAAAGAACACGCTGGGTGGCCTTGACGGGAGGCTACCATCTGTCTCCCAACAGCTGTTCCAGTGGGTCCCCTCCCCCAACCTTCTCTAAGCCTTCGGGGTCCATGTGACCTGGCCATTTAGCCCATGGTGTGCAAAAAAGTGCCGCTCAGAGGTAAAACAACCCAACCCTTAGGAATGCTAAAATTGCGAACGAAATTTACCTTTTGAAACGTTTCAGTTCCATAGACAGGATTGTCGAATGCCTTGGCGGCCACTGGAGGAGGAGCAGGAGTCTCGGTCATTTCTTCTGGCTCCAGATCTTCGTGTGGAGTGGTTCCCATGTGAATCTCCATTCTGAGAGAACCCCGGTCAAATCGAGCAAACCTAAAACCTGGAATTCTGCAGGTAGAAGATAAACTTATTATTAATCAATGAGATTCTTTTTAAATGGTCAACTTCTAAAGTAAAAGCCATTGGTAAAACACGAATTTGACTGGAGGCAACTGATGGTTTGGGTCAATTGGTAGCTAGACAGGCTAGTGATCTGTAGTTCCTGGGTTCGAGTCCCAGCTGGGTAAGCGTTGAGATTTATCTCCGCAAAATTCCGTGCCCTGCCCACGGTCAGTAGGGGATACCGATGGTCTTGAAAAGGCCGCCGTCCATCGGATGGGACGCTAAGCAGTTGCCCTGCGTCCGGGAGAGCCATACCCTGTGCACGTTAAAGAACACACTGGATGGCCTTGACCGGAGACTACCATCTGTCTCCCAACTGCTGTTCCAGTGGGTCCCCTCCCCAAACCTTCTCTGATCCTTCAGGGTCCTTGTGACTAGGCCATTTAACCCATTCTGTGCAAAAAAGTGCCTCTCACAGATAAAATACCCTTACCAAAATTAATATTAAAATACACCAGTTGAGTTGTTTTCATTTCTGAGCGGCCCTTTTTTTTACATACAATGGCGTAATGGCCCGGTCACAAGGACCCCGAAGGTTCAGAGAAGGCTGGTGGTGGGAGCTCTCTGGAACAACTGTTAGGAGGCAATTGGTAGCCTCCCGTCAAGGCCATCAAGCGTGTTCTTTTAATGTGCACAGGGTATGGCTCTCCTGCACCCTTGACAACACAGCCGTCCGTCGGATGGGGTATTAAGCCACATCCGACGGACGACTGCGTTTTCAAGCCCATCGGTGTCCCCTACTGACCGTGGGAGGAGAGTTTACGGAGATAAATATCAACGCTGGCCCATCTGGGACTCGAAACTGGGAACTGCAGATTACGAGCCTGGCTCGCTATCTACTAAGTCATTCGTACCCCAAAATACACCAGTAATAATACAAATAGAAATATTTATATATAGGTAAGAAATGTTTTTTTTTTCAGGCCTACCTACAAAGAACGTATAAGGAAAAGAAGTTCAGCTTTGACAAAGCGTAAGTGGCGACCTCAAGTGGTGTTTCGATTCGTATCGTGCATTTGTTTAAGCTGGGAAGCAAACAATAAGGGGCAAAGGAATTATGCATCAAAAAATTTATATTTTAAAAAAGGAAGAAAAGTAACTGCACTATGTATTTGAAAAAAATAATATCATGATTTTAATAAAGGTTTATTTTCTCCATTGGAATTATTTTTCGTTGAACCAACAATTATAAATTGAACGGAAAGAGAAGATTTGAAATTAGACTGAAGTTAATTTATAAAATAAATTATTACAATTAAGAGCTTTCTTGGTAGCATAGAAACAGGGATCAGAACTGATATTAATATACTCTGTAGTATATCAATGGGAAATTATTACATAGGAAAAGCGAAGAGAATGGAAGTTGACAGTAACATGTAATTGCAAAAGCGTTCGTCCCCTGTAATGTTCGTTTCACCTCTATGCCAAATGCACGATACTCGATTTTACATTAATCTCTATGGAAGCTTAATTTCTTCTCCCTCTACATTCTTTGCTACCTATGTTGAAATCATAACTTAAAGTCTTTGTTACTGAAGGTGTTTACCAGGCACAGTTATCTTCAATGTTATTCTATGTAGTTCCTATTATCTTTGTAGACAGCACCAAAAATAGCAAAATGGGGTGAAAAAAACCCTAACCTCTAGTCACTTACCATAAGAGACCTAATTGATATGTCATTGGGCTATGTTCTACGATGTGGTTTGAGTGTTTAAACTCTGAGTTGCAATCTTTCATACACATTGGGCTAAATGCCTCAATCACAAGGACCTCCAAGGACACAGAAGGTTGGGAAAGGAAATCCACTGAACAGTTGTTAGGTTGTGTTGTTTGGGTTCTTTTACCTCTGAGCGGCACTTTTTTGCACACCATGGGCTAAATGGCCAGGTAACATGGACCCCAAAGGCTCAGAGAAGGTTCGGGGAGGGGATCCACTGGAACAGCTGTTGGAAGACAGATGGTAGCCTCCCGTCAAGGCCATCCAGCGTGTTCTTTAACGTGCACAGGGTATGGCTCTCCCGCACACGGGGCCACGGCTTAACGTCCCATACGACGGCCTTTCCAAGCTCATCGGTGTCCCCTACTGACCGTGGGCAGGGCGGGGAATTTTGCGGAGAAAAATCTCAACGCTGACCCAGCTGGGACTCGAACCTGGGAACTACAGATTACGAGCCTGGCGCGCTACCGACTGAGCCACCCCCGCCCCTCACAGTTGTTAGGACACACATGGTAGTCTCCCGTTAAGGTCATCCAGCGTCTTCTTTAATTCTCTCACGGCACCATACATGCCATCTGCCATCTGATGAATAACATGCCATCATGATGGTGGCCTTTCGAAGCCCTTGGTGTTCCTTTTCTCACTGAGGTGAGGGCTTAACATGCCATCTGATGAATGGTGGCCTTTCGAAGCCCTTGGTGTTCCTTTTCTCACTGAGGTGAGGGCTTAACGGAGATAATCTCGCCCTGCCCTCGGTCAGTAGGAGACACCGATGGACTTCTAAAATCCGCCGTCTGTCGGATGGGACGTTAAGCTGTGACTCCATGTACGAGATAGTCACATTCTGTGCACGTTGAAGAACACGCTAGATGGCCTTGACTGGAGAATATCCACTGCCTCTTAACAGCTATCCAGTGGGTCTCTTCCCGCAACCATCTCTCAACCTTCGGAGTCCTTTAGCCCATTGGGTTTAAAAAAGTGTAATTCACAGTTAAAACAACCCAACCGTCTGTCTCCCAACAGCTGTTCCAGTGGGTCTCCTCCCTCCAACCTTCTGAGCCTTCGGGATCCTTGTGACCTGGCCATTTAGCCCATTCTGTTAAAAAAAGTGCCATTCAGATGTAAAACAACCCAACCCATCTGTTTTCCAACAGATATTCAGTGGGTTCCTTCCCCCAAATCTTCTCTGAACCTTCGTGGTCCTTATGACCGGGACATTTAATCCTTTGATTGCAAAAAAGAGTGCAATTCAAAGGTAGAACCGAACCCAACTCATCTGTTTTCTAACAGCTGTCCAGTGGGTCCCCAACCCCCCAACCTTCTGAGCATTTGGGGGTTTTGTGACCTGGCCATTTAATCCTTTGAATGCAAAAAAGAGTGCAATTCAAAGGTAAAACCGAACTCAATCATCTGTTTTCTAACAGCTGTCCAGTGGGTCCCCAACCTTCTGAACATTTGGGGGTTTTGTGACCTGGCAATTTAGCCCATTGTGTTAAAAAAGTGCCATTCAGAGGAATAGCAACCCATCTGAACAACCCAACCCAATCCATCTGTTTTCTAACAGCTGTCCAGTGTATTCCCTCTCCTAACCTTCTCTGAACCTTTGGAGTCCTTGTGACCTGGCCATTTTACCCATTGTTTGCAAAAAAAGTGCATTCACAGGTAAAACAACCCAAACCATCTGTTTTCTAACAGCTGTCCAGTGGGTCCCCAACCCCTAACTTTTTCTGAACCTTCGGGGTCTTTGTGACCAGGCCATTTAACCCATTGTGTGCAAGAAAAGTGCATTCAGAGGTAAAACAACCCAACCCAATCCATCTGTTTTCTAACAGCTGTCAAGTGGGTCCTCTCCCCCAAACCTTCTCTGAGCCTTTGTGGTCCTTATGACCAGGCCATTTAGCCCATTGTGTGTAAAACAAGGGCTGCTCAGAGGTGAAACAATCCAACCCTAACAGAGACAAACCGCAAAACTGCAACAGACTCAAACTTTGAAATCGCAGTTTACGATCCGGGTGCACCACCAACTGAGCGATCTCTTGCCCCACGGTAGTTGCACACCAACTGAGCGATCGCTTGCCCCACGGTAGTTGCACACCAACTGAGCGATCGCTTGCCCCACGGTAGTTGCACACCAACTGAGCGATCGCTTGCCCCACGGTAGTTGCACACCAACTGAGCGATCGCTTTCCCCACGGTAGTTGCACACCAACTGAGCGATCTCTTGCCTCACGGTAGTTGTATACCAACTGAGCAATCTCTTGCCCCACGGTAGTTGCACACCAACTGAGCGATCTCTTGCCCCACGGTAGTTGCACACCAACTGAGCGACCTCTTGCCCCAAGGTAGTTGTACACCAACTGAGCGATCTCTTGCCCCAAGGTAGTTGCACACCAACTGAGCGATCTCCTGCCCCAAGGTAGTTGCACACCAACTGAGCGATCTCTTGCCCCAAGGTAGTTGTACACCAACTCAGCGATCTCTTGCCCCAAGGTAGTTGCACACCAACTGAGCGATCTCTTGCCCCACGGTAGTTGCACACCAACTGAGCGATCTCTTGCCCCACGGTAGTTGCACCCCAACCGAGCGATCTCTTGCCCCACGGTAGTTGCACCCCAACTGAGCGATCTCTTGCCCCACGGTAGTTGCACCCCAACTGAGCGATCTCTTGCCTCACGGTAGTTGCACCCCAACTGAGCGATCGCTTGCCCCACGGTAGTTGCACACCAACTGAGCGATCGCTTGCCCCACGGTAGTTGTACACCAACAGAGCGATCTCTTGCCCCACGGTAGTTGCACACCAACTGAGCGATCTCTTGCCCCACGGTAGTTGCACACCAACTGAGCGATCTCTTGCTCCAAGGTAGTTGTACACCAACTGAGCGATCTCTTGCCCCAAGGTAGTTGTACACCAACTGAGCGATCTCTTGCCCCACGGTAGTTGCACCCCAACCGAGCGATCTCTTGCCCCACGGTAGTTGCACCCCAACTGAGCGATCTCTTGCCCCACGGTAGTTGCACCCCAACTGAGCGATCTCTTGCCCCACGGCAGTTGCACCCCAACTGAGCGATCTCTTGCCCCACGTCACTTCTTTTTCCCCACGTCACTTCTTTTTTACAAATGAGCGATCTTCTTGCTCCACGTGAATGAAATGAATTCTCAACATAGATGAAATTCTCAGGATGGCAAAATTCATTAAAAATTACACTTACCTTCTTTTCCGATACATGTAAAGAGCCGCTGCCGAACCAGCAATAACCAAAGCGATCACAAGCACGGTGGCAACAACACTGCCGGATGCCATTCCTGAAAGAGTCAAAGAAAGAAAGAATTATAATCTCAAACGCAGACACTGCTAACAAAGCATAATGCAGAAACAAAGAAATTTCCTTGACTCTTGAGGCTTGGGGAGACTATAAGCATGCGCAGTTGAAGTTTTGCGATTTGTCATAGATCACAAGACTTCATTATAGCATAATGCGGAAACAACGGAATTTCCGTGGCTCTGGAGGCTTTAGGGAGACTATAGACATGCGCTGTTGAAGTTTTGCGAGTTGTCATAGATCACAAGACTTCATTATAGCATAATGCGGAAACAACGGAATTTCCGTGACTCTGGAGGCTTTAGGGAGACTATAGGCATGCGCAGTTGAAGTTTTGCGAGTTGTCATAGATCACAAGGCTTCATCATAACATAATGCGGAAACAACGGAATTTTCGTGACTCTGGAGGCTTAGGGAGACTATAAGTATGCGCAGTTGAAGTTTTGAGAGTTGTCATAGATCACAAGGCTTCATCATAGCATAATGAAGAAACAATGGGATTTCCGTGACTCTGGAGGCTTAGGGAGACTATAAGCATGCGCAGTTGAAGGTTTGCGAGTTGTCATAGATCACAAGGGTTCATTATAGCATAATGCGGAAACAACGGAATTTCCGTGACTCTGGAGGTTTTAGGGAGACTATAGGCATGCGCAGTTAAAGTTTTGCGAGTTGTCATAGATCACAAGGCTTCATTATAGCATAATGCGGAAACAACGGAATTTCCGTGACTATGGAGGTTTAGGGAGACTATAGGCATGCGCAGTTGAAGTTTTGCGAGTTGTCATAGATCAAAAGGGTTCATCATAACATAATGCAGAAACAACGGAATTTCCGTGACTCTGGAGGCTTAGGGAGACTATAAGTATGCGCAGTTGAAGTTTTGCGAGTTGTCATAGATCACAAGGCTTCATCATAGCATAATGCAGAAACAACGGAATTTCCGTGACTCTGGATGCTTAGGGAGACTATAAGCATGCGCAGTTGAAGTTTTGCGAGTAACCATAGATCACAAGGCTTCATTATAGCATAATGCGGAAACAACGGAATTTCCGTGACTCTGGGGGCTTAGGGAGACTATAGGCATGCGCAGTTGAAGTTTTGCGAGTTGTCATAGATCACAAGGCTTCATCATAGCATAATGCAGAAACAACGGAATTTCCGTGACTCTGGAGGCTTAGGGAGACTATAAGCATGCGCAGTTGAAGTTTTGCGAGTTGCCATAGATCTCAAGGCTTCATTATAGCATAATGCGGAAACAACGGAATTTCCGTGACTCTGGGGGCTTAGGGAGACTATAGGCATGCGCAGTTGAAGTTTTGCGAGTTGTCATAGATCACAAGGCTTCATCATAGCATAATGCAGAAACAACGGAATTTCCGTGACTCTGGAGGCTTAGGGAGACTATAAGCATGCGCAGTTGAAGTTTTGCGAGTTGCCATAGATCACAAGGCTTCTTTAGCCTATGATTTAAGAGAACTGTCGAAGAATGAACTGCGCAGTCGCATAGCCTCCCCAATAGCCACTCTCGCTATCATGCTGATGAAAAATGCACCATAAGCCATTTTCAACCCCTTCAGACCCGAATTTTTGTTTATAGAAGAATAAGGTTTGCAATTTAAATGTTCTTTGTTTACGACCAAAGAAACAAGAATATAAAACATTAGTTTCTTTTAACATTTTAGAGAAATTCAACAGGTGATTACAATATAAAAACTGTCCTAAAAGCTAAAAATTTCTGGAAAGCAACCGCCCTCTTTTAAGGGGGGAGAATGATGGAGAGAAAAATTCGAAACAGTCTGCGACAATCCTCATAATGAGCTTTTATTTGACACCTAACTCGAAATTATGCCATCGCTTTCGGAAGATATATGGGAGCAATCGTTTCAATATTTCCCCTTTTTTAGGGGAAAGGTTGAGTTGGGTTGTTTTACCTTTGAGCGTCAGTTTTTTGCACACCATGGGCTAAATGGGCAGGTCACATGGACCCCGAAGGTTCACAGAAGGTTGGGGGTTGGGTTGTGTTGGGTTCTTTTACCTCTGAGCGGCACTTTTTTGCACGCTAAATGGCCAGTCACATGGACCCCGAAGGCTCAGAGAAGGTTGGGGGAGGGGACCCACTGGAACAGCTGTTGGGAGACAGATGGTAGTCTCCCGTCAAGGCCATTCAGCGTGTTCTTTAACGTTGGGTTGTTTTATCTCTGAGCTGCACTTTTTGTACACCATGTTGTTTTTGCACACCATGAGCCACTTTTTTGCATTCCAGTGGGCCAGGTCACAAGGACCCTGAAGGCTCAGAGAAGGTTGGGAGAGGGGACCCACTAGAACAGCTGTTGGGAGACAGATGGTATCCTCCCGTCAAGGCCATCCAGCATGTTCTTTAACGTTGGGTTATTTTACATCTGAGCTGCACTTTTTTTGCACACCATGGACTAAATGGCCAGGTCACAAGGACCCTGAAGGCTCAGAGAAGGTTGGGAGAGGGGACCCACTGGAACAGTTGTTGGGAGACAGATGGTAGCCTCCCGTCAAGGCCATCCAGCATGTTCTTTAACGTTGGGTTATTTTACATCTGAGCTGCACTTTTTTCGCACACCATGGGCTAAATGGCCAGGTCACAAGGACCCTGAAGGCTCAGAGAAGGTTGGGGGAGGAACCCACTGGAACAGCTGTTGGGAGACAGATGGTAGCCTCCCGTCAAGGCCATCCAGTGTCGTCTTTAACGTGCACAGGGTATGGCTCTCTCGCACACGGGGCCACGGCTTAACGTCACATCACGTGGACGGCGGCCTTTCCAAGCCCATCGGTATCTCCTACTCACCGTGTTCAGTGCGGAGAATTTTGCGGAGATAAATCTGCAGATTGCAAGCTTGGTGCACTACTGACTGTGCCACCCCCGCCCCACTGTTCATTGAAGTCAGCTCGAAGAGTCAAAAATGATTTGGTTGTTAAATATCTATCGACCAGGTATATACGTTTAGTCTGGAAAAATTCCATTATGGGCAACTGATACATAGGAACAGTGAACAGTGTTGAATATGTCTCTGACTACAGGGTTGCCAACGTTAGAATCGGTTTTTAATTAACTACTGTTGGCGCGAAAAAATAAGCATTGACATTTTGGGTTGTACGAATTTTGAATCACTGTATAGAATCGTCATAAAAGGAACTGAAGTGATTCGAGCGGCGGTGGCTCAGCCGGAAACGCGCCAGGCTCGTAATCTGTAGTCCCCAGGTTCGAGTCCCAGATGGCCCAGTATTGAGACTTATCTCCACAAAATTCCCCGCCCTGCCCACGGTCAGCAGGGGACACCGATGGGCTTGGAAATACATTCGGACGGGGCGTTAAGCCGTGACTCCATGTGCGGGAGAGCCATACCCTGTGCAACTTAAAGAACACACTGGATGGCCTTGACGGGAGACTACCATGTGTCTCCCAACAGCTGTTCCAGTGGGTCCCCTCCCGCAACCTTCTCTGAGCCTTCGGGATCCTTGTGACCTGGCCATTTAGCCCATAGTGTGCAAAAAAGTGCCGCTCAGAGGTAAAACAACCCAAACCAATCCCGCACACGAGGCCACGGCTTTACGTCCCATCCAACAGACGGCGACATTTTCCAAGCCCATAGGTGTCCGCTACTGATCGTGAACAGGGTATTTTAATCAAATACATGTCAAATACATGCATACCTAACATAGTACACGGTCGGATATAGCTCTCTCGGTTTAAGAGTGCTGATAATATGTATGTCTCCACTAGGAGCAACCGATCTAGAAACGTTTACCGCAAGGAACCACTAACTGAGATTAAATGTATGATTTTTCTTCCTATATTAAAGAGTTAAATTTTTTTTGTGGAAGTTGTTTTTGTGATTTTGTTTTCCTAATTGCACTGCTACTGAATAATCGTTATTATTATTTGCACACAAAGGGCTAAAAGAACGGCCATAAAGACTCCAATGCTTAGAGATTAGGGGAAGCAAACCCACTGAATAGCTGCTAGGAGACAGATGGACGCTTCCCATAAACGTCATCCAACCTGTGTTTTAACTTGCAGATTGTGTGAATCTCTTGAAAACGGAGTAAGAGTCAGGGCTTACCATCGGATTTTTTTTTCCTAATTGTGCTGCTCATCTACGTAAAGCCTTTTAGGATCAGTACTATGAGACCTCTTTGGGGGGATCTAGGGGGGGGTGTTGGTTGGTTCCGTGGCCAACTAGCAACATGGTATTTGCAGTTGATTGCAGTAACCATGGGATCGACTCACTAACCAGGGGTCTGAATCACGGACTCCGGTACCAGTTGTGTCTTGAATACAGCTGGAACTGGAGGAATTTTTTTTGCGCTCGATCGAGGCACAGAGAGAGCAGAGGGAGGAGGGGAGAGAGCAGAGGGAGGAGGGGACAGAGAGAGGAAGAGAGAGCAGAGGGGAGGAGAGAGAGAGGAAGAGAGAGCCGAGGGGAGGAGGGGACAGAGAGAGAGGAAGAGAGGATGAGAGAGCAGAGGGGAGGAGAGAGAGAGGAAGAGAGAGCAGAGGGGCGGAGGGGACAGAGAAAGGAAGAGAGGAGACAGAGAGAGCAGAGGGGACCAGGGGACAGAGAGAGAGGGCATAGGGTAGGTGGGGACAGAGAGGAGGACCGTCCACCAAGCAACTTCCCAAACCAGTATTTTTTCAGCTTTAATTCTGAGGTTCAGTGAATAAGAGATTTAGTTCAATGAAATTAAATCTCGAGCCCGTTGTTCTTTTGAGGAGACTGATTTTCGTTTAGCACGATAAAATTCTTCTCTCTTTACAAACTTCACACATTCTCAAAATTATTCTAACTTACATCACTTTTTACTTCAAATTCTTTCTAATTGTTTAAAAAATTAACCTAAATCACTTTTCACTTCCAAAAAAAAAATTTTTTTTTCAGGTTTTTTTTCATGATTTTTTTTTTCAGGTTTTTTTTCTCAAATTCTCTTTTCATACATTCACAGATATTCAAAGTCTATCTTTTCATCAGACCCCCCAAAAACGTAAATTTACCTGTTACGTATGTCATACGTTTCAAACAAATTTCGCTTTGTCAAATTCTCCGATTTACCTGGCATTTTACAACCAAATAATCCAGTGAAGTGTATGATAACTCAACAAACCACATCGTTTTTTATCTCTTTCACACACACCTCATTTTCTCTGAAAATTAGTTAAACAAATTGGTTTAAATCTCGTGCCCAAAAAATTTAAATTATTTTTTTCACATGAAACACCCGTTTTTTTTCTGATTTTCACACATATTTTCAGAAAAAACCATAAGAAACACCGATTTACATGGCGCTTTTACAACCGAATAATCCAGTAAGTATACGATAACTCAACAAAACACATTATTTTTTCTCTCATACACACCTCACTTCAAACTAACCGATTTAAACTAATTCACAAAATTAGTTTAAACCTCATCTTCCCCAAAAAAAACTTAAATTAGTTTTTCCCGTTCTAAAAATCACCGCTATTTTTTCTAATTTTCAGGCATATTTTTCACAAAAACCACAAGAATTACACTTTTTAACTCATCCCCCATAACTTTTCCCATGGATTTTCATCGAATTCTCGCGCCCCTTTTACTGTGCCAGAACTCTCATTTATGCTACTACTTAGCGCGCCAGGCTCGTAATCTGTAGTTCCCAGGTCGGGTCCCAGCTGGGTCAGCGTTGAGATTAATCTCCGCAAAATTCCCCGCCCTGCCCACGGTCAGTAGGGGACACCGATGGGCTTGGAAAGACCGTCGTCATTCGGATGGGACATTAAACCGTGTCTCCGTGTGCGGAGAGCCATATCCTGTGCACGTTAAAGAACACGCTGGATGGCCTTGACGGGAGGCTATCAGCTGTTTCAGTGGGTCCCCTCCCCCAATCTTCTCTGAGCCTTCGGGGTCCATGTGACCTGGCCATTTAGCCCATGGTGTGCAAAAAAGTGCCTCTCAGAGGTAAAACAACCCAAACCAATCCCGCACACGAGGTCACGTCTTTTCGTCCCATCCAACTGACGGCGACATTTCCACGCCCATAAGTGTCACCTACTGACCGTGGACCAAATTTTTTAACATGTAAATGTATAAATGTTAATAAAATACTTATCATTTGTTATTTCCCAAAAGGAAGAGATGTTTCTTATAGTTCTTGTCCTTGACACCGTTCCCAATATCTCTTATGTGACAGATGGAATTAAATATATTCTTGAATTAGTTTTTACTCTGCTTTACCCATGGTTTTGCATACCTAACATACAGCACGGTCGGATATAGCTCTCTCGGTTTAGGAGTGCTGGTAAAATGTATCAAATTTCATATATTGTGTTGTCTCCACTAGGAGCAACTGATCTAGAAACGTTTGCCAAGATTCTTCTACCCGTAGCGTTTTAACGAATGATTTCTCTACGTATATTAAAGAATTAAATTTTTTTTGTGGAAGTTGTTTTGGTGATTTTTTTTTCTTAATTGTGCTGCTACTGAATAATCGTTATTATTATTTGCACACAAAGGGCTAAAAGAACGGCCATAAAGACTCCAAATGATTAGAGATTAGGGGAAGCAAACCCACTGAATAACTGCTAAGAGACAGATGGACGCCTCCCGTAAAGGTCATCCAACCTGTGTTTTAACTTGCAGATTGTGTGAATCTCCTGAAGACGGAGTCAGATTCAGGGCTTACCACCGGATCAGACTGATGTCGGACTTTCGAAGTCTGTGATTGTCCCATTTCTCACTGAGACAAATCTGAACATTGGCATAGATGGTACTCGAACATGGGACTGCAGATTATGGGTCTGTTGAACTACCAGCTGAATCAACCCCGCCCCTTTTTATTTACCTTTCAGAACAAACGTTTGAAATGTATAGGGTATCCGGAAGAAATAAAGCGAATTCAAACTTTGCTAATTTCCGAAAGCTTTAAAATCACTGGCATAGATAAGAACTTTCCGCTCATTCGAAGGGCGGAAGTGGCTCAGTCGGTAGCGCGCCAGGCTCGAAATCTGTAGTTCCCAGGTTCGGGTCGCAGCTGGGTCAGCGTTGAGATTCATCTCAGCAAAATTCCCCGCCCTGCCCACGGTCAGTAGGAGACACCGATGGGCTTGGAAAGACCGCCGTCCGTTGGATGGGACGTTAAGCCGTGGTACTGTGTGCGGGAAAGCCATACCCTGTGCAACTTAAAGAACACACTGGATGGCCTTGACGGGAGACTACCATCTGTCTCCCAATAGCTGTTCCAGTGGGTCCCCTCCAAAAACTTTCTCTGAGCCTTCGGAATCCTTGTGACCTGGCCATTTAGCCCATGGTGTGCAAAAAAGTGCCGTTCAGAGGTAAAACAACCCAACCCAACTAAAGTGATTAGCAGCCCTATAGTTCAACTACAGAGAACTTGAATCTTTGCTTACCTCGCTGAGGACTTGTATGAGAACCATAAGAATTGTAAATGACCGCAGATCGTATCTTATATGAGTTTGCTCCCTTGATATCTGAAAACAAATTCGACTGTCAGAAAGACCATCATTTTAAAACTTTATTACGAAACATAATATTTTCTACATTAAGAATGCCTTTAATATCTTCAGTTAATTACCATGAAGTAGCAAAGAAGAAAATTACTGAAAGATATTTAATTAAGAAATTGTTTTTTTATATCTGTCGCGGTGGGAATGATTTCGATTGGGTTGTTTCGCACACAAGGTGAACAAAATGGTCAGGTCACAAACACCCGGAGAGGGAATTTGGCTCAGTCAATAACGAGCCAGGTTCGAGTCCCAGTTGGGCCATCGTTGAGATTTTCTATGTTAAATACCCACCATTTTTTCTCTTTTATATACCACTACGTCAGTAGGGTGTACAGTCGCTCAAAAAAGTATCCGAACACTATGGTTGATTACAGATTTCAGAAAAAACATCTGGCAGTTTTGTTGATTTCAAAAGTCTTTTGATACTGTTGATCGTCATAATTTGTAGTTGATCGTAAGATATTAGACAAGTTAGTTAATATAATGAAAGCTCTCTATAATAACACGGAGTCGTGTGCGAGAGTTGGTACGGCTTATAGCAGTTGGTTTAGCATTACTTCTGGTGTTCGGCAAGGGTGCATTTTGTCTCCTATTCTCTTTAGTTTGGTTATTGATTATGTTATGCGAAATTCAATGCAACGAAAGATTTTGGCCTTGAACGGCCTGAAGATACAAAAATATCTGATTTAGATTTTGCTAATGATTTAGCCCTTTTGGCAAATGAGATGAACTTTTTCATTCAAGCTGTTGATGAGACTGATTTTGGTGACTGAGGTTTGGTGATAAATAGAGAGAAAACTAAAGTGATGAAAATTGGTCAGCCAGACTATAGTTCAATTAATCTGAATAGTTCCACTCTTGAGCAAGTGTTCAGTTTAATTATCTTGGGAGCTATGTAACAGATACTGGTGATGTGCGGCATGTGATTAACAGACGCATAGGCATTGCTGCAGGACGTTTAAGAATCTATGGAGAGTGTGGAGAAATAGGCGTATACATCTAATGACTAAAATTAGATTGTATAATAGTATCTTTCTTTCTAGAATTAGTTATGATAGTGAAACTTGGACGTTTTGTAAACAACATAACAGGAAACTAGATGCTTACTCAATATCTTGAGCATTAGGTGATTCAACTTCGCAAGTAATAGTGAGGTTAAGTAAAGGAGTTGACAACCTCCTTCGAGCAGCATATTATGCAGAGAGAGTTGGGTTGTTTTACCTCTGAGCGGCACTTTTTTGCACACCATGGGCTAAATGGCCAGGTCACATGGACCCCGAAGGCTCAGAGAAGGTTGGGGGAGGGGACCCACTGGAACAGCTGTTGGGAGACAGATGGTAGCCTCCCGTCAAGGCCATCCAAAGTGTTCTTTAACGTGCACAGGGTATGGCTCTCCCGCACACGGGGCCACGGCTTAACGTCCCATCAGACGGACGGCGGCCTTTCCAAGCCCATCGGTGTCCCTTACTGACCGTGGGCAGGGCGGGGAATTTTGCGGAGATAAATCTCAACGCTGACCCAACTGGGACTCGAACCTGGGAAGTACAGATTACGAGCCTGGCGCGCTACCGACTGAGCACCCCCGCCCCATATGCAGAGAGAGACTCCGTTGCCCGTATGCATAACTATAGATTTTCGAATAGGGTTATGAACAGTGTGGCTAAAAGCCTCAGAACGAGAGGGATACCTAGGATGCGCTGGGCAGAGAATGTGATTCAGGACATCATTAGAATTGGCCGACAGTGGCCATATGCAGCAGCTATAGCTCAGGACAGACATTTGGAGAACTCAATTGCAAAGTCTGATTGATCATTTATGGCCCATGTATATATGTAAAAACAACCGAATCCTTTATCACATAGACTTTACTAGCCCTAACAAGAGAGGGGCGAGGGTGTCTCAGTCGGTAGCGCGCCAGGCTCGTAATCTGTAGTTCCCAGGTTCGAGTCCCAGCTGGGTCAGCGTTGAGATTTATCTCCGCAAATATTCCCCGCCCTGCCCACGGTCAGTAGGGGACACCGATGGGCTTGGAAAGGCCGCCGTCCGTCGGATGGGACGTTAAGCCGTGGTCCCGTGTGCGGGAGAGCCATACCCTGTGCAACTTAAGGAACACACTGGATAGCCTTGACGGGAGACTACCATGTGTCTCCCAACAGCTGTTCCAGTGGGTCCCCTCCAACAACTTTCTCTGAGCCTTCGGGGTCCATGTGACCTGGCCATTTAGCCCATGGTGTGCAAAAAAGTGCCACTCAAAGGTAAAACAACCCAAACAACCCTAACAAGAGGCACAAGCAGTAATACTGACATTTACCTACCTTCAGCTAAACTGGCTTGTACATTCTGGGCAACCTTTGCAGCAGCTCCTGTCTCCATTCCACCATCCATGAAAACAGTCTGAATCTTGTTATTGTAAGATTTGGAGGTGAAACTTTGAACCTTTCGAAATTCGTCCTGCGAATTTACAAATATTTCAAATTCAAGCAGGTTATTAAAATCCTTTATTAGGATTATTTGTAAATCAATGAATTTAAATAATTAATAGAATTTAATGGCAAACCGAATATTTTTCAAAGATACATTTCATTCTTCGAACCGAAATCATTTCATTTATTCGATTCCCAGCTCAGAGATGAAAATAATCTTAAAATCTTTAAAAAGCAACAAAGAATTGAATGATTTGAAACTTTTTTTCCGTATGATGTTTATTTTAACGTTTAAGATATATCACTCATCATGTTTATCTTTTGTGACCGTTCTTTCCTAGTTTCGTGTGGAATCTACACATGGAATATGGACGAAACCTTTGATTCTTTTTAACAGGCAACACACTTAATTTTAATTCTTTACTTTACCTTTTGTTGTTTTATGATTTATTTCATCTTCACCAATTGAACAAATTTGTACCCCATTGTTCAATTGTGCAAATCTGTCACTGTTTGATCAATTGAATAAAATTTCAACTCTCTTCATGAAGTTGAATAAACCTGTCACTCTATACAAAAACCTGTCACTCTATACGTCAAATGAACAAATTTGTACGTTCCTGATGAAGTTGAACAAATCTCTCACTCTATTCGTCAACTGAACAAATTTGTAACTCTCTTGATGAATTGAATCAATTTGTTACCCTCTTGATCAATTGAACAAAATTCTAACTCTCTTGATCAATTAAACAAAATTCTAACTCTCTTGATCAATTAAACAAAATTCTAACTCTCTTGATCAACTGATCAAATATCTTATTCTATTAACTGGCATAGTGGTTAAGCAGCTAGCGACTGTTCCAGCAAGGCAAACTTTGTGTGTTGTGTTAGCTCTAACTAAGGCAGTGGTCAGCAGTGACTTCGGTCTTAGTAGGGCATATCCTTGTATGAGAAGGTCTGTATTAAGCTAGGAGTAGCTTCCAGGATTCTTCTCTGTCCTATATGTCGCAAATCAAAAAAAAATAAATTAGTCATTTGAATAAAAATGTTACCCTCTTGATCAATTGAACAAATTTTCTACCTTCTTGATCAATTTTACAAATTTCTACCCTCTTGATCAAGTTGAACAAATCTCTTACTCCAGGGAGAGTCAAACTTTTGGATTTTGCGACCTATTTTTAAGACAGAAAATCGTTCGCGATCAACCGTAGTATGCAAATAAATAACAATTTAGGATCAAATATATTACTAGAATTACACGATTATACTAGAATTATACATTTGATTAAAAAATCCGTTAAATCTAGCTGAAAATACGCTCACAAACACTAAGACCTGTGATACAGTAGTGGCAGTGACCAGTGCGTTCACATTAGTGTAAGCTGATAACGAGCTATGGCAGCTATACAAGGTGACATTCTGTCACCTACCTTTTTTAATGGGGCGGGGGTGGCTCAGTCGGTCGCGCGCCAGGCTCGTAATCTGTAGTTCCCAGGTTCGAGTCCCAGCTGGGTCAGCGTTGAGATTTATCTCCGCAAAATTCCCCGCCCTGCCCACGGTCAGTAGGGGACACCGATGGGCTTGGAAAGGCCGCCGTCCGTCGGATGGGACGTTAAGCCGTGGCCCCGTGTGTGGGAGAGCCATACCCTGTGCACGTTAAAGAACACGCTGGATGGCCTTGACGGGAGGCTACCATCTGTCTCCGAACAGCTGTTCCAGTGGGTCCCCTCCCCCAACCTTCTCTGAGCCTTCGGGGTCCATGTGACCTGGCCATTTAGCCCATGGTGTGCAAAAAAGTGCCGCTCAGAGGTAAAGCGACACAACCTTTTTTAACATATACCTTAATGATATCTCGAAAATCTTTACATCTGACATATCATACGGAACATATGCAGATGATCTTATTTTCTGGACAATACATTCGGACTTAGACATAATTAAGAATAGAATACAAAATACAATAAACAAATTAAAAAAAATTGCAATAACTGGAACTTGAAAATATCAACTGAAAAAATAGATCTAATCTATTTTCTAGAAAAATAAAATTATCAAATGAATTTGAAATAAAATTAAACAATAAAAACATAAAAATTGTAGACACTCTAAAATTCCTGGGACTGTACATGGATTCAAAAGTATCATGGAATAACTACATAAAAAATGCAAAACAAAAAGCTAACAAACTATATAATTATTTGAGATACCTAGGTAACTCTAAATGGGAATGCTCCCAAAAAATACTTAATTCTAATATATAATTCAGTCATATTACCAAAATGCACATATGGTATAGAACTACTCAATAACCTATCAAAAACAAAATTAAAAAGCTCAGAAACTATACAAACAAAAATAATAAAGTACTGCCTAGGACTTCTACAAAACACAAATAACATGAATATTTATGCAGGAACAGCAATCCCACTATAGAAATAAAAAAACAATGTTTACTATCAAACCTAATATTTCGAATAAAACTGAAAAATAAAAATCATCCAATTAAAGACAAAATAATAAACAACTTCCCACACATCACATTAAAAAACTTCCAGGAGAAACAAAAAGTAACAGAAAAAATGAACAAAAATACCAGTGGAGACTTTTTCACCAACTTTCCAATATGGATATCAAACCTTCCAATATTATCTAAGAATATTCCAGGAATTCATTCAAAAAATTCTTCAGATAAATCAACCCTTAAAACTCTATCAGAAACCCACATAGAACATAACTACAAAAACTACATACAAATTTACACTGATGGATCTCAGAATTTTGAAAAAACATTAACATCTGGGGCATTTTACTGTCCAAAAAACAACTTTGAATATCAATTTAAATTTGATTATCCTACTTCTGTCCTTATCGCTGAATTGAAAGCTATCACACTTGCAATAAACTGGGCTCTCCAATTCTCCAACAAAAATATTGTAATCTTGCTGATGGCAAGATCTCTTTAGACATTTTACAAGATAATCCATTTAAAAGTAATTAAAATATTTTCATAAATGATACTTACACATTAATATACACCATATACAACATATTACATATACAATGGATACCTTTTGGGTTGTTTTACCTCTGAGCGACACTTTTTTGCACACCATGGGCTAAATGGCCAGGTCACATGGACCCCGAAGGCTCAGAGAAGGTTGGGGGAGGGGACCCACTGGAACAGCTGTTGGCAGACAGATGGTAGCCTCCCGTCAAGGCCATCCAGCGTGTTCTTTAACGTGCACAGGGTATGGCTCTCCCGCACACGGGGCCACGGATTAATGTCCCATCCGACGGACGGTGGTCTTTCCAAGTCCATTGGTGTCCCCTACTGACCGTGGGCAGGACGGGGAATTTTGCGGAGATAAATCTCAACGCTGACCCAGCTGGGACTCGAACCTGGAACTACAGATTATGAGCCTGGCGCGCTACCGACTGAGCCACCTCCGCCCCAGACAACAATGGATACCCTCATACATTAATCTAAAATACAATGACATTGCAGACACTTTAGCAAAAAATGAAAAAAACCTGAAACATTCTATGAACTCCCTATATCATTTTCTCCTATATAAAAACTTAAATAAAAAACACATGAACAGTACACATCAAATATATATTATATTTGTATATATATTATATGGTATTCCACATATGCAAGTCACTCACCCACAGATACTTAATATCACATAAAATTAATAAATTCAACAATTATGGATTACAAAAAAAGGAAATTAGCATAATATTAAGAATCAAAGCCAACCTAGCACTAACAAAAACCATGCTCTTTAAAATAAATAAAATATATTCACCAAATTTTCTAAAATGTAATGAACCACAAACAATAAAACACATAATTTTTAAATGTAAAGAATTTACAGACGAAAGAAATAAATACTTCCAAAAACTCAGAAAGCATAAAACTAATCAATTTAACTTTCAATCAATCCTTGAACCAAAAGAAAAAGCACTTAAATCCATATAGTGATGCACAGAACCGGCCAGGTCTAGCACCTAATGTCCGACCCCGCCTTCTCGTGGTGCAGGCCGTTAGTACCTTTCAAAAGAGATATTCTCTTTTAGAAGGGAACGGAAGGGGAGGGCTGCCAGTTCAGTATGGCCTACTGATCTGGTCATCTATGGCCACTTTTTTCTTTTTTTTAACCCTGCTGAGGAGTGGTCAACTTCACAGGGTCCTGGTGCTGACCATTTATACCTACTAGACTGGACTTGTTTATGGATTTGAGCTTGATTATTGATCCTGGACTTGATGCACTGGTGGGCCTCTATTGAGGGAGAGTCTGCCGCTGTGTTTTCTGTTTGCTTCTGGGTTGCCAGCACTAAGTGAACAGAGGCATGGGATACCTTATATCAGCTGGTGATAATCCTAATCAGAGGCCATCGCAGGTACCTGAACCTTACTTAGCTAGTTGGGCATCGTCAAGCCTAAACTGGAGTAATGTGTCTCAGGCAGACCATATGGTTCTTGAAAAAGTCCACTTGAAAAGGTGGTGCCTGAAGTTCCTACCAGCATCGGTGACTTCAGCCTTTAGCGGAGGAGAAACAGGTCTTTGCCCCATGCCTGCGATCAGGGGGCTGTTTGATATTGTTGGCCCTACCAATCTCAATAAACCTAATTTCTTTAAAAATCCTACTAATCATTTTCTCTCTGCAGGAACGTGGGACGTGAGGACATTACATAAAGATTATTCTCTTGATGTCCTCATGCAGGAATTCCAGCGCTATAACCTAGATATTCTAGGCTTGCAAGAGACCAGATGGACAGGTAAAGGTGAGATACTTAAAAATAACTTTAAATTTCTCTTTACAGGGAGGGAGGATGGAAAGCATCACCAAGGCGTAGGTCTGCTGCTCAGCAGACATGCTAGTGATGCTCTTCTAGGATATGAGTGCATTAATGAAAGGTTTCTTACAGCAAAATTTCAGACAAGCATTAAAGACTTGAATGTTATCTGCTGTTATGCCCCCACTGAGGATTCTGATGAGGATGAGAAGGATAGGTTTTACAGACAACTTCAGGATATTTTGAATTCTGTCAAGAAAGGAGATATTACCCTTGTTCTTGGTGACTTCAATGCCAAAGTTGGTACCGACTCTGACCTTTGGGGAGGAGTAATAGGCCCTTTTGTTATTGGTAACTGCAATGGCAATGGACAACGTCTCCTACAGGTAAGTAAACTAAATGGTTTCAGAATAACTAACACATATTACAAACACAGCGACATACATAAACACACATGGGTTTCACCTGATGGGCTGCATAAGAATATGATTGATTATATATTAATTAACAGCAAATGGGCTAGTTCTGTTAGAAATACCAGGGCATATAGGGGAGCTGAAATTGGATCTGACCATTACCTTGTTAAAAGTGTCTTGCAACTTAAACTTAAAAAGTGTTGTGCTAAGGTTAAAAAATTTACCTTTAATACTCAAGCTCTGAAAGACCCAGTTATAGCTAAAGCTTACCATGATAGGTTACTTAGTCATTATGACAGTCATGGTTTGCTTAATACTGAAGTTGAGGAAGGAATGGGGCCATTTTAAACAGGCTTTTTTGGAAACTAACAGTACTCTTTTAGGGAAAAAGGAGCAGAGGCAGAATTATTTAAGTGATAAGGCACTTGAGCTTATTTCAGAAAGAAAGAACTGCAGGAATGTCCTTAATCAGTACCCTACTAGTCCTAATAGAAAGCATTACAAAGAACTTAATAAACGTGTGAAGGGTCAGTTAGCTACTGATAAGAATCTTTGGCTTGATGGCCTTGCTGACAAAGCTGAGGAAGCAGTTAGACAGCACAACAGCAGAGAGCTGTACCAGATAGTTAATGTTTTGTGTGGTAGAAAACGAACAGGTATACAGGGATTGAAGGATAAACAAGGCAAGGTTATAGAAGGTGAGGATTCTGTCATGGCTAGGTGGGCTGAGCATTTCAGTGATGTTCTAAACAATGTGGTTAGTTCTACTCCCATTGTTTGCAATGATGATAGATGCATTGTTGGCTTTAATGTTGGCCCTATAACACAATCTGAAGTTAGTTTGGCTATTTCTAAACTTAAACTTCATAAATCCCCAGGAGTAGATGAAATTACTACAGAAATGCTCAGAGCTGGGAATGTTTTGGTTATCACTTGGATGACTGAAATTTTGAATAACTTTTATGATAAAGGCATGGTTCCTAAAGATTTTACCAGAGCTATTATTATCCCTATTTTCAAAAAAGGTGATCGCAGTTCTTGTGATAACTATAGGGGTATCAGCCTACTCTCCGTTCCAGGTGAAGTTCTTTCCATGATTGTGCTTAATAGAATTAAGAATCTGGTTGACAGGCAATTGCGTGATGAGCAATGTGGATTCTGAAGTGGTAGGGGATGTGTAGATCAGATATTTTCACTTAGGCAGATTCTTGAGAAATGTTTAGAGTTTCAGAAACCTTTGGTTGCTAGCTTTGTTGATTTCAAAAAGGCTTTCGACTCTGTTGATCGTCATAATTTGTGGTTGATTGTGAGATCATATGGTATACCAGACAAGTTAGTTAACATAAGGAAAGCTCTCTATAATAACACTGAGTCATGTGTGAGAGTTGGTAAGTCTTGTAGCAATTGGTTTAGCATTACTTCTGGTGTTCGACAAGGGTGCATTTTGTCTCCTTTTCTCTTTAGTTTGGTTGTTGATTATGTTATGCGAAATTCACTTCGAGGGAAAGATTTTGGCCTTAAATGGGCTGGAGATACGAAAATTTCTGATTTAGATTATGCTGATGATTTAGCCCTTTTTGCAAATGATGTTGATGAGATGAACTCTTTCATTCGAGCTGTTGATGAGACTGGTAGTAGAGTAGGTTTGGTTATAAACAGAGAGAAAACTAAAGTGATGAAAATTGGTCAGGCAGGTTGTGATTCAGTTCATCTGAATGGTTGCAGTCTTGAGCAGGTGTCACAGCTTAATTTCCTTGGGAGCTGCGTAACTGATACTGGTGATGTGCGGCATGAGATTAACAGACGAATAGGTATTGCTGCCGGGACTTTTAAGAATCTATGGAGATTGTGGAGAAATAGGCGTATACACCTTAAGACTAAAATTAGACTGTATAATAGTTTGGTTCTTTCTAGGGTTAGTTATGGTAGTGAAACTTGGACGCTGTGTAAGCAAGATAACAGGAAACTAGATGCTTTTGATTCTAGATGCTTACGCAGTATCTTCGGTATTAGGTGGTTTAACTTTGTAACTAATGATGAGGTTAGGCAAAGGAGTCTGCAACCTCCTTTAAGCAGCGTATTGTGTAGAGAGAGACTCCGCTGGTTTGGCCATGTTGCCCGTATGGATAGTTATAGATTGGCGAATAAGGTTATGAACAGTGTGCCTAGAGGCCTCAGAAGGAGGGGGAGACCTAGGATGCGGTGGGCAGACAATGTCAAACAGGACCTTGTTAGAATTGGTGTACAGTCGCTCAAAAAAAGTAACCGAACACTATGTCTGATTACAGATTTCAGAAAAAATATCTGGCAACGTTTTTTTGGAAATTTGTGATCTGGCAACCTTTGTGTCACGTGACACGAAGGTTGCCAGATCACTAATTTCCAAAAAAACGTTGCCAGATATTTTTTCTGAATTCTGTAATCAGACATAGTGTTCGGATACTTTTTTGAGCGACTGTACAGTGGCCGGATGCAGCAGATGTAGCTCAGGACAGATATGTTTGGAGAATTAAACTGCGCGGTCTGGTTGGACCTCCGTAGCCCATGGCTGCTTGATGATGATGATGATGATGATGATGATGATGATGATGATGATGATGATGATGATGATGATGATGATGATGATGATGATGATGATGATGATGATGATGATCTACTAATTAATTTTCTAAAGAACATGACTGTTTAAATTCCTTATAAAATTAAAAAAAATAATATAAAAAACAAAATGAAAACTATCAAAAGTGCCTAAATGAGTCTTCGGGGAAATGAGAGTCGTCCTTGAAGGATTATTCAATTACCAATCCCTAGTGATGATGCACAGAACCGGCCAGGTCTAGCATCTAATGTCCGACCCCGCCATCTCTTGCTGCAGGCCGTTAGTACCTTTCAAAAGAGATATTCTCTTTTGGAAGGGAACGGAAGGGGAGGGCTGCCAGTTCAGTATGGCCTATTGATCTGATCATCTATGGCCATTTTTTTCTCTTTTTCAACCCTGCTGAGGAGTGGTCAACTTCACAGGGTCCTGGTGCTGACCATTTATACCTACTAGACTGGACTTATTTATGGATTTGAGCTTGATTATTGATCCTGGACTTGCTGCAATGCCCCTGCTGAGGGAGAATCTGCTGCTGTGTTTTCTGTTTGCTTCTGGGTTGCCAGCCCTAAGTGAACAGAGGCATGGGATACCTTATGTCAGCTGGTGGATAATCCTAATCAGAGGCCATCACAGGTACCTGAACCTTACTTAGCTAGTTAGGCATCGTCAATCCTAAACTGGAGTAATGTGTCTCAGGCAGACCATATGGCTCTTGAAAAAGTCCACTTGAAAAGGTGGTGCCTGAAGTTCCTACCAGCATCGGTGACTTCAGCATTTAGCAGAGGAGGAAAGGTCTTTGCCCCATGCCTGCGATCAGGAGGCTGTTTGATATTGTTGACCCTACCAATCTCAATAAACCTAATTTTTTAAAAAATCCTACTAATCACTTTCTCTCTGCAGGAACGTGGAATGTGAGGATATTACATAGAGATTATTCTCTTGATGTCCTCACGAAGGAATTCAAGCACTATAACCTGGATATTCTAGGCTTGCAAGAGACCAGATAGACAGGTAAAGGTGAGATATTTAAAAATAACTTTAAATTTCTCTTTACAGGGAGGG